>CM061752.1:248884215-250084215 GCA_030979885.1 Lolium multiflorum | reverse complement strand
TTATGTGATTTGGAACTATTGTATGGACTTTGTTGGACTACTCTTGTATGAACTTTGTTGTTGATGATGCAAATACTCTATATATTGTGCTATATGTGTATCTGGATGATTATTGCTATTTGTGAATTGCATATGCAGGGATTAATGGGGAAGCAGGGAAATTCTGGAATTTTGGCAGCATCTTTGCCGTGCATATGCACACGGCAAAGAAAAAAGCACACGGCAAAGGCCTTCTTTGCCGTGCACACACACACGGCACACGGCAAAGGCCTTCTTTGCCGTGCACACACACACGGCAAAGAGCCTCCAGCTGTGCACTGCGCTGCGCCCTGTGTGCTGGTCTGTTTCTTTGCCGTGCGGGGTGTTGGCGAAGCACACGGCAAAGCCGACCCTGTGCCGTGCGGGTTGGAGGCGGAGCGCACGGCAAAGAACGCCGCACGGCAACCATTTCAGACGCACGGCAAAGAAATCTGCACGGCAAAGTAGGGATAGCGCACGGCAAAGCATGGTTGCACGGCAAAGGCCTTTGCCGTGCCACTTGCCCGCGGCGCACGGCAAAGTCCTCTTTGCCGGGCGGCTCGTTGCCGTGCAGTCTTTGCCGTGCAAGCCCGCACGGCAAAGGCGTTGCCGAGCAGATTTTGGCCTTTGCCGTGCGTTTCGGCTGCACGGCAAAGCACTGTTGTGCCGTAGTGCAAGTTAGGAAGGAGAGCGCAAGTACAAGTGAGGGCTGGAGGTATGCTGATGCACGGCCGAAAGGGTCGACAGCTCCGCGAAACTGCGCTCCTTTCCCCCTTGGTGTCCATGCTGAGCTTTCGTCGCCAGCAGCCGGCATTGATCACGGCACCACGTACGCGACGGCGAGGACTGTTCAGCGAATCGGGATCGATCGGAATGGGCATCGGTCTTGCAGATTGCCGCGGCTTTCCACGCGAAGCAAAGCACCAACCTTGTAGCCTTTCAGGTCCGCACGGCGCCTCTGGGTTTCCCCGCCCCCGGTTCCGTCCATTCTTGACGATCCAGCGGCACCACCAGTGGCGTTTCAGTGGGCACCGCGGATGCACGGAGCGGCCACTTGCAACTACGGGGCTAGCTAGACAAGTCTCCAGGTTCTCCCCTGCAGCCATCCATGGATGCAAATACCGTCATCGATCGGCTTCGTGCTCAGTCCGTGTAGGAGAAGGGAATTTTCCCGGAACCGTCTCCTGTGAGGTTCCTGCAGAATTAACCCTCCGTCTTCCCAAACCGATCTTCAGACCAACTCTCAGCGTTCCCTGCATCATATTCAGTACCCCTCCAACCTGTCTGTACCCGATAGAGAAACAACCTCAGGCGCCACTCGCCACTCGCCACTCGCGGCATTACAGCCTTGCCACCAACTCCACCTTCAATATGGACAGGTATATATACGCAATACTGGCAGGGGTGGAGTATTTCGGTTCAAATTTGTGTACAGCGACCTGCTGCTGGCCGCAGTTATGGAGATGCAGGCCCAACATGCTCCAGCTGACTATCGCTGCAGAGAATTGAACGTGTCTTGCTTGCCAAAAGCGCCGCATTCAACGCCAAACAATCGGTGGAGTGCTATTTAGCAAAATGCCAACGGAGAACGGAGGTGTCCATGGCCTGCCAAAACAACATCTGATAACTGATAGCCTGAAACAACCCATGCTTCTTAATATACTCACATGGAAAAGAAAATGTGGCGCCAACAAATTCTAGGTGCATGCATAGTGTTCTTATAGGGTAACAGGACATCAAGAAAAAACAATGCTGCACCCATTCAGAGGTTGCACCACAGGAAGTACTTTATTTTAAAAAAAAATTACACGAAAGTTTCAAAACATTCTACATGTAGTTAATGATGTCATACAAGCATGCAAAAAAATCAATACAAAGTATCTCACAACTGAAAGGGGCCTAGCTGCAACAACACATGCCTATCAAACGTCGACGAATAAAGTATACTACCAAAAAGAATCTAGCTTATGTAATACATAGAAAACTCTTTATGTAGGGTGACAAATGAACAGTCAACTTGTTCGAGAACATTCATGACATATGTCTATTCTCTTGAATTTCTCTCTACTAGCCACATATTCGTGCAATGCAAGTTGTGTCAAAATTATTTAAACTATATCTATGAAAATAAATAAATAAACACCACTTTCAAAACATTCTATCACCTATTTGTTTAATAATGTAAACCTAGAACATTTTTTAAAAATATTATAAAACAACACAAGATCCCAAATTTCATATTGATTTCAATTTACCACAAAAGCTAACTTTATTTGGTTTCTTCGAATTGATGACCATGTACTAGATCACCTTTTAGTATTTGAATTTTGTAAACAATCAATAAAATAGTTTCCAAATTTACATAGAGTTTTCCTACATTTGATGGACATCGAAGAATCGATGGTTCTCATGAAATTCAGACTTCTATAAGTAATGTGATTTTATTACTAGACTAAATGTGAAAATAACACATAAATAAAAAGACATGATATAAACAGTAAATAATATGGTTTGTTAGAATTTTAAAATGGATTTAATATATATTTTAGTAAGGTGGTTGGATAATGCGTTAACAAATCTTGGACTTTATCCAAGTTAGGAACCCTATTTTCGAAGTTCTATAAGTGACAAATTATGTATGGAGACAACTATGAGAACTAATCCGAAACTTACAAACGAAAAAACTATGTAACTCTTGAGTAACCAAAAAGATATAAGGCAAACAAAATTCTTCTTCCAACATATGATTTCGAATTAATGACTGGAACTAGTAATGTAAAAATGTCCTATGTGGGAGATGATTTTATCTTTTTCCATTGACCCACGTACATACTCGGGCTCATGTTTCAGCATGTGAAAAGTAACTTATTCGAGAATATTCATGACACATAGATATTGTATTGCATTTCTCTGAAATAGCGAAAGTACAATGCAAGTTGTGTCAATTATATAAACTATGTCTCTAAAACTAAAATAAAAACACCACTTTTGTAACTTTTATCGCCTTTTCATTAAATAATGTAAACCTAGCAGATTTTCAAAAATATTATAAAACAACATGGCGACCCAAATTCAATATCGATTTCAAGTTAGCGAAAAACCTAACTTCGGTTTCTTGGAATTGATATACGTGCTTACAATGGACCACATCACCTTTTCGTATTTAAATTTTGTAACATAATCAATTATAAAAGTGTTTCAAATTTATATAGCATTTTCATACATTTTATGGACATCCAAGAGTTAATGGTTCTCATGAAATTCAGACTTTCATAAGTAATGTGATTTTTATTACCAGAGTAAAATGTGAAATTAACACATAGTTAAAAAGACTTGGTATAAATAGTAAATAATACGGTTTGTTAGAGATTAAAAAATTGATTCAATATATGTTTTTATAAGGTGGTTGGATAACGAGTTTACAAATCTTGCAGTTCATCCCTCCAAGTATAGGAAACCAACTTCTGCAGTGCTACTAATGTCAAAGTATATAGGTAGAAAACTATGACAACTAGTGCGAAACTTACTAACAAAACATATGTGTAACTCTTGCGTGATTAAAAAAAATATAGAGCAGCTATAATTTATTTTCCAACTTAAGATTTTTAATCAAAGAACTGCAACTAATAGTAATGTAAATGTTGTCTGTGGGAGGTGTTTTTATTTTTTACCATTGAGACCTACATACTCCAACTCATGTTGCACCATGAGAAAAATAACTTATTCAAGAACATTCATGACATATATATAATAACAAGTGATTGTCTTGCCTTTATAACAACAAGTGAATGATGAGTGAAACTTGCATAGCTTTTTCTCTTTAGTTTTTGCATAAGTGAATGATGAATAAAATATGCATAGCTTTTATTTTTTCATTTTTTGCATAATTAATATAGGATTGGGCATTTTACTACACTCACGCGCAAATTTTCCATTTGATTCACCAAGATCTCAGAAATTAAGAGGTTAATGAAGAAATCAATGGAAAAGGTTAATAAATACATTCCAAACATTTACCCATGCACCAAGGGGTCGAGCCAAATGAGAACATTGTGAAGAGACGATCTCAGAAACTAACAACCAATGGTACAGTCATCCACGCCTGTACCAAATGACAATACCATGTGTCGGTTGGTTCGTTTCGTCAAAATCTTTCGCCATGTGCAATCATGTGAGAGATCAGAGCTATAAAGCTGCCACAAAACACAGAAACCTCATCTCTGGAAGGGATATGGAGGGGAAACTCGCAGAGGGAATCCATCACCATTGTTTCTTGGATCTTGGAGGCCTCCGTATCATCATGATCACTATCACCACCACCACCACCATCACCACTCCCACCATCGACATCCTCTTTCATGGGAAGACCTAGAACTATATCCGTAACCATGGGAAGACCTTTAATCACTGCTGAACTCCGGTGGAATTCTGATATTGGAGGACCCACAGCTGGGTGTGTAGCACGACGTGTCTGGCATGCACCTTTATTCGACTCTACCGGTACATAAGTCCTTTATACTACAAGGACATTATAAATCCTAATGATGTTTTAAACTATGCTATGAGTCCGCAATTCCTCGAGAACTCTTTACCCTTATTATGGTTTTAAGTACTAACCATCGCTCACTATGTGCAATTTTTTTAATATTTTTTTTTCGCGCCAACAACCAATCACTATACATACTTTTTCTTTGGATCGAAGATAACTTCCAGGTACAAACAAGTGAAGGTTACAAAAGTCATTAATATCATAGCCATTTAGCTCGCTGTGGATTCAATACTCTTCTATCTGAAACTAGCTACTTACATCTGTACACATGCATACATCATGCTAATTTCGGAACCCGTTGCGGGAGAGTGAATGCAAAGGGATATCATATTCTTTCCTTATTTATTCATAAACTAAAAGATTAGTAGATGATGATAGTACGGAAGATCCATATGCACATATTGATTTCATTGGCGATATTTGTCATACTTTTTAATATGAATGTTTTTACACAAGAAGACATGATATTAAAGATTTTTAGCCGAACCCGCATTACCATGGTGTAAAGCTTTTCCTACATGAAAAAAAGCACATGGGATGGATTATCTAGTTCTCGACTCATTTTTATCTTGAAAGCAAGTCTTATGGATCAAGAGGTATGATAAAAAAAATTAAAGAACCAGCTAGGTGAAATTCTTATTAATGGTATGCAAGATTTAAAGGTTTGATTGATCATTGTCCTAATCATGGATTACCCCCTTGGTTACTTTTGCATACTTTATATGGATGACTAAGTGATGAGAATAGAAATGAATTAGACATGGTATCAGAGGGAGCCTTTATGGAAAGGTCTCTCGGTGAATCTTGGCATCGACACTAGTAGAAAATCTCTCATCAGTACCGGTTCCAGAGGGGCTTTAGTACCGGTTGAGCAACCGGTATTAATTATCCGGCACTAAAGCCCCCCCCCCCCTTTCGTACCGGTTGCTTACGAACCGGTATAAAAGGCCCTCCACATGGGCCACCAGGAGAGCTCAGGGCCAAGGAGCTTTGGTACCGGTTGGTAATACGAACCGGTACCAAAGGTTCCCACCCGCGGCAGGGAATTTGCCCAAATCTCTGCCGCGGCAGAGAATTGGTTTTTAGGGTTTTTGGAGGGGTTTAGGGATATCGGTTTGTTTCATATCGCGTCGATGCACCAGAAACGCGTTTGGGTTTAGGTAGTACATGAAGATCAAGATGATGCATAGCAAGTTGGTGCATATAATATAACACACATGTTATTGCATAAGATCGCAAATTAAGTAGCACTATGCATGAAGATCGATCTTCATGCATAGTGGTACTCTCCGAGGCGTACTCTATATATGTCTATTACATGTAGCATAGTGGTACTCTTCGAGTCAACTATATATGTAACATGTACATCTTCATTCATAGTGGTACTCTGCGAGTGGTGGTATGACGTCCCGAAGGAAAAATCCCGCCAATTCCTCGCCTATTGCTATGAAGCGGTCATCGATTGAGAGCTTGTTCCGCTTTCTTGCCAACTATAAAAGAATAAGATACAAATGAATACATGAAACAACTATTACTGAAACTCAGCACAACTTATGATAACAAAACAAATTTGTGAAGATTGTTTTTGTACCTCTTTATTTCTTTCATTATTCGTTCTCTCGTTGACAATTCTGCGGATGTACTCGCAAACGAAGAATCCACAGAGATCGGTCCCCGGAGGTTGTTGCGGGCATTTCTTTACAAGAATATAATTCAACCAAACAATAGTCAAGTATGATAATTAAAAGGTGTGTGGACCTAGGTAGTACTACTTACTTTCGCACGCATCGCAGCTTCGGTGTCCATTCACGGGACGTATCTTCCTTGATGAAAGTTTGCCATACGCTGCTCGACAAAAGAAAATGCATAAAAGAGTCATCAATTAGTTCAAAGCAGGAAATTAACGAAACAAACCGATAAGAATTAAAATTACCTTCTGAGCATTAAAAAACAAGACACGTATAGATCCTTTTTTTTGCTTAGTGAGTCCAAGACTTCAACTTCTCCAATTTCCAAATTGATGACGAGAAGAATAAAGTGAAACCTACGCACGTTTCAATATGTAGTGTCATATATATAAGTCATTAGTTAAAATTTTGACATACGGTGAGCAAAATATAATGTGTTATAAGACAGTAAGACTCACTCGAAGTTGTAAGGCCAAAGTATTAGCTTTTTGTCACGTTGTCGCTTCAAAAACCTTAGCAAAGTCTGCGGTGTATCCTTGTTATAGAGGGGATTCTCTATGGTTTTAACATGCATTGTGTTCGGGTCAATGAACCCAATGTCTGTGATATCGTCCCTTTTGCATTCGAGCATCTTCGATCTGCATAATATAGCGCACAAAAGATTATAATCTGCAGACAATGAACGACTTCTCAAATTAAATAAATAAATCACTTACAGACAATAGCAACTGATGATTGATTTGTCGAGGGCCCGGAGATTGTATAACTGAAAGAGTTCGGCGAAGTCAATGTTCACACAGTACTCCTGGAAGTAGTGCTCTTCCCTAACTCGCACCATGATAGTCTCGATCCCTTCCTTTGAGGCCTTAAGGTACCACGAATGCAAGTTACGCATACATGTTGGTACCTTCCTGAGATTCTCGACCAAATCTTTCCCTTGAACAAACTGATATGCTCGTTCAGCTAAGGCGTAATCAGTTGCGTCTTGTCGAGAACTTTGAACGGTCTTCCCGTCAAACACCTTGAGAGGGGCGACCGATTGAACGGGTTGTTGTCCGAGCTGGTAGACTTGGTGTATCCCTTTTATCTCCCTGATACCCGATTGAACGGGTTTTGTCGCCTCGATCATCTTGTCATACGACCTTTCAATAGAACGCGCATAGTCAGATGGCGGCGATGGTACAGGGTCATATAGATTGTCAACGGTACGCACAACTTTCTCGGATCTAGTGTCTTCTCGAAAGGTATCTCTGGCACTTTCGGTGCAAACCATTTCTTCAACTCGGCCTGAACGGCCTCCGCGTTTTCCTCTGGAGTTTTTTCCCAAGGTAACTTCTCAGTAGGCGGCAGTTGTTTCTCCTTTCTAGCTTTCTTCCTAGGCGGCGTACCGTTCCGCTTAACGGACGCTGTCTTACGTCGCGGAGGATCTCGAGATGGTGGACTCACGCTGGGGTCCCTCTCAGGTAGGTGTGGACTTGGCTGCTCACCAGGACTGCCACCAGGAGGAGTCGATGGCATTTGCTGCTCATGTGTAGGAGTCGGTGGCCTTTGCAAAAGGACGACGTACTTCTTCGGCCATAGGGCGAAACCGTGCTTGACATCGGCCAGTGTCCTCTCATCTTCACCTCTAGGAATATCAAGCTCCACTTTTTCAAAACCCGAAACAACTTCATCCACCCCGACACGAACACAACCAGGTGGAATGGGCATATGATGGTGCATTGCTCCATCTTCACTTGGGTACACATAGCCGACCGCCACCTTAACGACGCGGTCCTGATTAACATATGTAGCTCGCAATCTGTCTTCTCCGTGACATAATCCACGGGGTAGCTTCCTCCACATCCGTCAAGATGCGAGGAACCGACACTGCTTCTTCGCTGAGATGGGGCAGCATCGGCTTGTGGATCCTGTAGAAACAGCGGCTGATCAGGTGCCCTCTGATTTCTCTCAAGAGCCTCCACCCTAGTTAACAATTCCGTTACAATGTCGGCGTCCTTCTTCTTCTTTCGCGAACGGCTTCTATAAGTGTCGCGCTGTCCGGCCACGCTTCCTTCATGGTGAGACCTGGCGAGCTCGTACCCGTCCAACATGTTCGGGTTCCCCAGAGCGAGTGTCAGCTCATCATTCTCTCGATCGGGAATGTACTCTCCCTTTCTGACCTTTTCAATTGCATCTACAACCTTCGGTACAATTGCCTCAATTTTTCCTTCCATTTTCCCTTCGCAACGATCAGCCCTGTCTTTGGGTCCAACCCTGCCCCATGAGCGAACAACCAGAACTTGGACCGTTCGGGCCAGTCCCATGTCTGTGGAGTGATTCCATGATCAATCAGTTTATTCTCAAACGCTGTCCACTTCGGAATGGCACTCTTGTAGCCACCTGACCCCAAATGATGCGGAAGTTTCTTCTTTGCAGCATTTTCGGTATTTTTCTTCGATCGGGACACAAAAGTAGACGATTTCTTATAATCCTTAAATGCGGCCCAGTGATCTTTTATCTTCACTAGATTATCATCGAATACTGGATCTTCATTCTTATATTTGTCCCATAAATTTTTCTTGAAGGTCTGGAATTGTATGGCCATCTTCTTCCATGTCCATTCCTTGACTTTATTCTTCTGGCCTTCCGTCATGTCTTCCGGTAGGCTGAACTTTGTCAGTAGCGTGTCCCAAAGAAATTTTTTCATCGTGTCGTTGACATAACTAGCACCACTCTCCGGGTTCTTCGGCTTATGCCACTCTTGAATGCTGATCGGTACATGGTCCCTAACAATAACTCCGGATTGACTTGTAAATTTGCGGCAAAACTCCTTGGGCTGCACTGGTTCACCATTATCCTTGAATGCCGTGAGGGCTAACCTGCCCTCGCCCTTTAGCACCCGCGTCGGGCCTCGTTTTGATCTAACAGACTTGCTCGATGATCCAGAAGGCTAAAAGAAAAAATTATTCGTTAATAAGTGCAATACAAATAAATGAATGCATCTAGGGATGAACATATAGACTAATTGATACATAGATATACACCTCGCCGGAGTTTGTGATGGACACTTCGTTGTTTCTTCTAATTTGTTCAGACTCAAGTCCCTCGCCGAAATCATTCAGAATGTCTTGGAAATCGTTGTCATCTCCATCGTCGGGTTCCGGACCACGGGCACTCTCATAGATCAATTGCTGCACCGCTTCTTCCCCCTCCTCATCTCGGACGAAGGTGCCGTCCTCCATACCTCAATGTCACTACAAAATTAAGAAAGCAATTGTATTTCATTCATCATGTAATGATCATATAACACATTGCTAGATGGATAACAATTGAAATGAAGAAAGCAAAAAACCCTAACCCTAATACTTGGTGCTCCTATTTCTTGACCCTAACTCTATGTCGCGGCGGCACCGCCACGGACTCGGCACCGCTATGGACCCTAACCCTAACACTCGGCGCTATTCTCCTCTCGCTCTTCTCTCTTTTTCTCGACCCTAACCCTAACACTTGGAGCTCCTCCTCTCGCGAGCTCACAGACGGCGACAACAACGGAGAAAAAAAGAGAGAACGACCTAGTAAATCAGTATTCCCCTCCCTCTGTCTCTCACGCTGACGACGTGCGCGCCCTGCACGAGAGCGGCAGCAAAGACCCCGCTCGGCCCTACACGGCGACGCCGAAGAGCATGCTGGTATGTCGACACGTCGCTACGGGCACCAAACTACGCATAGGGCCGTCCAGCGCGTCCGGACTGTCCATGTCGGTCGAGCACCGTAAAAGAGACGGTGGTTAACGACACGGGAACGAGCACAGCTCACTGCCGCGCCCGTGTCGCGGCGGTCCGGCCACCGCGCAGCTCATGTACGGCCCCTCCCTCATCGCGTTAACCGCCGCCAGAAGCCTCTCATTGAGGTTGTTGGCCTCCAGCGGCGACGTCGCGATGGACGGTGGCCGGAGCCGGAAGCACACGAGCGCGAACAGTCTCGGCGCCACCACCTCGAACCTGGCGTCCGCGCACACCATGTCCTCGAACGCCGCCGCGATGCGCACGGGCGCGCACGGCGTCGCGCAGGCCGTCGGTGCCGTAGTCCACCACCGGCACGCCGTCGTCCATGGCGGCGGCGTCCTTGAGGATCACGTCGTCGTGCGTGCCGAGTGCGGCCACCAGAGCGGACAGCTCACTCTGCCGCGCCCGTGTCGCGGCGGCACCGGCCGGCTGCGGCTTGGCGACCGGCTGCTGCTGCTGGTCGTAGAGGTGAAGGGGCGGGGTGGCCTGGCCGGCGCCTACCCTCCGCACGGCAGCGCGGCATTTCGTCGAACACGCCGCAGGCGTGCGTGAGGAGGCCGGCACGAGCTCACCGCGGCAGTCGTCGCGCGTGCGCGGGCTCCTCCGGCGAGCGCGCGGCGGCTAGGGAGGCGAGGTGAGGGAGGCGAGGTGAGGGAGGCGAGGCGAGGAGGAGAGGGAGGTCCTCACCTCGGTTGCCGGCGCGGGGAAAGGGTGGAGCGGCGGGCGTCGACGCGGTGACGACGGCGACCCGGCCTGCTGCTGCGCGCGACGGTTGCCTGCTGCTGGGGGCTACGGCGACGGCGGCGGCGCGTGGAGCTTCGGGCGATGGCGACGGCGGCGGCGCGTGGAGCTGCGGGCTACGGCGACGGCGGCGGCGCGTGGGCCTGTGTGCGCGCGGCGGTCTTGTGTGCTGTTTTTTTGGCCAAGTTTGGCCACGCCTAAGTGTTATACAGAGGAGTACCCTTTGGTACCGGTTGGTACCACCAACCGGTACGAAAGACCTTTCGTACCGGTTGGTGGTACCAACCGGTACCAAAGGGTTTTTTTTGTTTTCTTTTTTTTTTTCTGTTTTCTTTTCTTTTGCTATTTCTTTCTATTTCATTTTTATTTTCTGTTTTTCTTTCTTTTTGTTTCTTTTTCTTTTCTTTTGTGTTTCTTTTCTTTTCTTTTTATTTTCTATTTCTTTTCTTTTCTATTTGTTTTCTATTTCTTTTTCTATTTCCGTTTGTTTTCTTTTCTATTTCTTTTCTATATCCTTTTTTATATTTCTTTTATATTTCTTTTCTATTTATTTTGTTTTCTGTTTCTTCTTTCTTTTCTTTTCTGTTTTTTCTTTTCTTTTGTGTTTCTTTTCTTTTCTTTTTATTTTCTATTTCTTTTCTTTTCTATTTCTTTTCTATTTCTTTTTCTATTTCCGTTTGTTTTCTTTTCTATTTGTTTTCTATATCCTTTTTTATATTTCTTTTCTATATATTTTCTAATTCTTTTCTATATATTATCTATTTCTATTCTTTACTCTTGCCACGACGCCGTCCGCGCGGGAAACTTTCCCGCCACGTACGACGGAAAAAGGCGGGAAAGAAAGGGCGGGAATAAAATTTTATTACGATTGAACTCGAATTAAAAGTACATAGCTTAACTGAAAATTAAAGATACATGGCCAAATTCTACTGTTGGAGTCATTCGGTCATACTCGTGCCTAGCCCTGTAGTAGTCGCCACTGTAGTCGTCGTAGTCGCCGTCATCATCGTCGCTGGCATCGGGGTCGCGGTACTCTCCGTCGGCGGGTGAGCACGCGTGGGCTGGGACTGAGGGTAGCGCAGGCGGGGGCCACGGTAGGCCATGACGCCCTGGAGAGTCCGGCCGCGCCACCACAGCCGACGGCCGGCCTCGTTGAAGTTCGAAGGAGGCGGACCGCCCTCCTCATGCCTGGAAAGCGCCCTCTCACGCCGATTGATGAAGAAGCTTTCCCAAGTCGGGCTGTAGTCGGGATGCCACTGGGGATTCCTCCGCTGCTCGCGTGAGCTCGAAGTAGTAGTGGTTCGTGATGGCCATCTCGCGCGCCACACCTAGAGGGACTGGAGGGACCGGTACGCCTCCGACGCTTAGCAACCAGCCGGTCGGGACGCGGTAGCCCGGCGGGCAGGGGTAGTTCGAGGCGCAAAGCGCCTCCGCCTCCCGGGGGTTAGAGATGCGATGGAAGCCATGGGAGAGAATGATGAGGTTTGCAGATATGAGTCTAGATATGATATGTAAATGGTGGCCAAGCCTACATATATATAGTGAAAAAATGGCGGGAAGACAAAGGCGGGAACCGGTGGAAAGCGTGGGAAGAAAATAGGCGGGAAGACAGAGGCAAACCTTTAGTACCGGTTGGTGGGTGCAACCGGTACTAAAGCTGTCGGCAGGATAAGGACGCCCTGCTCGATGAGATAAAGTATGTAGCACACGACGCCCTGTCGGTGGGATAAGGACGCGTGGGTAACCTTTAGTACCGGTTGGTGGATGCAACCGGTACTAAAGCTGTCGGCAGGATAAGGACGCCTGCTCGATGAGATAAAGTATGTAGCGCACGACGCCTGTCGGTGGGATAAGGACGCGTGGGTAACCTTTAGTACCGGTTCGTGTCGCAACCGGTACTAAAGCTGTCGGCAGGATAAGGACGCCTGTTCGATGAGATAAAGTATGTAGCGCACGACGCCCTGTCGGTGGGATAAGGACGCGTGGGTAACCTTTAGTACCGGTTCGTGTGCAACCGGTACTAAACTGTCGGCAGGATAAGGACGCTCTGCCTATAAAAGGAGCATCAATACACCATGGGAAGCAGCTCAACAAGCCAACATGGATGGAGAGTTTCATCACCATGGATGGAGGAAAGGGTTGGGAAATCTCCCGTGGCGGAACTTGTCGAAGATGCCCTTGGTGCACACGCCCTATGGCATCTTCGGAAGTTCCGCCTCGGAAAAATTTCCCTGCAAGCCCGTGGAAGACTCCATCTCCTCTAACAATGTTGGGGAAAGGGTTGGGAAATCTCCCGTGGCGGAACTTGTCGAAGATGCCCTTGGTGCACACGCCATATGGCATCTTCGGAAGTTCCGCCTCGGAATTTTTTTCCTGCAAGCCCGTGGAAGACTCCATCTCCTCTAACAATGTTGCGGAAAGGGTTGGGAAATCTCCCGTGGCGGAACTTCTCGAATATGCCCTTGGTGCACATGCCCTATATATGGCATATTCGGAAGTTCCGCCTCGGAAAAATTTCCCTGCAAGCCCGTGACTTAACTAGTAAAACAAGCCAACCATCTCCATTGTTAATATCTTACATACAGTAACATCATTACACAAAAGTGAATTCCATATTGAGATACACAAGTTATGATCCCTATATGTAGCTACCTAGTCTTCTGAGTTTTCTTCGCCCGTTTCCCTTTCTTCTTACTGCGACGCAACCATGGACAATCTTCATTGTTTAAGATGATGCTTGGGTCAATTTTTACCTTGAAGGGTGGAATATCGTCAAACTTATTATAATCTTCTGACATGTCTGTCTTGTCCTCTACTCCCACGATGTTTCTTTTTCCTGAAAGAACTATGTGCCGCTTTGGCTCATCGTATGATGTGTCCTCTTGCCTTTCTTTTCTTTTTTTCGGTTTGCTAGACATATCCTTCACATAAAAAACCTGAGCCACTTCACTGGCTAGGACGAATGGTTCGGTGTCGTACCCTAGATTCTTGAAATCCACTGTAGTCATTCCGTACTGCGGGTCTACCTGTACCCCGTCTTTCAGGTTGAACCATTTACACCGGAACAAAGATCACTTTTAAATCCTTGACCATATCATATATAACTTCCCCATTAGGGCGGGTAGGCTTCGTTCGGTTATCTGCCTCACCTCCGAAATGCTTTCCTCTCTTTCTTACGTGATGTTGTTTTGGAAGAAATCGATGATGCCCCAGGTACACATTCTTGTTTCCCAAATAATTACTATCAGTCTCACCTAAACAGTGTGTGCATGCATTGTATCCCTTGTTTGACTGCCCTGAAATGTTACCAAGAGCAGGCCAATCATTGATGGTTACAAATAACAATGCTCGTAGGTTAAATTCCTTTTGTTCGTGCTCATCCCACACAGGTACACCTTCGTCACGCCACAACTCTAAAAGTTCTTCAACCAATGGCCTCAGGTACACATCAATGTCGTTGCCGGGTTGCTTCGGGCCCTGGATGAGCACTGGCATCATAATGAACTTCCGCTTCATGCACAACCAAGGAGGAAGGTTATAGATACATAGAGTCACTGGCCAGGTGCTATGACTGGAGCTCTGCTCCCCGAAAGGATTAAAGCCATCTGTACTTAGACCAAATCTTAAGTTCCTTGCGTCATCTGAAAATGACTTGAACTCTCTGTCGATTTTCTCCACTGCGACCCGTCAGCGGGGTGTCTCAGCATCACATCTTTCTTACGGTCCTCTTTGTGCCATCGCAACAACTTGGCATGCTCTTTGTTCTGGAACAAACGTTTCAACCGTGGTATTATAGGAGCATACCACATCACCTTCGCAGGAACCCTCTTCCTGGGGGTGGACTCACCCTCAACATCGCCAGGGTCATCTCGCCTGATCTTATACCTCAATGCACTACATACCGGGCATGCATTCAAATTCTCGTACTCCCCGCGGTAGAGGATGCAGTCATTGATGCATGCATGTATCTTCTGCACCTCTAATCCTAGAGGGCAGACAACCTTCTTTGCTTCGTACGTGCTAGAGGGCAACACGTTCTCCCCTGGAAGCATCTTCTTTATTATTTTCAGCAACTTTTCAAATCCCTTGTCGAAGTACCATTCTCGCCTTCTGCAGCAATTCCAGCGTGGTACCCAGCTTTTTCGACCATTTTCGCAATTTGGGTACAACAGTTTGTTGTGATCCTCTAACATTTTCTCCAACTTCAACCTCTCCTTTTCATTTCCGCAGTTCATCTTCGCATCAAGAATGGCCCGACCCAAATCGTCATCCGGGTCATCAAAAATCGGCTCATCGAAAATGAGCTCTTCTTCAGCTTCGTCTTCCCCATTCTACTACCACCGTCTTCAGTGAATAAGGATAGTTGTCACTATCCTCTTCTTCTTCGTTGTCTTCCAATATAACCCCTCTTTCTCCGTGCTTGGTCCAACAATTATAGCTGGGCATGAAACCATTCTCCAGCAGGTGGACGTGAAGGGTCTTCGAGGTAGAGTAATCCTTCATATTCTTACAGGAACTACATGGACAATACATGAAACCATTCGACTGCCTGTTTGCCTCAGCCACGTTGAGAAAATAATGCATGCCAGTAATGAACTCGGGATGGCACCGGTCACCGTACATCCATTGTCGACTCATCTGCATTTTATATGTATATCAAAAATCATTAAAATCACAACATCATGGATATATGAGTGACCAACTTAATTAATATTCAAGTTCATCACATAAAACTAATTGTTTTTTATAAAAGAAGAGGGGCTCACCGAGGTGGTACCGTGCCGGCTAGGGGACGACGCTGGCGATCGACAGCGGTAAGGACGGGGATGATACTAATTAAAACCTACAAAACATACCATAATTTCAGCTCAAATTGCATATAAAAAAATAAAATCACTAACTTAGGCATTTCATCGAACACCTTGCTTGCACTACAAAAATAGTACGAGTTAAAACTACCAAAGAACTGAGCTAAATTAGGAACGCCGGAAGGAAGGATGATATTGCTAACCCTTGGATAGATGTATGCCGTTAATCTTGTTAAAATGGTGGAGAAAAATAAAGATTATTGGAGTGTGAGAGGTGCAAAATATTTGGAAATGTGAGGAGAAGTGAGAATGAGATATGCAGGGAGCTCGGGCGCTGCCGCGCGCTCATATAGGGCACAGACCCTTTAGTACCGGTTCCTTACACGAACCGGTACTAAAGGTGCAACCCTGGCCCCACCACCGCCTGGAAATCGGGCCCAAACCCTTTAATACCGGTTCGTGTTACGAACCGGTATTAAAGGTCCATAACGAACCGGTATTGATGTCCCACGCACGGAACCGATATTAATGCCCCCTTTAGAACCGGTACTAAAGGCTTAGATGGATGAGAGGTTTTCTACTAGTGCGAATAGAAAAAGTACAGTAAATTTAGACCCCAAATGTGTAAAGACCTTCTTGGAAACTGGTAGGGTTGAAGATATGATTGGGGGATTTCAAGTTGATCCTGATGTTGTACAAGTTGCAAAAGTATACACCGAGTTTTTGCATGTACCAAAAAATAGATGAGAGACTTGTGAATCCCAATCTGAATCGGCGACTATGATTGCTGCCACAAATTAAGGAAATTCAAGAAGCACGGCGATATAGTAGCACTTGATATCGAGGCTTCACGGATAATCGAAGGTAATCCTCAAGGTAAGCTTGGTAATGTGCCAAAGATGTATACCTATTTAGTTTTTTAAAAGACCAGCATCCCTTTAATTATGAAGAGGTATCCACACATAGTAGCCGTTTTTGTGTTTGAGTTTATCTATAAATCTAAGGGGAAGAATTATACTGGCTACGGAAATGCATCTGTGAAGTTGAAATGGGGAGAAGTCGAAATCTAAACCGTTGCATGGTATAGGGATGTTTGCCCGCGCGGCCTGCACATGTGACCACTAATTTACGAAGAATCTCTTCTCCAAATGCACTACTAAATAAATAAAAAGCACAACATTCAGGTAATGAATCCAAATGAATTTTTGTTTGCATATTTTACTTACCGCGATGAACACTTCTTAATAAGTTTAATATTTAATATTTAAAAATTTATTTTGTGAACTTGATCTATAAAGAATAGTAGAAAACAATTTTTTTGTTCGGATCTGCTCGGAGCATTAGTCCCCGTCGCGTTACGAATTGAGACTAATGTGAGCATTAGTCCCGGTTCGAACAGGTAGGGATGCCGCACGATTTTACTCCCATTTCAAACGGGGTCTTTAGATCCAAAGACCCGGTTGGAGACACCAACCGGGACTAACGGGGTTGCGGCAGGTTCCGCTAATGCGAGCATCTTTAGTCTAGGTTGGGATCCCCTTTTCGTTTTGTAAAGTACAAAAGAAAATAATACAAAATTGAAAATTAAAATCCTTTTAGATGTAGGTAGGTTAGGTGATCTAGTTATTATGTAAAATAACAAACATGTATTTAACTTATTTTTTAAAAAAATGTATTTTTCGGTAAAATGGCAATATCTTTTGCATACGAACTCGAAAAAAATGTTCAAAATATGATAATCTATCTGTGCCCGGTTAGCCGATTTTTAGATTCTCAAACTACCGATTTTGGGTTTTGCAAAAGAAAGAGTTATTATTTATTTACTCAAGATCATTATTACTTCATTATTTTTGTTTATTTGAAGTAATTATTTGGAACTCAAACAATAAAGAAGTGTGACATCGTGACCAAGAGGTTAATATGATTGATATGATATTAATATCAGTAAGATTCGTGTAAGGTACTTAGAAGCTGGGCGGAAGGAACTTGGAATTTAAGCGTGCTAGTGCTGGAGCAGTTTAACGATGGTTGACCGATCGAAAAGTTTGACCTGAAGTAAGTATTTTTAGTGGATATTAATTGTGGTTAGAGACTCAACTAGTCAAATAACTCAAATACTAGACATTCTAAAAAAAAATAAAAAAACGGAGTGAAAGAATAGAAAAAAATTAAATAAAAAATACACGTAGAGCCTTTAGTCTCGGTTGGTGTTACAAACTGGGACTAAAGGTCCTCCGCCCAAGCGCCGGCCCGCAACCCACATGGACGACATTTAGTCCCGATTTGTAAAACAACCGAAACTAAAGAGTGGGGCTTTAGTCCCGATTCCGTAGTCCCGGTTTGAGAACCGGGACTAAAGGGCCTTACCAACCGGGACTAAGGGCTCCTTTGATGCATATGATACGAAGGAATGAGATATCATGCCTACTTGAATCCTATAGGAAGATGAAATGTGTTTGATTTTAGCAAAGGAATTTTTCATGAGGTATGTGCTAATGTTTTTTTCATATAGGATTTGCACTACAAGATTCCTATAAGATTATTTCCTATGAATCAAACAACCAGTGTAGAAAATTTTAACATAGTATTTTTAAATCATATGCAATTGGTATACAAATCCACTAGTAGAAAAATGGGCTACAGTCCTGGTTGATGAGGACCTTCAGTCTCGGTTTTACAACCGGGACTAGTCATTCGGACTAAAGGTCCTCCCATTTAGTCCCGGTTGCCCTGCCACGTGGGCTGCTGGCGCGTACAAACCAGGATTAAAGGCTATTTCATCAAATGTTTTATCCATTTATTTTCTAATTATTTTCACTTCCTTTTTTCCAGAATTTCTAGTATTTTCGTTATTTGACAAGTTTAGTATCTAAATACACTTAATCTCTAGTCAAATACTTACTCGTGGTCAAACTTCCCGCTCGGTCAGTCATCCTCCCACTACTCCAGCACTAGCACACTTAACTTTCGAGTTCCTTCTCATCCCACTTCCAAGTGCTTCGCATGCACGTATGTGATAGTAGTATCATATCAATCTTATTAACATGTTGGTCGATGTCACACTTCTTTATTGTTTGAATTCCAAATAATTCTATTGATAAGCAAAAGCAATGATATAATAATAATCTTGAATAAATAAATAAACATTAACTTTTCTTTTAATTTGTATTATAATTATTCTTTAAATTTTGAAGTTTTTAAATATTTTTTTTTGCCAAACCTAAAACCTGAAAATTTGAAAATCTAAAAATTGGCTAATCTCCTTTATGGTTAAGTAACATTAATATTTATGCAGGATGCTGACGAGGCGGTTCCTCGGCAATGCCCACCATGAGGGGCTTGGGTTTCTAGAGAAAGGCGACGACGGAAGTTCCGGGAGCGAGGAGGTACACACGTCCCCGCGGTGGAGGATCGCTACGTCTGCTAGCAATCCAGTATATGAATATATGGTGTACGGGGGCCGCCATAGGCGGAGTTGTTGGATCTAGTCTAGTTCTAATCCGCGGGTTGCGGTTTCTAGGCGTGTCGCCTTTATGATTATGTTTCGATTATCTGTCTCTGGGTGCCCCTGCCGGCTTTATATATCAGCCAAGCTAGGGTTTACAAGAGTCCTAGTAGGATTCGTGTTGGAGTCTTCTTTCCTTGTAGTCCAAGTTGAGGCGCGTGCAGGTCTAGCTCGTCGAGTCCTTGTGCCGGTCCAGCTTCATAGTTTGCACCGGGTATGGCAATGTCGAGTACCCGCCCACGTCAGTAGCAGTGTCGGCCGAAGTGAAGCTTCGGGTAGGGACTAAAGTTGTCTCCGCCGAATGTCTTGATCATCCGTTGAATCTTGTGCTTGATGTAGAGTCGGAGTTGCTTTCTGTCGGGTGCGCGAAGCGCTCCCGATGGGAGTAGCCCCGAGTCTATGGGCGGGTGCTTGCAGCCACGCATAGACTCAAGTTGTACTACTCGAAGATCTTGATGCCGACGTCTTTTTCTTTGTTGGCGAGGTTGCCATATTTTTTATCGGGTGCGCGACTAGCGCTCCCGATGGGAGTAGCGCTCGAGCCTGTAGATAAATATGAAATAGTTATGTATAGGGTGTAAAAAATGCTAAGTCAAACACCGTAGACTTTTTCAAGTTCCGAGAACTTGATGCCGATGACTCTGATGATGCCATAGATAGAGGAGTCGATGATTCAGATGATATAGAGGAGCCGATGATTGAGATGATGGCCCTGAGGAGCCGATGACTGAGATGATGGCCCTGAGGAGCCGATGATTGAGATGATGGCCCTGAGGAGCCGATGATTGAAATGATGGCCCTGAGGAGCCGATGACTGAGATGATGGCCCTGAGGAGCCGATGATTGAGATGATGGCCCTGAGGAGCCGATGATTGAGATGATGGCCCTGAGGAGCCGATAATTTTATCGGGTGCGCGTCCAGCGCTCCCGATGGAAATAGCCCCCGAGTCTGGGCACTGATGCTTGCAACCGTGAGTAGACTCAAGTCGAGTAACTCGATGTTTATAGTTTTCTTCAGGTGCCGTTGACACATTGTTGTATATTTCAAGGGGCAATCCTCAATGCACCTTTGAGCATCGTTGATGCCATTGTTTGTAAGTTTTTCGGTAGGTACATATATATGCACTTTTACCGTGTCAATGCCGTTGGCAAATTTTGAAGGAGCAAATCTTAATTGCCCGTTTAAGCGTATGTGTATTCGTTGGTCAGCAAATTGTTTGAGTGATCAGCTCGTGTTGCAGGTCTTGCTAAACCCGTTGTATGTGCAACTTTGCTTTCAACCGATGTATGTTCTCGAGCTCAATATCGGAAGCACTAGCTCTGCCGATGACTCCGTTGCTCTTTGATACTTCCATAAGTAAAGTACCGAACGTGGGTCGTTTTTGTACGTGTTTCATGATCCTTGCTATCTGCGGCACTCTTTGAGGCATCTATAGCAAAGAAAAAGAGCAAGGTCCCCGTTGCTTCATGATCCTTGCTATTTGCGGCACTCTTTGAGGCATCTATAGCAAAGGAAAAGAGCAAGGTCCCCGTTGCTTCATGATCCTTGCTATTTGCGGCACTCTTTGAGGCATCTATAGCAAAGGAAAAGAGCAAGGTCCCCGTTGCTTCATGATCCTTGCTATTTGCGGCACTCTTTGAGGCATCTATAGCAAAGGAAAAGAGCACGGTCCCCGTTGATTTGCATCATAGCACTCGTAGTTTCAGAGGCTTTTTTAGAGTGCAATCTCTGGGCGTATTTTCCATCGCACCGATGTTCGTTGGAATATATGAACAAGGTTCCTGTCGATGTAGTTCGGGTGTCCCGAATTACTGCAATTCTTCAAAACTTGAGTCTTCATATCTTCTTGGGTTCCAGCGAACGGCGCTCCCGATGGGAGTAATAGTCTTCAAATCTTCTTGAATTCCAACGAACCAGCGCTCCCGATGGGAGCAACCGCAATAACTCGAAGATATTCCAGGAGCCCCCGAGTAATTCCAGCGCTCCCGATGGGATCGCATCGGGTCGATATTAAATAAGATGATATCCAGAGCCGAAGAAGATAAGTCCACCGAGTAATCATAGATGATGGAAAAAATAAATCCACTGATTCGGGGAAAATAAATCCACCGAGTAATCGAGAGTACTGGAGGTAACGATGTAATGACGCCTCCCCAATCATCGGGTGTGGCGAAAGAAAGAGGAACACTTAGTTCTGCAGGCGCAGTCGAAATAGTTGCACGGCCAAAGATAGTCTGTGCGGCGGGCGCAGCCGAAATAATTGCGCCATCCAAATAATGCATGCAGATAACAGAAATAAATCAATTAGTCTGCCACAACCAGAAGTCGAGTAAGAAGATGATGATGGCCGATCCGCGGGGGTGAGCATCCGAATATATCGGGTCCGTAATGTCGGGTCCGCGGCAGGCGAGCCCCCGAGTAAGAAGAGTGCGCGATGGCGGGCGCGGTCAGCCGAGCAGGGCAGTCGACGGGCGAGCTCCCGAATATATCAAGTCCACGATGCAACAAGCGAGCTCCCGAGCGTGGCGACTGTGCGCGGTGAAGCAGTCGAAGCTTGTTCCGATCTGCAGTCATATTACAGCGCAAAAAACTGTGCACAAATAATAGTACGAGCCAAAAATAGTTGGCTAAAAATAAATTTTGCATGTAGTAATTAACCGGAAGTATAGCACCTGATATTTCTTTGCATCGGATTGAGACTTCACGACGACGAGGTGTATTGGCGGGCGGGTGCTGGCGGCTCTGCAATGTCGAGTTCGGAACTGTACGTAGTCCGTGGTTATTAGGAAGTCGATGAAGTACTTTTTCCTGTGATGTCCGCGCAGCCCGATAACTCAATATTGTGATCGGCAGTGTGAGCACCGGAAGTCTGATCAATGATTTCCTTATCCGATGCTTCCTGACTTTGTGAATACGTGACCCTATTTCGCTTTCTTGCTCTTTCCTTTTGGCTCGCTCGCATGAGACATCTCCTGGGAACTTGGACCTCCACGGTTTCATCACTTCTGATTTTCCTTGTATGATGCGTAGCCCACGACGCTTTGAGTTGATCACACCGAGTACTGGTTGATGACTTTTCTTTTTCTTTCCTCACCGCAATTGTCTCCTGTAAGCGCGTAGTACACGGTTGCTTTGGTTGAGCTGCCTTGTTTTCTTCTTTACCCACGTAAAGTGTTTGTACTTGGACTTCTTTTTCTTCACTTCCACGAACACAATCGGGTCGCTTGGTTCTCAGTCTGAGCAGGCCGACGTGAATTTAAGTACTCAGTCTGGCTTTCTTTGAATTAGACGATCGGCACGGCTCTGCTGTTTGTTGATCGGATACAGCGACGCTGCTTTTTGATGTAGATCAGATGCACTGCGGCCGCTTTGTTGAAGTAGATCGGTATACATGTTGTTGATGATGATGAACTCAACGGATCCCGCCCGGATGACGAAATCCAGTCGTCGTGATTCCCACGAGACGGCGCCAATTGACGAGCGGTTCCTCGCAATGCCCACCATGAGGGCTTGGGTTTTAGAGAAAGCGACGACGGAAGTTTCGGGGAGCGAGGCGGTACACGACGTACCCAGGTTCACGTCCCCGCGGTGGAGGATCGCTACGTCTGCTAGCAATCCAGTATATGAATATAGGTGTACAGGGGGCCGCCATAGGCGGAGTTGTTGGATCTAGTCTAGTTCTAATCCGCGAATTGCGGTTTCTAGGCGTGTCGCCTTTATGATTATGTTTCTTATTATCTGTCCCTCAGGGGTGCCCCTGCCTGGCTTTATATATCAGCCAAGTTAGGGTTTACAAGAGTCCTAGTAGGATTCGTGTTGGAGTCTTCTTTCCTTGTAGTCCAAGTTGAGGCGCGCAGGTCTAGCTAAAGAGTCCTTGTGCCGGTCCAGCTTCATAGTTTGCACCGGGTATGGCAATGTCGAGTACCCGAAGGGTTATGCCCACGTCAGATGCAATTATTAATTTAAATTTAAAAATATAAATCTTGAATTTTTAGCAAAATCTAAAATCTTACTGCTTTCATATTTCCATTTTGAGAATCTAAAAATCTAAAAATTTGAATTCGGATGTAACTTTTTCCCACGATCATTTTGATATATTATACGTTGTTTTCGATGTCATATGCAACCAGAAAAGCCGTTTTACCCTTTTGCAAAACTTTTTTTTATAAAATTCAAAATTCAAATTTGTTAATTTTTCCTGATAGTAGGTTGCGTAACACACAAGTATCTGAAAATATTTTATTTTCTAAATTTTCTATCATTTTCATTTATATTTTACGAAGCCAAAATAACTACAAAGCCTTTAGTCTCGGTAGGTATTACCAACCGGGACTAAAGGTTCCAAACGAACCGAAACTAAACCCTGTATTTGTTTGAACCGGGACTAATGCCACCCATTAGTTCCAGTTTGTATTTAAACTGGAACTAAATCTCCCATGGGTGCTAGACGAAAGACTTATTTCCTACTACTAGCGGATCTTACTAATTAAAGGAGCCCTCAAGACCCGTTTTCTACTAGTGAGAGTTCTCCATTATTTGGACGTATAGTCCGAACATTATGCCCATATAGTTCTATGATTTATCGTGGTGGTTTTATAAAGTACTTCTAAATTTATTTAAATTGTATCCACGGTACTGCCAAAACTATTATTACTTTTACACACGTGACAACTATAGATTATCTTTTCACGTGAAACCATGAAACCATGCCACACCAAATCTCGAGGAAAATTAATAGCAACAACGGCTGTTATATCAACTTCGCCCCGTTTCCACTTCACAAACTCCGCATCCGGCTGGCTAGTGCCTCCTCTTCTCTAGAGCAAGCCGATGATCGGTACTTAGAGCATCTCCAGTCGCGTCCCCCAAACCGTTCCCCAAAGGGATTTGGGACGCGCCGGACAAAAAAACGTTCCCAGTCGCGTCCCCCAAAGCCTCTTTTTGTCCGGCGGCCCAATACGGTGTCCGGCGCCCCGAACCCGTCCCCGCTACACAGGGGACGCTCGGGCATGCCGGACACAGAAATGCGAGGCGGCGTGGCGGGACCGACACGTCAGCGAGTCACGAACGGACGCTCAACCGCCGCCAACCTAGGGACGATGCAGTTGCCGGGAAGTGGAACCGTCGCATTGGCAACCGCGTTGATCGACACGCGAACATCCGGAATGGAGCGCGAACTTTGCGGAAGAGCAACCGCCGGTCTCTTCGATATATGTGCCGCCATTCATCCGCGCTCAATAAGACCCGTACGTAGGAGCTTTCTGATCTTCAACCGGCCGCCATTCATCGAAGATTCTCACGATGAGTGACCTCTCCAGGCTTCCATCAGACATCGATAGCGTGTTGGAGATATGCCCAAGAGGCAATAATAAATAGTTATTATATATCTTTGTGTTTATGATAATGTTCACATACCATGCTATAAATTGTATTAACCGAAACATTGATACATGTGTGTTATGTAAACAACAAGCAGTCCCTAGTAAGCCTCTTGTATAACTAGATTGTTGATTAATAGATGATCATGGTTTCGTGATCATGAACATTGGATGTTATTAATAACAAGGTTATGTCATTAATGAATGATGTAATGGACACACCAAATTAAGCGTAGCATAAGATCACGTCATTAAGTTATTTGTTATAAGTTTTCGATACATAGTTACCTAGTCCTTTCGAGACCATGAGATCATGTAAATCACTTATACCGGAAAGGTACTTTGATTACATCAAACGCCACTGCGTAAATGGGTGGTTATTGTAGGGATTCGTTGCATAGAAAACAAAAAAATTCCTACCGCGAGAACGCAATCCAAGCCAAGATGAAATCTAGAAGATGGGAGCAACGAGGGGATGAACGAGACTAACCCTTGAAGATTTCCAAAGCCTATAAGAGTAGGCTCTTATTGCTGCGGTAGATGATCACTTGCCACTTGCAAAAGCGCGTAGAAGATCTTGATCACGGTGCCACGATCGGGCAGCACCTCCGTACCGGTCACACGTTCGGTGTTGATGAAGACGACGTCCTTCTCCCCGTTCAACGGGCAGCGGAAGTAGTAGATCCTCCTCAGAATCCCGACAGCACGACGGCGTGGTGGCGGTGTTGATGGAGAACTCCGGCAGGGCTTCGCCTAAGCGTATGCGGGAGTTGTAGTGGAGGAGGGTGCTAGGGTTTGAGGAGAGGGTGCCTTGGGCGCCGGCCATGAAGGGCAGCCAAGGTTGGAGGCAAGAGTGGCCGTCCACCCTCCTTGTCCCTCATTATATAGGTGGAAGCCCCAAGGTTGTAGTCCAAGTCTTCGAATAAGACCCCAACACCAAAACTTCCCAAAGGTGGGAAACCTACTCAGGGAGTCCTACTCAAGGTGGGACTCCCACCTTTCCTTGAGGTGGGGTGGCCGGCCACCAGGTGAAGCCCACGGGACTCCTTCCCTTAGGGTTGGCTGGCCATGCTAGTGGAGTCCTCGGGACTCCACCTTCCATAGTGCCTTTCTTCGGACTTTTCTAGAACCTTCTAGAACATGCCATAAATGCACCGATCATTTCCAAACTTGGAATATGACTTCCTATATATGAATCTTATTCTCAGGACCATTAGGAACTCCTCGTGA
The DNA here is from genome assembly GCA_030979885.1 of Lolium multiflorum. Classification (NCBI taxonomy): domain Eukaryota; kingdom Viridiplantae; phylum Streptophyta; class Magnoliopsida; order Poales; family Poaceae; genus Lolium; species Lolium multiflorum. Next base: position 250,058,530 of record CM061752.1, on the reverse strand, counting down.
TGTCATCCCATCCGAGACTCAGAACAAAACTTCGAACTCCATTCCATATTCCATATCTACTTAAACGACATCAAACCTTAAGTGTGTCACCCTACGGTTTGCGAACTATGTAGACATAGTTGAGACTTCTCTCCGACCAATAACCAATAGCGGGATCTGGAGATCCATAATGGCTCCACATATTCAACGATGACTTAGTGATCGAATGAACCATTCACATATGATACCAATTCCCTTTGTCACACGATATTTTACTTGTCGAGGTTTGATCATCGGTATCACTCTATACCTTGTTCAACCTCGTCTCCTGACAAGTACTCTTTACTCGTACCGTGGTATGTGGTCTCTTATGAACTTATTCATATGCTTGCAAGACATTAGACGACATTCCACGAGAGGGCCCAGAGTATATCTATCCGTCATCGGGATGGACAAATCCCACTGTTGATCCATATGCCTCAGCTCATACTTTCCGGATACTTAATCCCACCTTTATAACCACCCATTTACGCAGTGGCGTTTGATGTAATCAAAGTACCTTTCAGTATAAGTGATTTACATGATCTCATGGTCATAAAGACTAGGTAACTATGTATCGAAAGCTTATAGCAAATAAATTAATGACGTGATCTTATGCTATGCTTAAATGGGTGTGTCCATTACATCATTCATACAATGATATAACCTTGTTATTAATAACATCCAATGTTAATGATTATGAAACTAATCATACATTAATCAACAAGCTAGTTAAGAGGCATACTAGGGACTCTTTGTTGTTCACATAACACGCATGTATCAATGTTTCGGTTAATACAATTATAGCATGGTATGTAAACATTATCATAAACTAAAAGATAAATTATAATAACCATTTTATTATTGCCTCTTGGGCATATCTCCAACAGTCTCCCACTTGCACTAGAGTCAATAATCTAGTTTACATTTGTAAAGATATAACACCTTGGCCTTCCGGTGCTTTATCATGTTTTGCTTACGGGAGAGGTTTTAGTCAACGGACCTGACATGCTCAGAACCATATGTATTTTGCAATTCATTTGCGTCTTCACGCATCAATCATTTTCCAAATGAGTTGGCATTTAAATATGCTTGGTCTTCTGGTGGAACCTTAATTCCGCGGTCTGAAATAAGTCACTAATATTGTCACACACAATATAGCTTCAAAATTTTGACACTATCGGAACTACACCAAGTTCTCAAAGAACCTCTTGACTTTAACATCCTTTGTCATTGGCAAAACAATGACATACTCTGCCTTCTTTTGTAGAATCCGTCACAATATTTAGAATTCTTCTAAATCTAGCATAGACAACTTCTAGCTCATTGTGCTACCTTTTAAACAACACTTAGTCTAATTTGAGATAGAAATTTTATTTTTCATATGTGAGAAAACAAATATCGGTGCAACACCTTACAGCGATTTGTTTGTCATTTCTCCATACAAAACGATATATATATCCTTGGTTCTTCTTAAGTACTCAAGAATATTCTTACTGTTTTTCAATGATCATCACATGAATCATGCTCATAACATTTTTAAGAGCACATGACATCTGATTGTGTACATATTATTTGTGATCTATAATCACTCATGTGTTTTTACTCATTGAGTGTCAGATACACTCAAGTCTTGTTAAATCTTGACATGACAAGAACATTTTCTTAATATTTCTATATTGAACTACTTCAATATCCATCCTATGTACTTTGACTTAAACTTATTATGTGTTTCAATCTATCTTCATAGATCTTGACACTAAATTTATTTCAGTCCATATCCTTTCATTGAAGTTAATTTCTCAATGAAACCTTTTAATCAAGTATATAATTACATCATTTATAACCAACTATATGTCATCTACATAAAGTATTATAAATATGTCTCAATGCTCCCACTTAATTTCTTGCAAATGCAAGCCTCTTCATCGTTTCTGATGAAATCAAAAACTCTTTGACTATTTCATCTGGTGAAGATTCCAACTCCACGATACTCACTTCATCCAATTGAAGTTTGTATACCTATCTAGTATTCCACGGACCAGCAAAACTCTTGGTTGTATCTTGTATACACCTTTAATACATACTTCTAATAAGTAATGTATTTTGTCACCCTACTAGCATATCTCATAAAAGAAATATGTATTGATTACTAGAATAATCCACATAGACTATAAGCATTGCTACGGAAGATCTAATCTTATCGTAGTCAACTCTTTGAACTTTGTCGTAAACAATTTTTGAACAAGTCGAGCTTCTTCAAGGATATTTCATCCAAGTCTATAGATCCATTTACTTTCAAAAAGTATTAATCTATTATGGATTTCATGGCGCATGGCCATTTTAACGGAGTCAGGGCCCATCATAACTTCTTTGTTTTGTAGTTGGTTTATCATTATTCAAAATCAATCATTTGTCCACAAATCATTTATTTGATCACAAAGTAAACCATACCTACATGGTTCAATAAGTACTTCGATCTTCATGGCTAAAACACTTTGTAGTCATGGGAGCCATGATCGTAGTGGCCGCTTCCGGAACCAATTCCAATGCTGCGCTACTCTGATCATTATGCTTAAGTTCATAAACTTTATCAAGTTCTATTGTCCTCCCACTCAAATACTTCACTAGAAAAAATTTCTTGGAAATAAGAAACATTGACAAACACTTTTTTCTTTGTCTCCATAGTGGGAAGAATTCCCAATCAATTATCTGGGATAACCAACAAAGACATTCATCCAATTTTGGTTGTAAACTTATTCACTTATGTTATGCATACCAAAATTTAAGAAAGGACTATTAGGGTTCATACCCATGCCATAACTCGTATGGTGTCATTTCTACGGATCATGATGATGCTCTATTCAGTGTAAAAGCGGTAGTCTCTAAAGCATACAAAAAATATAATGGCTTTATTTTATTTTATCTCGTCATTAATCCAACAAAGTTTGGATACATCTCTTAGATACTTCATCATCACTATGATACTCCAAGAAACGTGAGTTGTAGAACAATTTCATAACTCTCTTAGATGTTCGCTAAAACTCGTAATTCAAATATTTCCACCATGATCCAATCATAGATATTTGACTTTTCTATTACGATGATTTCCATTTCATGCTGAAAATTATTTGAATCCATTCAAATGTTTCAAACTTCTTCCTTATCGAATATATCCACATATATATACTCAATTCATTGTTGGAAGTTTTCATGAAGTAGAAGAATCTCCCGCACACAACTATGCCCCCACATACATCATCATGTATTTTTCCACTAAGTTTGTTGCCCGTTCAACTCTTGGCCTATGAACGGTATTTTAATCATTCTCTTTAGAAGAGATTTGCAAGCGCCAAATGATTCAAAAATCAAATGACTCCAAAATCCATTTGCATGGAGTTCCTTCATGCGTTCCTTTCTAACATGACCTAAATGGCGGTTCCAAATAAGTGGAATTCAAATTATTTGCCTTATGGCATTTTAGCGTCAGTGTTATGTATGTGTGTTTCACCATTAAGATTTATAATAACTTATCCATCGTACATGAGTAACTCATAATTTTCATTTGACCCGAGCAAAATAACAATTATTAAGTTCTTTATTATAAATTCTAAGGGCTAGATAGAATGCTAACGACGAACATAATAACACTTTATTTTGTTCCAGACGTGCATTCCTATCATATTCCTTGTCAGTCACTTAGGCCATTGTATTCTTGTATTGCGTTGTTTTGTATGACACTTCATACCAACCAATATAGTACTAATACCCAAGAATTTTATTGTGTGACCTAACTAGGAATACAACCATAACATGTATATCATTTATATACACCTGAGCTAGACTTTCTAGTCTTTTCTTTTCTTTTTTGCCAAAATATCTTTTGCAGTTTCTCTTTTAGCTTTCCTCATTATTCAGAAAAACACTTTAATATTATTAACTTCTAGGTTTGTTGGTCAAATACCAATAACCTTGAGGTTCTTACTTTAAGTAGATCATCATATGACAAGTGTTTCAGATTTCACTATTAGTAACTTTGTAATATGATGAACAATTTCACTCATAATTTTATCCATCATATCATGACGACTTTCCGAGACCATGTCTGTACATCTAGGCTCGTAAAGTTTTAACCTAGTATTCGCATGTGCAAATCTGGCTTGCACCCGTTGTATGCACACGTAGAATCTATAACACCCGATCATCACGTGATGCTTCGAAACGACGAGTCTTAGCAACGGTGCATACTAAGGACGATCACTTCATGGATATGCGAATATCGTTAGTGCCCCAATAGTTGGAGGATTGGGACGCCTTGCGTCTTCAACCTTCGTACATTCCCATAAAACTTATGAGTTTATGTAGTCTCACCAAATTATATTCTACCATCTTGCAATAAGGTCTTAGATATCACATATATCTCATACCTTGATTATTTCTGAAAACTAAATTTTCAGCTCCTTACTTTTCAAACAGATTTGAACTTCAAGTTTCACGGAGACAAGATAACTTTAGGTACTAATTGAAACCATAGCTCTTTGAATCAACAATGTGAGGTTTACTAAAAGTTTGCAATAGGACTTAATCAATTCTTGATTCTTTAACAATACGGTACCAATCCGTAAAGTTTCTTGTCAGATTTTAATAGTATTTCTATCTCAATAACGAGAGTAGCGCATGGTAGAAAACGGATGCCAATACTACAAAATTAATTCAAAATACTACTCAGACTATGTTTATGATAATTAGTTCATGTTTTAATCTAATTACTAATGAACTCCCACTTAATACAACATCCCTCATAGTTGTTAAGTGGTACATGATCCAAATCCACTACACCAAAACCGATCATCACGTGAGATGATGTAGCTTCAATGGTGAACATCAACATGTTGATCATATCATCCATATGACTCGTGTTCAACCTTTCGGTTTCCGTTGTCCCGAGGCCATGTCTGTACATGGTAGGCTCGTCAAGCAAACCCAAGTATTCCGCGTGTGACTTAGGCATCCCAAATGGGCCTGCCGGAGATAGTACCCGGGGTTTACTGAAGGCCCACTACCCGAAGAATAAGAAGATTCGGAAGCCCAAGATAGTATTAAGGAAAGTTAGAGTTGTAATAGAAAGTCTTATTTGTAATCTTGCGGGATGAGTTAGAAACCTTCCCGGACTTTGTAACTTGTACAGCACGAATCCCTCGGCTCCGCCTCCTATATAAGGTGGAGTCGAGGGACGCGAGATCATCGAATCATTGTTTACAAACCCTAGTTTTCATAATCGTCGAGTACTTTTCGGCTGAAACCTTCGAGATCTACTTGCCCTCTACTTCCAACTAAACCTAGCCTACAATCCATAGGCATTGACAAGTTAATACCTTGTCAATTGGCGCCGTCTGTGGGAACTAGAGGCGTAAGGATCTGATCTCGATGGCACGTTCAAGATCTTCGACATCATCAACCGCAAGCAACGCAATGGATCGAGGTAAACAGATCGCTCTGGTCTGTCGATTTTGTTCCTCACCCACCCTCCCGTTTGGATGCATATGCGTATCTGGCGGAGCCTATGGAGATGACGTTCGGAAGGTTTCGCTTTCGCGTCGAGAAGGAAGGATCGTATCGTGTCGAAATTCCGATTTCGTTGGGATCGTCGGCGGTCGATTCCGATTTTTCAAGCTATACATCATCAACCGAATCAGGAGAAGAAGAAACTTCGTCGACACGCTACGTCAGCACCAGGGCAAGAGAGAAACTCGCCAAGATCTTCAGCGACATGTCGTTTGAGTCATCTGCGGACTCATATATAAGCGATGGCTCAAGCGGTGTCGACAGTTACGACTTCATCGACAAATCTACTACAGTGGGCAAGGTCTTCACCAATCTCAATGATGGTGTCACCAAACCCAACATAGATCTGAACACAAAATATCATCAGATTTATGTCATTGGAGAGCCAAGCAATGACCAAGAGGAAACATCAGAGGCTTTCGACGATGCGGGAAATCCATACGTCGATCCTCCGATCTGCGACGAGGCACAGGGCAATAAGTACGTCGGGCCACGGCGCGACACAGAGTTCGACTCCCGCAAGCAGCGTGGGATAGAGCCGCGAGAGCTATGGACGGCTCAGAACCAATGGCCACCACAGCCACGCCGGAGGTGCAAGCATATCAATATAGGCTCGCACGAGCAGCAGGGGTGGAAAAGACGGCTGAGTTAAACGAGAAGAAAGGAGGCAGCTTCATCCAGGCAGGAGAAGGGCTGAGAGCTGAGTCGACAATCTAGAACTTCGGGTGATAGCCACGGGAGGCTCGGAACAGAGCAAGATCAAGGTTACAACACATACCCGAAGCAGAAAGAGAGCACTTGGTCCAAAACCTCGACATGTCCTTTATGTCGATAGATACAAGAGGAAACATCATCCCTAAGACACCAGAGGCTAGGTATATGGCGACACATGCTTTTATCCTCGCATCTAAACCACCTCCAGGAGATCCAAGGGAAACACTATACAATATGGCGATAGCAGGAGTTGGAGCTATGGGGACAGCGTTTAGCCTCCAAGGAGTGGCAAGGCAAAATAGTCCACAGCAGCGGCAGCCCCTGAAGGACCAAGTGGAGCAAGAGACACGGCAGCACAAGCAAGGGTCGACAGAGCGCGAAAAGCAGAAGGGAACATCGGCAATCCCCGGAGCTTAACGACGAGGATATGTGTGGCTTGCCGTGCTTCACGAGGAGAGTCCGAAAAACTCGAGTCCCTTCAGGATTCAAGTTACCTAACAACTTCAAGAAATTCGACGGCCTTCAAGATCCAGGGGATCGGCTAGTTGATTATCTCGAGACGGTGAAGCTCACGGGAGGGACCAGGGCAACAGCTATGCAAAGCATCCAGGTGCATTTGAGTGGAGCCGCACGATCTTGGATAAAGAAACTTCCTCCAGGATCTATCGACAGCTGGGAAAGCTTCGGACGTGTTCGTCAAGAACTTCCGGTCCACATGCAAAAAACCTGCGTCGTTGGAGGAGTTGAGAGCATGTCGACAAAAGCCGGACGAGCCAATGAGAAAATATATCCAAAGGTGGAACATCATCAAAAACTCGGCAGAAAATATATCCGACGAGAGAGCGATAGATGCGTTTGTCGCAGGAATCAGGCGTGGAGATTTTGTCGAGGACTTGGGAAGGACCAACCCAAAGACAGTATCCGCGTTAATGGAAATAGCAAACAGATGGGCAGATGGAGAAGATGCTGTCCACAACAAACGGCACAGGTCGCCAGAGGAGGACCGTGGTCGAAATTATCAACCGAGGCGACGATTTCCTCGGCGGTACCCGAACTATGATGCTCCAGGACAAATTTCGGCAGGTTTTCGGGCAAACACAGGAGGAAACAACAGAGATGATTATCAGAGAAGCAATGAGCAGCGAGGCGATAATAGAGACGATTCTCGAAACAACAGGCAAAATAGCGGGCCTAGGTTCCCGAGGCCCTTCGTGTCTCCTGAAGAGATGATGAATGGGCCGTGTCAGATGCACTTTTTCCTCGACGGCAACGGAAAAAGACAGTCAGGACATCTGCAGAAGATTGTCGCAATTTCGGGCAATGTTAAGGTGGGCGGAGCACGCTAACGCTCGAGCAGCACAGAAAATCTCGAGAACCCAGGGCGAGATTCACTTGCCACCTCCTCCCGCGTTCAGAAGACAAGCAGAGCATCAGCTCAGAATAGCGGCAGCACCTCCACCACCACCTTACGTTGATCCTAACTCCAACGGAGCGGTGTCGATGATTCAGAAGGAAGGCCATCCAATAGAGCTCGAGAAAGTAATCTCACGACAGGTGTTCATAGGCGGAAAAATGCCTCCACCAACGTCGAGTATCTTAATTGGTCAGGGCAAGATATTGGCTTCACCATAGCAGATCATCGCAGCAAGTCCCTCGACCGGGCAGTCGGCACTTATCTTACCAGCAGTTATTGCAGGATTTGATGTTTCTCGAGTGTTCATAGAGGCGGCCGGCAGCCAAACCTTATGTACATTACATTGAGGAAGATGAACATATCCCTAGCAAACTTGAAGCCAACAGACACGAGGTTCCATGGTATCACACGGAGAAACCAAGTTATCCATTGGGAAGATTAATCTCGACGTTCAGTTTGGAACCCGAGAGAATTATAGAATCGAAAAGCTGGAATTTGAAGTTGTGGATTTTCCGTCGCAGTACCACGCTTTGTTGGGACGACCAGCATATGCTAGATTTATGGCGGTACCACATTATACATACCTGTTGTGGAGGATGCCTGGACCTAAGGGACCAATCACAGTCAAAGGAAGCTTCGCCTTAGCCGATAAGTGCGATAAGGATTTTCATCGGATATCAGAAACTTTCGGGATGCAAGTGAGTATCGGCGTCAAAAGGAGTATGACTGACTACGACGTGCTGCCAGACGTTGGAAGGCCAAATAAAGAATCAACTTTCAACACCGAGAAAAATTCTAAGGAGGTGATTCACCCGACGGACCCGAAAAGACGACGTCCATCGCAAACGACATGGACCTCGCATAGGAAGCGCTCAGTCGAGTTCCTCCGTGAGCACTGGAAAATCTTCGCATGGTGTCCAGCTGACATGCCAGGAGTACCCGGGAACCGAGCACCACCTAAACTTGGATCCACTAGCGAGACCAATCAAACAACCTTGGCGGCGTTTTGGAACCAAACCGCAAGGCCATCTTGTGAATCGATCGACTACGAAGTTGGTTTTATCAAGGAGTTGCAAGCCACATGGGTAGCAAATCCTGTGATGGTCTGAAGAAAAACACTAAGGTCCTTCGCATGTGCGTCGACTTTACGTGTCTCAATAAACATTGTCCACACTTTCCCCTCCCGAGGATTGATCAAATTATCGACTCCACGGCTGGATGTGAACGTCTTTCCTTCGGACGCATATTCTGGTTACAACCAGATCAGATTGAAAGAAGAAGATGAAGTAAAGACAGCGTTCATCACACCTTATGGCGTGTTTTGCTGAGAACAATGCCATTTGGTTAAAAACAGGAACAACATATCAGAGGATGATGCGAGAAATGTTTGGCGACACAAATTGGGAAAAACGCGCAAGTATACATTGACGATGTCGTCATAACGTCAAAAAAGGGGACAACGCTGATCGAGGATCTCAAGGAAACCTTTGACAACCTCGACAAATTCTGCCTCAAGCTGAACCCGACGAAGTGTTCTTTTGGCGTCCCAGCAGGAGAACTTCTGGGGTTTCTAGTTTCAGCAAGAGGGATTGAAGCAAATCCCGACAAAATACAAGCTATCGTAACAATGAGGAAGCCAACAAAGTTGAAAGAAATACAGCAACTAACGGGGCGAGTCGCAGCTTTGAGCAGATTCGTCGCCGGTGGGAAAAAAGCGTTACCATTTTACGCTCTGATAAAGCAAGGAGAGAAATTCCAGTGGAACGAAGAGGCGGAGCTTTCGAGGATTTGAAGCGCACAATCTCGACACCACCAATTTTGGTGGCGCCGAAGGAAAAGGAACCTCTCCTGCTGTATATTGCAGCCACGCCCCAAGTGGTTAGCACGGTGCTAGTTGTTGAAAGAGAAGAAGAAGGAAAACTCCATGGAGTGCAAAGGCCGGTATATTTCATCAGTGAAGTTTTATCGCCTTCCAAACGGTACCCGTACCAGAAACTAGCATATGGAGTAATTGCAACGGCAAGGAAGTTGCGCCACTATTTTTCGGCACACCCGATAATAGTAGTCAACGAAGCACCTCTTTCAAATATACTGAACAATCCAGAAGCTACGGGCGTGTCTCCCTTTGGGGAATAGAACTTTCCCTCGGGACATCACGTATGAAAAAAGAAAGGCAATCAAGTCGCAAGTTCTGCCAGATTTCATTGCAGAGTGGATGGAGCTACAAAACACGGGACCCCTTTGTCGAGAACTTGGACCATGAACTTCGATGGGTCCAAGAGAGTAGAAGGAGCTGGCGCAGGAGTAGTACTTATATCACCTGAAGGCGACAAGTTGAAATACGTCCTTCGGATGACGTTCCCTAACGCATCCAACAATGAAGCAGAATATGAAGCCCTCATACACGGGATGAAGATGGCGAAAGCTTGCGGTGCAACTCGACTAAAAATCTTTGGCGACTCACAATTGGTGGCTCGGCAAGTTATGAACCAATGTGACGCAGTCAATGATAGCATGATGGCATACAAGGAGGTGTACATTGAGCTCGAGAAGCTGTTTGATGGATGCGAGCTAAATCACATCAGTAGATTGAGCAATGATGAAGCCGACGTTCTCGCAAACATCGGGTCGCAGTGCCTCCCAATCCCGCCAGGAGTATTTTGGGAAGAAATAGCGGAGAGATCCACGAAGCCGAAAAAGGTGCAGAAAAAAGCAAGAAGAGAAAACTTCGGCGCCCCTCAAAGAAACCACGGAGGACGAAGAGGACCAAGAGCTTGTGATGATGGTAGAAATTCCTTGGATGCAAGCATATATATCATATATCCTCATGAAAGAAATACCCGACGACCCAGTTGAGGCAAGGCGAGTTATTCGACGATCCAAAGCTTTCACAGTGATCAAAGGGGAATTATACAAGCGAAGTATTTCAGGCGTCTGCAAAGGTGTGTCACACCCGAAGAAGGAAGAATAATTCTGAAGGATGTACATGAAGGAATATGTGGCCACCACGCAAGTAGTCGAGCTATTGCAGCCAAGGTTTTTCGGGCAGGATTCTATTGGTTGACAGCAATCGAGGATGCCAAGGAAATAGTATGAACCTGCGACGCGTGTCAAAGGTTTGCCGCAAAACCTCACTCTCCAGCAGCAGAACTAACACCAATACCATTGTCATGGCCCTTTGCCCAATGGGGACTCGATATGGTGGGCAAGTTGCACAAAGCTTCGCCTGGAGGGTATGAGTACTTGCTGGTCGCTGTCGACAAATTCACCAAGTGGGTAGAAGCGAAGCCAATAAATTCACCAGATGCAGCGTCGGCAATAAAGTTTGTGAAAGGCCTCGTTTTCGGTTTGGCGTGCCTCATAGCATTGTTACAGATAACGGTTCAAACTTCACATCCAAGGAATTCAAGGAATACTGCGCAGAAGTAGGCATTAAATTGCACTTTGCGTCAGTTGGGCACCCGCAAACTAACGGACAAGTCGAGAAAGCCAATGGTATCATCTGCAACGGCCTCAAAAAGCGCTGCTAGGGCCACTTGAAAAAGCTCGACATACTTGGCAGGAGGAATTGCCAAGTGTTTTGTGGAGCATCCGAACAACACCAAATACGGCGACACAAGAAACTCCGTTTTTCGTCCACGGAGCCGAAGCAGTATTACCAATTGAAATAGAGCATGATTCTCCAAGAGTAACAGTATGATGAAGAAACATCACAAAAAGCTCGGGAGGATGATATGGATGCACTCGACGAAGCTCGAGATGAAGTACTTTCACGAGTCACCAAATACCAGCAAGACCTCAAAAACTACCACAGTCGACGGTTAAGGCCAAGGTCCTTTCAGGTCGGGGATTTGGTCTTGCGGTTAAATCAAAAAAGTACTGAGAAGCTCGAATCACCATGGCTAGGTCCTTACGTCATCACGGAAGTCATCGACGGAGGAGCATACAGGATCAAGGACAAGAAGACGGGGCTCTCGAGAAAAACCCCTGGAACGTAGCGCAGCTCAGGCGGTTCTACGCCTAGAGTCGAAATATAGTCCTTCTCTGTAAAAATACAATGTACTGAAACGCCGCGAGTTTTCAGACGCACTCTTTTCCTTTTCGGGGCACTGAGTGGGGCCGGAAAGGTTTTTAATGAGGCGGGCTCGCGGTGCTTCAATATAATAAAGATAGTGGAGATATATTTCTTATTCTTCGACACGCTCGGGGGCTCAACGCCTTCAAGTCTCAAAATACGTACAATATAGACAAACTAGACTTACCAAAATATTTCGCCTTGGTACACTAAATACCTCGCCAAATATCGGAAGCTAACAATTATAAATATAGTGTACACGTCAAAAATCTTATTGCTTTGGTCCAAGAACCTCGCAACAAAAATATAGAACTTCGACATTAAGATACTTGAGGGCTTGCAATCCATCAATAAAATAAAATAAAAAAGATGTCTTATTACAACAGAAGGGAAAATCTTCGAAACAGTATAAACTCCGGCCAAAGGCTCGGGGGCTCGGTGGTTTAAAATAGGAAACATACAGAGTTAACAGCTTTACAATATAGATTGTGTTTACAAATACACAAGAATGTATCAATGATGGAAATACAGCAAGAAGAGGAAAAAGTATTCAAGGGAAACCTAGCACATGGTCTATGGTTATTCGCTCAGTAGAAGGACGAGTACTATGCTCAGCATAGCTTCCCTTCACGAAGAATTCAGAATCCATCCGAAGAAGTTCATCCATCATATCTTCGGCAATAGGAGTAACCAAATCATCAATCTTGCCCATATTTCTCTTTTTCTTTGCCATTTTTGCCAGGCAAGTAGGAACAATTTGATCTATGGGCAATTTTGGATGACAAATCTTTATCATCATCATGGCAAATCTAGCGCCAGCAGAAAGTTGAGCCCGCACAAAACCATGGATTCGAGGAGCATCTCAAAATTTTTCCATTAAAGCTGGAAGGGTCTCTGGCATCTTCTTCCGAGGGAACATGGTCCCATAAACTAAGAATAAAGTTTTCGTACAGAAGTCAAGGAAGTCACGGACCTGAGCCGCGCGATCTTGAAATCTAACGATTTGGCGAGTACGCTCAGGAGTAACCCAAAAGTTAGATCCATGTTGCGCAGCCAGTCTCAGCAAAACAGCGGTTCGAGCTTCAACACGTTGGTCTTCGGCAGCAGTATCCAGAAAAGAGCCTGGCACAGCAAACAAAATATCAAGGAACGAATAAAAAGAACAACATCCAACACGGTCATGAGCAGGAAACATACCTGTCATATCCAAACTAGCGTCAGTCATTAGCTGAAGCATATAATTCTCGCGAGAAGAAGTTTCAGCAGCCTCAGCAATAGCAGCATCCTTCGCAGCGATGGCCTCCTTTGCCTGTTGAAGAGCAATTTTCTTCTCCTTCAGATGCTTTTCGAGATTGTTCCATCATTGCCAGAGTCTGTTTCTTCATGGATTGAAGTTGTTGTCGAAGTTCTTGCAAATCTTCCGACAAATGTTTGCTTGAAGAACCTTCGAGGGGATTATCATCGACTAGTATTTTCTTCGAGAAGGAAGAAGCAGGTGAAGCATCGGCAGAAGGATTGGTCGAATAGTTATCAAATATTAACTGGAAAAGAAAGCGACAGGATTAATGATAGTGCCAGAAGGAATTTCCTTGATTTCTAGAAAAATTTACATAGACATTACAAATGAAGTTCTCCAAAAGGACTACCAGGATAATTGTCGCCACAGCTAAATTGGCGACAAGGACAAAAGAGAGAGAGAAAGCAAAGAAAAAAAAAGAGGCATGCAACTAGACCTCCGGCCTCGATGAGCTAGGAGTTGAAGATGGCTTGATCTCGAGATAGGCCAGGATTTTCTTCGTATTGGGTTTGGCTGCCTTGATCAAAGACCGCCATTTTGTTTGCTCTATCTGCTCGATGTCGCCAACCTTCATCCAGTCAACAGTTTGTTGGCTGTCAGCGACCAAGGCAACAGTGCTCTCGACAGCAATCTTCATGTTCTCCTGGCGCATTTTCAGTCCAAGGTCCTCTGATGGATTGAAGCTCTGGGCAAGGGCAAGGAAAGTCTTGGGCTCCTCTTTCTTCGGGAAGAAGTAGGGGAATAGCTTCGACAATCCTGCGTCAGCATTCACCACGCCTTCACGAATTTCGGATCCATGAAACTCCAGATAAGAAAGTGCGTCAAGGAGAGGATCATTGTCGGGATTCTCCAGGTCAAACTCTTGGTTTGTTTGGCCTGCCACAGGAAATAAACGTTGGTCAAAAGCAAGAAAAAGCAGGTCCTAAAAAAAATAGAAGGGATCGATAAAATTACCTTTGAAGCGCCGATTTTGCGAATTCAGGCGCTTGAGGATTCCCTTTTCACGAGCAGCCTGTGCGGCTTTGTGCTCATTTAATGCAGCTTCAGCATCCTCAAGTCTCTTCTGCAGCTCCTCGACACTAGCAGCTTTTGCTTTGGCTTCATCAGCCTCTGCTTTGGCTTCGCTAGCAACAAGTTCGGCTTTCTTACGGGCCGCTTCACTTTGCTCCAGTTTTTGAGCGAGAGTGTCGGCAAGCTTGTTGGCCTCTGCAAGTTTCTCTGTCGAAATAGAAAAGAAAAATCAAAATTGCGACAAAAACAGGAGCAAGAAGTCAGAAACAACGACAGCAAAAAAGTTATTACCTTCAGTTCTGCTGGCATACTCACGGTACCCAATGAATTGGGATCCGATGCGAATAAGCTCTTTGATCATGGGCTGTCAAAGAAGAACAAAGAAAGAGAAACATCGGTATGGAAAAAGAATGAAGGCGTAAAAAAGCAAATAGAGGAAATATAGATACTGGCAAGATAATTAAAAAACTTACATCATCCAAGAGAGGAGTAGAAGAGCTACCCAATTGAGGGGCAGGCTCAATGATCGTTTCAATCCTTGTCCTTTTTGGTGAAGGAGCAAGGGGGCTTGAAGGTGGAGTAGTGGTGACGACGTTTTGTTGAGGAGGCGAGGATTCTTCTCCCTCAACTAGCGTCTCCGAGACAAGTAAAGTATGTGACGTGCTCGTCCGAGCCACGTCAAAAGTTGGTATTTCTTCCTCATCATCGCTGTGATTAAAAATCGACAGCATAAAAAGCAAGATAAGACAAAAATTCGAGTACAGAAATAAGGAGAAATAAAAATGACTTACGAGCTGACGAGGGATTCAAGATAAGGATCATAAGTTGCCTTCTGACATGAAGGATCAACTTCTTCGGCTTTGGAAGTGCCGGAATCTTCGGCATCATTCCTCTTCCTTTTGCCTTTTGGAGAAACAGCAGGAGGAGGAGATAGTGCCGACGCAGTGCCTTCGGAAGATCCCGCAGATTTTCGAGAATCGACGGGTTCATTCACAAAAGACGGAGCTTCTTGATTATCATCAGTGACAATGGCCCTTTCTTGACCTCTCCACCTTCAGGAAGAGGAGGAAGCGAGACAAGGTCTGGATGATTCTGTACAAAATAAAACAGGGAGAGACATCAGAAAAGAAGTTATATAAAAAAATAGCAAAGCAACAACAAGACAATAGACAAAGGTTACCTTGGGAAGTGGATTGGCGGCGCTGAATGGTGTCACACGACAAGAAGAAGGGACATCTTTTTTGCTGAGAGACGAGATTTTTCGGACAAGTTTTTCTAAATCCTTGACCTCCAAATTCACCGACAGCCGATCTACGTCCTCGTCGCCAGCATATTTCCATAGAGGATATTTGCGAGCCTGAAGCGCTGCACTCTAGTCCTAAGTATGCAGTGATTTGGACACCCGATAACTCTTTGCCGCGAGTATTTTGCAACTCGTGGATATGAGCCATCAAGGTTTCTATCGACGCTCTTTCTTCTTCGGTGGCCTCCGCGTCCCAGGAGCGGCGGCGAAAGATTTTCTCGGCGCCATCAAAAGGAGGGATGTTGTCCTCCGCACATCCATGGTTCTCCTCCTGAATGTACAACCACTTCTTGCGCCATCCTTGAACTGAGTCAGGAAGCTTGACGTCGAAGTAGTCGACGGTGGAGCCGAACAAATCACAACGCCGCCTATATTATAGGTGACATTGGGCGAGCCATTACGGCGGTAGAAGAAAATGCGCTTCCATAGCGCCCAATTAGGCTGGACGCCAAGGAAGGCCTCGCACAGAGTGATGAAAATGGAGATATGGAGGATTGAATTTGGCGTGAGGTGGTGGAGTTGCAGACCGTAGATAAAAAGAAGTCCACGGAGAAAAGGATGAATGGGAGCGGAAAGACCGCGGATGAGGTGGTCGACAAAACTTACCCGGTACCCCATTGGAGGGGTTGGGTAGCTTTCCTCTGGGGAAGCACAGTGCCTTGGGTTTCTTGCTGATCCCAAGCTTCTTGAGCATGTTGATGTCTTGAGTGGAAATCTTCGATCTTTCCACTCCGCCGCCCCAAGATCCACGGTGGCCATGGAGGATTCCGTCTTTGTGTGCCTTGTCAATCGACGGGTGGCATCAACAATGGCGCAGGGTTTGCAGCTTGGAGGCGAGGAGTTTAGGAGGCTGTGGATCGCAGGAGGAATTTGCAGATGAGAGAAGGAGGACGGCGCGAGCGGAAGTGCTCAAGGAGGAAGAAGATGAACTTATATAGGGGTGCGGTGAAACGACGAACCGTTGGATAAGGAAAATGTGTGACAGATGATAGCCACGTGGCAACAAGGGTAAAAAAGTAATTCAACGTTGGGGAAGTTACGGTGCGTGCGCCAGAAAAAGCGGAGGACGTGTGTCCCCCACTTGCATGACGTGTCAAGATAGTGGATTAATTGGGCCCGCATGGCAGCGAGAAAAGACTTGTCGCAAATTTTTGACTAGCAATCGTGGCTATCGTCAGCAACAACGTCATCTTGGTAGAATAAAAAATTCGACTCAACAGCTTCATAAAAGGCGACACGGAAAAATAATGCTGAGCCTTTGATCAAATACAAGTTTTTGATCAAATGCTCGGGGGCTACTTTGGAAAAAAGGAAAAGATCCAGAAGGACAAAATGGAAATGGCGTGAGCCTATGACCAAATACAAATATTTGTTCATAGCCTCGGGGGCTACTCCCATCGGGAGCGCTGTTCGCGCACCCGAGAAATTATAAAACTTCGGGAGATAAAAGAAAATATAGCGGCATAAGGCGTGGAGCCTACACCCAAGTACAAGTCCTTGGTTGTAGCCTCGGGGCTACTCCCATCGGGAACGCTGCTCGCGTGCCCGATGAAGTTATAAAAAGAAAGAAAGAAAGAGAAAAAGAAAGATAGAAGAGCAAAAGAGTATATTTCGAGTTATAATTAACTCTACATATACTCCCATCGGGAGAGCAATATAAGTCATCTTTGACTCGATAAAATGTGCCATTCCAACAGCCGAAAAAGCACTCGACAATATATTCTCGGAACGCCAAAGTTGCGATCAATTTCTGAATGCCGCAAGTTTGCGAAGGTAAGACCCCAGATCCGTCTGCTGGGCGTGGCATCGCGAAGACTGCGCTCTGCTACTTTTATCCGTATCAACAGAGATACGAAGAAAAATCTAACGGACGCGTTAGGTACCCGATAAATTTGACTGGGACTCGACGAATGGTAAGACCTTAAGCGGCACTGTCGAGGTTTACACCGTATCCCGAGGTCATGTCCGGGGACGTGATCTTGAAGTAGGTTTTGCGGATTGCCACTAGAGCAGTTAACTAGTACCTGATCCATCAGATGAACTAGCCCCAACTACCATTATCCCTGTACAATATAGATGTTTATGGGAAGAAATATAGAAAAGTCGAAGCTGTCGAATAAAAATAAACAGTGGAGATTTTCCTTGACCCTACGATTCAAGCAAAATCTCGGGGACTCGACATAGGCATCCCAAATGGGCCTGCCGAAGATAGTACCCGGGGTTTACTGAAGGCCCACTACCCGAAGAATAAGAAGATTCGGAAGCCCAAGATAGTATTAAGGAAAGTTAGAGTTGTAATAGAAAGTCTTATTTGTAATCTTGGGGATGAGTTAGAAACCTTCCCGGACTTTGTAACTTGTACATCGAATCCCTCGGCTCCGCCTCCTATATAAGGTGGAGTCGAGGGACGCAGAGATCATCGAATCATTGTTTACAAACCCTAGTTTTCATAATCGTGAGTACTTTTCGGCTGAAACCTTCGAGATCTACTTGCCCTCTACTTCCAACTAAACCCTAGCCTACAATCCATAGGCATTGACAAGTTAATACCTTGTCAGCGTGTGCAACATGGCTTACACCCGTTGTATGTGAACGTTGAGTCTATCACATCCGATCATCACGAGATGCTTCGAAACGACGCAACGGTGCATACGAGGGGAGAACACTTTATTATCTTGATATTAATGTGAGGGATCATCTTATAATGCTACCGTCGTTCTAAGCAAAATAAGATGCATAAAGGATTAACATCACATGCAATTCATATGTGATATGATATGGCTCTTTTGTCTTTGCGCCTTTGATCTTCATCTCCAAAGCACGGACATGATCTCCATCATCAACGGGCATGATCTCCATCATCGTTGGCGTAGCGTCAAGGTTCATGGCGCCGTCTTCATGGTTTTTCACCTCATGTAGCAACTATTACAACTACTTTGAAATACTACTCAACATGAAAATTAAAGACAACCATAAGGCTCCTGCCGGTTGCCACAATACAATAATGATCATCTCATACATATTCATCATCACATTATGGCCATATCACATCACCAAACCCTGCAAAAACAAGTTAGACGTCTCTAATTTGGTTTGCATATTTTACGTGGTTTAGGGTTTTCGAGTAAGATCTAATCTACCTACGAACATGAACCACAACGGTGATACTAGTGTTGTCAATAGAAGAGTAAATTGAATCTTCACTATAGTAGGAGAGACAGACACCCGCAAAGCCTCTTATGCAATACAAGTTGCATGTCGAACGAGGAACAACTCTCATGAACGCGGTCATGTAAAGTTAGTCCGAGCCGCTTCATCCTACTATGCCACAAAGATGCAAAGTACTCAAACTAAAGACAACAAGAGCATCAACGCCCACAAAACCATTGTGTTCTACTCGTGCAACCATCTATGCATAGACACGGCTCGATACCACTGTAGGGATTCGTTGCATAGAAAACAAAAAATTCCTACGCGAACGCAATCCAAGCCAAGATGCAATCTAGAAGATGGGAGCAACGAGGGATGAACGAGACTAACCCTTGAAGATTTCCAAAGCCTATAAGAGTAGGCTCTTATTGCTGCGGTAGATGATCACTTGCCGCTTGCAAAAGCGCGTAGAAGATCTTGATCACGGTGCCACGATCGGGCAGCACCTCCGTACTCGGTCACACGTTCGGTGTTGATGAAGACGACGTCCTTCTCCCCGTTCCAGCGGGCAGCGGAAGTAGTAGATCCTCCTCAGAATCCCGACAGCACGACGGCGTGGTGGCGGTGTTGATGAAGAACTCCGGCAGGGCTTCGCCTAAGCGTATGCGGGAGTTGTAGTGGAGGAGGGGTGCTAGGGTTTGGGGAGAGGGGTGCCTTGGGCGCCGGCCATGAAGGGGCAGCCAAGGTTGGAGGCAAGAGTGGCCGGCCACCCTCCCCTTGTCCCTCATTATATAGGTGGAAGCCCCAAGAGTTGTAGTCCAAGTCTTCGAATAAGACCCCAACACCAAAACTTCCCAAAGGTGGGAAACCTACTCAGGGGAGTCCTACTCAAGGTGGGACTCCTGCTCAGGAGGTGGGGCTGGCCGGCCACCAAGGTGAAGCCCACAGGACTCCTTCCCTTAGGGTTTGGCCGGCCATGGTGGAGTCCCATGGGACTCCACCTTCCATAGTGCCTTTCTTCCGGACTTTCTAGAACCTTCTAGAACCTGCCATAAATACACCGGATCATTTCCAAACATGGAATATGACTTCCTATATATGAATCTTATTCTCCGGACCATTCCGGACTCCTCGTGATGTCCTGGATCCCATCAGAGACTCGAACAAAACTTCAAACTCCATTCCATATTCCATATCTACTTAAACGACATCAAACCTTAAGTGTGTCACCTACGGTTCGCGAACTATGTAGACATGGTTGAGACTTCTCTCCGACCAATAACCAATAGCGGGATCTGGAGATCCATAATGGCTCCCACATATTCAACGATGACTTAGTGATCGAATGAACCATTCACATACGATACCAATTCCCTTTGTCACGCGATATTTTACTTGTCCGAGGTTTGATCATCGGTATCACTCTATACCTTGTTCAACCTCGTCTCGACAAGTACTCTTTACTCGTACCGTGGTATGTGGTATCTTATGAACTTATTCATATGCTTGCAAGACATTAGACGACATTCCACCGAGAGGGAGTATATCTATCCGTCATCGGGATGGACAAATCCCACTTGATCCATATGCCTCAACTCATACTTTCCGGATACTAATCCCACCTTTATAACCACCCATTTACGCAGTGGCGTTTGATGTAATCAAAGTACCTTTCCGTATAAGTGATTTACATGATCTCATGGTCATAAGGACTAGGTAACTATGTATCGAAAGCTTATAGCAAATAACTTAATGACGTGATCTTATGCTACGCTTAAATGGGTGTGTCCATTACATCATTCATACAATGATATAACCTTGTTATTAATAACATCCAATGTTAATGATTATGAAACTAATCATCCATTAATCAACAAGCTAGTTAAGAGGCATACTAGGGACTCTTTGTTGTTCACATAACACACATGTATCAATGTTTCGGTTAATACAATTATAGCATGGTATGTAAACATTATCATAAACTAAAAGATATATTATAATAACCATTTTATTATTGCCTCTTGGGCATATCTCCAACAGTTATAAAGGTGGGATTAAGTATCCGGAAAGTATGAGTTGAGGCATATGGATCAACAGTGGAATTTGTCCATCCCGATGACGGATAGATATACTCTGGGCCCTCTCGGTGGAATGTCGTCTAAATAGCTTGCAAGCATATGAATGGTTCATAAGAGACCAGATACCATGGTACAAGTAAAGAGTACTTGTCAGGAGACGAGGTTGAACAAGATATAGAGATACCGATAAACACCAAGTAAAATATCGCGTGACAAAGGGAATCGGTATCGTATGTGAATG
This sequence comes from Lolium multiflorum, assembly GCA_030979885.1. Lineage (NCBI taxonomy): Eukaryota > Viridiplantae > Streptophyta > Magnoliopsida > Poales > Poaceae > Lolium > Lolium multiflorum. The sequence continues at coordinate 250,037,664 of CM061752.1, read as the reverse complement.
GTTCATTCGATCACTAAGTCATCGTTGAATATGTGGGAGCCATTATGGATCTCCGATCCCGCTATTGGTTATTGGCGGAGTCTCAACCATGTCTACATAGTTCGCGAACCGTAGGATGACACACTTAAGGTTTGATATCGTTTAAGTAGATATATGGAAATGGAAAAAGTTTTGTTCGGAGTCTCGAATGGGATCCAAGACATCACGAGGATTCCGGAATGGTCAGTAAGATTCATATATAGAAGTCACTTTCCAAGTTTGGAAATGATCGTGAATTTATGGAAGGTGGTTTCTAGAATTATCCGGAATAAATCACTATGGAAGGAGGAGTCGGAGGGATCCACAAACCCTAACCAGCCAACCAAGTGGGAGGTGGAGTCCATGGTGGACTCCACCTCCTTGGCCGGCCAAGTAAAGGGGGAAGGGGAGAATCCCTGTCCCTCTAGGTTTCGTCCATAAGGAAGTTTTTCTGTTGGGGTCTTATTCGAAGACTTTGGGCAAACCCTTGGGGTTCCACCTATATAATGAGGAGGAGAGGGAGGGGATGCACACAAGTTGGCCGCACCACCTAGGGCACCCCTGGCCGGCGCCCTAGCCACCCCCTCTCCCCAAACCCTAGCACACCTCCCTCCTCCACCTCTCTCCGTAGTGCTTACGGCGAAGCCCTCGGAGATCTCCACCACCAGACACCACGCCGTCATGCTACGGGATTCGAGGAGGATCTACTACTTCCGCTGCCCGCTGGAATGGGGAGAAGGACGTCGTCTTCATCAACACCGAACGTGTGACCGAGTACGGAGGTGCTGCCCGATTGTGGCACCGTCAAGATCTTCTACGCGCTTTGAAAGCGGCAAGTGATCATCTTCTGCAACAACGAGATCTAATCTCGTAGGCTTTGGAAATCTTCAAGGGTTAGTCTCGTTCATCTCCTTTTTGCTACCGTCTTCTAGATTGCATATTGGCTTGGATTGCGTTCTCGCGGTAGGAAATTTTTTTGTTTTCTATGCTACGAATCCCATCAGTGGTCAGAGCCGTGTGTATGCATAGTTTGGTTGCACGAGTAGAACACAATGGTTTTGTGGGCGTTGATGCTTTGTTGCCTTTAGTTCGTGTACTTTGCATCTTGCGGCATGGTGGGATGAAGCGGCTCGGGCTAACTTTACATGACCATGAGACTTGCTCCACGTTCGACATGCAACTTGTATTGCATAAGTGGCTTTGCGGGTGTCTGTCTCTCCCACCATAGTAAAGATTCAATTTACTCTTTCTATTGATAACACTAGTATCACCGTTGTGGTTCATGTTCGTAGGTAGATTGGATCTTACAAAACCCTAAACCACGTAAAATATGCAAACCATATTAGAGACGTCTAACTTGTTTTTGCAGGGTTTGGTGATGTGATATGGCCATGATGTGATGATGAATATGTATGAGATGATCATTATTGTATTTGGCAATGGTTGTCTTTAAATTTCATGTTGAGTAGTATTTCAAAGTAGTTGTAATAGTTGCTACATGAGTGAACAACCATGAAGACGGCGCCATGGACCTTGACGCTCGCGACGATGATGGAGAGTCATGCCCGTTGATGATGGAGATCATGTCCGTGCTTTGGAGATGAAGATCGAAGGCGCAAAGACTAAAGGGTATCATATCACATATGAATTGCATGTGATGTTAATCCTTTATGCATCTTATTTTGCTTAGAACGCGACGGTAGCATTATAAGATGATCCCTCACATTAATATCAAGATAATAAAGTGTTCTCGTATGCACCGTTGCACAGTTCGTTGATTGAAGCATCTCGTGATGATCGGATGTGATAGACTCTACGTTCACATACAACATGTAAGCCATGTTTGCACACGCGGAATACTTGGGTTTGCTTGACGACCTAGCATGTACATACATGGCCTCGGGACAACGGAAACCGAAAGGTTGAACACGAGTCATATGGATGATATGATCAACATGTTGATGTTCACTATTGAAGCTACATCATCTCACGTGATGATCGGTTTTGGTGTAGTGGATTTGGATCGTGTACCACTTAACAACTATGAGGGATGTTGTATTAAGTGGGAGTTCATTAGTAATTAGATTAAAACATGAACTAATTATCATAAACATAGTCTGAGTAGTATTTTGAATTAATTTTGTAGTATTGCCATCCGTTTTCTACCATGCGCTAGTCTTGTAATTGAGATAGAAATACTGTTAAGTCTGACAAGAAACTTTACGGACTGGTACCGTATTGTTAAAGAATCAAGAAATGATTAAGTCCTATTGCGAACTTTTAGTAAACCTTACATTGTTGATTCAAAGAGTTGTGGTTTCAATTAGTACCTAAAGTTATCTTGTCTCCATGAAACTTGAAGTTCAAATCTGTTTGAAAAAGTAAGGAGCTGAAAATTTAGTTTTCAAAAATAAGCAAGGTATGAGATATATGTGATATCTAAGACCTTATTGCAAGATGATAGAATATAATCTAGTGAGACTACATAAACTCATAAGTTTTATGGGAATGTACGAAGGTTGAAGACGCCCGGCGTCCCAATCCTCCAACTAAGTTGGACACTAAAGATATTCGCATATCTATGAAGTTATCGTCCTTAGTATGCACTGTTTCTAAGACTTGTCGTTTCGAAGCATCTCGTGATGATCGGGTGTTATAGATTCTACGAGTGCATGCAACGGGTGCAAATTTGCACATGCGAATACTAAGGTTAAACTTTACGAGCCTAGCATGCAGACATGGTCTCGGAAAGTCATCATGATACAATGGATAAAATTATGAGTGAAATTGTTCATCATATTACAAGGTTACTAATAGTGAAATCCGGAACACTTGTCATATGATGATCAACTTGAAAGTAAGAACCTCAAAGTTATTGGTATTTGACCAACAAACCTAGAAGTTATTGATGTTGAAGTGTTTTTCTGAATAATGAGGAAAGCTAAAAGAGAAACTACAAAAGATTATTGGCAGAAAGAAGGAAAAGACTAGAAAGTCTAGCTCAGGTGTATATAAATGATATACATGTTATGGATGTATTCCTCGTTTGGTCACACAATGAAATTCTTGGGTATTTGTACCATATTTGGTTGGTATGAAGTGTCATACAAAACAACGCAATACAAGAATACAATGGCCTAAGTGACTGACAAGGAATATGATAGGAATGCATGTCTGGAACAAAAATAAAGTGTTATTATGTTCATCATTGGTATTCTATCTAGCCCTTAGAATATATAATAAAGAACTTAATAATTTTTATTTTGCTCTAGTCAAATGAAAACAATAACTTGTTCAAATTATGACATTACTCCATGTACGATGGATAAGTTATTATAAATCTTAATGGTGAAACACACATACATAACAATGACGCTAAAATGCCATAAGGCAAATGATTTAATTCCACTTATTTGTGGAACCGCCATTTAGGTCATGTTAGAAAGGAACGCATGAAGGAACTCCATGCAAATGGATTTTTGGAGTCATTTGATTTTTGAATCGTAAGCGCTGCAAATCTTTTCTAAATAGAATGACTAAAATACCGTTCATAGGCCAAGAGTAGAATGGGCAACTAACTTAGTGGAAACATATATGATGATGTATGTGGTTCACTAGGCATAGTTGTGTGTGGGAGATTCTTCTACTTCATAAAAACTTCCAACAATGAATTGAGTATATATATGTGGATATATTCGATAAGAAGTTTGAAACATTTGAATGGATTCAAATAAATTTCAGCATGAAGTGGAAATCATCGTAATAGAAAAGTCAAATATCTATGATTGGATCATGGTGGAAATATTTGAATTACGAGTTTTAGCGAACATCTAAGAGAGTCATGAAATTGTTCTACAACTCACATTTCTTGGAGTATCATAATGATGATATAGTATCCGAGAGATGTATCCAAACCTTGTTGGATTAATGATGAGATAAAATATTATGACGCCATTATATGTTTATGGATTATACTTTAGTGACTACCGCTTTTACACTGAATAGAGCATCATCATGATCTGTTGAAATGACACCATACGAGTTATGACATGGGTATGAACTCTGATAGTCCTTTCTTAAATTTTGGTATGCATAGCATAAGTAAATAAGTTTACAACCAAAATCGGATAAATGTCTTTGTTGGTTATCCCAGAGATTTGATTGGGAATTCTTCCCACAAAACAAAGACAAAAGTGTTTGTCAATGTTTCTTATTTCCGAGAAATTGTTTCTAGCGAAGTATTTGAGTGGGAGGACAATAGAACTTGATAAGGTTTATGAACCTAAGCATAATGATCAGAGTAGCGCAGCATCGGAATTGGTTCTGGAAACGGCCACGACGATCATGGCCTCTGATACGTCTCCGACGTATCGATAATTTCTTATGTTCCATGCCACATTATTGATGATATCTACATGTTTTATGCACACTTTATGTCATATTCGTGCATTTTCTGGAACTAACCTATTAACAAGATGCCAAAGTGGCAGTTGTTGTTTTCTGCTGTTTTTGGTTTCAGAAATCCTAGTAAGGATATATTCTCGGAATTGGACGAAATCAACGCCCAGGGTCCTATTTTGCCACGAAGCTTCCAGAAGACCGAAGAGGAGACGAAGTGGGGCCACGAGGTGGCCAAACCACGAGCGGCGCGGCCCAAGCCCTGGCGCGCCGACCTATGTGTGGGCCTCGTGACGCCTTGACCTGCCCTTCCGCCTACAAATAGCCTTCGTCGCGAAACCCCCAGTACCGAGAGCCACGATACGGAAAACCTTCCAGAGACGCCGCCGCCGCCAATCCCATCTCGGGGGATTCAGGAGATCGCCTCCCCCCTGCCGGAGAGGGGAATCATCTCCGGAGGACTCTACGCCGCCATGGTCGCCTCCGGAGTGATGTGTGAGTAGTCTACCCTGGACTATGGGTCCATAGCAGTAGCTAGATGGTTGTCTTCTCCCCATTGTGCTTAATTGTCGGGTCTTGTGAGCTGCCGAACATGATCAAGATCATCTCTGTAATTCTATATGGTGCGTTTGTTGGGATCCGATGAATAGAGAATACTTGTTATGTTGATTATCAAAGTTATGTCTATGTGTTGTTTATGATCTTGCATGCTCTCCGTTACTAGTAGATGCTCTGGCCAAGTAGATGCTTGTAACTCCAAGAGGGAGTATTTATGCTCGATAGTGGGTTCATGTCTCCGTGAATCTGGGAGTGACAGAAACCTCTAAGATTATGGATGTGCTGTTGCCACTAGGGATAAAACATTGGTGCTATGTTCGAGGATGTAGTTACTGATTACATTACGCGAAATACTTAATGCAATTGTCTGTTGTTACAACTTAATACTGGAGGTTCGGATGATAACCTGAAGGTGGACTTTTTAGGCATAGATGCATGGATAGCGGTCTATGTACTTTGTCGTAATGCCCAATTAAATCTCACTATACTCATCATAATATGTATGTGCATGGTCATGCCCTCTTTATTTGTCAATTTCCCAACTGTAATTTGTTCACCCAACATGCTGTTTATCTTATGGGAGAGACACCTCTAGTGAACTGTGGACCCCGGTCCAATTCTCTTTATGAAATATAATCTACTGCAATACTGTTCTCTTTTTCTGCAAACAATCATCATCCACACTATACATCTAATCCTTTGTTACAACAAGCCGGTGAGATTGACAACCTCGCTGTTTCGTTGGGGCAAAGTACTTAGTTTGTGTTGTGCAGGTTCACGTTGGCGCCGGAATCCTGGTGTTGCGCCGCACTACATCTCGCGCCATCAACCTTCAACGTGCTTCTTGACTCCTCTGGTTCGATAAACCTTGGTTTCTAACTGAGGGAAACTTACTATACGCATCACACCTTCCACTTGGGGTTCCCAACGGTCGCGTGTTGTACGCGTGTCAAGCTAAATTTCGGGCGCCCGGGGATCAAGACACGCTGCAGGGGAGTCTCCACATCCCAATCTCTTTACTTTGTTTTTGTCTTGCTTAGTTTTATTTACTACTTTGTTTGCTGCACTAAATCAAAATACAAAAAAATTAGTTGCTAGTTTTACTTTATTTGCTATCTTGTTTGCCATATTAAAAACACAAAAAAATTAGTTACTTGCAATTACTTTATCTAGTTTGCTTTATTTACTACTGCTAAAATGGGTACTCCTGAAAATACTAAGTTGTGTGACTTCACAACCACAAATAATAATGATTTCTTATGCACACCTATTGCTCCACCTGCTACTACAGCAGAATTCTTTGAAATTAAACCTGCTTTACTGAATCTTGTTATGCGAGAGCAATTTTCTGGTGTTAGTTCTGATGATGCTGCCCATCTCAATAATTTTGTTGAATTATGTGAAATGCAAAAGTATAAGGATGTAGATGGTGACATTATAAAATTAAAATTGTTCCCTTTCTCATTAAGAGGAAGAGCTAAAGATTGGTTGCTATCTCTGCCTAAGAATAGTATTGATTCATGGACTAAATGCAAGGATGCTTTTATTGGTAGATATTATCCCCCTGCTAAAATTATATCTTTGAGGAGTAGCATAATGAATTTTAAACAATTGGATACTGAGCATGTTGCACAAGCATGGGAAAGAATGAAATCTTTGGTTAAAAATTGCCCAACCCATGGACTGACTACTTGGATGATCATCCAAACCTTTTATGCAGGACTGAATTTTTCTTCGTGGAACCTATTGGATTCAGCTGCTGGAGGTACCTTTATGTCCATCACTCTTGGTGAAGCAACAAAGTTTCTTGATAATATGATGATCAATTACTCTGAATGGCACACGGAAAGAGCTCCACAAGGTAAGAAGGTAAATTCTGTCGAAGAAACCTCTTCCTTGAGTGATAAGATTGATGCTATTATGTCTATGCTTGTGAATGATAGGACAAATGTTGATCCTAATAATGTTCCGTTAGCTTCATTGGTTGCACAAGAAGAACATGTTGATGTAAACTTCATTAAAAATAATAATTTCAACAACAATGCTTACCGGAACAATTCTAGTAACAACTATAGGCCATATCCTTATAATAATGGCAACGGCTATGGTAATTCTTATGGGAATTCTTACAACAATAATAGGAACACACCCCTGGACTTGAAGCCATGCTTAAAGAATTTATTAGTACAAAAACTGCTTTTAACAAATCTGTTGAAGAAAAGCTTGGGAAAATTGATATACTTGCTTCTAAAGTCGATAGTCTTGCTGCTGATGTTGATCTTTTGAAATCGAAAGTTATGCCTAATGAAAATCATCATAATAAAATTGTTACTACAGCAAATGCCATCCAAGTTAGAATTAATGAGAATATAAGATTGATGGCCGAATTGCGTGCTAGGTGGGAAAGAGAAGAAAATGAAAAAGAAGATAATATAGCTAAAGTTTGGACTATTACCACCACTAGTAATGCTAATGCTACACAAGTTGCTGCACCACCTACTAATACTAATAAAAGAATTGGTGTTAGCAATGTTTCCACTTCTAATGCAAAGCGCGAGAAACTGCCTGAAACTGCTAATGAAACTGCCTGTGATAAAACTGCTGAAATTTTTCCAACATTGGGGATGATGATCCCATTGCTTTAGATTATAATGGTTTGAATTTTGATGATTGCCACATCTCTGAAGTTATAAAGTTCTTGCAAAAGCTTGCTAAAAGTCCTAATGCTAGTGCTATAAATTTGGCTTTCACGCAACATATTACAAATGCTCTCATAAAAGCTAGAGAAGAGAAACTAGAGTGCGAAGCCTCTATCCCTAGAAATCTAGAGGATGGTTGGGAACCCATCATTAAGATGAAGGTTAAAGATTTTGATTGTAATGCTTTATGTGATCTTGGTGCAAGTATTTCTGTTATGCCTAAGAAAATTTATAATATGCTTGACTTGCCACCGCTGGAAAATTGTTATTTGGATGTTAATCTTGATGATCATTCTACAAAGAAACCTTTGGGGAAAGTTGATAATGTTCGCATTACCGTTAACAATAACCTTGTCCCCGTTGATTTTGTTGTCTTGGATATTGAATGCAATGCATCTTGTCCCATTATATTGGGAAGACCTTTTCTTCGAACTGTTGGTGCTATCATTGATATGAAGGAAGGTAATATAAAATATCAATTTCCTCTCAAGAAAGGTATGGAACACTTCCCTAGAAAGAGAATGAAGTTACCTTTTGATTCTATCATTAGAACAAATTACGATGTTGACACTTCGTCTCTTGATAATACTTGATACACACTTTCTGCGCCTAGCTGAAAGGCGTTAAAGAAAAACGCTTATGGGAGACAACCCATGTTTTACTACAGTACTTTGTTTTTATTTTGTGTCTTGGAAGTTGTTTATTACTGTAGCAACCTCTCCTTATCTTAGTTTAGTGTTTTGTTGTGCCAAGTAAAGTCGTTGATAGTAAAGTTCATACTAGATTTGGATTACGCAAGAAACAGATTTCTTTGCTGTCACGAATCTGGGCAAAATTCTCTGTAGGTAACTCAGAAAATTATGCCAATTTACTGAGTGATCCTCAGATATGTACGCAACTTTCATTAAATTTGAGCATTTTCATTTGAGCAAGTATGGTGCCTCGATAAAATTCGTCATCTGTTTCTGTTTTTGACGATTCGCTTTTATTTCGCATTGCCAGTTATGATATGTTCGATGGATTTTTCGATTCCGTTGATTTTCAGTAGCTTTGTGCAATGTCCAGAAGTGTTAAGAATGATTATGTCACCTCTGAACATGTATATTTTGATTGTGCACTAACCCTCTAATGAGTTGTTCTAAGTTTGGTGTGGAGGAAGTTTTCAAGGATCAAGAGAGGAGATGATACAACATGATCAAGGAGAGTGAAAGCTCTAAGCTTGGGGATGCCCCGGTGGTTCACCCCTGCATATATCAAGAAGACTCAGCGTCTAAGCTTGGGGATGCCCAAGGCATCCCCTTCTTCATCGACAACATTATCAGGTTCCTCCCCTAAAACTATATTTTTATTCCATCACATCTTATGTGCTTTTCTTGGAGCGTCGGTTTGTTTTTGTTTTTGTTTTGCTTGAATAAAATGGATCCTAACATTCACTTTGTGGGAGAGAGACACGCTCCGCTGTAGCATATGGACAAGTATGTCCTTAGGCTATACTCATAATATTCATGGCGAAGTCTCATCTTCGTTAATTTGTTATATGGTTGGAATTGGAAAATGATACATGTAGTAAATTGCTATAATGTCTTGGATAATGTGATACTTGGCAATTGTTGTGCTCATGTTTAAGCTCTTGCATCATATACTTTGCACCTATTAATGAAGAAATACATAGAGCATGCTAAAATTTGGTTTGCATATTTGGTCTCTCTAAGGTCTAGATAATTTCTAGTATTGAGTTTGAATAACAAGGAAGACGGTGTAGAGTCTTATAATGTTTTCAATATGTCTTTTATGTGAGTTTTGCTGCACCGCTTCATCCTTGTGTTTGTTTCAAATAGCCTTGCTAGCCTAAACCTTGTATCGAGAGGGAATACTTTTCATGCATCCAAATACTTGAGCCAACCACTATGCCATTTGTGTCCACCATACCTACCTACTACATGGTATTTCTCCGCCATTCCAAAGTAAATTGCTTGAGTGCTACCTTTAAATTTCCATTCTCCACCTTTACAATATATAGCTCATGGGACAAATAGCTTAAAACTGTTGTGGTATTGAATATGTACTTATGCACTTTATCTCTTATTAAGTTGCTTGTTGTGCGATAACCATGTTCACTAGGGACGCCATCAACTACTCTTTGTTGAATATCATGTGAGTTGCTATGCATATTCGTCGTGTCTGAAGTAAGGGAGATCTACCACCTTATGGTTAGAGCATGCATATTGTTAGAAAAGAACATTGGGCCGCTAACTAAAGCCATGATCCATGGTGGAAGTTTCAGTTTTGGACAATATCCTCAATCTCAAATGAGAAAATTAATTGTTGCTACATGCTTATGCATAAAAGAGGAGTCCATTATCTGTTGTCTATGTTGTCCCGGTATGGATGTCTAAGTTGAGAATAATCAATAGCGAGAAATCCGATGCGAGCTTTCTCCTTAGACCTTTGTACAGGCGGCATAGAGGTACCCCTTTGTGACACTTGGTTAAAACATGTGCATTGCGATAATCCCGGTAGTCCAAGCTAATTAGGACAAGGTGCGGGCACTATTAGTATACTATGCATGAGGCTTGCAACTTGTAAGATATAATTTACATGATACATATGCTTTATTACTACCGTTGACAAAATTGTTTCTTGTTTTCAAAATCAAAGCTCTAGCACAAATATAGCAATCAATGCTTTCCTCTTTGAAGGACCATTCTTTTACTTTTATGTTGAGTCAGTTCATCTATTTCTCTCCACCTCAAGAAGCAAACACTTGTGTGAACTGTGCATTGATTCCTACATACTTGCATATTGCACTTATTATATTACTCTATGTTGACAATATCCATGAGATATACATGTTACAAGTTGAAAGCAACCGCTGAAACTTAATCTTCCTATGTGTTGCTTCAATGCCTCTACTTTGAATTATTGCTTTATGAGTTAACTCTTATGCAAGACTTATTGATGCTTGTCTTGAAGTACTATTCATGAAAAGTCTTTGCTATATGATTCACTTGTTTACTCATGTCATATACATTGTTTTGATCGCTGCATTCACTACATATGCTTTACAATAGTATGATCAAGGTTATGATGGCATGTCACTCCAGAAATTATCTTTGTTTATCGTTTACCTGCTCGGGACGAGCAGAACTAAGCTTGGGGATGCTGATACGTCTCCCACGTATCGATAATTTCTTATGTTCCATGCCACATTATTGATGATATCTACATGTTTTATGCACACTTTATGTCATATTCATGCATTTTGGAACTAACCTATTAACAAGATGCCGAAGTGCCAGTTCTGTTTTCTGCTGTTTTGATTTCAGAAATCCTAGTAAGGAAATATTCTAATTGGACGAAATCAACGCCCGGGGTCCTATTTTGCCACGAAGCTTCCCAGACCAAAGAGGAGACGAAGTGGGGCCACGAGTGGCCAAACCACGGCGGCGCGGCCCAAGCCCTGGCCGCGCCGACCTATGGTGTGGGCCCCTCGCGACGCCCCTTGACCTGCCCTTCCGCCTACAAATAGCCTTCGTCGCGAAACCCCCATGCAGAGAGCCACGATACGGAAAACCTTCCAGAGACGCCGGCGCCGCCAATCCCATCTCGGGGGATTCAGGAGATCGCCTCCCGGCACCCTGCCGGAGGGAATCATCTCCCGGAGGACTCTACGCCGCCATGGTCGCCTCCGGAGATGTGTGAGTAGTCTACCCCTGGACTATGGGTCCATAGCGGTAGCTAGATGGTTGTCTTCTCCCCATTGTGCTTAATTGTCGGGTCTTGTGAGCTGCCGAACATGATCAAGATCATCTATCCGTAATTCTATATGTTGCGTTTGTTGGGATCCGATGAATAGAGAATACTTGTTATGTTGATTATCAAAGTTATGTCTATGTGTTGTTTATGATCTTGCATGCTCTCCGTTACTAGTAGATGCTCTGGCCAAGTAGATGCTTGTAACTCCAAGAGGGAGTATTTATGCTCGATAGTGGGTTCATGTCTCCGTGAATCGGGGGAGTGACAGAAACCTCTAAGATTATGGATGTGCTTGTTGCCACTAGGGATAAAACATTGGTGCTATGTTCGAGGATGTAGTTACTGATTACATTACGCGCAATACTTAATGCAATTGTCTGTTGTTAGCAACTTAATGGAAGGGGTTCGGATGATAACCCGAAGGTGGACTTTTTAGGCATAGATGCATCTTGGATAGCGATCTATGTACTTTTTCGTAATGCCCAATTAAATCTCACTATACTCATCATAATATGTATGTGCATGGTCATGCCCTCTTTATTTGTCAATTGCCCAACTGTAATTTGTTCACCCAACATGCTGTTTATCTTATGGGAGAGACACCTCTAGTGAACTGTGGACCCCGGTCCAATTCTCTATACTGAAATACAATCTACTGCAACGGTTCTACTGTTTTCTGCAAACAATCATCATCCACACTATACATCTAATCCTTTGTTACAGCAAGCCGGTGAGATTGACAACCTCGTTGTTTCGTTGGGGCAAAGTACTTGGTTTGTGTTGTGCAGGTTCCACGTTGGCGCCGGAATCCCTGGTGTTGCGCCGCACTACATCTCGCCGCCATCAACCTTCAACGTGCTTCTTGACTCCTACTGGTTCGATAAACCTTGGTTTCTAACCGAGGGAAACTTACTGCTGTACGCATCACACCTTCCACTTGGGGTTCCCAACGGTCGCGTGCTGTACGCATGTCAGCTCCCATGACTACAAAATGTTTTAGCCATGGAGATCAAAGTACCTATTGAACCTTGTAGGTATGATTTACTTTGTGATCAAATAAATGATTTGTGGACAAAGGATTGTTTTTTGAACAATGATAAATCAACTACATACAAAGAAGTTATGATGGGCCCTGACTCCGTTAAAATGGCTATACGCCATGAAATCCAAGATAGATGAATACTTTTTGAAAGTAAATGGATCTATAAAATTGATGGACTTGGATGGAATATCCTTGAAGAAGCTTGACTTGTCGAAAAGTTGTTTACCACAAAGTTCAAAGAGTTGACTACGATAAGATTAGATCTTCCATAGCAATGCTTATAGTCTATGTGGATTATTCTAGTAATCACTACATATTTCTTTTATGAGATATGCTAGTAGGATATGGCAAAATACACTACTTAACAGAAGTGTGTATTAAAGGTGTATACAAGATACAACCAATTGTTTTGCTAGTCCGTGGAATACTAGATAGGTATACGAACTTCAATTGGATGAAGTGAGTATCACGGAGTTGGAATCTTCACCAGATGAAATAGTCAAAGAGTTTTTGATTTCATCAAAAATGATGAAGAGGCTTGCATTTGCAAGAAATTAAGTGGGAGCGTTGAGACATATTTATAATACTTTATGTAGATGACACGTAGTTGGTTATAAATGATGTAATTATATACTTGATTAAAAGGTTTCATTGAAAATCAACTTCAATGAAAGGATATGGACTGAAACAAACATAGTGTCAAGATCTATAAAGATAGATTGAAACACATAATAAGTTTAAGTCAAAGTACATAGAATGGATATTGAAGTAGTTCAATATAGAAATATTAAGAAAATGTTCTTGTCATGTGAAGGTTTCACAAGACTTTAGCGTATCTTACACTCAATGAGTAAAAACACATGAGTGATTATAGATCACGAATAATATGTACACAATCATGTGCACTTAAAAGTGTTATGAGCATGTACCAGAATGATTCATGTGATGATCATTGAAAAACAGTAAGAATATTCTTGAGTACTTAAGAAGAACCAAGGATATATAAATATAGTTTTGTATGAACAAATGACAAACAAATCGCTGTAAGATGTTGCACCGATATTGGTTTTGTCACATATAAAAATAAAATTTCAATCTCAAATTGGACTAAGTGTTGTTTAAAAGGTAGCACAATGAGCTAGAAGTTGTCTATGCTAGATTTAGATGAGTTCTAAATATTGTGACGGATTCTACAAACGAAGGCAGAGTATGTCATTGTTTTGACAATGACTGAGGATGTTAAGTCAATAAGTTCTTTAAGAATTTGGTGTAGTTCCGATAGTGTCCGAGCTTTGAAGCTATATTGTGTGTGACAATATTAGTGACATATTTCAGACCGCGGAATTAAGGTTCCACCAGAAGACCAAACATATTTAATGCCGACTCATTTGGAAATGAGTAATGCGTTGAGACGCAAATGAATTGCAAAATACATACGTTTCTGAGATCCGTTGACTAAAACCTCTCCCGTGAGCAAAACATGATGAAACACTGGAAGGTCAAGGTGTTATATCTTTACAAATGTAAACTAGATTATTGACTCTAGTGCAAGTGGGAGACTGTTGGAGATATGCCCAAGAGGCAATAATAAATGGTTATTATATATCTTTGTGTTTATGATAATGTTCACATACCATGCTATAAATTGTATTAACCGAAACATTGATACATGTGTGTTATGTAAACAACAAGGAGTCCCTAGTAAGCCTCTTGTATAACTAGCTTGTTGATTAATAGATGATCATGGTTTCGTGATCATGAACATTTGATGTTATTAATAATAAGGTTATGTCATTAATGAATGATGTAATGGACACACCCAATTAAGTGTAGCATAAGATCACGTCATTAAGTTATTTGCTATAAGCTTTCGATACATAGTTACCTAGTCCTTTCGACCATGAGATCATGTAAATCACTTATACCGGAAAGGTACTTTGATTACATCAAACGCCACTGCGTAAATGGGTGGTTATAAAGGTGGGATTAAGTATCCGGAAAGTATAAGTTGAGGCATATGGATCAACAGTGGGATTTGTCCATCCCGATGACGGATAGATATACTCTGGCCCTCTCGGTGGAATGTCGTCTAAATAGCTTGCAAGCATATGAATGGTTCATAAGAGACCACATACCACGGTACGAGTAAAGAGTACTTTTCAGGAGACGAGGTTGAACAAGATATAGAGATACCGATGATCAAACCTCGGACAAGTAAAATATCGTGTGACAAAGGGAATCGGTATCGTATGTGAATGGTTCATTCGATCACTAAGTCATCATTGAATATGTGGGAGCCATTATGGATCTCCAGATCCCGCTATTGGTTATTGGTCGGAGAAAGGTCTCAACCATGTCTACATAGTTCGCGAACCATAGGGTGACACACTTAAGGTTTGATGTCGTTTAAGTAGATATGGAATATGGAATGGATTTCAAAGTTTTGTTCGGAGTCTCAGATGGGATCCGGGACATCACGAGGAGTTCCGGAATGGTCGGGAGAATAAGATTCATATATAGGAAGTCACTTTCCAAGTTTGGAAATGATCCGGTGAATTTATGAAAGGTAGTTTCTAGAATTATCCGGAATAGATCACTATGGAAGGAGGAGTCCCGGAGGGACTCCACAAACCCAAACCAGCCAACCAAGTGGGAGGGTGGAGTCCATGGTGGACTCCACCTCCTTGGCCGGCCAAGTAAAGGGGGAAGGGGAGAATCCCTGTCCCTCTAGGTTTCGTCCATAAGGCAGTTTTTCTGTTGGGGTCTTATTCAAAAACTTTGGGCAAACCCTTGGGGTTCCACCTATATAATGAGGAGGAGAGGGAGGGGCTGCACACAAGTTGGCCGCACCACCTAGGGCACCCCTGGCCGGCGCCCTAGCCACCCCCTCTCCCCAAACCCTAGCACACCTCCCTCCTCCACCTCTCTCCCGTAGTGCTTACGGCGAAGCCCTGCCGGAGATCTCCGCCACCGACACCACGCCGTCGTGCTGCCGGGATTCGAGGAGGATCTACTACTTCCGCTGCCCGCTGGAACGGGGAGAAGGACGTCGTCTTCATCAACACCGAACGTGTGACCGAGTACGGAGGTGCTGCCCGATTGTGGCACCGTCAAGATCTTCTACGCGCTTTGAAAGCAAGTGATCATCTTCGCAACAACGAGATCTAATCTCGTAGGCTTTGGAAATCTTCAAGGGTTAGTCTCGTTCATCTCCTCGTTGCTACCGTCTTCTAGATTGCATCTTGGCTTGGATTGCGTTCTCGCGGTAGGAAATTTTTTGTTTTCTATGCTACGAATCCCATCACAGCGAGGGCAAGTCTCCAGGATGGCCCCATTGGTGGGACAGAGTCCGGACGCCCAGCAGAGGTGATGATTTCCCGCCGTCGGACAGCGGCGAGGAATGGGAGGAGGAGGAGGAAGAGGCTGAGGAGGCGGTGGCGACCCGGACGAAGGCGGAGGCGAAAGCGAAGCGGAAGGTGCAGCCGGCGAGCTCCGTTGACGACGAGGAGGACACAAGTTCCTCTGATGCGTCAGACGATACCGCCTCTTCTGAAGAGGTGACGAGCAGGAAGCGCCACCGTGAGGACGACGAGGCGGTGCCATCAAAAGAGAAGTAGTTTAAATTTTTATATGTAAATTTGTTTATATTTAACCTACACATTTCTTCTATATACTAAATAAAAAAATATTTTAAAGTTTAGGAGCGGCGTTTGGGGGACGCAGCTGGGGAACAACGTCCCCCAAACGCTGCACGAATGAAACACGTCGATCTGAATGCGTTTGGGAACGATTTGGGAGACACGGGCTGGAGATACTCTTAATAGCTCTTCTAGAGCCAGCTAGCTTGTTAGCTACAGATCGGCATGAACAGACAGAGAAACAAACACAACCAATGCCACACTGCCACAAGATTGCACTTGAATGCACGCGTAGTAATATATGTGAAGTATATACTACTATCAGTGTGTATATGGCCATTTATTTCGACCCGGCTGGCCGTTTCTCACCTCCCATGGATAGATAGATCAGTGCGCGTGCTGGAATGCCTAGCGGCTACCTGCCGAGGCCCCAAGTTGGGAGGAGAGCCCAAGTACACGTGAAGTGCCTGCATGAACGTACAGGTAAAGCACGGATCTCCTCTAGATTACCCCAGCTCACGCAAGGCAACCGCCGGTTGGGCGGCTGGACAGCTCCGCGAAACTGCGACCACCTTTCCGGTGCATGCTGAGCTTTCGTCCACAGCGGCCGGCATTGATCTCAGCACCACCCGGAGGCGAGGACGGTTCAGGGAAATTTTGTCAAAAGAGACCACCTGCCCCAATTAAAAAGGACCACCTGTGAGATGAATTGACAAAAAAGACCACCTTGTGTGTGGCGGCAGAGCCCCCAAGCGACACGTGGAGGATGCCGCTGTAGTGTGTGGCGGCAGGGACCCGCCGCCGTAGTGTGTGGCGGCACGTTATCCACTGCTGCGCGCCGTGAGACGCCGTCGGTCGAGGTGGGCCATGCCGCCATCGCATGGGGCGGCAGGGTGACGTGGAGCGTGCCGCCAGCTCCGGTGGAGGCAGGGCCCGGCAGATTCGCCGGCCGACATCTGCTGCTGACACTGACTAAAGAGCTGACTGCACTGATTTAAAGGCCTGCTGAAACTGTCGGAGTTTCCCGCTCGATACAGGAAATTAACCACCGAAAGCGGCCTATATGCGTAGGAATTCTGTGCTGATACAGCAATTAGAGCACCGACAGCCGATACCAATAATTCTGCACTAATTTTTGGTACTGTTCACACTAATTGAAGGCTATATAAGTCGGCTTCCCCGCATAGAAATCGAAGCAGCAGGATTGAGTTTGCCTTCTCCGCGTCTCTATTTCGTGCGCAAAATATTGGAGTGAGTATGAGTGTGCCTTGCTCGGACCAGGATTTTAGGCCGATGAAGGGGAAGAATGCAAGCTTGCCACCGGGGGTGAGAGCAGAGAGGTGTTGGTGCGGCCGCCTTGCGAAGGTGAAGGAGGTGGTTGATTTTTCAGATAAGTTCGGCATGAAATATTTCATGTGCGCGAGCTATGATCATGATCCACCCAGACAATCAAGTTCATCGTCCTCGAGGCCTGCGGTATGTTCTAACAGCATGATTAAAAAAATTAATTGTATGTCATTAATTTTTGTTTATTAACCGTATTATTTGTGTTGTAGTCTCCCCCGCCCCTTTGCATGTGGTTTCATTGGATAGACCAGGAGCAGCCGGATTGGGCACGCCGTGAGGTGGAGGAAAAACAGCGGCGTGCATGGGCAATGTTCCATGAGGAAGAGCGTTTCGAAAAGGCTATTGCTAATGATAAAGCAGAAAGAGAGAGACAGATACAAAAATTAAGGGCGGAGCAAGCTCGAAATCGTGAGGTGAATCAGAAGAGGATGGATGATGAGGCTGCACGTAGGTATGCAGAGGAAGAGGTGCGCAGAGAGGCCCGTGAAGCGGAGAGGAAGAGATTAAGGGAAAGAGCTGCCGAGGCGCAAGCGGCAGAAGAACGCGGCGACAAGTCCGGAAAATGGCCACGGTGGACACAGGGCAAATAGAGTGATCTGTTGTACTTGCTATGTATGTTAATTTCTGTTTTACTTTCGCGTTGTATCTTAAAATTCGTTGCAGTTATTATGTTGTATCTTAAACGTTTTTACTTATGTTGCATCTTCATTATTGGAGTTAATTTAGAAATCAAACTTATTGGAACTAATATTAATATGTCTCCGAGATACATAGAAAAATGTCTCATACATAGATAAATATATGATACATAGAAGTAAGGTCCATTTGTATCATTCCTGTCGACGACGACGACGTTGCTGCCGTGGCCTTGGACCGGAAGGCGACAACCGGGGACGAGGGGGATGAGGTGGACGCAAACCTCGGCCATACTGATTTTCCTCATCCTCTGTACGTGTCTCATCTGCTGGCGATGGAGTCTGAAATATGTATGGAGATTCCAGATTTGGGGGAATCAAACTGGCATCTGTGCCGAAAATAGCACCTCCAAAGAATTCTTCAACTATCCCGGTAACATCATCGCGAGGTTGTTGGGAAGTGCTGCCGTAGTATTGTGGTTGTTGCGTCATATCGGGTCATGTTGGGATTAAAGATTCCTGCGTATTGAATGGCTCCCTCAGAAACATGCACGCAATAATCATGTATGTAATTAACATGAATTAACCTGAGTTGGGTATTGCGATTGCATGTGGTCACGACCACGCAGTGGAGGCATATTGTGGCCTAAACCAGCTCCCATGTTGGACCACGTAGGGTCAACAGATTCCTGCGAACGTAAACGACATGTTATTAGTAGGCATGTAAATAATCACGTGTTGGTATGTAATTATTAAATATGAGCATACCTGAGTATTGAATCTTTGCGAGTATTCGCCTTCTGTGTAGGAGAATCGTTGTCCAGATGGATATGACGGAAAATGATCGTCCTCCTAATACAATTGGAAAAAAATGTGTCATTGTTGTAAGTTCAGGAGGAATGTATGTACGCAAGTTGATTACCTGTGTGGCACCATGGCGTTGAGATATTGTTATCACCAGAATTTAACCGAGTCAGAGGTGGGCCGCGATCAAGATGGATTTGAAGAATATATATATGGAAGAAATACGTGAATCGGCCTGTTATGCAAAGTTTGGGCTAGTTGGCCCGTGTATCTGTAATATAGTAGGATACGTGTCGATTAGTTAGAGTTTGTCTCGTGCACGGTGGGGATTATTCCCACGTTAGAAAGTCCCCTGGACTATAAATATGTATCTAGGGTTTATGAAATAAACAACAACCAACGTTCAACCACAAATCAATCTCGGCGCATCGCCAACTCCTTCGTCTCGAGGGTTCCTACCGGTAAGCATCATGCTGCCTAGATCGCATCTTGCGATCTAGGCAGCATAAGCTTCTTTGTTGTTCATGCGTTGCTCGTACTGAAGCCTTTTTAATGGCGAGCAACGTAGTTATCTTAGATATGTTAGGGTTAGCATTGTTCTTCGTATCATATGCTGTTGTAGTGCAACCCTTGCATATCTAGCCGCCCTTACACCTATCTTAGGTGCGGCACCCCGCTTGATCATTATTTAGTAGATCCGATCCGTTACGGTTGCTCCTTGTTCTTCAAGGATTAGTTTAATATCTCTAATAGTTAGGCCTTACAAAGGGTTGGAGGATCCAGCGACGCGTAGGGTGTCGTTTGCTAGTCCTAGACAGGATGTTCCGAGGATCAACCTCGTGTTGGTTTTTAGGCCTTGTCTAGGACCGGCTTACGATCACCGTACGTGACGCGAGGCCCAATCGTGAGTAGGATGATCCGATTATGCGGTGAAAACCCTAAATCGTCGTAGATCGTTTTAGCTTCATCTTGATCAGCAGGACCACCATATATTCGTGCACCTCGTACGAATCATGGGTGGATCGGCTCTTTGAGCCGATTCACGGGACAACCTGAGAGCCGATCGAGGCTCGTATTTAATGTTTACGTGTATGCCATGCAGGAAACTAAGCGAGGCATCTCCATCACCTTCCTGACCAGGTATAGGTCAGGTGGCACGCCCTTGCACCAGCATCGGATGTGGGTGCCAGAGGCTTTGCGGGCCGTCGCTCGGAGGGACCAGGGCCAGCCGCAGCCCTAAGTTGTTCCCGGCTCTACTGTGTTGCCCGTCGCTGCCCATCGGTGGGTTTTGACCGCAACACATTCTGGCACGGCCGGTGGGACAAGCTTCGTCATCAACCACATCGCCATCTACATCTGAGATGGCGGATGGCACCCCAGTCACGTACGAGGATCTGACCGACGAGCTCAAGAAGAAGTATGACGAGGTCAAAGCAATCCTCGAAGCCGACCTCATCGGCTCTTTTCACAGAACCCGTTCACATGGCATCAGGTGGAAGGGGTTCTCGCCTGATGGTGCGCTCGATGGGATAGACCTCTCTGCCCCGTCGGAGAACGCACCAGGTCCCTACGTCAGGAGATCAACTACATGGTGGCTCACTCGCTACACCGCCACTCTGAGAACCGGTGAACACCTTGGAGCGTGTCGCTCTTCGGGTGATCCAGGAGATCATGAGGCACCGGTACTCTCCGTCAGGACCAGCTCTCGGGACACACCAAGGAGAGATGCCACTCCAGTCCCGTCCACCGCTGCCATTTGCGTTGGCAGCACCGGAAGTGCCGATTCACCGGCATTCGTCGTCTACAAGATCGGTGGTGACCCTAGCGACTACCAGTTCTTGCATGAGGCGCCTAAGGAGATCCCTCACGGGTACATGTGCGCATACGTGCCAGACTGCGGTAACTGGGCACTCACAAGCCAGACCGCGACAGCAGGGACTTGGGAAAGCGGGAGGAACGTCGGCGACGGATGAGAAGCGAGACGTGGCTAGCTAAGTATGCCACTCCGACGAACCTCCGGAGCTCAGCTCCGCAGTTGGCTCCGAGCTGGAAAAGCAAGCATGGCTGGCTAAGTACGCCACCCGGCGAATCTTCGAGTTCGACTCCTACGACTCACCGTGGATCAGATCAGCACGATCCTAAGGGACCAGCTCGGCATGGTGCCGAAAAGGAGGACAATCGGCCAAGCCGTACCCCGATGAATACGAGTTGGTCCCGCTACCACCCAAGTATCGGCTCCCTGACTTCTCCAAGTTCAGCGGATCAGATGGTTCCAGCTCCATCGAGCATGTGAGCCGATATTTGGCACAACTAGGAACGGCCTCAGCGTCGGATCCACTGCGCGTGAGGTTCTTCGCACAGTCCCTCACGGGATCGGCTTTCGGGTGGTACACTTCGTTGCCACCGGACTCGATCCGGACTTGGAAGCAGTTGGAAGAACAGTTCCATATGCAGTTTCACTCAGAAGCTTCCGAGGCCGGCATTGCCGATCTAGCCCAGATACGTCAGAAGCGTGGAGGGCGTACATCCGGCGGTCAGAAATCTAAGGAACCGATGCTATTCGGCTCGTGTGACTGAAAAAGATCGAGTTGGCAGTGGTGGGCCTTGCCTCACAGATCAAAGACATGGCCTCCCAAGCAGACTACCCTTCACTGGCGCACATGGTTCAGAAATTGTCAGCATATGAACAACACCATCCGGACTTGTACCAGGACAAATTCAAGCGTGCGGTAGTCCTGGTTGAGGCAGATGAAGACGAAGCTCTGCGGGAGATCAAGAGGTAGCGGTGGCTGAATGTACGGGGGGCAACCCCGTGTCCTGCAAATGGGTAAAGCCACTTCGATTTTGACGTGACCAAAACTGAGCAAATCTTTGACCTCTTACTCAAGGAGAAGCAGTTGAAGATACCCGAAGGCCTCAAAATCCCCACGGTGGGAGCTGAACGGAAAGCCATACGCAAATGGCACAACTCGGTCTCCCATGCCACCAACGACTGCAGGGTGTGGCGTCAGCAGATCCAAATGGCGATAGAACAAGGACGTCTGATTTTCAACCAGTACGCCATGAAGGTCGACACCCACCCCTTTCCCGCCGTTAACATGGTGGAGTACACTTACCCTGAAGGTTGCCGCCAGGATCTCGTTCGGTATCAACATGGTAGGACCTGGGCACCACTCTGGCAGGATGGAGACGAGGGAGCTGCTCTCGTAGCAAGGACACGAGGGAGGCCGCTCACGCGATCGGCTCCGTCATGATGGCAAGCGCTACGTCACAGAGGGAGAAGTAAAGAATATAAGATATCAGCGACCTCTCTGATCACCTCCTCAACAAGTAAGTCAGTATACACCGACGATCTAGCGACGATGATGAAAGAGATCGTCTGGATAGAGAAGCCAGAAGACATCGTCGGCATGATCGCGATGAGGAGGAGTACGAGCGCCGTGCCAAGGAAAAGTCAAGGGAGCCAGACGACGAGGATAAGCACTGGGACTGCCCCTTTTTCAGACACTGCTGGGATTCAGGAATGAGCCGATTGCCTACAATCGGCAATTGCCCAGAATGTAACCAGAAGAAGAAGGAGGCAGCCAACGTGTCCGTGTTCCAACGCTTAGGGCCTCTCCCGCCTCGAAGCAAACGCGCTGAGTCCCCTCGGATGGAAGATCTCGAGGATCGGAAGGCGAGGGAGAAGAAGAAGAAGGCAGTACCACCGGCCAAGGTGGTGCCCGATGGACTCAGCCGTTCCCAAAAGCGTAGGGTTCAGCGATTGCGCGGCTTGGAGGAGCCGAAAGGTTATACTGCATCGCGAAGGCGCGGCTGATCTGCGCAAAGATCCACGAACCCTGGATAAAGATGGTCAACCACGGAAAATGGAGTGGCGCCCCAAGCAAAAGAAAGCCGATGATGAGACATCGGGCTGCATTTGTGTTCGTCCGACGGAGCTTAGTGCTCCGGGATTACACGAGCACCCAATGTAGGTGCGAGCGCATCGACGTGACAAAGGGCAGGGTTAGGCTGGTCTTATCCACCGTAGCAAGAGCAAACCGATGAACAAATGCGGCGAGGCCGATCCTTGGGATCGGCCCCAAATCTATGAAGGAACGTTACGAAACCTTCATTGAGCGCTTCGATCAATATGGAGGCCGATTCCAGCAATCGGCCAAAATTATCCTCACCACATGTTCGCTTGTATGCAACGTCGATCTCTGGGCACGGTTTACGTGGCTGATGAGTCAGGGAAAATCAACATTGGTCCTACCGCCGACGTGCAAATACGGTGCCTTGGCTAAATTACGAGCCGAAATCTGCGGTTCAAGTTCGGCTCGGCACCTAATCAGATGAACATGTGCAGATGAACACATGTGCAGTGAAACATTGGGGGCCGCCGATTAGAAAAAATCGGCCAGTAAAAAAAAAAAAATTATGACACAAATACCCATCGACTCTAGTATAATTGGCTAGTGGCTACGTGTTCAAAGCATGGATCTTCACCAAGTCCAGTTCAGCTGTGGGTTCTGCTTCCTCGAGGGAGTAAAACAATGAGAGCTTCCTCAGCTGCCTTGAGCTGATTCTGGTGCCTGAACCTTCTTGTCGAGGATTTTCAGCCCTTGGTGCTAGTTCAGACTAAGAGATATATCTGCTTTCAAGGGAAGAAAGGTGATCGGCTTTGGTGCATCCTCACCGACGTTCTCGCCTTGAGTAAGGCTCGGGGGGCAGCAGGCCTGGTAGATGCTCTGTTTAGGAGCCGATTGGGGTACCATCGGCTGATCCTTCATCGCAACCTTCTTCAAAAATGGTGAGTTCTTGCAAAAGAAGATCATTGGGCCTGGTTGGAAGAATTTAAAGGTTCTCTTGAGGACTTCACATTATTCACCAGATCGAAATCATCAGCTGAAGAATTGAAGGATGGATTTTAAAGGACCGATAAATATTATCGGCTCATTACGCATTGGCTAAGGGGACAGATCGGCAAAATCAGTATGAGGGGAAATCGGCTAAATTAAGCTCAAAGGAATGGGCAAAATCAAATTGGGAGAAGTTCTTCATTGATAAGCAAGATTTCTTACATAAAGAGCCGATTGCTCTCAAAAGGAAGTACTAGGGGATACATTGCCCCATCTACTACTACTACTGATCCTATGCTAAAGGTCCTATCTACGGGCCGTCGCTCTCGTCGCGTCGTCGCCGGCCCGGCGCTACTCTGTGCAGGCTCGTCGTCGCTGCTCCGGCGGCCGCCGACGGGCCTCATTGTCCTCATCTTCCTCGTCAGCGTCGTCGTCGTCGCCGGTTGAGTTCCCCGGCCAGGGACGAAGCGTTTGGCGGCGGCGGTCGGGGGAGGTGTCGTCCTCCTCCTCCTCCTTCTCCTCCTCCTCCTCTCGGTAGTCGTCGCAGGAGAAGCGATCGTCATCGCTCTCCTCCTCCGTTTCCCCGTCGACAAGGAAGCGGAGGTCGCTTTCCCCGTCGGTCAAGGACTTGTCGTCCTCATACCAGACGGAGAAGTCATGGCTGGGCTCCTCCCCGGCCTCGATGGCGCGGAACCTCCTCCTGGTTCGGCTCCGGCGTCGGCTCGCGGGACGAGGAGGACTGGGTGGAAAGATCCGATGAAGCAGAGGAGGAAGAAGACATGGTGGCGCAGGAGGGCTTTTGGGGTGCTAATGCGAAGGGGATGCGAGTAAACTGTTCGGAGCGGTTAAATAAAAGGAGATATAGTGGAAATTCAATGCCACAGTTTCCGAGGAAGTGGTGCCTAAAAAAAAAAAAACTGCCAGATCACGCGGAGAAGTTGAGAAGGCAAGGCATCATGATGAAGGATACTGCGACGGTTCTGCCACGACATGACCCGACGAAGAAAAAGCGAGTGATTTTGGAATTATCAATTCCAAAACCAGGGGGCATGTGTTATCACCAGAATTTGACCGAGTCGGAGGTGGGCCGCGATCAAGATGGATTTGAAGAATATATATATGGAAGAAATACGTGAATCGGCCTTGCAAAGTTTGGGCTAGTTGGCCCGTGTATCTGTAATATAGTAGGATATGTGTCGATTAGTTAGAGTTTGTCTCGTGCACGGTGGGGATTATTCCCACGTTAGAAAGTCCCCTGGACTATAAATATGTATCTAGGGTTTATGGAATAAACAACAACCAACGTTCAACCACAAATCAATCTCGGCGCATCGCCAACTCCTTCGTCTCGAGGGTTCCTACCGGTAAGCATCATGCTGCCTAGATCGCATCTTGCGATCTAGGCAGCATAAGCTTCTTCGTTGTTCATGCGTTGCTCGTACTGAAGCCTTTTGATGGCGAGCAACGTAGTTATCTTAGATATGTTAGGGTTAGCATTGTTCTTCGTATCATATGCTGTTGTAGTGCAACCCTTACATCTAGCCACCTATCTTAGGTGTAGGGCGGCACCCCGCTTGATCATTATTTAGTAGATCCGATCCGTTACGGTTGCTCCTTGTTCTTCAAGGATTAGTTTAATATCTGCAATAGTTAGGCCTTACAAAGGGTTGGAGGATCCAGCTGTAGGGTGTAGTTTGCTAGTCCTAGACAGGATGTTCCGAGGATCAACCTCGTGTTGGTTTTTAGGCCTTGTCTAGGACCGGCTTACGATCACCGTACGTGAGGCCCAATCGTGAGTAGGATGATCCGATTATGCGGTGAAAACCCTAAATCGTCGTAGATCGTTTTAGCTTCATCTTGATCAAGCAGGACCACCATATATTCGTGCACCTCGTACGAATCATGGGTGGATCGGCTCTTTGAGCCGATTCATAGGACAACCTGAGAGCCGATCGAGGCTCGTATTTAATGTTTACGTGTATGCCATGCAGGAAACTAAGGCATCTCCATCACCTTCGACCGGGTATAGGTCGGGTGGCACGCACCACCATCGGACGTGCGTGCCGGAGCTTTGCGGGCCGTCGCTCGGAGGGACCAGGGCCAGCCGCAGCCCTAGTTGTTCCCAAGTTGTTACCGTGTGGCCGCCATGGCGTTGAGATATGTGTGCGGACTGTGATCGTTCAAGTAGAGATGAGTCGCGTCGTGGATTAGATGTATGCGAGGTAGAGGGAACTGGTACGGTCGGTGTGGCGGATGGCTGGCTCACACGTACCATACTCGGTCTGTTCGACGGTGCCTCCGGCATGTCGAATGCTCGACTGACAACATCATCATGGCGGCTGCAACCAAGACGCCTAAGCCCTTTAATGGCAGTATTAAAAATACGTTTTACCATGGATTTTCCCTCCGTACTATCCATGTTGCGCAAGTTCAAAGTGTCCTGGGCGTCCTGTGCGATCTGCCTGAACTCGTCAACCTGAATGGAACTAAAAAATTAATATTGCCTATAAACACATATTTTCTTAATTACAATTATATAACAAGTACCGAAGTGTCACGGTGGTAAGCTGAGGCCCATGTGAGGTGTGTCGGACTCGATGGTGGGGGACCGGTGAGGAGAGTCCGTGTGCTAGCGCGATACCATTCATTATAAGTTGGCAGTATCTCACCGTTGTACCGTCTGCATCAGTGATAAATTACATTAGAAGGAACATGATGATAAGATGAATTAAAATATGTAATTACCTATTTTCGCGTACTCCATCGGACTCTGCTTCATCAATCTATTTCGTAATCCATGTTTGATTACGCTGACTCCAGTCGAAACAACTCATGCATTTATTGTCTTGTCTACAATCCAATAAATTTTATTACATAATGAAATAGATTAATTGAAGTGCAATTCATTGTTTCTATTACAGTGACCGAACTTACGTATGAACATCAGCAACAAGGCGTCTTGGTGATGGTGGGGGAATATCCTGATGCTTACCAAACTGCCGCATGACACGCTCTGGGTTGTATGGCTCAACCATCCAAATAAAGAGTAGGTTGCATCGTGTGAACCACAACCGTATGTCTCGCAGCATATCTGGTGGTGGTTTAACAAGACCCCAGACAATGTACACGTCATGTTCCGTATATGGGTCCCATTTGACCATGGTCTCTTGTAGCTCCTCAAACTGTTGGTGGTATTCGGGGTAGCAACCGTGTGCTACATTATTTGACCACCTTTTTTTTGCATGTACCCAACGACTTCCAAAAGTAAGAGGGGCATATTGTTCGGTCTCACCGTTGTATGGGTGAATTGGTTTCGGGATATGGGGATGCCCAACTGGTAGGTACTCCCACGACCATAGCTGAAGAAACTCTGCGCTTACAGCAAGTATATGTCCCTTTGAAGATGCCCTGGTTTTCTTTGTTGCATCACACAACCCCCTATAGGTATACGCGAGCATTGCAGAACCAAAGCAATATATAGGGCTGGGTGGTGGAGGCGAATCTACTATGTTCTCGGCTATCTTAATAAGACCCGGGAGAACAATATCACCATGGGACGAAGGAAACATTATACCAAATAGGTACAGTAAATACACAAAAAGATGTCGGCTCATGATTGCAGCATCTGCTTCAGCTGGTAACTCTTGAAAATTATTGACCAACCAGCTTAGAGGGACCCCCCTAGGACGTGACCCTCCGCGGCTCGTAGCAGGCATTGCCACGCCAAGACGGTCCTGTACCTCAGTCGGCCAAATACTAGAATAAGCGGCAGGGACCAAAGGAGTACCCTTGATTGGCAGGGCTGTGATCATGGAAACATCTTTCAGCGTAGGAGTCAGCTCCCCACAACTTAAGTGGAAGGTGTGGGTTTCAGGTCTCCAACGATCAACAAGGGCCGATAGAAGAGATGGGTCTAACGTGAACTTCTCCTTGCTCGATGTCAGCTTAGAAAATGGTAGAAGTCCATGGGCCCTGAGATGTTACTCAAAAACACTGTTAACAAGAAACCAGTTCTTAATGGTTCGTACCCTGAAGACCGGAGGTGGGTTTGAGTGTGCATTCGGGTTCAACCAGAGGTGGCAACGGTGTCCGGCATCGCAGGATCTTCGCAACAGGTCTGGCAAATCCGACATCATAACCTGCATCCATCGATGGTATAATCATACATTAATACATTAATCAGACATTCATAAAAGTTTAATTAAAATATGTATGCATTTAGCGATACGATAATCATATAATAATACATTAATACATGTCTCTTTATTATAGCACACCAAACATACAAATATTTGAAAACAAAAAGTTACATCATGTAGGGATATTGTTGGTGCGGTAAGGGCATTCCCTTCGTGCATGACCGGGGCATCTGCAAAGGCGACAACGGCGAGGTTCTCCTGCCTGGCTATGATCCATGTCATTCCTATGACGACGAGATTGGCGTCGTCCACTGATGGCGTGTAACTCATACGTCGTTGGGAACCCCAAGAGGAAGGTATGATGCGCACAGCAGCAAGTTTTCCCTCAGAAAGAAACCAAGGTTTATCGAACCAGGAGGAGCCAAGAAGCACGTTGAAGGTTGATGGCGGCGGGATGTAGTGCGGCGCAACACCAGGGATTCGGCGCCAACGTGGAACCTGCACAACACAACAAAGTACTTTGCCCCAACGAAGCAGTGAGGTTGTCAATCTCACCGGCTTGCTGTAACAAAGGATTAACCGTATTGTGTGGAAGATGATTGTTTGCAGAAAACAGTAGAACAATATTGCGTAGATTGTATTTCAGTATAGAGAATTGGACCGGGGTCCACAGTTCACTAGAGGTGTCTCTCCCATAAGATAAACACATGTTGGGTGAACAAATTACAGTTGGGCAATTGACAAATAAAGAGGGCATGACCATGCACATACATATCATGATGAGTATAGTGAGATTTAATTGGGCATTACGACAAAGTACATAGACCGCCATCCGACTGCATCTATGCCTAAAAAGTCCACCTTCAGGTTATCATCCGAACCCCCTCCGGTATTAAGTTGCTAACAACAGACAATTGCATTAAGTATTGCGTAATGTAATCAGTGACTACATCTCGAACATAGCACCAATGTTTTATCCCTAGTGGCAACACACATCCACAACCTTAGAACTTTGTCACTGTCCCAGATATCAATGGAGGCATGAACCCACTATCGAGCATAAATACTCCCTCTTGGAGTTACAAGCATCTACTTGGCCAGAGCATCTACTAGTAACGGAGAGCATGCAAGATCATAAACAACACATAGACATAACTTTGATAATCAACATAACAAGTATTCTCTATTCATCGGATCCCAACAAACGCAACATATAGGATTACAGATAGATGATCTTGATCATGTTAGGCAGCTCACAAGATCCGACAATTAAGCACAATGGGGAGAAGACAACCATCTAGCTACTGCTATGGACCCATAGTCCAGGGGTAGACTACTCACACATCACTCCGGAGGCGACCATGGCGGCGTAGAGTCCTCCGGAGATGAATCCCCTCTCCGGGGTGCGGAGGCGATCTCTGGATCCCCGAGATGGGATCGGCGGCGGCGGCGTCTGGAAGGTTTTCCGTATCGTGGCTCTCGGGGGTTTCGCGACGGAGGCTTTAAGTAGGCTGAAGGGCAGGTCGGGAGGCGGCACGAGGGGCCCACACCACAGGGCCGCGCGGCCAGGGGGCCGCGCCGCCTAGGGTGTGGCCACCTGTGCCCCACCGTCTCCTCTTCGGTCTTGGAAGCTTCGTGGCAAAATAGGACCCTGGGCGTTGATTTCGTCCAATTCGAGAATATTTCATTACTAGGATTTCTGAAACAAAAACAGCGAAAAAAGCGGCACTTCGGCATCTTGTTAATAGGTTTGTTCCAGAAAATGCACGAATATGACATATAGTGTGCATAAAACATGTAGATAACATCAATAATGTGGCATGGAACATAAGAAATTATCGATACGTCGGAGACGTATCAGCATCCCCAAGCTTAGTTCTGCTCGTCCCGAGCAGGTAAAACGATAACACAGATAATTTATGGAGTGACATGCCATCATAACCTTGATCATACTATTTGTAAAGCATATGTAGTGAATGCAGCGATCAAAACAATATATGACATGAGTAAACAAGTGAATCATAAAGCAAAGACTTTTCATGAATAGCACTTCAAGACAAGCATTAATAAGTCTTGCATAAGAGTTAACTCATAAAGCAATAATTCAAAGTAAAAGCATTGAAGCAACACAAAGGAAGATTAAGTTTCAGCGGTTGCTTTCAACTTGTAACATGTATATCTCATGGATATTGTCAACATAGAGTAATATAATTAGTGCAATATGCAAGTATGTAGGAATCAATGCACAGTTCACACAAGTGTTTGCTTCTTGAGGTGGAGAGAAATAGGTGAACTGACTCAACATTGAAAGTAAAAGAAATGTCCTCCATAGAGGAAAAGCATCGATTGCTATATTTGTGCTAGAGCTTTGATTTTGAAAACATGAAACAATTTTGTCAACGGTAGTAATAAAGCATATGTATCATGTAAATTATATCTTACAAGTTGCAAGCCTCATGCATAGTATACTAATAGTGCCCGCACCTTGTCCTAATTAGCTTGGACTACCGGATCATCGCAATGCACATGTTTTAACCAAGTGTCACAAAGGGGTACCTCTATGCCGCTGTACAAAGGTCTAAGGAGAAAGCTCGCATTGGATTTCTCGCTATTGATTATTCTCAACTTAGACATCCATACCGGGACAACATAGACAACAGATAATGGACTCCTCTTTTATGCATAAGCATGTAACAATAATTAATAATTTTCTCATATGAGATTGAGTATATATGTCCAAAACTGAAACTTCCACCATGGATCATGGCTTTAGTTAGCGGCCCAATGTTCTTCTCTAACAATATGCATGCTTAACCATAAGGTGGTAGATCGCTCTTACTTCAGACAAGACGAACATGCATAGCAACTCACATGAAATTCAACAAAGAGTAGTTGATGGCGTCCCCAGTGAACATGGTTATCGCACAACAAGCAACTTAATAAGAGATAAAGTGCATAATTACATATTCAATACCACAATAGTTTTTAAGCTATTTGTCCCATGAGCTATATATTGCAAAGGTGAATGATGGAATTTTAAAGGTAGCACTCAAGTAATTTACTTTGGAATGGCGGAAAATACCATGTAGTAGGTAGGTATGGTGGACACAAATAGCATAGTGGTTGGCTCAAGTATTTTGGATGCATGAGAAGTATTCCCTCTCGATACAAGGTTTAGGCTAGCAAGGCTTATTTGAAACAAACACAAGGATGAACCGGTGCAGCAAAACTCACATAAAAGACATATTGAAAACATTATAAGACTCTACACCGTCTTCCTTGTTGTTCAAACTCAATACTAGAAATTATCTAGACTTTAGAGAGACCAAATATGCAAACCAAATTTTAGCATGCTCTATGTATTTCTTCATTAATGGGTGCAAAGCATATGATGCAAGAGCTTAAACATGAGCACAACAATTGCCAAGTATCACATTACCCAAGACATTATAGTAATTTACTACATGTATCATTTTCCAATTCCAACCATATAACAATTTAACGAAGAAGAAACTTCGCCATGAATACTATGAGTAGAAACTAAGGACATACTTGTCCATATGCTACAGCGGAGCGTGTCTCTCCCATAAAGTGAATGCTAGGATCCATTTTATTCAAACAAAACAAAAAACAAAAACAAACCGACGCTCCAAGCAAAGCACATAAGATGTGATGGAATAAAATATAGTTTCAGGGAGGAACCTGATAATGTTGTCGATGAAGAAGGGGATGCCTTGGGCATCCCCAAGCTTAACGCTTGAGTCTTCTTAAATATGCAGGGGTGAACCACCGGGCATCCCCAAGCTTAGAGCTTTCACTCTCCTTGATCATGTTGCATCATACTCCTCTCTTGATCCTTGAAAACTTCCTCCACACCAAACTTAGAACAACTCATTAGAGGGTTAGCGACAATAAAAATTAACATGTTCAGAGGTGACACAATCATTCTTAACACTTCTGGACATTGCATAAAGCTACTGGACATTAATGGATCAAAGAAATTCATCCAACATAGCAAAAGAGGCAATGCGAAATAAAAGGCAGAATCTGTCAAAACAGAACAGTTCGTATTGACGAATTTTATCGAGGCACCAGACTTGCTCAAATGAAAATGCTCAAATTGAATGAAAGTTGCGTACATATCTGAGGATCACTCACATAAATTGGCATAATTTTCTGAGTTACCTACAGTGAAAACAGCCCAGACTCGTGACAGCAAAGAAATCTGTTTCTGCGCAGTAATCCAAATCTAGTATGAACTTTTCTATCAACGACTTTACTTGGCACAACAAAATACTAAACTAAGATAAGGAGAGGTTGCTACAGTAGTAAACAACTTCCAAGACACAAAATAAAAAAAAAGTACTATAGGTAAAAACCATGGGTTGTCTCCCATAAGCGCTTTTCTTTAACGCCTTTCAGCTAGGCGCAGAAAGTGTGTATCAAGTATTATCGAAGGGTGGTGCATTCTCAGCGGGGTGTGGAGTTTTCTCAACCAGGCATAGTATATTAGATACATAAGTTTTAGCATCTCCCTTTTCATTAGTCTTAGGCGTGCTACTCTCATCAAACAAATTTTCAGGAACAAGCCAAGCATAGTTATTTTCTAGTGCATCATTCATAGCTAGGAGTTTACATGGTATTGGTGCTTTGATCTCCCCTCCATCATTAATATTATTAGTGTACTTTATTCTATCAGTATCCATCTTTTCAAAGAGACTAACAAAATTGGTATATGAACCAAGCATATCATATTTAGCAAAGACCTTTCTAGCCTCTCTTGCTATACCACCAAATTCTCTAAGAAGGGTTTCTAAAACAAAATCTTTCTTTTCCCCTTCTTCCATATCACCGAGTGTAAGAAACATGTGTTGGATTATAGGATTAAGATTAACAAATTTAGTTTCCAACATGTGAACTAAAGAGGCAGCAGCAATTTCATAAGTAGGCGCAAGGTCTACCAAGTGTCTATCTTCAAAACCTTCAATGGTACTAACATGATTGAAAAATTCTTCTATATTATTTCTCCCAACTATAGACCCACGTCCTACCGGTATGTTTTTCGTGGTAAAATTAAAAGGAAACATGATGAATCAAGTAAAGTAAATGCAAGTAACTAATTTTTTTGTGTTTTTGATATAGCAAACAAGATAGCAAATAAAGTAAAACTAGCAACTAATTTTTTTTGTATTTTGATTTAGTGCAGCAAACAAAGTAGTAAATAAAACTAAGCAAGACAAAAACAAAGTAAAGAGATTGAGAAGTGGAGACTCCCCTTGCAGCGTGTCTTGATCTCCCCAACGGCGCCAGAAAAAGAGCTTGATGGCGTGTAACTCACACGTTCTTTGGGAACCCCAAGAGGAAGGTATGATGCGCACGCGGCAAGTTTTCCCTTAGAAAGAAACCAAGGTTTATCGAACCAGGAGGAGCCAAGAAGCACGTTGAAGGTTGATGGCGGCGGGATGTAGTGCGGCGCAACACCGGGATTCCGGCGCCAACGTGGAACCTGCACAACACAACCAAAGTACTTTGCCCCAACGAAACAGTGAGGTTGTCAATCTCACCGGCTTGCTGTAACAAAGGATTAACCGTATTGTGTGGAAGATGATTGTTTGCAGAAAACAGTAGAACAGTATTGCAGTAGATTGTATTTCAGTATAGAGAATTGGACCGGGGTCCACAGTTCACTAGAGGTGTCTCTCCCATAAGATAAACAGCATGTTGGGTGAACAAATTACAGTTGGGCAATTGACAAATAAAGAGGGCATGACCATGCACATACATATCATGATGAGTATAGTGAGATTTAATTGGGCATTACGACAAAGTACATAGACCGCCATCCAACATGCATCTATGCCTAAAAAGTCCACCTTCAGTTATCATCCGAACCCCCTCCAGTATTAAGTTGCTAACAACAGACAATTGCATTAAGTATTGCGCGTAATGTAATCAGTGACTATATCCTCGAACATAGCACCAATGTTTTATCCCTAGTGGCAACAGCACATCCACAACCTTAGAACTTTCACTGTCCCAGATATCAATGGAGGCATGAACCCACTATCGAGCATAAATACTCCCTCTTGGAGTTACAAGCATCTACTTGGCCAGAGCATCTACTAGTAACGGAGAGCATGCAAGATCATAAACAACACATAGACATAACTTAATTTGATAATCAACATAACAAGTATTCTCTATTCATCGGATCCCAACAAACGCAACATATAGGATTACAGATAGATGATCTTGATCATGTTAGGCAGCTCACAAGATCCGACAATTAAGCACAATGGGGAGAAGACAACCATCTAGCTACTGCTATGGACCCATAGTCCAGGGGGAGACTACTCACACATCACTCCGGAGGCGACCATGGCGGCGTAGAGTCCTCCGGGAGATGAATCCCCTCTCCGGCAGGGTGCCGGAGGCGATCTCCTGGATCCCCGAGATGGGATCGGCGGCGGCGGAGTCTCGGAAGGTTTTCCGTATCGTGGCTCACGGTGGGGGTTTCGCGACGGAGGCTTTAAGTAGGCGGAAGGGCAGGTCAGGAGGCGGCACGGGGCCCACACCACGGGCCGCGCGGCCAGGGGCGCGCCGCCCTAGGGTGTGGCCACCTCGTGGCCCCACTTCGTCTCCTCTTCGGTCTTAAGCTTCGTGGCAAAATAGGACCCTGGGCGTTGATTTCGTCCAATTCCGAGAATATTTCGTTACTAGGATTTCGAAACCAAAAACAGCAGAAAGCACTTCGGCATCTTGTTAATAGGTTAGTTCCAGAAAATGCACGAATATGACATAAAGTGTGCATAAAACATGTAGATAACATCAATAATGTGGCATGGAACATAAGAAATTATCGATACGTCGGAGACGTATCATCCCCTCGCGGTTCTCTTCAATATCGGGTCCGGAACCCATTTGGTAGTTCTTTCTGGAAACTCGTACCTATAGTGTCCGTTGAGTCCCCAGGTCCAGAACTCACCGTTCCAAGTTCCGAGTAGGTTCTGGATGTTGAAGTAGGGAGATATGTAGTTCTCCACGCTGATGTTCTGTGCTGCAGCCGCCCTAAGGACATGACTACATGGGTATCCTAAAAGCTTGGGCTTGTTGCAACTGCATTCACACGTGTTGGGGCCGAGTTGAACAGCTTGCTTTCTCGATCCTCTATGGTGGCCTTTCACATACTTGGCTCGTACGTGGATTTCCCACTTATTATTAAGTGCATCAATTTGACGAAACCCATGACTTTTGGATTTTTCAGCTTTCTCATCCAAATGTCGTTGCATCTTTTCAGACCATTGCTTGTTCATCACATACCGTGTGTTTGCGACCTGCACTCTGTCTGCAAAGTATGACAGAGTCCGGTTCCAAGTTTCAGTAATCAGGGCTGTGATAGGGAGGGCTCGCACACCTTTCAGCACGCCATTGTAAACCTCTGACATGTTGCTGGTCATTATGACGTATCGAGCCCCTGAGTCGTGAGCTTGCGCCCACTTACTTAAATCTGGGCAGTTCTGATTAATCCATGTACTCAAATTTATTTCAGTCCTCCGGCCCCTCCGGTCTTCTCTCGGCGGCAAGGCAGCACTCTCGATTTCTTTGTTGATTCCAGCCCAAATAGCATTCATCTTCGCCTCAGTCTTCTGCATGCACATCCTCTTAAATAGCTTGAACCAGTCCTTGTTCTTGAACTTTGAGTAAAAATTGGCAGCCAGGTGCCTCATGCACCACCTTGTCTCCAGGTCGGGCCACCCCCAGAGAGGGTCCGATGAATTCTTGATTATTTCGAGAGCGCTCAAAAGGCCCGTGTTGCGATTTGATATGATGCAAACATCGGGCCGATCTATCACGACTCCCATCTTCAAGCAGCTGAGGAACCATAACCAGCTATCTTTGTTTTCACTCTCGACAAGTGCATAGGCAATAGGCAAGAGCTGATTATTTGCGTCAGCTGCGATCGCCACCAAGAGTGTGCCCTTGTACTTTCCTGTGAGAAAGGTACCATCTATTGACAGCACCGGGCGGCAGTGATGGAATGCACGTATAGTCTGGGGGAATGCCCAGAATAAACGATCAAGGATTTCTTGGTTTTCCTCCAGAGGGTGTTGACGAACTCTCCTGACCACTTGAGTCCCCTGGTTAGTTGCTGCTATCTGATGGAGTAGTCTCGGGGCAAGATCATATGCCTCCTCATAGGTGCCATAAAATCTCCGGAAAATCTCCTCCTTCGCCCGCCTTGCCTTACTAAAGCTGACCGGGAAGCCAATCAGATCTTCCGCGGTTTTTTGCAGCTTCTTTGTACCAAGGGTTATATCTTCTTCCACCGCCACTTGCATGATATGTGATACATATTTTGCAGTGACGTTGCGGTGCTTGTCGAGAGCCCCCAATTGCTCGCAGCTATGGGGTTCTATTTTTGAGATATGCCATGGCTGACATACCCCAGGGCTCACCCGAGCGATAACTCTCCCCCTGCAACCCTCCTCATTCAATTTGACGCATATGACTTTCAGCTGCCTTCGATCAGACTGCTTCACTCTGTGTTGCCGAGATATGGCCAACGCATACCTCTTGATTGCTTGGTCAGCCGAGTCCTTGTCTGGGAAAGTTTGCCCAACCTGCAGACTCGCCTCCCCTAGGCTTGGAACAGAGCGGAATTCATTGCTGATGGTCATTATTTTTAAGAACTCAGGGTCCATTGGTGCCGCAACCGCCCTCCGGGAAGGACCGACGCCTTCTTCGTCCGAGGAGGATTCAGACGAAGAAGAACGAGCGTCATC
The DNA here is from genome assembly GCA_030979885.1 of Lolium multiflorum. NCBI lineage: Eukaryota > Viridiplantae > Streptophyta > Magnoliopsida > Poales > Poaceae > Lolium > Lolium multiflorum. The sequence continues at coordinate 250,001,006 of CM061752.1, read as the reverse complement.
GTCCAACGCCTCCGGCAGTCCCTCCACACGCTCGCTAATGTCAACGAACGCGGACCAGTATCCTGGCTCGGCAGCAAACTGGGCGACCATCTGCTCCGATGGGCCGGTGCTATGGCCTGCAGTTAGTGCGTCATGCTCTGATTGGCCTATCATGCCTGCTGCTGTCAGGGCCAAATGCTCCGATTGAACGGTGCTCGGTCCTGTGACGATGGCTCCTCTTCACCAGCGCCGGTACTACTTCCGGCACCATCATCACCTGATATAAACTGAACATACACCATGGGTCTCCGTCATCCAGCACATGGTGTGCTTGCAAACCTCAATGTACCCCAATTTCTTCACTCACCCGCAAACCCCAACGGGCAGGTGTCCCATCATTCCCTCCTACGACGATGAGAGCCTCAACAGTCATCTTCTTCCCACGCATCTCACGCCCAAACTGTGCTCGGATGCATCTTCTAACATCCAAAAATTCTCTATTGACCATGTCTGTCACTACAACTTTTATCGAGTCGCAGCGCGACACATCGACACCTGAAAATTCGTCGCGTACGACGTCTCCATAAAACACTAACACAGTTTCCATCGTACCTACCGCACAACCATATTTTTAAAATTATATTAGTAAAATCGCAGCTGAACTCATATTACTTTTTTGATAATTTATTATATCAATTATAACATGCACTTAATAATTTTCAATTATTAATTCCATACAAAATCTGGAATAAATTTCCATCCATCTCATAAATATTCTAACATCAAATATAAGACCACATCATTTATACCTCAACTTGAAGATGACGGTTCTTCCAGTAATAAATTAGGCGCCACGAAATTCCCAAATAATGCAAATCGTCAACACCACAAGCGGTCCACTTCTATTACACCTGAAATTCATATTCAACAAATATATTTACAAATATTTGCATGTGCCCCTATCTTTACAAATATATTTACAAATATTCGCATGTGCTACCACATGTAATACTACCAAATATTAATCCGCTGAGAATATGAACTCTACAAATATTATTGTGTTGCGACAGCCATAATATACTACTCTACAATGTTCTTTGCAACTAAACTACTCCCTCTTCATTGCTTAAGGCGTATATATTCTGGCGCGATTATTAAGGAGTGATTAGCTGAAAAAATCTTTTCTTTCTTACCTCTACATGCATGCGCACAGCCTCCCTTAAATCTCTCATTACTTGCACAAACCACTCGTTTCCCATCATGCATGCGGCCATACCCACTAACTACATGTGTAATCATAGTCATATGAATTTTAAAATAACAAATGTCCTAATCACATTCTCTCTAATTACACGCGCTAAATAACATTCACAACAAGAGGCAAAGCATGAGAGACTTACTTTGATCTGTCTTCTCTGCAACTCAATCTGCTGCATCGTACACTAAACGTGTGTTCACATCAAAAGGCTAAAGCGAGAGAGATTGAGTGCTGCACGGTACGCTAAGCGTCTGAGTTTGCAGCGAGAGGCAAAATATGAGAGACTGAGTGACTGATTCCGCGCAGACGAAACACTCAGGCTTATAAAGAAGAGTCGAGCATCTTTCACAGGGCATATCGAAATCAGCGCCGTTTGTCCACTGTTACAAATCTCAGTCTAATTTCTGTACACTGCAGTGCATCCACTCATAAAAACGTTGCAAACTTTCGCGAGCGGGAATCATCACAATCAGCAAAGTCACATAAAAATCAGCGCAATTTGTCTCTAATCGTCTCGGAATCAATGTCGTTTCTTTAGTCAGCGTCAGCAGCAGGCTGTCGGCCGGGCAGATTCCTCGAGGACTTGCCTCCACACGGTGCGGCGGCAGGCTCCACCTGGGGATGCCGCCCCATGCACCGGCGGCATGGCCCACAGGGGCGAACGGCGGCTGACGGCGCGACGGACGGTGACAATGCAGGCTAACGTGCCGCCACCTGGTGCGGCGGCGGGTCCCTGCCGCCCCTCCCTCTGGCGGCAAGCGCCACGTGTCGGCTGGGGGCGCTGCCGCCACGCACGACGTGGTCCTTTTTGTCAATTTGCCTCATATGTGGTTCTTTTTGTCAATGAATTGGGGCAGGTGGTCTCTTTTGACAAAATTTCCGGTTCAGGGGATCGGGATCGATCCGAATGGGCATCGCCACATCGGTCTGGCAGATTGGAATGCTCCGGAAATGTGCGGCCAACCGCACGGCGTCTCCGGGTTTGCCCACCCCCGCTTCCGTTCATTTCCTGACGATCCAGTCGACATAACCGGTGGCTTTTCACTTTTCAGTGGGCACCGCGGATTCACGGAGAAGGCTGGATCGATCGGCCGGCCGACCACTAGAAACTGCATGTTGGGCTAGCTAGAAAGTCTCCGGGTTCTGCCCGGGCAAGAATCGCACGTACCTCTGCAATTACAAGGACCCCCTGCAGCCAAACTCCACCGTAGACGTATCCATGCATGCACATACCGCGCTGCATCGCCTTCGTTCGTGTATTGATGAAGACGGAACGGAAACTGATAGAATTGAGAGGTGCCGCATTTTCATAAGCGAAAATGAATATAGAAACCCTAGAAACAATATGAAGATAGGAATTATCAGAAGCAGATGCGCACTGAATACGGTACATATATACACGAAAGCTTGCTGTTTGTCGGAACCAAGAGATATCTTAAATCCAGGAAAAATCAAGCAACATAAGAAACCCACAGACTTAATCCATAACCCTAGCGCGGCTGCTCAATATTTTGGGGAATAGGAGAAGGTTTGAGCCCTGAAAGCTTCTTCAAACTAAACTTGGTGTCACGTGTTTGTCCGTTTTGGGATAGGCCGCTTTGATGGTTCGGCTTGACAATATCACATAATGGAGTTATTGGATTGGGTGGGTCATACACGTCAAACTATTAACCGGAAATTCCGAATTCGGCGAAAACAGAACGTTGTTCTGCCGAAAAACATTGTTCAGTTTCCGTTCCGCTAGAATAATTCCGTTTCCGTTTTCATATTTTTGTTCAGTTTCTGTGTTTTTTGATTCTTTTCGTGCGCAGCCCGTGTGTGGGAAGGGGAATTTTCCCGAACCGTATCGTGCGCTCCGCGTTTCCAAACCGAGCTTCCCGCCAGCTTCATCCACGGGCACACCCTCCAACCTGTATGCTCTACTCGAAACAGAAAGAAACCTCACGCGCCACTCGCAGCATTACGGAAGAAAATCCTATACGACCGGGTCGTATAGGCCAAAGTGCTGGACCAATTTTCACGGGCGACACGTAGCTACTAACCAAATCTCAAAGCAACTAGTCAATGCTTCCCCTAATTCCGACGCGTATACGCAATTTTTGTACGTGCAGCCCTCTGCTGCTGCGGCTACATTGTGCTGTTGGGTGCAGTTATGGGGACGCAGGCCCAACATGCTCCAGCTGACTATCGCTGTCAGGCTGCAGAGAATTGAACGTGTTTAGCAAAAAGGGCGCATTCAACGCCAACCAATCGGTGGAGTGCAATTTAGCAAAGGGCAATGGAGTTGGAGGTGTGGCCTGCCAAAAACATTTGACAACTCAAAGCCTGTAAACAAACCATGCTTCTTATCAAACTGACAAGGAAAAGAAAATGTAGCGCCAACTAATTATAGGTATTGTTTTTTGTCGAAAATTTAATTTGTTTCCCAGGTGCATATGCTTCCTCTACCAAAAAAAATATTTTTCAAAGTCTAGAAAAAATTTGATACAAAATTCTACATGTACATCTCCACAATATACGTGCGCTCGTCAATTTTCGTGAAACTCAAAAAAAATTGTCGTCGACGTAAAAAAGAGAAAATTTATATTCCGAAAAGCCTTATTTTTAGCAAAAAAGTTATATTGTTTTACGAACGCCACAAGACAAGTCAATTTTTTCTTAAACGGCGTTGTGGGTGCGTAGCCCATTAAGGTGTACATACATGTCTTTTGTTTCAAAAAAAATTACGTTTCAAAAGATGTACAACACTCCCGTGTTTTTTTAGGGTAACAAGACATCAAGAAAGAACAAAGGTGCAACCTTTTAGGTTTCCTTAGGATAGGAAAAACAATAGGAATAGGAAAGACATAGGATTGAGATGTCATATCTACTAGAATCCTATGGTAAGAAAAAGTGATTTTGATTGTACCAAAAGAATTTTCCATGAAGTTTGCGCTAATGTTTTTTCATATAGAAATTGCACTACAATTTTCTATAGATTTAGTTCCTATGGAATCTGTTCCTATGAATCAAACAGCTCATGTAGGAATTTTCTTCATAGGATCCAAATCCCACATAATTTCTACACAAATTCTATGGAATCAAAGTAGTTAGAGCTCGCGCTACAGGAAATACTTTTTTAAAAAAAACTTTATATTAAAGTTTCAAAAGAATCTAGATATAGTTAAAAGTCCTCTAATAGTATATCCTACAACCATGCCAAAAAATCATTACAAAGTAGTACCTAACAACTGAAAGGGTTCTAGCTGCAACAACACATGATTATCAAACGGAGACGAAAAATTGTAGTACAAAAAAAATCTAGCTAATATTTAATAGATAGAAAATGTTTTTGTAGGGTAATAAATGACAAAAGAAAATCATCCTCTGCGAGAACATTCGTGACATATATCTATATTGTCTTGCATTTGTCTCAACTAGCGAACATAAACGTACAATTGTTGTGTCAATTATATAAACTATGTGTCTCAAAATTAAAAAAAACCACCACTTTCGTAACTTTCTATCTAGCCTCTTTGGTTGAATAATGTAAACCTAGCACATTTTCAGAAATATTATGAAACAACACGACATCCAAAATTTCATATCAAGTTCAAGTTAGTGCAAAACCTAACTTTGGTTTCTTGGAATCAATGAATGAGCTTTACAATGGGCCATATCACCTTTTAGCATTTTGATTTTGTAATAATAACAATAAAACATGCCTCGAATTTATATAGCCCTTTCATACAATTTATGGATATCAAAGAGTTGATGCTTCTCATGAAATTTACATTTTTTATAAGTAATAAAATTTTATTACTGGACTAAATGTGAAATTGGCACATAATTGAAAAAGAGAGGGTTATAGTAAATAATATCGTTTGTTAGAGATTAAGAATGCACTTAATATATAGTTTTATAATTTGCTTGGATCAGTAGTTTAACTGCTAAATCTTGTGTTTCATCCAACTAGCAAGAAACCTAGTTTCGTAGTGCTTGCAATGTCAAAGTCTGTATGTTGACAACTGAAAAGATATGGAGCAAACAAAATTAGTTTTCCCACAAAAGATTGCGACTCAATGTGGCGCAACTAATAATGTAAGGATGTATGTGGGATACGATTACTCATGTTGCACCACCGAAAATGTTATCAGACTATTGTCAACTACATGTAAGCTAATGCAGAAATTGCAGAAAGTATAAACATAGCTGATTTCTTATTAAATTTGTGTGAGATTGCAGCACCTATAAAATTTGTGTCAGGTATCAATTACTTGGTCAAGATTTTACGGCATGTATAGAATCCTTGTTTGCTTCAACCATTTTGTTTGTTGGATCTTTACTTTTTTACAAAATATCGAGCGATCTTGTGATACCTTTGTTCTGTTGTGATCCAAATTCATATAAAAGGGATACTAACTTCTAACGAGCGGAGCGAGACTCGTCGCTTGTAGGTTTGGGTCGACTGGAGAACTTGAGGATTTTGAGCTTGAGAAGTTACATGTGAAGACTGTTTTTCTGCATGAAAGACGCCGGGACGAGATATACATGGACCAACATGAAGGTTTCGCTATGCATGGTAAGAAGGATCTTGTTTGCAAGTTAAAGAGGCCCCTTATGATCTAAAAGAATCTCCAAGAAAATGGTGAAAAGGTTCGATTCATTTATGCTTGCACATGATTTTAAGAGATCTAAATACGATAGTTCTGTTTACATTAATTTTGTTAACAAATCACCTATATACTTGCTGTTATATCTTGATGATATGTTGATTGATGCCAAGAGAAAGAAAGAGATTATTAATTTAAAGGAACAATTAAGTAGTGTGTTGAGATGAAGGATTTTGGTGTTGCTAAGAAAATACTAGGTATGAAAATTACAAGGGATATAAATTCTAGTGTTTTATTTCTTAGTCATAAAAATTACATTAAGAAACTTCTTCCCTTTAATATGCATTATGCGAAGTCTGTTTGTACTCCTATTGCTACTCACTTCACGTACTGTTAGCATTGCAATGTTCTATTACTCATGAAAATATTAAGTACATGTCACGCGTTCCATATTCTAATGATGTTGGTTGCTTGGTGTATGCCATGGCTCTATATTCTAATGTTGTTGTTGGTTTATCTTGAAGAACTTTATTTGTTGTTTGGGAGATTGTTGTTGTTCATGCTATAAGATGGAATTTATCTCATCATAGAGTTTGTTATATTGTGATTCAAATTCATATAAAAGAAAAGTTAGCTTCTAACGAGCGAAGTGAAGCGTGTTGCCGCCGATAGGCTTGAGCCGAGTGAACAGGTAGTTCGGGCTCCGAGTAGCTTGAAACTTTGAAAACTCAATTTCATAGCTTCAATAAATTCAATAAAAAAACTACCTGTAACCGACTGTGAAAAGTACAAGTGTGAATATTTTCAATGTGAAATACTATGTGGTCTGTGCTCGGGAAAAAAATGAAAAATCTGACAAAGTCTGGAAGCTCCAAAAATTTGCATGCATACCCAAATGTGAATATTTGTCAGTTTTGGTGAGCCTAGAATTAAGATATTTCACATTGTTTTTGGCATACTTCTAGAATACATCGTCAACTTTGATTTTTCTCCGGATCTTTCTGAAGCTTTGAAATTGAGTTTTCAAAATTTTCAAAATAGAAAGCTATGTGTAGCCTTATCTCCAAAAGGCTGCACTCCTACTATCAGGCTGAAGCACAGTACTGAAGTAGGGATTAACTTGTATAGGATCACTCCATTAGGTGAGATCGTAGGATTAACTTACAACATTCATTCATAGAAATTGCAAAATATCTAAAACTTGTATACAATATACCTACCAGTTGTATCTACAACTCCAAAAAAAAATCAGCTCAAAAGTTCCTCTATAGGCAGAGAAACAAAAAAATATAACCTACTGTGAATAGTGTTAGCTTTCGGTGAACAGGATTTCACATTGTTCACACTAAGATTTGTCTTTTTTGGTTCTCTAAGTGTAGATTGAATTTGAAGCTGAGATTTTTGGAGGTTGCATATATATGATAGATGTTTGTTATCAATTTTTTCTGGAATATTTCAACATGTTTGGTCTGTTCAAACAAATTGATCTCACAGATCCTATGTAAAGTGAGATCTCATCCAAGTTGCCCCGATTATTAGTTACTTCATCTATTTTAAATTAGTTGTTCCAACTTTGATCTAGATATGAATGTATAAATCTATACACGTTTCAGTGTTTCAGTGTATAGATACTCTCAATATGGAAAAAAAATGTGACAAGTAATTTGGAATGAAGGGAATATTATACTGTATCTAACTTTTCTATTTACTATGACCTTTCTAGTTTGGAATACCATTAATTGGTCCTTGCTCCCTGTCCTGCCGGTACATGCACCGTAACAAATTAACCACGCTCTGAAAATCTCAACAGTGCAGGCACCAGTGTACATATACGCGTTACAGTAAGTAGCTAGTACACAGTCGTGGACAGTAGTATCAGGAAAGTACGTACGTAAGACCTGCTATCAAGTCCACAAGAGAAGTCGTATCGGATCGGATGGGATCGGATCAGACGATCAGTGCAGCGGCGCTCACGGAGAGTACGTGTGCAGGCCAGCGGTGGCGTACCATGGGAGGAACCGGGCAAGTAGTCGCCAAATTCACCACACAACTCGTAGTAGCTAGCCAGTCCTTGTCACTTTACTCCAATCGATCGAACATTATCTTTTACGATAAATCGCTGGAACATTAAAAGTGGTAATTTGGCTAACGTCCAGCTAACAGTTTCTGTTCCTGGTATCTCATCTTGTGAAAGGTCACTTGATTGATTGGACATGCAGGTATTGCTATGCTGACAAATTTATTTTAGAGCATATGTAGTAGCAGATCTTGCAAATTTGGTTACCTATAGCTAGGTTTGATTAGAGCACCTCCGGACCAAATTCGGCTCCCAGCGGGCGGCCCCCAAACATGTCCGCCATGCGCAGATAGCCCATTGGCCCCTGTTTTGATCCTATATTTGGGATCAGTTTAGGCGTCGGCGGACCATGCCCGCTGTCATCCCCCTATCCTCCCCGGCTCTCTGGTAGCCACTACACCGTTCACCAACTCCAAACCTAGCACCCATCACGAGCTAGCATTTGGTGTCCTCCAAACTTGTTTTTCTTTGAGCAGGAAAGTTGTAAAAAACATGTCGAACGGGCTTTTCCAAACCTGTTTTGCTATTGTCACGTATTCTGCTTTTATTGGTCTATATCTCAAATGTGGGAGGTGATGAATGCTTGCTTAACCATGCACAATACCATCATCGAGAATGAGCGTGATGCTCCAGTGTTTGATGATCATCCATATGAGCAGGAGTGGCCTCTTGCCCAAGTTGATCATGAGGTGTAAGTTAAATCTGGAGCTTTCCTTGCCATGCATCAAGAAATTCGGAGGAAATTGCAACTTCCACCATTTTCCACTCATTGTGTTGCACAAATCACCACTTGCTCAGAATTTTTATGGTTTCCACCAGTTGGTGGTCTAATCTGTTGCATTTTCCATCGCTTGCTCATCTAATCAACTATTCAACTATGTTTAAAGTAAAACTGGTAGTTAGATCCCGCAAGTCAATGCTTCATTCGATGTAAAATAAAATTATACAACATTAAAAATCATAAAGATGATTATTCATAAAACAAATATATGATTTTTGTGGATGCACAGTAGGATGTTATGGACGAATTTTATATGTGTATTAATGGTTATTCTAAATCATTGGTCTAGATATTTTGCAAATCAAAAACTCGAGCCCCGCTAAATCAATGATAGGAAAATATTTGTCGATCTAAAATTCACGAATTGTTGTGTCGATTCCTTATAGTACTAGTGTTAATAAACCTAGCTTGTGTTTAAAAATTGTTACGTCAAGCTTATAAAGCATCCACATGATATCATAACTTTTTTCGAACAACTATTTTAGTATGATGTTTTTATGGGTTATAGGTATTTGTCTTGATATATAAGCACAAAATCATTTTTAAGTAGAAAAGTGATAATATATACGTAGTGAAGTCTATTGCATCCTAGAGTTTATGAAAAAATCATAATTTCTGAACGAGTGATTAAGCTATTTTGGAATTTTTGTTTTTAAATTTTTGTACGTTACTGGAGCATTGCCATACGAGACCAAATTGCCGGTTTTGCTATGAACGTAGCTAAATAGTTGATTAAATGACCAATTGGTGGCAATTGCAACAGATTAGACCAACACCTTGTGAAAATTGCGCAACATATGGAGTAGGGCATGGTGGAAGCCGCAATTTCCTCAGAAATTCATGACGAACGGGTTCATCAGAACTGCAAGATGCCATGGTGGAGTATCTGTGGGTTAAGAAAGGAAACACCCCAATTTTTCTTGTCTATTTGAATTCTTCCATGAACTACTTATTTGTAATGTTTAAATTATTGTAATAAAACTATTTGAATTGGCATGGGAACTATTTAATTTATTTGTTTGAAATATTGCAATGAAACTATTTATTTGCATGAACTATGCAATTTGTTTATATTCTTCTCTCTATTTATGTTTTTCAGTTGTGCAAAACATGGGGGAGATTGGGAGGCCAAATTTGGTGGCACCCGTATGGGTAGGAGTCCACAAACCTGCGACAGTTTCTGTTGGTGCCCATGTCCCACACTGTTATTGAATGGCGCTGGTGGAGATGCCCTAATATTGCTCTCTTGGCATCTACTACCTCCATTTTTATGAATAAGGTTTATATTTTTTTAAGTCGAACTACATAAAGTTTGACCATGTTTAAAGGAATTTTTTTAATATGTACAATCCAAACTCAACACCGTTAGGTTCATCATAATATATTTCCATATGATATCTACATAATACTGTGGTTCTTGATAGTTATATAAAAGTTTGATAAAAATCATAGGAAAATGCTTGTCCATATAAAATTCACGAAGTGTTGTGTCGATTCCGTATAGAAGTGTGCATAAACCTAGCTTATGTTTAAAAATTGTTAGGTATCATAACTTGTTTACGTACAACTATTTTATTATAATATTTTTATGGGTTATAGGTATTTGTCTTGATATATAAGCAAAAAATCATTTTAAAGTGAAAAGGTGATAATATATATAGAGTGAATTCTATTGCATTCTAAAGTGTATAAAAAATCATAATTTCTAAATGAGTGATTAAGATATTTTGAACTTTTAGTTTTTTTAATTTGTGTACGTTACAGGAGCATTGTCATACGAGACAAAACTGCCGGTTTTGCTAGCAACATAGCTAAATATTTGATTAAATGACCAACTGGTGGCAATTGCAACGGATTAGACCAACACGTAGTGAAAACTATGCAACATATGGAGCAGGGCACGGTGGAAACCGCAATTTCCTAAGAAATTCGTGAACAATAGGTTCATCATAAACTGCAAGATGACGTGGTAGAGCATCTGTGGGCTAGGAAAGGAAACGCCGCGATGTGTCTTGTCTATTTGAACTATTCCGTGAACTACTTTTTTGTAGTGTTTCAATTATTGTAATCGAACTATTTGATTTGGCGTGGGAACTATTTAATTTATTTGTTTGAATTATTGCAATGAAACTATTTATTTGCATGAACTATGCAATGTGTTTATATTCTTCCCTCTATTTATGATTTTTAATTGTGCAAAACATGGGGGGATTGGGAGGCGAATTTGGGTGGCATCCGTATGGGTAGGAGTCCACAAACCTGCGACAGTTTCTGTTGGTGCCCTTGTCCCACACTGTTATTGGAAGGCGCTGGTGGAGATGCCCTAATATTGCTCTCTTGGCATCTACTACCTCCATTTTTATGAATAAGGTTTATATATTTTTAAAGTCGAACTACATAAAGTTTGACCACGTTTAAAGGAAAATTTGTAATATGTACAATCCAAACTCAACACCGTTAGGTTCATCATAATATATTTTCATATGATATCTACATAATATTGTGGTTCTTGATAGTTTTTATAAAAGTTTGATCAAATTTTACTTAGCTTGACTTTTCTTTACAAAAAATAGACCTTACTCTATGAAACAACAGTTAGAAAATGGCACGTGGCTCTTAGATAGGTTTTTTTTTTTATATAGTAGTCACCAATTGGCTGGCTGGCTGGGCTGATGGCGTGAAATGTCAGGCCTATGTAGCTTTGCCTCGATGGGAGTCGTGAGTTGGTTGGGCGTTGGAGTCCCAATGGGAGGCGCGGCAGGTCGAGCTGACCGCCCGGACGGATCGCATTAAACCTCATTCAGCTCGCCATGTTCACCAGCATCAGTGGTTGAGCCGCATCGCTTACGTGCGCATACGTACGTACGTATACCGTTGCACCACCAACCGCGTGCAACGCCGCACGCTCCATCTATCTCATCTATCTATATATCGCCTGCGCGCGCCCGCCCCGTCACGCCAACCCACCACCCTCGCCACCCCGTTCTCAACCTCAACCTCAACCATGGAGCTGCTGCCCCTGCTCACGGCGCTCCTCCTCGCGCACGCCATGGCCTACCTGGCCTGGCACGCTCTCGCCCGTCGCCGCCGCGAGCGCTGCTACCTCCTCGACTACGCCTGCCACAAGCCCTCCGACGACCGCAAGGTCACCACCGAGATGGCCGGCGCCGTCATCGAGCGCAACAAGCGCCTCGGCCTCCCCGACTACCGCTTCCTCCTCAAGGTCATCGTCAACTCCGGCATCGGCGAGCACACCTACTCCCCGCGCAACGTCCTCGACGGCCGCGAGGAGTGCGCCACCCACTACGACGCGCTCGACGAGATGGACGCCTTCTTCGACGACGCCGTCCGGGCCGTCCTCGCCAAGACCGGCGTCTCCCCTCGCGACGTCGACCTGGTGGTCCTCAACGTCGGCTCATTCTCCCCGGCGCCCTCGCTCGCCGCCAGGCTGGTCAGCCGCTTCGGCATGCGGGAGGACGTCATGGCCTACAACCTCTCCGGCATGGGCTGCAGCGCCGGGCTCGTCTCCGTCGACCTCGCCCGCCGCGTCATGCTCACCCGCCCGCGCACCATGGCGCTCGTCGTCACCTCCGAGTCCTGCGCCCCCAACTGGTACAACGGCACCGACAAGTCCATGATGCTCGGCAACTGCCTCTTCCGCTGCGGCGGCGCCGCAGCGCTGCTCACCAACGACCCGGCCTTCAGATCCCGGGCTAAGATGGAGCTGCGCTGCCTCGTGCGCGCGCACATCGGCGCCTACGACGACGCGCACGCCGCCGCCGTCCACCGCGAGGACGCCGACGGCCGCCTCGGGGTCAGCCTCAGCAAGGACCTCCCCAAGGCCGCCGTGCGCGCCTTCAGCCAGAACCTCCAGCGCCTGGCCCCGCGCATCCTGCCCGCCGCCGAGCTCGCGCGATTCACCCTCCGCCTCCTCGCCGGCAAGCTCACGCGCCGGAAGCTCAAGTTCGAGGGCCCCAAGATCAACTTCAAGACTGGGGTCGACCACTTCTGCCTCCACCCCGGCGGGACGGCCGTTATCGACGCCGTCAGGAAGAACCTCGGCCTCACCACCTACGACGTCGAGCCGGCCAGCATGACGCTGCACCGCTGGGGGAACACCTCCGCCAGCAGCCTCTGGTACGTGCTCTCCTACATGGAGGCCAAGCGCCGCCTCAAGGCAGGGGACAGGGTGCTCATGGTCACCTTCGGCTCCGGCTTCAAGTGCAACAGCTGCTACTGGGAGGTCAGCAAGGACCTCCACGACGCCGGCGCCTGGGAAGACTGCATCGACGACTACCCGCCGGAGACCATGGTCAATCCATACACCGAGAAGTTCGGATGGGTCAACGACCTGCAGGGCGGGGGTGGCATCCTCCCGTTCTAACCTTCTCCACATGCATTTTTTTACCTTCAGAAAAGAAAATTGATTTATTCAGAATTAGATGCTCATAAAAATATTTTTTATTCAGCGATTGTGTGTATGTACGGTGGGTTTTTTTTTCTTCCTTTTCGTTTACAATTTTCTGCTCGTCCTGCTGATACGAATCTGTATACTTGTAAAAATAGTTAGCTCGTACATCATGTGGTGTTGTTCCAGTATTAGGAAGAACAAAAAACTAGAGTGTAAAACTGGATGTGTACATGAAGATCAACAAAGGTCATTACTTTACGCGCGCATATATGTGCGGCGTTCCACTTTGTGTACATTGTTGATGGCAGTTGCTTCACATGGATATGTTCACCGCGCGAACTTGGAAAACAATAAAGGTTCATGGGATTCACTCTTTCTAAATTCTCACGCAGGTAAAAGGTGTCCTTTTTGCTATTTCCGGTTGCCACAAATATTTGGACATATAGGTTGGAGCTATTTTTTCAAACCATGCATTTTCACTTTTCAAACCTCACAATGTGTGTCTTGTTGGTCCCAGTTTTAGTCCATATAGGCTACATATGAACTGTCTTCCATCTTTCTAATGTCAACGCACAAATAAACAATGTAAGATATTTATGGTAGACACTCACACAAATATTGTTGCCTTGCATTTTTCTCGACTTACAAATGTAGAAAATTCTAGATGAATATATATTTTTCCTTGTGTTTTCCGGAAGTAACCTATACCTGCAATAAGCCGACCCGGACGTTTGGAACCTGGGTGCGCGCGCACCCATTTACTAAAAGTTCAAAAAAATGCTATTTAAAAGTTTCAAAAAAATTTGAAGTAAAACTTTGCATGTACATATTATGTTGATACTTACTCGTGTGAGTTTTCACGAAAAAATACCATTGTGTGTGGCCTGCATAAAAATAAGCTATGCTTATATTCCTTCATTTGTGAAACAAAAGTAATAGCCAGCTCTAGCACGTGCTCCTAGGTATTATGTGAGACTAAAAGGTGGGACATGTATTGTAAAAGTACTATACTTTTATAGCTTACTATTGTACATGCTAGCTATAAGTTGACTATAGATGATGTGGCAAATTGTTATAGCCAGCTGTTTGCTACACTATTGTTCTTGCTCTAACTGTGGCCCAGGCCCAGCCGATCGATGGGCAACTGGCCAGCAATGCAGCAGCGTGTAATGCAACAAGTTGGTGGAACCTACTGTGCACGGTGGCCGTAGCGGATTCATTCACTTTGATCCCACGGCGGCCACCAACCTGTCCTACATGCCATGGCGACTCAAAGCAGGTGACAAGGTGCTCATGCATCACTACGGGGGAAAACGGCATTACCATGCATGGTCACGATTCAAGTGCAACAGCTGCTACCGGGAGGTGAGCAACGACCTAGACGAGAGGAGTCAGACGACGACGCCGTAAACTGCATAGACCAACGGCTGCCGGCCGGAGACATTGAGAAGTTTTGATGGGTCACTGGTTAACGACATGCAGGGTCAGGGAGGAACCTTCTCGTTCTAACCTCAGCACCATTTGATTTCAAATTGATTTATCGAGAGCAAAAGCTGACAAAATAATTTTTAATTAAGAATTATGTGTATGGTGTTTTTTCCTTTAAGTGTCTGGTGATTTTTCCATTCTGCTTATAGTTTCCCCCTTCTTCTTGGTGGTAGGATATATTAAATAATCATTATGTACATGTACATGGAGATGTACTCTTCTTTTAGATGCACTTGTCTTTTCTTCATAAAAAAACATTCACTTGTTTTTGCAGCAGTTCTACAACATTGTTGTGGTTTTCCTTGGTTTCCTTAACACATTTTTTCTGTTCGTCTAATTGATATGAAATGACTTTTTGTGATTTTCCTTCTTTATCTTCACAGTTTTTCCTGTTCGTCTATTTGATACGAAATTATACTTGTAGATAGTTAGTTCACATATGTATATGTATTTTGATCGATCTTCTTCTAATGAAAATTTTCTTATACAAGCCTTTTGTAGAAAAAAAAGATAGATGGAGTACAGGGACCGTACACGAAAAATCAAGGCCTTAGTATCGCTATATGTGTGACTTCGACTTTGGGTGAATTATTCCACTAAAAATTATTGCTATTTCTCAGTTGTCTGAAAAATTGTTTGGATCTCGATTGCCTTAAATTGTAATATTTTTCTTAAAGTTAGACTCATCAAAGTGTGTATTTTTATTTAAAGTTAGTGCATCTTTAGTTTATAATGTATAATTAATAACAAGAGAATAGGTGATTTTTTATCAGAAGCTTAGTAAAACATTACTGACAACGTAGCCAATCTAATTTGTTACCAACAACTAACCTCTAATTAACCATATGAAAGTACTTGTGTATTAAATGTACATGCTCAATCACAAATGAAGGAATATAAGCATAGCTTATTTTAGGATTGTGTGGCGTCAACAGATACATAGGTTAGGGGTGTAACTTCTCATTTTTATTAAACAAGTATGACTTACTTCATTCTAGGAAAATAAGACAATATCTATTTTTATATTATTTTCTCAAATATCTAGCATACTCATAAAATAGTCTTGTGACAACTATATAAATTTAATCCATGCAACATAATATCACAAGATTGGAACTTGATTTTTGATTTCTTTGAAATATAAGCATATCACATTCTTAATAAAAATATTATAACAACAAATTGATCTAACAAATTTCCACATTTTAACCCATAAAATTGGTGCACATGGTTGATAAAATATTATATATTACTATTTTTGTTGATTATTTTGGAAAACAATATTGGATTCTTTTAAATATTAATAATTTGTAAATACTATCAGAGGATTATATTTTAAATTAACATATGAGTTTTAAAATGTATGTCAAGAGACATATTTATAAATTAAATATGCCGTAAGTCTAAGAGACCCTAAAATCCCATTGTGAAACTGAGACATAATTTCTTCTACGTGTTAGCTCTTAAGATTGGTATATGTGGTTGATAAAAGTATTAGACCTTACTATTTTTATTTGTGACGAACTAAGCGGCATGATTTTACAAATAAAATCCAAGCTATTCATCTATTATTAAGGAAAAGAATAGTTACATTTTTTGAAAAAAAATGCTTTATAAATACTAGCGTAGGATTAAATATGTAATTAGCATATAGCTATAGAAGATGTATGTCAAGAACTAATTTTTGATTTAAATATGTTGAAAGACAAAGAGATGCTAAATTCCGGTTGTAAAATGGAGATGTAACGAATTTATACTTTTTATCCCTTAAAATTGGTGCAAGTGGTTAAGAAATTATTTATTTTACTATTTTTAGTTTTCCTGAATTAGGCCTATTTTAGAAATAAACTCTACTATTTTATTTGATTATTATGGAACACAAAGTTGGATTGTTTTGTTAATATGCATTCTTTATAAATACTACCATAAGATTAAATATGCAATTATTATAATCCCTCTGATCTATAATAAGTGTCAGAGATTTAATATAATTAAACTTGTAACGATTTTGTACTAAACCTGACAATTATTATGAAGTAGAGGAAGTATGGTTCTACAATATGTATGTCTAGAGACAAACTTTATCAATTATTATGCCAACAGATTAAGGGATCTTAAAACCCAATTATAAAGTTGAGAAATAACTAGCATGTGTGCCAAGTGGAGGTAGGCCTAGCATTTTCGATCGAGGCATGTTGCCACATCATTGATTAGCATGGCAACTTTGTCAAAACCAGGACCCCACCTACCAATGTTTGTAAACACCTGGGGTGTTGCTTCAGAATTGTAGAGCATGAAAGACACAACAAAGGAGTGCGGCATTGTGTAGCGCCGGCTACATGTAAGCCATTCTTTGAAAATTTTAAAATAGTATTTTGAAGTTTCAGAAAACCCTGAAAAATATTCTTGTCATAGGTAATGATGGATTATATAAAAATGCAAATTTTCAACTCAAAACACCTTATATCTTAGGCGGTGCAAACATAACAAACGTGGAAATCTGAAGTAGTGAATGGTATAAACTTTGAAACCTACAAAAAAATTACATTTTGTTATTTTTGTGTGGCCCAAAGTATTAGGTGTTTTGACTTAACATTTTGTTAATAGAATAAATCATTATCGACATGTAGATTTTTTGATTCGTGATCTTTTGAAACTTTTAAATTTTATTTCATTTTTTCTTTAAAAAATAGTCTACATGTTGCCCAAGCTACATTTGTAGTTTCCGCAAACAAAGTGAATAGAAAGAATGTGTAGTCTAGATAGATGAAGCCGTGCCGAGATTTCGAATAATAAGGAATGCAATTTACAAAACTTAGTCATTGTATTGAAATTAATCATTGCTTAAACGATTAATTTGTCGTTTAACCTTGGATTCTTAGGTACGTATGGTTGATTGGTTGATAAAAATCTTGTTATGGTTTACGTGGAAAGGTAACAAGAACATTAGTGTTGTTTTTCTTCAGTTGACTATAATGTTGTTGGAACATGCCTATTAGAATACTGAACTCACCACTTGTGACTTGGTATCGACGAAAACATCGGATCATGTAGATACACACTATAAGATTGAATACCTTAATGAACACAACATCTACTAAAAACAAAAGTTACGGAGTTTCAACATTTACAAAGTCACCAGAATCACCTCATTATTGACAAGAACATCGTTTTCTACTAGCAAAACTTCTAATCAAAATCAATTTTTCGGAGATTTGAGACTTAAAAAGTCACCACAATCACCTCTTTATTGGCAGGAATGTTCGCACCTACTATAAGAATAATTCTCACTAGCTAGATACACGTGAAGTAAATTGGGCTTGTAGTAAAGATTGTAATTGGCAACCTTTGAGACTACGGCGCGCATTGACGGGGACATTATTTTCTAATGAAAAAGCACACATGCCGACAAACCTAGTATTTTATGTTTAGCGGGCTAGCCGGCTAGGAATACAACAAGCAACTATAGTTAGTACACCAGTAGTTGGTTCTCACGAAAATGAGAGGTGAGTGGCCAGTTCAACCTATCACGGTGTCACTTTCTTGGTTTTCATTCAGTTACCAAATGTGTCATCTTTAAATCTGCTTTAAGTTACGTCTTCTAGAAGAAAATATTTGATTCTAATTTTTCGACTGCCTAAAACCTACTTCTTTAAAAAATAGCTTGTTTATTTTTGTTTTTCAACCTTTATTTGGTCTATTGTACTTTATATAAGTTGCACATATTGAAATTTGTACTTGTAATATGCAACCTTTTTTATACTTCTAATGGTGTTTGGTTGACTGAGCGTTATTGCTTCCGAGTCGATTAATTAACAGTCATAGGCAAAAGAATGGACTGAGATATGGTGCCTTGCTGTAGGCGAGGCACGCAGCGCCTTGAGGCATCCCATCTGCCACTCAATACACATCCAACGGGCAGCAGCCGAAATAGCTGGTCAGAACGTAGTCAATGGCCTGTGTCCCTGCCTCCCGTCATCTCCTCGCGCGGAAAACGAACGAGCCTCCAGGGCAGAGCACTGGCGCCGCCCGTCGTCGCCACCGCCCGCCGCCGCCCCCCGCCGTCGCCGCCGCCGCCCGCCGCCGCCGCCGCCCGCCGCCGACCTCCTCCCGCCGCCGCTGCCGCGCGCTGCTCTTCCCGGCCAGCCTCCCTTCATCCTCTGCCTGGTCCGCCTCTCCCATCCGGCGCCGATGGCCGCCACCTCCGGCTTCCTCCTCTGCGTCCCTCCGGCCGCGACGGTCCCCTCCTCCTTCCTCGTCTGCATCCCTCCGTCGGTCCGCTCCGACCATCACGGCCTTCCTACAGCTCACAGGGACAAGGCAAGGAGGAGGAGCAACTTTTACAAAGGAATAGCAGTTTAGTTAGCTACAGGCAAATGAACTACAGACAACTATACATAATGCTGGAAAATGAACTGAAAAAGGCAGAGCTCGACCTCATGCTTTAGCAGAAACCTGATTTCATACATATATAAAGTGAGCAATAGACAAACTTTGTAGCATTTCACATTGAAGTCCCACAACAATCTGCTCTTACATAATCCCTGAAGTGCATAAACTTTGCCAATCTACTTGTACACTTAGGCCACAAAAGACTATAGTTAGCCCCAAAATCCAAAATACTCACTACAAGAAAAGTTGCCATGGCCGACGAAGTTGAAGTCGCGCCGTGGTTGCTGGTGTACCATGGCCGACGATTTTTGGTCTCTCCGTTGTGCATGTCAAAACGTTTTTTCTCGTTTTTGAGGCCACCTAGCCCGACGAAACGGCCAAAACGTCGCGTATGGTGTCCCGGGACGTGGTGCATCTCGAAATCTCGGGTTCGCCGGCCGAGTCAACGCAAATCCGCACCGCCCGGGGATGTAGGGCCCAGATGGCAGCCTCTCTGGCATTGTTTTTTTCTCGATCGCGCCATCTCGTTCAACGCTCTCCGATCGAGCCGTTTACGATGCAGGATCATGGGTCCCGCATATCATCCTCTATGAACAAAAATTCTTTCTATTCTTGGATTTTTTGACCCCCTGATTTCTGGCTACTTCCTTTTTCTTTTGATCCCTTGCCGCCTTGGAAACATTGAGACCGCTGCTGCTAATTGGGACCCGCATGTCATCCTCTATGAGCAATCAACTTTCTTTTCTTGGAGTTTTTTTGGCACCTCATATTTGGTCACTTGCCTTTTTCTTTCGGTCCCGTCCCGCCTCTCAAACGGTGATACCGCTGCTGCTAAATGGGACCCACATGTCATCCTCTATGTACTATAAAACTTTCTTTTCTTGGATTTTTTTTGGCACCTCATATTTGGTCACTTAGCTTTTTCTTTTGATCCCTTGCCGCCTTGGAAACGTTGAGACCGCTGCTGCTAGTTGGCTTGCGCTTCCCCTTGAGTAACTTGTCAAGCCAATTTTTCTTTCTCCTCAAATTCTTTGACGGAACCTCTTTTTTCTTGAGCTTTGCGGCACTAAAAAACTCATTTGTTTGTTGCACATTTGGATCATTATTTTCTTGATCATTGAATGGCTTATCCATAGCACCGGTAGTTCCATTAAGTTTATCTTCTATTTGTGGACCAACACAATCAAGTGCATTTTCTAACATCAAACAACACTCCTCGGAGTTGGCTACTTTACGTGCCAAACTATGAAATTTGTGAGATAAATTCTTGTATCGAAGTTGAGCTTCCAACTTTGGATTTTCTACCACATTCCTTCCATGTCTATCTTGTATGCTTCCATTGCGCGCTTCTCTAGTCCATCTCTTTAAGATATAGTGTGTTGGCAATGTCTTAATATTCATCAAATCAAGAACCTTGATACCATGTCCACACAATATTCCCGTCCTATTGAACATTCCACAACTACATGAAGCAGTTTTGGTCAAAGGATCACCAATCACTATGCGCTCCTCCTCAAATTTTAAATCACCATGGAAACTTGCAATAGAAACCGCAAACTTGTTATCTTCATCCAAAACTCTAGTACACACAGCCATGGATCTTTCATATTCACCTTGGAAAGCTTCAAAAATAATTGGAGTGTACTCTTTGCTTGCTTGCACCAACATATGTGTGTGCATCTTGATTCTTGGTATGTTCTTCCTTGCCTCAAATTCAGATTGTAATTCTTGTGTTCTTTTTACCTCCACTTTCCTCTCAAAATGCATCAAGAACTGAACAATATGAAAATCTGATTTCAAATGGTTTTTCAATGAATTGTTGAAGCTCTCACTAAGTTGTGTACTTCGGACTCCCAAACTGAACACTTCTCTCATATAACATTCAGCCCACTTTTCTTTCAACTTGTAGATACTATCTAACCAAGTTTGCTTGTGCACTTTATGTCTCATATTATCAAATGCTTCTTGAAATTCTGCTTTATCCTCATATCCATACATGCATTCACTAAAATCTGTCAGATCCTGCTCTGATACGCTTTGGCACATGATCCATTGTTATCCCTTTTTCCGTATGCCTTCATTGGCGCAAACAAATGTGCATGAGGTCACTTGACCATTCATCTTGCTTGTATGCTTGTTTCTCTTCCTTACATCAAATCCTGCACGACCTCCATATGCAACCCAAAACGCCCAAGCTTCATCTGGATTTCTAAATCTCATACCAACTTGAGGCATCCCCTTGTTAATTTCTCCCATTGCACAACACTTGCAAATACAAAACACTCACAGCTGCATACCACAGCACTTCAATCAGCAAGAGTTCAGTCAAATAGTACATACTAAACAATGCAGTCAGCTGCAACCAAACTGAAACTAGCAAATACTAACAGGAACAATCCTTAAGTATACATGTAAGGATACGGAAATACACCTGCTGCAATCGGACGATTTTGATGGCGCCCAGCGATGAACCCACCAGCGACGCGGAGTCTGAGGACGGCGGAGGAGCAAAGCAAGCCATCGATGGGCCGGCGGCCGGCGGCCGGCGGAAGGGCAGACCGAGCCGGATGGGGTGGAAGGCCAGCTGAGCCGGAGCGAGCAGAGGGAGGTGAGGGCTGGGCAGTCGCGGCGGGCGGTGGCGGCCGGCAGCGATGGGCGGCGGCGGCACTCAGCCCGGGAAGAGCCGCCCACGCTCGTCTTTTTTCCCGCGGCGCTACTTTCCCTTGCGCGCGCGTGAGGAGATGAAGGGGACACAGACCTTTCAGCTGTTGACTACGTTCTGACCAGCTCTTTCGGCTGCTGCCCGTTGGATGTGTATTGAGTGGCAGATGGGATGCCTCAAGGCGCTGCGTGCCTCGCCTACAGCAAGGCACCAGATCTCAGTCCCAAAAGAATATGCATGGCATGGAATCTACTCGTACCTTCTAGTTGTGTTCTTTAAAAATACACCTTTTCTGTTTGACAACAGAATATTTTTCATTTCGTCAATACTTGGGTTTTTTTTCCACTGCATGCATGGTAGATCAATTGTACCACTATTTTTTTGTGTGTCAATATCTTATTTGGAAAAAATTACAGCCCATTTACACTTCCATTTACATGTAAATTGGTAAATCCTTAGCCCACTAACAATGTAAATTATATATATACATTGTACATATGTATACCAACATATAAATTATAATTACATCTAGATGTATATACATTATAAATGACATGTAAATCGCACCGTAGGGAATTCCCCAACGGTATAGCTGTCGAAAGAAGACATGTAAAATTCTGAATTTGATGAAATAGGAAACAATTGACAAGCCATCTTGTGATCGGAAAACTGGAATTGAAAAGAGCACCAAATAGACTCTCACTAAATATATAGAAATGCTGCCAGCATCTTGGCTCGCTAGCTTGCTATGTATCAAACCTTACAAAAAGAAGATCTTAGAGCATCCCCACTCGTTGGCGCTCCCACGCCCAAATCCGGCGAAATTTTTGTCCGGATTGGAGGAAGATTTGGCGTGGGGGGCAGTATTTCCAGTCGTGTGCTCCCCAAGCGGCGTTTCTCGGGGAAAAAGAGGATGCTCGGGGAATCCGGACGAAAGAGGAGACACGTGGGCGTGGGCGGTTGGTTTAGCTTCATCCGGAGTCCCCGAGCGCTCGGGGGCCGGGGATGGCATGGGAGTCCGGACGAAAAAGGCAAATCCGGATCAAAACGAGGAACCGGTAGGCGTTTTCGCCGTCCGGATGAAAAAAAGTGGCCGTGGGGGCTCTGTGGGGAGACGAGTGGAGATGCTCTTATCTCTTGGCCCCCGAGAGTCAACATGCACATCGAAGGTCACACACATTAGTACGATGCAAATAGCGTCCCTCCATGGTTCGGTGTCACGGCGCTGAGGCATTAATTCTGCCTGCAGCCTTGAGTTATCTGCCTTGCATGGTTTTGGTTTCGTGCAATATAGTTCACCTGCCTCGACAAGGCCAGCACCGAGATATCTTTGTCCACGGATCGATCTTCTTTCAGTCGTCAATGGCGACGTTTTTCCTGTTCAGGGATTTATTCTCGCCTACCACACCTCGATCGCACGGTATCCGGGTCAGACGATCGTACAGTCGGTGATTAAATTCTAGAAAGCAACAAGAAACTAGAAACTAGTCTGCTGGCTCGGACGTGATCGCTGGACACGCTTGGCCATATATACACGTATGCTGTGTATAGATGGATGATAGTAGATGAAGCCATGCATCATCAGGGTACGTAGTTAAATTAAGAAATGAAGGAGACATTAAATTGTAAAAGAGTCGGTCAGATGAACTAGTGATATTGAAGAGGATGAGGATGACGACTAGCTGCTCGAAACCCAATTTACATGACAGGTACCTGCAAGGAATGGAGTATACAGTTTATGCTGGCTGCGGGTATAACTTCCAGACAAAGTTTAAGTGTGTGTTTTGATAGAAAATCGAAGTGTGTTTGTCCTCAAGGCTATAGATCGAGCATGCATAAGACCACCTAAAGAGTAAATATAAAGGCCGTATTTGGATATTCGCAATGTTTCCTGTAGGTGGCGGACTAAAATTCCTCGGTTGGGTCCACGGGGATCTTTTGGCTCGCATATGACACTCCTTAAAGCAACAAAAAACATGGGGCGATAGGCACGCTTGATTTGGCCGTCCGTGGCGAGATAGGTGCTAGCAAGCGCGACTTGAGAACGCGCCTGCATGCGTGGAGAAAATCTGGGGTTTGCGTGACGCATCGAGAACACATGGCATAATTCCCCTCACCGCGAACTCTCCCCTCTCACTCGGTTGTTCTCACCCGCACTCTCCTCTCCCTTGTCTCTACTCTCTCCACCGGCGGTTGCACTGCCACCGGTAGATCCAAGAGCACCGCGATAAGGACAAAATAGCAGGCAATCAAAGCCATAATCGAGCAAGCCTTCATCAACATCGAGCCAGACGCTTTCTTCCACGGTGCAAGCTCTGCTTACTGAGGTTCAACAATGGTTGTATGTATCAAATCCGATCTTATCTAGTTTAATATGCATATATCTATTTGTACAACGCTAGTACTAAGCTCTTATTTGACATGCACGACATATCTGCACCGTTGGATTAACTACTTTCTCATATGGTAAATTACACTGGTTATCCTTCCGTAACATGAACAATTGCCTTCTAATAAGCACATATACGGTGAGGCACATGTTTTCCATGGTTTTATTTTGCCTGATTGGGTTAGGTGTGGTTTTTATGGTCCATGGATGATAGATTTGGGAGTTTAACTGTTCATGCCGATGATTAAAATGTAGCACTATGGCGTGAAGAGATTTTTTCACCAAACTTGGTGGCGTGATCAAAGAACCTTAATTGATCATGTCCTCGGTTCCGTAGGTTCATCTTTTCACTGTTATTAATAAATTGACACAAATCTTTTGTTTTCCTTTCTTACTCTTTTTCACATCCACATCCATGGTTCGGTACGCCATAAGTACAACCTGCTGGCTTGACTTATCTAGCTTGATTTATCTAGCTTGACTTATCTAGCTTTCACTGGTCCCGACGACAACGGCCTCCCTGTAGTACATTGTCAACTCAAGGCACCATCGATCATATGTGTCCATTGACCGATCTTCTTCACGTGGCCAATGTTGAAGATTACGGCTTACCTGGTCGAGGTTGGCGCAGCTATTATCAGTCACCTAGCTCATGGCTCGCGATCGACATGTTGAGGCCAGATGATTGGTGCTTCCACGCAGGCAAATGTCGATTAATTCTTGAAAGCAACATGTAGAAAAAATTGGTCTTCTGACGTGATCGTTGGCACATAATTGGCCATACATGTGTACAAATGCATTATACATCCTCATGTACTGTGCGTATATGGATGATAGATAAACAAGGCGCCATCAAGATTATCTCTGGTCTCGCTCTCAACATATAGTATATGTAGTTCAGAAAAGCGATGGGCTCGTGGAGCTGTTTGTTGGAGTAGTTGGCAGTTGACACACCTATAGTATTTTATGCGATTGTGAACTTCCCGCGCCTTAAATTTTCTCGTGACTTTTTACATGTTAGTTTTGAAATGTGGATTTTGGCAGTGACTACAATTATTCGGCCGGCCGGGCCCGTTACCTTGATGCAGAGGGTGGGAGATCAATAGAGCTGTTTATCTTTCAAAATGAAGGAAATTGCTCTTAACTTTTGCCGGACAAATGCAACATTTACAGGTAGATGAGAGCTTTAGTTTTTTCGATAAAGGAAATATATTAATATCAGAAGATACCAATTACACCCAGCCTCTGCAACAACGCAATACTCTAATGGCAGTACGGATGCACACAGCCAAAAAAGGAAAAAGAAAACTAAGAAACAAAAGTTCCGCTACAGCATTCTAGGCCTAGCAACAACAATACATCCACCACCAAGACAATACCTGAAATACAGACTCTCCAAAAGCGACGCCTCCAAGAAGAAACAGTGCACCAGCGCCATCGTCGCTCCACCAAAGATCTTAGGTTTTCACCCTGAAGATAGTCCCCGCTCTCAAAACAATGCCTCCAACAAGATCATTGCCAGACACAACCAGTTAAGGCCAGACCTTGGATTTTCACCCTGAAAGGTAGGACTCTGAACTTCACATGTGTTGCCGCCCCCACTTTCATGCCACTGCTGTGAAGCCCGGAACACCAAGCAAGTCCCTCAACAGCGCGAAGATTTAAATCTCCATTAGCTAGACCTCCGATCTGGCCTTCATGATATTCTCTTCTTCTGACTTCACCATGTACCAAAATGTCACTTGATGTCAACACAGAACAGAGCTTCGCGCCGCTCCCTCCAGAACCAAACGGCTGAAATAAAACATGGGTGCGCACGACTGAATACCACCCGATCCAGCAAACTCCAGTCAAAGATGCACTGTTACATTCGCCGGCGGCGCCTTCCGAAACTCAACTCTCCAGCCAGATCAAGAAGAGCAGACCTTAGGAAGGTCTCCATCTTCGCGCAAGAGAAACCCTAGGACCACCACCTTCAAACTGCGAAATAGACGAACAGGCCCCCTCGCCGCCATCTGCTAGCCATCAAAAACGAAGGAGGAATCGATGAGCTTTAGTACACTGCTAGCTGCATGCATGTTCATCTTTGAGGTTGAAACAAAGTATATTTACATTTCTCTGCATACATGCGAGCTAACTTTGCATGCATATGGGTTGAACTGAGATCCATTAGGTCTCGTGTCTCCAAGCCATATCGTCGAATTCCCACGATCGTGCAGTGGTAGGCGCTCTGTTTAGAGAAGCAAAATTCCTCCTAGGTGTAGGGTTTATAGAGTACCAAGTTATTTTCAATCCTAGTTCTAGTAATAATCCAGCTCATGTGCTAGCCAACCTTGGTATGAGGAAGGTTTATGCTTTATGGTAACCATGTTGTATGGTTATCAAATCTCTCGAACGATGTATCCCGATGATATTGTCGCGTCCACAAGTTTATTGGAATGCAAGGTATTCCAAGTAAAAAAAAATCTCACGTTGCCTCTGTTGTGCAATCTGATTCCACTCCATTGGGATGGTTCATCGATGGTTGTTATGTTTTCTTTGCATGTGTCTTAGGATGCCCTTGAAACGATCAAAATTGGCCCGAGTCTAGGAGGGTATTCCTTTTTCTAGGGAGCCGAGTAAAGGCTCCTTTGATTCATGAGATTTTCACAACATTTTTGTAGGATTGAAATTATAAAATTTTCATGCAGATGTTGTTGGATCATTTTTTTCGGAACACGCAAAACCTTTGTGTGTCGATCATACATATAGAAAATAGAACGCTACAGGGGTGGATGATAACGCGTGAAGCACACGTCCGTTGGGAACCCCAAGAGAAAGGTGTGATGCGTACAGCAGCAAGTTTTCCCTTAGTAAGAAATCAAGGTTATCGAACCAGTAGGAGATGAAGGCCACGTGAAGGTTGTTGGTGGAGGAGTGTAGTGCGGCGCAACACCAGGGATTCCGACGCCAACGTGGAACCTGCACAACACAATTAAAATACTTTGCCCTAACTTAACAGTGATGTTGTTAATCTCACCGGCTTGCTGTAAACAAATGATTAAACGTATGGTGTGGAGAATGATGTTTGTTTGTGAAGAACAACAGAGAATAGAGATTGCAGTTGATTGTATTTCAGATGTAAAAGAATGGACCGGGGTCCACAGTTCACTAGTGGTGTCTCTCCAATAAGATAAATAGCATGTTGGGTGAACAAATTACAGTTGGGCAATTGACAAATAGAGATGCACATACATATCATGATGACTACTATGAGATTTACTTAGGGCATTACGACAAAGTACATAGACCGCTATCCAGCATGCATCTATGCCTAAAAAGTCCACCTTCGGGTTGGCATCCGCACCCCTTCCAGTATTAAGTTGCAAACAACGACAATTGCATTAAGTATGGTGCGTAATGTAATCAACACAAATATCTTTAGACAAAGCATTGATGTTTAATCCCTAGTGGCAACATCCACAACCTTAGAACTTTCTCACTGTCCCAGATTCAATGGAGGCATGAACCCACTATCGAGCATAAATACTCCCTCTTGGAGTCACAAGTATCAACTTGGCCAGAGCTCTAGCAACGGAGAGCATGCAAGAACATAAACAACACATATATGATAGATTGATAATCAACTTGACATAGTATTCAATATTCATCGGATCCCAACAAACGCAACATGTAGCATTACAAATAGATGATCTTGATCATGATAGGCAGCTCACAAGATCTAACATGATAGCACAAGAGGAGAAGACAACCATCTAGCTACTGCTATGGCCCCATAGTCCAAGGATGAACTACTCACGCATCAATCCGGAGGCGGGCATGGTGATGTAGAGCCCTCCGGTGATGATTCCCCTCTCCGGCAGGGTGCCGGAGGCGATCTCCTGAATCCCCGAGATGGGATTGGCAGGCGGCGTCTCTGGAACTTTTTCCATATCGTGGCTCTCGGTAATAGGGTTTTCGCGACAGAGAGTTTAAGTAGGCGTAAGGGCAGAGTCGGGGGCGCTCGAGGGGCCCACACCATAGGGCGGCGTGGACCCCTCCTTGGCCGCGCCGCCTTGTGGTGTTGCCACCTCGTGGCCCCACTTCGTATCTCCTTCGGTCTTCTGGAAACTCCGTGGAAAAATAAGACCCGGGCGTTGTTTCGTCCAATTCAGAATATTTCCTGTAGGATTTCTGAAACCAAAAATAGCACAAAACATGAATTGGCGCTTCGGCATCTCGTTAATAGGTTAGTGCCGGAAAATGCATATAAATGATGTAAAGTCTGTATAAAACATGTGAGTATTGTCATAAAACTAGCATGGAACATAAGAAATTATAGATACGTTCGAGACGTATCAAGCATCCCCAAGCTTAGTTCCTACTCGCCCTCGAGTAGGTAAACGATAACAAGGATAATTTCTGAAGTGACATGCTATCATAATCTTGATCAATACTATTGTAAAGCATATGAAGTGAATGAAGTGATTCGAAGCAATGGTAAAGACAATGATTAAACAACCGAATCATATAACAAAGACTTTTCATGAATAGTACTTTCAAGACAAGCATCAATAAGACTTGCATAGGAGTTAACTCATAAAGCAATAAATTCTTAGTAGAAAGTTTTGAAGCAACACAAAGGAAGATATAAGTTTCAGCAGTTGCTTTCAACTTCAACATGTATATCTGATACGTCTCCGACGTATCGATAATTTCTTATGTTCCATGCCACATTATTGATGATATCTACATGTTTTATACACATTATATGTCGTATTTATGCATTTTCTTGCACTAACCTATTAACGAGATGCCGAAGAGCCAATTGCTGTTTTCTGCTGTTTTTGGTTTCAGAAATCCTAGTAAAGAAATATTCTCGGAATTGGAGGAAATCAACGCCCAAGGTCCTATTTTGCCACGAAGCTTCCAGAAGACCGAAGGAGAGTCGGTGGGGGCCACGAGGTGGCCGACACCAGCGGCGCAGCCCAGGCCCTGGCCGCGCCGGCCTGTCGTCTGGGCCCCTCGTGATGCCTCTTTACCTGCCCTTCCGCCTACAAATAGCCTCCGTCGCGAAACCCCCAGTACCGAGAGCCACGATACGGAAAACCTTCCGACGCCGCCGCCAATCCCATCTTGGGGATTCAGGAGATCTCCTACGGCACCCTGCCGGAGAGGAGATTCATCTCCCGAGGACTCTTCACCGCCATGGTCGCTCCGGAGTGATGAGTGAGTAGTTCACCCCTGGACTATGGGTCCATAGCAGTAGCTAGATGGTTATCTTCTCCTCATTGTGCTTCATTGTTGGATCTTGTGAGCTGCCTAACATGATCAAGATCATCTATCTGTAATTCTATATGTTGTGTTTGTCGGGATCCGATGGATAGAGAATACTATGTTATGTTAATTATCAAGTTATTACCTATGTGTTGTTTATGATCTTGCATGCTCTCCGTTATTAGTAGAGGCTATGGCCAAGTTTTTGCTCTTAACTCCAAGAGGGAGTATTTATGCTCGATAGTGGGTTCATGCCTCCATTAAATCTGGGACAGTGACAAAGTTCTAAGGTTGTGGATGTGTGCCACTAGGGATAAAACATTGATGCTATGTCTAAGAATGTAGTTATTGATTACATTACACCATACTTAATGCAATTGTCTATTGTTTTGCAACTTAATACTGGAAGGGGTTCGGATGATAACCTGAAGGTGGACTTTTTAGGCATAGATGCATGCTGGATAGCGGTCTATGTACTTTGTCGTAATGCCCAATTAAATCTCACTATATTTATCATGTCATGTATGTGCATTGTTATGCCCTCTCTATTTGTCAATTGCCCGACTGTAATTTGTTCACCCAACATGCTTTTATCTTATGGAAGAGACACCTCTAGTGAACTGTGGACCCCGGTCCTATTCTTTACATCGCATACAATCTACTGCAATACTTATTTTACTGTTTTCTGCAAACAATCATCTTCCACACAATACGGTTAATAATTTGTTACAGCAAGCCGGTGAGATTGACAACCTCACTGTTTCGTTGGGGCAAAGTACTTTGGTTGTGTTGTGCAGGTTCCACGTTGGCGCCGAATCCCTGGTGTTGCGCCGCATTACATTCCGCCACCATCAACCTTCAACGTGCTTCTTGACTCCTACTGGTTCGATTAAACCTTGGTTTCTTACGAGGGAAAACTTGCTGTGCGCATCGCACCTTCCTCTTGGGGTTCCCAACGAACGTGTCAATTATACGCGCATCAAGACTGGTTTCTGGCGCCGTTGCCGGGGAGATCAAGACACGCTGCAAGGGGAGTCTCCACTTCCCAATCTCTTTACTTTGTTTTTGTCTTGCTTTATTTTATTTATTTACTTGTTTGCTGCACTTATATCAAAACACAAAAAAAATTAGTTGCTAGCTTTACTTTATTTACTGTCTTGCACTCTATATCAAAAACACAAAAAAAATTAGTTTACTTGCATTTATTTTATCTAGTTTGCTTTATTTACTACTGCTAAAATGGCCACCCCTGAAAATACTAAGTTGTGTGACTTCACAACCACAAATAATAATGATTTCCTATGCACACCTATTGCTCCACCTGCTACTACAGCAGAATTCTCTGAAATTAAACCTGCTTTGAATCTTGTTATGCGAGAGCAATTTTCTCGTGTTAGTTCTGATGATGCTGCTGCCCATCTCAATAACTTTGTTGAATTGTGTGAAATGCAAAAATATAAGGATGTAGATGGTGACATTATAAAATTAAAATTGTTTCCTTTCTCATTAAGAGGAAGAGCTAAAGATTGGTTGCTATCTCTGCCTAAGAATAGTATTGATTCCTGGACTAAATGCAAGGATGCTTTTATTGGTAGATATTATCCCCCTGCTAAAATTATATCTTTGAGAAGTAGCATAATGAATTTTAAACAATTGGATAATGAACATGTTGCTCAAGCTTGGGAAAGAATGAAATCTTTGGTTAAAAATTGCCCAACCCATGGACTGACTACTTGGATGATCATCCAAACCTTTTATGCAGGACTAAATTTTTCTTCGGGAATTTATTGGATTCAGCTGCTGGAGGTACCTTTATGTCCATCACTTTGGGGGCGCTACAAAGCTTCTTGATGATATGATGATTAATTACTCTGAATGGCACACGGAAAGAGCTACACAAGGTAAGAAGGTAAATTCTGTTGAAGAAACCTCCTCCTTGAGTGGTAAGATTGATGCTATTATGTCTATGCTTGTGAATGATAGGACCAATGTTGATCCTAATAATGTTCCGTTAGCTTCATTGGTTGCCCAAGAAGAACATATTGATGTAAACTTCATTAAAAATAATAATTTCAACAACAATGCTTATCGGAATAATTCTAGTAATAACTCTAGGCCATATCCTTATAATAATAGTAATGGTTATGGTAATTCTTATGGGAATTCTTACAACAATAATAGGAGTGTACCCCCTGGTCTTGAAGCCATGCTTAAAGAATTTATTAGTACACAAACTGCTTTTAACAAATCTGTTGAGGAAAACTCAATAAAATTGATATTCTCGCTTCTAAGGTTGATTGTCTTGCCTCTGATGTTGATCTTTTGAAATCGAAAGTTATGCCTAATAGGGATATTGAAAATAAAATTGTTAGTACAGCAAATGCCATCCAAGTTAGAATTAATGAGAACATAAGATTAATGGCTGAATTGCGTGCTAGGTGGGATAGAGAAGAAAATGAAAAACTAGCTAAAGAGAAAAATGTAGCTAAAGTTTGGACTATTACCACCACTAGCAATGCTAATGATTCACATGTTGCTGCACCTCCTACTATTAATGGTAAAATAATTGGTGTTGGCAATGTTTCTACTCCTAGTGCAAAGCGTACAAAACTGGCTGAAATTGCTAAAACTGCTGAAACTGCCTGTGATAAAACTGCTGAAATTTTTTCCAACATTGGGGATGATGATCCCATTGCTGTAGCTCATAATGATTTAGATTTTGATGATTGCCACATCTCTGAAGTTATAAAGTTCTTTCAAAAACTTGCTAAGAGTCCCAATGCTAGCGCTGTAAACTTGGCTTTCACAGAACATATTACAAATGCTCTCATAAAAGCTAGAGAAGAGAAACTAAAACTTGAAACTTCTATTCCTAGAAAGCTAGAGGATGGTTGGGAGCCCATCATTAAAATGAGGGTCAATGATTTTGATTGTAATGCTTTATGTGATCTTGGTGCAAGTATTTCTGTTATGCCTAAGAAAGTCTATGATATGCTTGACTTGCCACCATTGAAAAATTGTTATTTGGATGTTAATCTCGCTGATAATGCTAAAAAGAAACCTTTGGGGAGAGTTGATAATGTTCACATTATGGTTAACAATAACCTTGTCCCCGTTGATTTTGTTGTCTTGGATATTGAATGCAATGCATCTTGCCCCATTATATTGGGAAGACCTTTTCTTCGAACCGTTGGTGCTACTATTGATATGAAGGAAGGTAATATTAAATATCAATTTCCTCTCAAGAAAGGTATGGAACACTTTCCTAGAAAGAGAATGAAGTTACCTTATGATTCTATTATTAGAATAAAATATGATGTTGATGCTTCCTCTCTTGATAATACTTGATATACACTTTCTGCGCCTAGCTGAAAGGCGTTAAAGAAAAGCGCTTATGGGAGACAACCCATGTTTTTAGTACAGTATTTTTGTTTTATATTTGAGTCTTGGAAGTTGTTTACTACTGTAGCAA
Source organism: Lolium multiflorum (assembly GCA_030979885.1). NCBI lineage: Eukaryota > Viridiplantae > Streptophyta > Magnoliopsida > Poales > Poaceae > Lolium > Lolium multiflorum. Next base: position 249,968,249 of record CM061752.1, on the reverse strand, counting down.
CCTCTCCTTATCTTAGTTTTGTGTTTTGTTGTGCCAAGTAAAGTCTTTGATAGTAAAGTTCATACTAGATTTGGATTACTGCGCAGTTTCAGATTTCTTTTCTGTCACGAATTTCGACCTGCCTCCCTGTAGGTAGCTCAGAAAATTAAGCCAATTTACGTGCGTGATCCTCAGATATGTACGCAACTTTCATTTAATTTGGGCATTTTCATTTGAGCAAGTCTGGTGCCTCAATAAAATCCATCTTTACGTACTGTTCTGTTTTGACAGATTCTGCCTTTTATTTCGCATTGCCTCTTTTGCTATGTTGGATGAATTTCTTTGATCCATTAATGTCTAGTAGCTTTATGCAATGTCCAGAAGTATTAAGAATGATTGTGTCACCTCTGAACATGTTAATTTTTATTGTCCACTAACCCTCTAATGAGTTGTTTCGAGTTTGGTGTGGAGGAAGTTTTCAAGGATCAAGAGAGGAGTATGATGCAATATGATCAAGGAGGAGGTTTCTTCAACAGAATTTACCTTCTTACCTTGTGGAGTCCTTTTCGTGTGCCATTCAGAGTAATTTATCATCATATCATCAAGAAGCTTTGTTGCGGCGCCTAAGGTGATGGACATAAAAGTACCTCCAGCAGCTGAATCCAATAGGTTCCGCGAAGAAAAATTCAGTCCTGCATAAAAGGTTTGGATGATCATCCAAATAGTTAGTCCATGGGTATGGCAATTCTTTACCAAAGATTTCATTCTTTCCCATGCTTGGGCAACATGTTCATTATCCAATTGCTTAAAATTCATAATGCTACTTCTCAAAGATATAATTTTAGCAGGAGGATAATATCTACCAATGAAAGCATCTTTACATTTAGTCCATGAATCAATACTATTCTTAGGCAAAGATAGCAACCAATCTTTAGCTCTTCCTCTTAAGGAGAAAGGAAACAATTTCAGTTTTATAATGTCACCATCTATATCCTTATACTTTTGCATTTCACAAAGTTCAACAAAATTATTAAGATGGGCAGCAGCATCATCAGAACTAACACCAGAAAATTGCTCTCTCATAACAAGATTTAGTAAAGCAGGTTTAATTTCATAAAATTCTGCTGTAGTAGCAGGTGGAGCAATAGGTGTGCATAGGAAATCATTATTATTTGTGCTAGTGAAGTCACACAACTTAGTATTCTCAGGAGTACCCATTTTAGCAGTAATAAAAACAAGTAAAGCAAACTAAATTAAGTAAAGTAAAACTAGTAACTAATTTTTTTGTGTTTTTATATAAAGAAAGCAAACAAGACAGTAAATAAAATAAAGTAAAGCAAGACAATAACAAAGTAAAGAGATTGGAAGTGAGAGACTCCCCTTGCAGCGTGTCTTGATCTCCCCGGCAACGGCGCCAGAAAAAGTGCTTGATAACGCGTGAAACACACGTCCGTTGGGAAACCCCAAGAGGAAGGTGTAATGCGTACAGCAGCAAGTTTTCCCTCAGTAAGAAACCAAGGTTATCGAACCAGTAGGAGATGAAGGCCACGTGAAGGTTGTTGGTGGAGGAGTGTAGTGCGGTACAACACCAGGGATTCCGACGCCAACGTGGAACCTGCACAACACAATCAAAATACTTTGCCCCAACTTAACGGTGAGGTTGTCAATCTCACCGGCTTGCTGTAAACAAAGGATTAAACGTATGGTGTGGAGAATGATGTTTGCTTGTGAAGAACAACAGAGAACAGAGATTGCAGTTGATTGTATTTCAGATGTAAAAGAATGGACCGGGGTCCACAGTTCACTAGTGGTGTCTCTCTAATAAGATAAATAGCATGTTGGGTGAACAAATTACAGTTGGGCAATTGACAAATAGAGATGCACATACATATCATGATGACTACTATGAGATTTACTTAGGGCATTACGACAAAGTACATAGACCGCTATCCAGCATGCATCTATGCCCAAAAAGTCCACCTTCGGGTTAGCATCCGCACCCCTTCCAGATTAAGTTGCAAACAACAGACAATTGCATTAAGTATGGTGCGTAATGTAATCAACACAAATATCCTTAGACAAAGCATTGATGTTTTATCCCTAGTGGCAATAGCATATCCACAACCTTAGAACTTCCTGTCACTGTCCCAGATTCAATGGAGGCATGAACCCACTATCGAGCATAAATACTCCCTCTTGGAGTCACAAGTATCAACTTGGCCAGAGCCTCTACTAGCAACGGAGAGCATGCAAGAACATGAACAACACATATATGATAGATTGATAATCAAATTGACATAGTATTCAATATTCATCGGATCCCAACAAACGCAACATGTAGCATTACAAATAGATGATCTTGATCATGATAGGCAGCTCACAAGATCTAACATGATAGCACAAGAGGAGAAGACAACCATCTAGCTACTGCTATGGACCCATAGTCCAAGGATGAACTACTCACGCATCAATCCGGAGGCGGGCATGGTGATGTAGAGCCCTCGGTGACGATTCCCCTCTCCGGCAGGGTGCCGGAGGCGATCTCCTGAATCCCCCGAGATGGGATTGGCGGCGGCGGCGTCTCTGGAACTTTTTCCATATCGTGGCTCTCGGTAATAGGGTTTTCGCGACGGAGAGTTTAAGTAGGCGGAAGGGCAGAGTCGGGGGGCGCTCGAGGGGCCCGCACCATAGGGCGGCGCGGGCCCCTCCTTGGCCGCGCCGCCTTGTGGTGTCGCCACCTCGTGGCCCCACTTCGTATCTCCTTCGGTCTTCTGGAAACTCCGTGGAAAAATAAGACCCGGGCGTTCGTTTCGTCCAATTCCGAGAATATTTCCGTGTAGGATTTCTGAAACCAAAAACAGCACAAAACAGAACTGGCGCTTCGGCATCTCGTTAATAGGTTAGTGCCAGAAAATGCATATAAATGATGTAAAGTGTGTATGAAACATGTGAGTATTGTCATAAAACTATCATGAAACATAAGAAATTAAAGATACGTTCGAGACGTATCAGTGGACCGCGAGGTCCTTACAAGGCGGATGAGAAGTGCAAGGGGTTATAGTTGGAGCTGGGCATGCCCGGTCCCTCTGCTAGCGGACAACACCGGTAGACTAACTATGCCACCTCCAAAATACCCGGTGGCAATGTCGGGTTGTTGGGATCATTAATCTTGTAAAAATCTTGTAGTGAATATTTCATGGAAATATAGCATTAGGTCAGATCTCACAAAAAATTCTACAGTGTACAATCAAAGAGAATTCATACGCCCATATAATTCAGACATGACATATCAATTACACATCAGGTCTATTCCCATACTCACCCTATCATATCCTATGAATCGAAGAAGCCCTACAAGAAAGTTAAATGGCAAGGAATTTCTAGTGGGCGTCATTTGCATTTTGTCTCAAACCCAAGAGGGCAAACATTAGTAACTTGCTCCACTGGTAACATGAATCCATTGAAGGAGGGGCTAGCTGTGTTCACGGAGACGTAATTAAGGCCAGGTTGGACAATACAACATGGACAGCGCCACAGGAAATCGACGCAGTACTTGAAGCCGATGAGTACTTAGCTGTACAGTAGCAGCCACCACGCACACGTACGTCCTCCACGGGCCGAATTAAAGCGAGTGAAGCAACATCTCCAGGGGCGAGCTAGCTAATAACAGGTTGCATGAGAGTAACCACCACATCACTGGACCTCCAGAACTTAATTGATAGAGCGATGGGACTGGGATTCGATCGATTAGGCTTTGCATCATTGGGTCGATCATAGAGTACGCTGTACGTACGTAGCGCTGGAGCAAGCGATCATCGCCTTTGAGGACGACAGAGAGCACAATAACTGTGGATCGATGGTAGGTGGATGAGATCCTGGCTACAGCGTGCACCGTCTGGAGCGGAGACCGGACACCAGTGAGATCGAGTGGAACCACACGGGCGAAACCATGGGCCGCGGGGGCTGGAGGAGGCGAAGTTTCCATTTGCAAGCGCCGAAGCACGTATAGCACCGGTGGCCCGCCGCCCGTCATCCACTTGCGGCGTGGCCATGTTATGTGTACATCGCGCTGTTCTTCCTACTCGCGGCGATCGCCATGCGCGATGGGGTCGGCTTGGCAGTTGGCGTCCTTTCTGACGATAGCCGTTGTAAAACTAATCGCTCGTCTAACGCACACACGGCAAAACTATTTTTTGAAACTGGTTCTGAAGTTGTGCAGGTTGGGGCAAAGAGAATTTGGTACAAAACTGCTACATGGGGTTAGGCGCTAATGGCTTTGGCGCCGTCTCAGCTTCGGCTCCAGGGAGCTTGTCACCGAGCCTGCTTCGGCGCCGATCGACCTGCACCACTTCAGTGCCGTTCTCGGCGACGCCAATTCTTGGACTCAGATTTCAAAATAGTTTTGCCGAAGGTCAGATTAGGAATTAGTTTCTGTGCCTTCGCTCACCCTAGCATCCCGCGCCCCACCCCTTCTCCTCACCTCCTCCTCCTCCGCAGCCGGCGAGGGCCGACGGGAAAGCCCGCTCGCGTGCAGCTCTACGCGGGGCAGTAGCGGATGACAGCGGTGCTCCTCGGGGCTTCTCAAGCTCGATCCAGCAAAGACAGTGAGGCATGATGACGGCGGCTCTCGTGGAGGGGTGGGCTGGCATAGCGTGAGGTGGAGGGCGACGGCGAAGGGTGCATGGTGCTGGCGGTGCGGCGTAAGTTAGGGCCAGGCGGGCCCCAATCTGGGCCAATAGGGCCACGGTGGGGCCAATGCCGATGGGCTTCTCCCATGTTGCACGACACCTCGTGCCAGATCTGGGCCAGGCGCGCCCAGATCCAGCTGCCCGACAACACGGCCTTGCAATTCATCCTCTGTCCGGGAGGGTCGAGGTGATGCTCTTGCTAGCGTTCGGTGGCTAGTTCTTGGATGCCGACAAAGTGATCGGCTTGACCGGCGGCGTGGTGGCGTCAGGAACAGCGCGGCGACGTCCCCGAGAGTCGGGTGGGCATGTTACTTTGTGGCGGTGTGGGGCCTCGGCCAGGGCTATCTTGCAAGGAGTGAGGGTGCGGTGACGCAGTTCATGGCATATGGCTAGCACATGGTGGCTTGGTGGCGGCATGGGTAGGAGCTGCAGGTGCATGGCGGCGGTGGTCCGAACGGCGTGCACCTCAAGTGGCGGTGGGCGGATCCCCTCCCCTAGGATGTCGTGTGCTCTGACGGTTCCTGGCTATGGTGTTGGCATATCCTCTCCAATTCGTATTGTGGTGTGTTGATCAAGTCATGGGCTCGAGTTCGTGGGGATGCCGGGGCGGCAGCCTGGAAGGTGGATTGCGCGGGTGGCTCTACGGCGGACAGCGTGGCAGTGGTTGTGGTCTCACTCTTAGGTCATGGGGATAGCAAGGAGCAGACAGTGGGAGATCGTGTTGTTGGTGGTGCTTTGGCTTTGGCAACTTCCATATCGTGTTCCGAAAGCCTAACTTGGGGACAACAGGCGTCTAAGTTCTTGGGCGTGCACTAGTAGGGAAAGCCTCATCTGTGGCGCACCAAAAAATGATTCTGTGGCGTATGGGAGGTGCGCCACAGAAACTTCGCCACAAAAATAAGGTTTCTGTGGCGCACCTGTACATGCGCCACATAATTAAGGTTTCTGTGGCGCACGAGGGTTTAGGTGCGCCACAGAAAAAGGTGCGCCACAGAATTGATTTTCAGTGCGCCACAGAATTTGCTCGTATTATACATTATTGTGCTACACATACAAGTTATAGACAACAATATACAGGTTATATACAGCAACATACAGAAATATGCAGATATAATATAAATAGCATGTACATTTCAAAGATATAATATAAACATTATCATCACATTACTTAGATCCCGATCGAGATACATATATAGTGGCAAGTGTCAAATATTTTACATACAACTCTTAATTCATACAAATTTCACAATTTCGAGATACAAAGTGGTCTTCATCCGGTTCCTCCTTTGCTCCCTCCTCTCTACCCACCAGGCTCGCTTGCATCGGGGTCTTCATCCGGTTCCTACTATGATTAAAATGGAAGAAAGTGAGACCAAGTGAGACCAACAAGTTCGATGCACAAGAGAAATGGAATAAATGCCTCATACATTGTTGGTCAACACAAATATTAACATTCAGGGATGGCGTAAGTGAGACCAAGTCCGATGCACAAGAGATTGATATTTGTGCTATCTTACCAGGCTCACTTACGCCACCCCGAGTGTACGGTGACCAAGCATTTTAATCATCGGCATTTTGAAAATACCAAAGCAAATGGAATGACAAGGGCCTCATACATTGTTGGTCGAAACAAATATTAACATTTAGGGAAGAAGTTAGTGAGGCCAGGTAGGATGCACAAGAGATTGATATTTGTGTCATCGCACCAGGCTCACTGGCGCCTCCCCCAAGTGTGTAGTGACCACAAAATTTAATCATCGGCACTAAAATGGAAGAAAGGCCAATACAATTAAGAAGTGCCAACTCAAATAAGAGATAAGTAGCTAGTATGAACTAAATGGAATGCCTCATACTTTGTTGGTCGAAAAAATATTAACATTCAGGGATGGGGTCAGCGAAACCAAGTAGGATGCACAAGAGATTGATATTTGTGCCATCACACCAGGTTCACTGGCCCCACCCCAGAGTGTACAAGTTACCAAACATTCTAATCATCGGCCAATGCAATTAAGAAGTGCCAACTCAAATAAGAGACAAGTAGCTAGTATGAACTAAATAGAATGCTTCATACATTGTTGGTCGAAATAAATATGAACATTTCGGGATAGCGTCAGTGAGTCCAGGTAGGATGCACAAGAGATTGATATTTGTGCCATCACACCAGGCTCACTGGCGTCACCCCGGAGTGTACAGTTGACCGAACATTCTAATCATCGGCACTAAAATGGGAAGAAAGAGCCAAGTGGTATCATCTAGATAGCATATGCCTCATACTTTGTTGATCGAAACAAATATTAACATTCAAGGATGGCGTCAACGAGGCCAGGTAGGATGCACAAGAGATTGATATTTGTGCCATCACACCAGGCTCGCTGGCGCCACCCCCGAGTGTACGAGTGACCAAACATTCTAATCATGGGCATATAAAATGGAAAAAAGAGCCAACTGGTATCTCAACTAGATATCTTATACCTCATATTTTGTTGGTCGAAACAAATATTCATATTCCGGGACGGAGTAAGCGAGGCCGGTAGGATGCACAAGAGATTGATATTTGTGCCATCACACTAGGCTCGCTTGCGCTGCCCCGGAGTGCATAGGTGACCAAACATTCTAATCATCGGCACTAAAATGGAAGAAAGAGTCAAGTGGTATCAACTAGATAGCATGTGCCTCATACTTTGTTGGTCGAAACAAATATTAACATTCCGAGATGGAGTAAGCGAGGCCAGGTAGGATGCACAAGAGATTGATATTTGTGCCATCACACCAGGCTCGCTTGCTCCACTCCAGAGTGTATAGGTGACCAAACATTTTAATCATTGGCACTAAAATGGAAGAAAGAGCCAAGTGGTATCAACTAGATATCATATGCATCATACTTTGTTGGTCGAAACAAATATTAACATTCATGGATGGCGTAAGCGAAGCCAAGTAGGATGCACAACAAATTGATATTTGTGCCATCACACCAGGTTCACTCACGCCACCCCAGAGAGTAGTGATCGACCAAACATTCTAATCATCGGCAAGTACAAAAACACCACCAAACCAACAACCATCATAAGCATGCTCAAACACACAAACAAGCAAGCAATTCACAAAACCAACCAAATGTCCAACTTTGAGATGCAACCAGCAATACAAACAAGCATGCAATCCATCATAAGCATGCTCAAACACACATATATAGCATGGAGCAGATGCTCCAAAGGGATTATTCATCACTTGGTATAGACCAAGTGATGCTGGCAAAAGAGAGGCCAAGCAAGAACCAGTAAATCCAGTAAGTGATAGATATGCCTAAACAAGCAAGAACACATAGCATATCCCAGCTAACCAGATGAGACAAGTCCTTGGTAGCCAACTGAATCACCTAGCACCACCTAGCCTTTTAAAACCATCAGAAACAATCCATTTTCTTCAAAGGATACCGTAGTGGCATTCATTTACATGACCCCCTGATACGTCTCCGACGTATCGATAATTTCTTATGTTCCATGCCACATTATTGATGTTATCTACATGTTTTATGCACACTTTATGTCATATTCGTGCATTTTGGAACTAACCTATTAACAAGATGCGAAGTGCCAGTTCCTGTTTTCTACTGTTTTGGTTTCAGAAATCCTAGTAACGAAATATTCTCGGAATTGGACGAAATCAACGCCCGAGTTCCTATTTTCACCGGAAGCATCCAACACACGAGAAGGACCAGAGGGGCACATGCCCACCAAACCCTAGGCCGGCGCGGCCGGGGGCCCGCGCCACCCTATGGTGTGGGCACCCTTCGACCCTGGCGCCGCCTTTCCGCCTATTTAAAGCCTCCGTCAAAAACCCCGAGGTTGGAAACCACGAAACCTTCCCAGCCGCCGCCATCGCGAAGCCAAGATCGGGGACAGGAGTCTGTTCCGCACGCCGCGGACGGGGAAGTGCCCCCGAAGGCTTCTCCATCAACACCACCGCCATCTTCATCAACGCTGTTGTCTCCCATGAGGAGGGAGTAGTTCTCCATCGAGGCTCGGGGCTGTACCGGTAGCTATGTGGTTCATCTCTCTCCTATGTGCTTCAATACAATAATCTCATGAGCTGCCTTACATGATTGAGATTCATATGATGATGCTTGTAATCTAGATGTCGTTATGCTAGTCAAGTGAATTTTACTTATGTGATCTCCGGAGACTCCTTGTCCCACGTGTGTAAAGGTGACAGTGTGTGCACCGTGTGGGTCTCTTAGGCTATATTTCACAGAATACTTATTCACTGTTATGAATGGCATAGTGAAGTGCTTATTTATATCTCTTTATGATTGCAATGTGTTTTGTATCACAATTTATCTATGTGCTACTCTAGTGATGTTATTAAAGTAGTTTTATTCCTCCTACACGGTGTAATGGTGACAGTGTGTGCATCCGTGTTAGTACTTGGTTTATGCTATGATCATGATCTCTTGTAGATTGCGAAGTTAACTATTGCTATGATAGTATTGATGTGATCCATTCCTCCTACATATGCATGAAGGTGAAAGTGTGCATGCTATGTTAGTACTTGGTTTAGTCAAATTGATCTTTCATGCACTCTAAGGTTACTTAAATATGAACATTGAATTGTGGAGCTTGTTAACTCCGGCATTGAGGGTTCATGTAATCCTACGCAATGTGTTCATCATCCAACAAGAGTGTAGAGTATGCATTTATCTATTCTGTTATGTCATCAATGTTGAGAGTGTCCACTAGTGAAAGTGTAATCCCTAGGCCTTGTTCCTAAATACTGCGTTACTACTGCTTGTTTACTGTTTCACTGTGTTACTACTGCTGCAATACTACCACCATCAACTACACGCCAACAAGCTATTTTCACCGCACTACTGCTCATATATATTCATACCACCTGTATTTCACTATCTCTTCGCCGAACTAGTGCACCTATTAGGTGTGTTGGGGACACAAGAGACTTCTTGCTTTGTGGTTGCGGGGTTGCATGAGAGGGATATCTTTGACCTCTTCCTCCCTGAGTTCGATAAACCTTGGGTGATCCACTTAAGGGAAAACTTGCTGCTGTTCTACAAACCTCTGCTCTTGGAGGCCCAACACTGTCTACAGGAAAAGGAGGGGGAAGTAGACATCAAGCTATTTTCTGGCGCCGTTGCCGGGGAGGAAAGGTAAAAGGTACTCACACTCCGGATCTCGGCTACTAAGCTATTTTCGCCGTTGTAAGTACTCGAAGCTATTTCCTTTAGATCTTGCAATTGCATCTTTTTGTTTCTTGTTTACACTAGTTTGGCATAATGGACAAGAATGAGCTTCTTATTCTATTTCTTGATTTAAAACATGGATTGTTTGATGCGAAAATTAAAAAACCTATGGAATCTTATTTGCATGCTGGTAGTAATATTAGTATGAACGCTTTGAACACCATTGTTGATAATAATATAGAAAGTTCTAAGCTTGGGGAAGCTGGTTTTCATGATCTTTTTAGTCCCCCAAGCATTGAGGAGAAAATTTTCTTTGATGATACTTTGCCTCCTATTTATGATGATTATAATGATATTGGTCTTTTAGTGCCGCCTACTATGGAGAGTAATTTTTATGATGATAATACTATGCCTCCTACACTTGATGAGAATAATAATGATAGCTACTTTGTTGAATTTGCTCCTACTACAATTAATAAGAATAACTATGCTTATGTTGGGAGTAGTAATAATTTTATGCATGAGACTCATGATAAGAATGCTTTATGTGATAGTTATATTGTTGAGTTTGATCATGACACTACTGAAAGTTATTATGAGAGAGGAAAATATGGTTGTAGAAATTTTCATGTTACTAAAACACCTCTCTATGTGCTGAAATTTTTGAAGCTATACTTGTTTTATCTTCCTATGCTTGTTACTTTGCTCTTCATGAACTTGTTTATTTACAAGATTCCTATGCATAGGAAGCATGTTAGACTTAAATGTGTTTTGAATTTTCCTCTTGATGCTCTCTTTTGCTTCAAATACTATTTGTTGCGAGTGCATCATTAAAACTGCTGAGCCCATCTTGATGGCTATAAAGAAAGAACTTCTTGGGAGATAACCCATGTGTTATTTTGCTACAGTACTTTGTTTTTATTTTGTGTCTTGTAAGTTGTTTACTACTGTAGCAACCTCTCCTTATCTTAGTTTTGTGTTTTGTTGTGCCAAGTAAAGCCGTTGATAGTAAGGTTCATACTAGATTTGGATTACTGCGCAGAAAAAGATTTCTTTGCTGTCACGAATCTGGGCAAAATTCTCTGTAGGTAACTCAGAAAATTATGCCAATTTACGTGAGTGATCCTCAGATATGTACGCAACTTTCATTCAATTTGAGCATTTTCATTTGAGCAAGTCTGGTGCCTCGATAAAATTCGTCAATATGAACTGTTCTATTTTGACAGATTCTGCCTTTTATTTCGCATTGCCTCTTTCGCTGTGTTGGATGAATTTCATTGATCCATTAATGTCCAGTAGCTTTATGCAATGTCCAGAAGTGTTAAGAATGATTGTGTCACCTCTGAACATGTTAATTTTTATTGTCCACTAACCCTCTAATGAGTTGTTTCGAGTTTGGTGTGGAGGAAGTTTTCAAGGATCAAGAGAGGAGGATGATATACTATGATCAAGAAGAGTGAAAGCTCTAAGCTTGGGGATGCCCCGGTGGTTCACCCCTGCATATTTCAAGAAGACTCAAACATCTAAGCTTGGGGATGCCCAAGGCATCCCGTTCTTCATCGACAACATTATCAGGTTCCTCCCTGAAACTATATTTTTATTCCATCACATCTTATGTGCTTTTCTTGGAGCGTCTGTGTGTTTTTGTTTTTTGTTTTTGTTTGAATAAATGCTTGTGTGGGAGAGAGACACGCTCCGCTGGTTCATATGAACACATGTGTTCTTAGCTTTTAGTATTCATGGCGAAGTTTTTCTTCGTTAAATTGTTATATGGTTGGAATCGGGAAATGCTACATGTAGTAATTGCTATAAATGTCTTGGGTAATGTGATACTTGGCAATTGTTGTGCTCATGTTTAAGCTCTTGCATCATATACTTTGCACCCATTAATGAAGAAACACCTAGAGCTTGCTAATTTGGTTTGCATATTTGGTTTCTCTAAAGTCTAGATAATTTCTAGTACTGAGTTTTGAACAACAAGGAAGACGGTGTAGATTCTTATAATGTTTACAATATGTCTTTTATGTGAGTTTTGCTGCACCGGTTTATCCTTGTGTTTGTTTCAAATAAACCTTGCTAGCCTAAACCTTGTATCGAGAGGGAATACTTCTCATGCATCCAAAATCCTTGAGCCAACCACTATGCCATTTGTGTCCACCATATCTACCTACTACATGGTATTTCTCCGCCATTCCAAAGTAAATTGCTTGAGTGCTACCTTTAAATTTCCATTCTTCACCTTTACAATGTATAGCTCATGGACAAATAGCTTAAAAACTATTGTGGTATTGAATATGTACTTATGCACTTTATCTCTTATTAAGTTGCTTGTTGTGCGATAACCATGTTTCTGGGGACGCCATCAACTATTCTTTGTTGAATATCATGTGAGTTGCTATGCATGTTCGTCTTGTCTGAAGTAAGAGAGATCTACCACCTTATGGTTAAGCATGCATATTGTTAGAGAAGAACATTGGGCCGCTAACTAAAGCCATGATTCATGGTGGAAGTTTCAGTTTTGGACAAATATCCTCAATCTCATATGAGAAAATTATTAATTGTTGTTACATGCTTATGCATAAAAGAGGAGTCCATTATCTGTTGTCTATGTTGTCCCGGTATGGATGTCTAAGTTGAGAATAATCAATAGCGAGAAATCCAATGCGAGCTTTCTCCTTAGACCTTTGTACAGGCGGCATAGAGGTACCCCTTTGTGACACTTGGTTAAAACATGTGCATTGTGATGATCCGGTAGTCCAAGCTAATTACGACAAGGTGCGGGCACTATTAGTATACTATGCATGAGGCTTGCAACTTGTAAGATATAATTTACATGATACATATGCTTTATTACTACAGTTGACAAAATTGTTTCATGTTTTCAAAATCGAAGCTCTAGCACAAATATAGCAATCGATGCTTTTCCTCTATGAGGACCATTCTTTTACTTTCATTGTTGAGTCAGTTCACCTATTTCTCTCTACCTCAAGAAGCAAACACTTGTGTGAACTGTGCATTGATTCCTACATATTTGCATATTGCACTTGTTATATTACTCTATGTTGACAATTATCCATGAGATATACATGTTACAAGTTGAAAGCAACCGCTGAAACTTAATCTTCTTTTATGTTGCTTCAATACCTTTACTTTGAATTATTGCTTTATGAGTTAACTCTTATGCAAGACTTATTGATGCTTGTCTTGAAGTGCTATTCATGAAAAGTCTTTGCTATATGATTCACTTGTTTACTCATGTCATATACATTGTTTTGATCGCTGCATTCGCTACATATGCTTTACAAATAGTATGATCAAGGTTATGATGGCATATCACTCAGAAATTATCTGTGTTATCGTTTTACCTGCTCGGGACGAGCAGAACTAAGCTTGAAGATGCTGATACGTCTCCGACGTATCGATAATTTCTTATGTTCCATGCCACATTATTGATGTTATCTACATGTTTTATGCACACTTTATGTCATATTCGTGCATTTTGGAACTAACCTATTAACAATATGCCGAAGTGCCGCCTGTTTTCTGCTGTTTTTGGTTTCAGAAATCCTAGTAACGAAATATTCTCGGAATTGGACGAAATCAACGCCCAGGTTCCTATTTTCACCGGAAGCATCCAGAACACACGAGAAGGACCAGAGGGGGGGCACAGGCCCACCAAACCCTAGGCCGGCGCGGCCAGGGGGGCCCGCGCCACCCTATGGTGTGGGCACCCCTTCGACCCTCTGGCGCCGCCTCTTCCGCCTATTTAAAGCCTCCGTCGCGAAAACCCTGAGGCGTTCGACGAAACCCACGAAACCTTCCAGAGCCGCCGCCATCGCGAAGCCAAGATCTGGGGGACAGGAGTCTCTGTTCGCACGCCGCCGGACGGGGAAGTGCCCCGAAGGCTTCTCCATCAACACCACCGCCATCTTCATCAACGCTGCTGTCTCCCATGAGGAGGGAGTAGTTCTCCATCGAGGCTCGGGGCTGTACCGGTAGCTATGTGGTTCATCTCTCTCCTATGTGCTTCAATACAATAATCTCATGAGCTGCCTTACATGATTGAGATTCATATGATGATGCTTGTAATCTAGATGTCGTTAGTCAAGTGAATTTTACTTATGTGATCTCCGGAGACTCCTTGTCCCACGTGTGTAAAGGTGACAGTGTGTGCACCGTGTGGGTCTCTTAGGCTATATTTCACAGAATACTTATTCACTGTTATGAATGGCATAGTGAAGTGCTTATTTATATCTCTTTATGATTGCAATGTGTTTTGTATCACAATTTATCTATGTGCTACTCTAGTGATGTTATTAAAGTAGTTTTATTCCTCCTACACGGTGTAATGGTGACAGTGTGTGCATCCGTGTTAGTACTTGGTTTATGCTATGATCATGATCTCTTGTAGATTGCGAAGTTAACTATTGCTATGATAATATTGATGTGATCTATTCCTCCTACATATGCATGAAGGTGACAGTGCATGCTATGTTAGTACTTGGTTTAGTCGAATTGATCTTTCATGCACTCTAAGGTTACTTAAATATGAACATTGAATTGTGGAGCTTGTTAACTCCGGCATTGAGGGTTCATGTAATCCTACGCAATGTGTTCATCATCCAACAAGAGTGTAGAGTATGCATTTATCTATTCTGTTATGTGATCAATGTTGAGAGTGTCCACTAGTGAAAGTGTAATCCCTAGGCCTTGTTCCTAAATACTGCTGCGTTACTGCTTGTTTACTGTTTCACTGTGTTACTACTGCTGCAATACTACCACCATCAACTACACGCCAACAAGCTATTTTCTGGCACCGTTGCTACTGCTCATATATATTCATACCACCTGTATTTCACTATCTCTTCGCCGAACTAGTGCACATATTAGGTGTGTTGGGGACACAAGAGACTTCTTGCTTTGTGGTTGCGGTTGCATGAGAGGGATATCTTTGATCTCTTCCTCCCTGAGTTCGATAAACCTTGGGTGATCCACTTAAGGGAAAACTTGCTGCTGTTCTACAAACCTCTGCTCTTGGAGGCCCAACCCTGTCTACAGGAAAAGAAGGGGGAAGTAGACATCACCCCCTACTGTGGATATCTCTATTTTCATCATAACCAACCAAATGTCCAACTTTAAGATGCAACCAGCAACACAAACAAGTAAGCAATCCATCATAAGCATGCTCAAACACACATATATAGCATGGGGCAGATGATCCAAAAGGATTATTCATCACTTGGTATAGACCAAGTGATGCTGGCAAAAGAGAGGCTAAACAAGAACCAGTAAATCCAGTAAGTGATAGATATGCCTAAACAAGCAAGAACACATAGCATATCCCAGCTAACCAGATGAGACAAGTCTTGGTAGCCAACTGAATCACCTAGCACCACCTAGCCTTTTAAAACCATCAGAAACAGTCCATTTTCTTCAAAGGATACCACAGTGGCATTCATTTACATGATCCCCTACTGTGGATATCTCTATTTTCATCAAAACCAACCAAATGTCCAACTTTAAGATGCAACCAGTAACACAAACAAGCAAGCAATCCATCATAAGCATATATTCATCACTTGGTTTAGACCAAGGGATTATATATTAATCACCTACTGATTAACAGACCACTTTCCAAACCCACACTAGCTACCAACACATTTGGAGAGCAAACAAGCAGTAGCCATATCACTCAATCCAAATAATATAGAGGCAACCAAATTAGCACATGCCTATTTAATCATTACCATAAACAGTTCATATAAAGGCAGCATCATTACACAGTTAAGCATCACATCATTACTGCTTAAGCTAATGAGCAAGAGCATTTGTTCTTGCTAAAGCAATAGTTCCAGCAAGAACCACATGCACAACACACACATCAGCTCACAGAAACTAGCAGCACAACAGCAACACAAAGTAATTTCGTCGAGCAACAGCAGCACAACAAAGTAATTTCGTCGAGCAACAACAGCACAACCTTTCTGTGGCGCATTTCGTCGAGCACTTTGTGCTCGCGCGGGAGAGGAAGAGGGAGGGGAGGGGAGAAAGCTCACCGACGACGATGGCAGGGGTGGAGGAGCTCACCGACGACGACGGCAGGGGTGGAGGACGCGGCGGCTCCTCCACCTTGACGCGACGCCGGCCCCTCCTCCTTGATGCGGTGGCCCCTCCTCGCCGTAGCGGCTTGTGCTGCAGGTGGCGGGGATGGGTGGAGCGTGGCGGCATGCGGCCCTCGCGGAGGAAGGCGGCGGCGACGGCGATGGAGACGGCGACGACAGCGCTCACCATGGTAGGCGGCGGCGTGCGGCGGTAGGGATCGGAGAGGGGAGAGGGGTACGGGCGGTAGGGAGAGGTGTACGGGTGAGGGAGGGGGTACGGCATGATATAAGAGGCGCTATTTCTGTGGCGCACCAGAACAAGTGTGCCGCAGAATCAATATTTTTGTGGCGCACCGGCACCAGTGCGCCACAGAAACACTTATTTATGTGGCGCACCCTGTCCTATGCGCTACAGAAATAGTGAAACCTATG
This sequence comes from Lolium multiflorum, assembly GCA_030979885.1. Lineage (NCBI taxonomy): Eukaryota > Viridiplantae > Streptophyta > Magnoliopsida > Poales > Poaceae > Lolium > Lolium multiflorum. The sequence goes on along the minus strand of CM061752.1, from coordinate 249,951,855 downwards.
ATTGGGGATGGCAGGGTGTGGGCTCCACCTTGTTTCTGTGGCGCATGGATTTTTGGTGCGCCACAAAAATAAGCTATTTTTGTGGCGCACCGTGCGAGGTGAGCCACAAAACTACTTTCTGTGGCGCATATTATGCTAGTGCGTGATACGTCCAAAACGTATCTACTTTCCCGAACACTTTTGCTATTGTTTTGCCTCTAATTTGTGTATTTTGGATGCAACTAACACGGACTAACGCTGTTTTCAGCAGAACTGTTCTGGTGTCTCGTTTTTGTGCAGAAATCCAACTTTCGGGAAAATCCTCGAATTTATGCAAGGCCCTATTTTCCCAAAACTGACGAGCCACAAGGACAAGTCGGTGGAGGCCCGAGGGCCCCACACCATAGGGCGGCGGCCTGGGGGGGCCCGCGCGGCCCCGTGGTGTGGCCCCCTCGGCCGGCCTCCGACGCTCCTTCGGACTACTTATTCGCCTCGACCTAAAAACGCACGAAGAAGTCGAAGTCGCCAAACCCTCCAGAACGCCGCCACATCGCGAAACTCCATCGCGGGAGCCGAAGTCTCCGTTGGCACTCCGCCGGACGGAGAATTGGAGGAGATCATCGCCGCCATCACCGCCAACGCCTCTACATCAACCAGCCATGTTTCCCCCATCCATGTGTGAGTAATTCCCCCGCTGTAGGCTGAAGGGGATGGTAGGGATTGGATGAGATTGGTCATGTAATAGCATAAGATTGTTAGGGCATAGTGCCTAGTGTCCGTAATTGGTACTTTGATGATATTGTTGCAACTTGTTATGCTTAATGCTTGTCACTAGGGCCCGAGTGCCATGATCTCAGATCTGAACATGTTATTGTTTCATCAAGATAATCATTGTTTATGGTCTTACCTATAAGTTGTATACACATGTCGCTGTCCGGAACCGATGGCCCCGAAGTGACAGAAATCGGGACAACCGGAGGGAATGGTAGTGATGTGAGGATCACATGTGTTCACGGAGTGTTAATGCTTTGCTCCGGTGCTCTATTAAAAGGAGTACCTTAATATCCAGTAGTTTCCCTTGAGGCCCGGCTGCCACCGGCTGGTAGGACAAAAGATGTTGTGCAAGTTTCTCATTGCGAGCACGCACGACTATATATGGAACACATGCCTATTGATTGCTTTGTACTAGGACACCGTTTTATTATTATCTGCAAATGCCCTGTTATGATTGTTACATGAGTTTCTCTCATCCATGCAACGCCCATCATCCGTCCCCGTGCCTACAGTATTTTAATTCTGCTGTTTACTATAATCACTACTGCTGTCTTTGTTACTCTGCTGCTGTTATTTCACTACTGCTACTGCTATAAAACTGTTACTACTGATAAACCCTTGCGAGCAAGTCTATTTCCAGGTGCAGCTGAATTGACAACTCCGCTGTTAAGGCTTCCAAGTGTTCTTTGTCTCCCCTTGTGTCGAATCAATAAATTGGGTTTTACTTCCCTCGAAGACTGTTGCGATCCCCTATACTTGTGGGTCATCAAGACTATTTTCTGGCGCCGTTGCCGGGGAGCATAGCTTTATTTGGAAGTTCACTTGGATTAATATTGTTCGCTGCAAATTCTCCATCATGGGTAAACCTCGCGATACTAAGATCGCCATATTACCATCCACTACAAGAAAAGGTACAACTCTGAGTACCTCTGCTGCTCTTGATTCACCATCTGTGATTGATAAACTTGTTTCACCGCCGCATGCTTCAAATGCGGGTACTTCTGCTGAATCTGAAAACTCTCATAATATTGATAATGTTTCTGCTGTGCTTGATGATAGTGGTTCATTGGGATCCTTTCTAGATGCTACAATTGCTAGGTCTAGACAAATTGAAAATACTGAAACTCCTAATGCTACTACACCTGTTAGTTCACCTGAACTTGATTATTTTAGTGATGATCCTGAGGAAGATTATGTGGAGCTTAATGATGATTTTATTAAAAAATGCAATGCTACTACTGATGCAAGAAAAATTAAAAAGTTGCTTGCAGAACATGCTGTTAGATATAAACTGTCTCCTGATCCTAAATTTGCCACATCTCCTATAAACATTAGGGATAAAGATTATGATTTTTCTCTTGATCTATCGCATATAGCTATTGTTGAGAAAACACCTTTTGTGGTACTGAAAAAGAGAGTGCTGTTGAACACATGACTGAGTTATCTACTCTAAGTAGCTTGTTTTCTGATGATGTCAAGATGCGTACTTACTTTGTTGCTAAAATCTTTCCATTCTCATTAAAGGATGACGCTAAAACTTGGTATAATAATTTGCCACCTAATTCTATTAGAAGTCCAAAAGAATTGCTTGATGTTTTCTTCCGCAAATACTTTCCTGCTAGTGCTCAACATATTGCTTTGCAGAGAATTTATAATTTTGACCAGGAGATGAAGAGAAATTGCCTGAGGCTTGGGCGAGATTTTGCTCTCTTATTAGAGCTCAGCCTGACCATGATTTGGAAAAGCATGATTTACTTGATATATTTTATAGTGGACTAACCATTGAGTCTAGGGCATACCTGGATAGTTGTGCTGGTTGTGTTTTCAGGAAAAGAACTCCAGACGACGCTGAAGAATTATTGGCTAAAATAAGCCGGAATCATGATGATTGGACTACACCTGAACCAACTCCAACGCCAATATTGAAGAAGAGGGGTATGATTAAATTAAATGATGAAGATATGAGGGAAGCCAAGAAGTCTCTCAAGGAGAAAGGTATTAAATCTGAAGATGTGAAGAACCTTCCTCCCATAGAAGATATATGTGAGATAATTCCCCCTTCATCCATGATTGAGGTAAACTCCTTTCAACGCTTTACTAGGGAGGATATTCCGTATTCGAAACCTCCTGCACAATGCTTAGATGAGTTTGATAATTATATTGTTAAGCAAGAAAATTTTAATATGAGAGTAGAGAATCATTTAATGGAAAATTCTCGAGCTATTAGTGAATTGCATGGTATTGTGGAGAGAACCTCCAATGATGTTAAGATGCTTGTTAAACATTTTCATATGATTCAAACGCAAATTGATCAACTCACTAAAGTGCAAAATGACTTGCTAGGGAATAATTCTAAAGAGAAACATGCTTATGAAGTAACAACTAGAGGTGGTGTCTCTACCCAGGATCCTCTATATCCTGAAGGGCACCCCAAAAGAATTGAACAAGATTCTCAACGCATTGAACCTAGTGCTCATTCTAAGAAGAAAAAGAAGAAGAAACATAAAAATGTTGTAGAATCCTCTGAACCTGTTAATGATCCTAATAGTATTTCTATTTCTGATGCTGAAACTGAAAGTGGTAATGAACATGATAATGATAATGATAAGAATAATACTCCTGATAAAGAAGAGGTTGAAGAAGAACCTGAAAAGCATGCTAAAAATAAAAAGTATACTAAAGAAGATTTTATTGCTGAGAAACATGGTAATGAAAGAGAACCTTGGGTGCAAAAGCAAATGCCTTTTCCTGCTAAGAAACTAAAATCAAAGGAAGAAGAACACTATAATAAATTTTGCGATTGGATGAAACCTTTATTCTTGCAAATCCCTTTGACCGATGCTATTAAATTGCCTCCTTATTCAAAGTACATGAAAGATATTGTTACTAACAAAAGGAAAATCCCCAATGAGGAAATTTCCACTATGCTTGCTAATTACTCTTTCAATGGCAAAATTCCAAAGAAGTTGGGCAACCCAGGTATACCTACTATTCCTTGTTCTATTAAGAATAATTATGTTAAAACTGCTCTATGTGATTTGGGAGCGGTGTTAGTGTTATGCCTTTTTCTCTTTATAAGAGACTTTACTTAGATAAGTTGATACCTACTGATATATCTTTACAAATGGCTGATAAATCTACTGCTATTCCTGTTGGTATATGTGAGAATGTTCCTGTTCAAGTTACTACTAACTGCTTGATATTAACCGATTTTGTTGTGTTGGAAATGCCTGAAGATGATAATATGTCTATTATTCTTGGGAGACCTTTTCTTAACACCGCAGGGGCTGTTATTGATTGCAATAAAGGAAAGGTTACTTTTAATGTTGATGATAAGGAGCATACCGTCTATTTCCCCAAGAAGATTGATAAAGTATGTGGAGTCAATACTATTACTAATGTGAGAAGTATTAAAGTGGGAACTATTGATTGTCCTATATATGAGCCTAAAGAAGAATATCAAACTCTCGTGATTGGATCCATATCAATACAATTCAAGGTAACATGATTGATTTGAGGTTTATTTCTTCTTATGCTATGTAAAATTTATTTGGTGGCAAGACTTGATCAACCTTGTTAACAAATACTTTTTATATGCATAGAGGAGGTAAACAACATCTCTTTCTTCCTCCACTTGCTCTAGTTGCTGTAGCATTTTTAATTTGCAAAGTTCCTTAGTTAATTGGAGATTTCAAAAAATTTCCTGGCCAGTAATAATAAACTAAATACCCAGAAATGTGCATTTTTCAAAGTTTTCAAAAATTCACAAAAATTATACCGTTGGTCCTATTTTTCGACGAAGCACCTGGGAGCACCAGAGGATGACCTGTGGGGCACCAGAGGGCGCCAAACCACAGGCCGGCGCGGCCAAGGAGGTGGGCGCGCCACCCTGTGGTGTGGGCCCCTCCTTGCCCCACTTTGCCATCTCTTTCTCCCAGCACCTTCTCTCCCGAAAAACTCGTACCAGGTTCCTCTCACGTTTTTGCTCAAGAGCTCAGATTTCTCGATCTCTTTGCTCAGCCCAGATTTCTTGAAATTTGGCACATTTGCTCTTCGGTATGTGACTCCTCCACCCATCCAAGTAGAATTTTGTTTGGTTGAGTATATCTTGAATATTTTGCTGCTGTAGGTAACATGTTTAGTGAGCTTGCATGCTTGTTCTAAGATATATAAACTTGTTTTGATGCATGATTAGTACTCTAGCAAGTTCCTATGGTAGTTTCCCTCAATTATATGTCACCAAATCAAATTTTATATCATTTGTTAAAAATTTCAGAGAAGCTATGAAGAAGTTCAACTTTGGAGAGTTGTTCAAGAAAGGGACAACCAGCACCGGGAGGCCTTCTAGGGCCGCCACCCGGATTAGGCGATCATACAATGAAGACATCATCGCGCCTAGCTTCGCGCCCGAAGAGGACAACGGGGCTCCTAATGCTTCGTCTTTTCCATGCTATGATTTTCTTAGGAATGCAGGGATATTGGAGGATTTCTTCACCCTTGTCAACAGGGCAGGGTTAACCACCTATGTGGGTGATGAAAGGGAGCAATACTACATGCTCACCAAGATCTTCGTCGAGAGTTTCCAGTTCAACAACAAACAATATGAGCCGACGGTTGCATTCAGGATCTATGGTAATCCTGTTACTATGAAATTGGAGGATTTCTGTCGTGCATTGGATATTGTCCCTGTAGGTACAGCAAGTAGGATTGATGACAACCCCCGGGACTTGTTGGAGCTCTACCGAGGGATCACCGATGATGATTGTCGCACCATTCAGCGGGGCAAGATAAGGAACATTCAACTCCCCGCCATTAAATATTTTGCATACTACATTGCTACTAGCATTCTTGGTATGGAGAACACTAGCAACATTTCTAGTTACCATCTTGCTTTCTTGAATATTGCACTTACTGGTCAGACATCTTATCACCTTGGTGCTCTTATTGCTCGCCGCCTGACTAACAGGGGGCCTATTTTTGGAGGAACTATTGCACTGCGCGTTTTAACATATCTAAATCTTCCTATTGATCCTAATGATGTGCCATTGGCCCCTAGGAGACTCGATATTACTGCTATGAAGAGTCATCATTTTGTTACCACTGATTCTACTTTAGATAATATGGTTTATAGAATGTTGTTTTCTGACGGGGATGAGAAAGAAATTCCTCTTCCCCAACCAGGTTTGTTCAGTATTGACAGGCAATCATGGTCGTGCACTAAGGAGGAAGTGGATGAACATTTGAAGATAAAAGACTTCCACCAGCAACATGACTCCGAGGACGCCGGGGCCTCCTACGACCACACCGTCACGTATCCGGGTGCTTCTTCTAGCACATACCCGGAATACGATCCATCTTCGTCATACTACGGAGACACTACCTCATGGGATCGATGGGATTGAACTCCACTTAGGCCAAAAGCCTAAGCTTGGGGGAGGTATACCGGCATCACTCATTCTTTGCATATTATGGTTGCTGGATACTTGTACATACTTGTTTTGTTCGTTTGAGTGGTTTTCTAATGAGAGGAAGATGATATTTGGGGAAGTGCTGCCTGAAAACAGATTCTGGACTGTTACTAGAAAAATTCGTACGCACAGCCAGAGCGTTATTTTGAGCTGCCAATTTTTGTGCAGGTTCCCCAGGTTGTTATCTAACTTTCATTAGTTGAACACTTTTCGATCTGAGCAACGTAAGATTTTTGTAAAAATCGATTTCTGTACTGCTGTCAGGTTTTGGCAGATTTCTGCCATCTCGCTTTTCTGTGTTTCTTTTAGTTTGCTTTTTCTTGTTTTTGTTTTGTTTCTTTTCCAAAATACAAAAAGACCAAAAATATTTCTGTTGTTTCTCTTCACCATTTGTTTGCTTTGGTTTCTTGCACTGGTGGAAAAACAGGCTTCGGGTGAGCCCCATAAGTCGCGAAGCTGCAGGAACCGCGACTAATGGTACCTTTAGTCGCGGTTCGGGAGGCGAACCACGACCAAAGGCCTGGGCCCAGGGCGCTCGGTGGCCAGCCGGTGCACGTGGGGTCGCGGTTGGCCAGGCCAACCGCGACTAAAGGTGCCCGAAGGCCTTAGTCGCGGTTGGCCAGGCCAACCGGGACTAAAGCCCCTCCCCTATATATACCCACGCAGCAGCCAACACTTAGCCATTTGGTGCCATTCTCTTCACAAGCTTCACAAGTGGGTGTTAGGTTTGCTTTTGGTTCCTCTTATGCACATAAGGTGTTTGATGAAATGCCCCAAGAGCATGAAACAAACATGATATGAAGTGTTGGAGCCACACTTGAGCTTTCTCATTTATTTTTTCCTCCTCGATCGCGGTTAGCAACTTGAACCTTTGATGTGTCGTTGATAAAATGTGCATGTGTGTGTAGTTCATTGTTTAATTTATATTGTTTGTAGCTAGTTAGTTTAACAAATGCATGATGGTTAATTATATATTTTATATTATAATAATGCAGATGAATCGACAATGGATGTACGGTAACCGACTCTCCGGCGAGTTCAGTGCGGGTTTGAAAGATTTCCTCGTAGTGGCTAATGCGAACAAGCAGGGGGTTTTGTTATCTGTCCATGTGTTAAATGTAAGAATCAGAATGGTTACTCTTCCTCAAGAGATGTTCACATGCACCTGCTTCGGCACGGTTTCATGCCAAGCTATAATTGTTGGACCAAGCATGGAGAAAGAGGGGTTATAATGGAAGAAGATGAAGAAGGGGATGATTTCATCGATGAAAGCTATCTTGCTCATTTCGGTGATACTTTCATGGAGGATGCTGAAGGTGAAGGGGAAGGTGAAGGGGAAGGTGAAGAAGAGGCACGTGATGATCCCGTTGATGATCTTGGTCGGACCATTGCTGATGCACGGAGACGCTGCGAAACTGAAAAAGAGAGGGAGAATTTGGATCGCATGTTAGAGGATCACAGAAGGCGCTGTACCCCGGATGCGATGATGGTCTGAAAAAGCTGGGCTGCACACTGGATTTGCTGAGATGGAAGGCACAGGCAGGTGTAGCTGACTCGGCATTTGAAAACTTGCTGAAAATGTTGAAGAATATGTTTCCAAAGAATAACGAGTTGCCCGCCACTACGTACGAAGCAAAGAAGGTTGTCTGCCCTCTAGGTTTAGAGGTTCGAAGATACATGCATGCATCAACGACCATCCTCTACCGCGGTGAATACGAGAATTTGAATGAATGCCCGGTATGCACCGCATTGCGTTATAAGATCAGAGGCGATGACCCTGGTGACGACGATGTTGAGGGCCAGAAACCCAGGAAGAGGGTTCCCGCCAAGGTGATGTGGTATGCTCCTATAATACCACGGTTGAAACGTCTGTTCAGAACAAAGAGCATGCCAAGTTGTTGCGATGGCACAAAGAGGACCGTAAGTCGGACGGGGAGTTGAGACACCCCGCAGATGGAATGCAATGGAGAAAGATCGACAGAGAGTTCAAAGATTTTGCAGCTGACGCAAGGAACATAAGATTTGGTCTAAGTACGGATGGCATGAATCCTTTTGGCGAGCAGAGCTCCAGCCATAGTACCTGGCCCGTGACTCTATGCATCTACAACCTTCCTCCTTGGTTGTGCATGAAGCGGAAGTTCATTATGATGCCGTGCTCATCCAAGGTCCGAAGCAACCCGGCAACGACATCGATGTGTACCTAAGGCCATTAGTTGATGAACTTTTACAGCTGTGGGGCAGACCTGGTGTCCGTGTGTGGGATGAGCACAAAGAAGAGGAATTTGACCTACGAGCGTTGCTTTTCGTAACCATCAACGATTGGCCTGCTCTTAGTAACCTTTCGGGACTGTCAAATAAGGGATACAATGCATGCACGCACTGCTTACATGAGACTGAAAGTGTACATTTGCCAAATTGTAAGAAGAACGTGTACCTTGGGCATCGTCGATTTCTTCCGAAAGGTCATCCAGTAAGAAAGAAAGGCAAGCATTACAACGGCAAGGCAGATCACCGGCCGAAGCCTGCGGAACACACTGGTGCTGAGGTATTTGATATGGTCAAGGATTTGAAAGTCATCTTTGGAAAGGGTCCTGGCGGACAATCAGTTCCGAAGGGAGCTGACGGGCACGTAGCCATGTGGAAGAAGAAATCTATATTCTGGGAGCTAGAATATTGGAAAGTCCTAGAAGTCCGCTCTGCAATCGACGTGATGCACGTTACGAAGAATATTTGCGTGAACATCCTAAGCTTCTTGGGCGTGTATGGGAAGTCAAATGATACAAAGGAAGCACGGCAGGACCAGCAAAGTTTGAAAGACCCTGATGACCGGCATCCGGAACGGTTTCAAGGTCGTGCCAGCTACGCTCTGACCAAAGAAGAGAAGGTCATCTTTTTTGAATGCCTGAGCAGTATGAAGGTCCCGTCAGATTCTCGTCCAATATAAAGGGAATAATAAACATGGCGGAGAAAAAGTTCCAAAACCTGAAGTCTCACGACTGCCACGTGATTATGACGCAATTGCTTCCGATTGCTTTGAGGGGGCTCCTGCCGGAAAATGTTCGAGTAGCCATTGTGAAGCTATGTGCATTCCTCAATGCAATCTCTCAGAAGGTAATCAATCCAGAAGTTCTACCACGGTTACAGAACGATGTGATCCAATGTCTTGTCAGTTTCGAGTTGGTGTTCCCGCCATCCTTCTTCAATATTATGACGCACCTCCTGGTTCACCTAGTCGATGAGATTTCCATTCTCGGTCCTGTATTTCTACACAATATGTTCCCCTTCGAGAGGTTCATGGGAGTATTAAAGAAATATGTTCGTAACCGTGCTAGGCCAGAAGGAAGCATCGCCAAGGGCTATGGAAATGAGGAGGTAATTGAGTTTTGTGTTGACTTTGTTCCTGACCTTAAGCCGATTGGTCTTCCTCAATCGCGGCACGAGGGGAGACTAAGTGGAAAAGGCACGATCGGAAGGAAATCAATGATATGTATGGACGGCCATTCTCTGACTGAAGCACACCACACAGTTCTAACCAATTCCAGCTTGGTGGCTCCGTACTTTGAGAAACACAAGAATATTTTACGCTCGGACAACCCGGGGAAGCCTGAATCCTGGATTAGGAAGGCCCACATGGAGACTTTCGGCAGTTGGTTGAGAAAACATTTAATGAGTGACAATAAGGTTGTAGATCAGCTGTACATGTTGGCCAAGACACCATCTTCGACTATAACGACTTTCCAAGGGTACGAGATAAATGGGAATACATTTTACACGATCGCCCAAGATAAAAAGAGCACCAACCAAAACAGTGGTGTCCGCTTTGATGCAGCAACCGAGAATGGGCAAAAGGTCACATATTATGGTTACATAGAGGAGATATGGGAACTTGACTATGGACCCTCCTTTAGGGTCCCTTTGTTCCGGTGCAAATGGTTCAAGCTAACAGGAGGTGGGGTAAAGGTGGACCAGCAATACGGAATGACAATGGTGGATTTCAACAATCTTGGTTACCTTGACGAACCATTCGTCCTAGCGAAAGATGTCGCTCAGGTTTTCTATGTGAAGGACATGAGTAGCAAACCGAGGAAACGGAAAGATAAGAAAACGATCAGTACATCATGCGATGATCCAAAGCGCCACATTGTTCTTTCAGGGAAAAGAAATATCGTGGGAGTGGAGGACAAGACAGACATGTCAGAAGATTATAATATGTTTGCTGAAATTCCGCCCTTCAAAGTGAACACCGACCCAAGCATTAAGTTAAATGATGAGGATGCTCCATGGATACGGCACAATCGTAAGCAAGCAGACACAAGGGAAGAAATGATGTGTAATAATTTATTGTACCAAACTTTGTTGAATGAATCATGTGAATTATATTACCCGTGATGTGTTTGGTGTCCATTTTCGAATGATTCAATTGACTCGAGATAGCACCGATGATACATGAAATTTGGAGTGACTAAGTCATACTCCTGCATACATGAAATTTGGAGTGACTAAGTCATACTCCTGCATACATGAAATTTGGAGTGATTTAGTCATACTCCTGCCTAGGCGTATAATATGCATACTCGTAGTCTTCATAGCCGCCGCGTTGTACTGGTCGTCGCCTTCTGTTGCCGGCGCGCCGCTGTCGCTGCTGTCGTGGGGCGGCGCTCGTGGCTCGAACTGAGGGTAGCGCAGGCGGGGATATCGCCGGCCGTGATGTAGTCCATGACGCTCTGCAGAGTCCGGCGTACCACCATAGCCGACGGCCGGCCTCGTGGAAGTTTCCAGGAGGCAGACCGTCCTCCTCATACCTGGCGAGCGCCCTCTCACGCCGATTGATGAAGAAGGCGTCCCAAGTATGCTGGTTATCGGGATGCCAGCGGGGATTCATCCGCTGCTCCGGCGTGAGGTCGAGGTAGTAGTGGTTCGTGATGGCCGCCCGGCGCGCAGTACCCTGAGGGACGGGAGGGACCGGCACGCCGCCGGCGCTTAGGCTCCAGCCGGCAGGACGCGGTAGCCCGGTGGGCAAGGGTAGTTCGAGGCGCAAAGCTCCTCCACCTGCTGGTAGGTTAGAGTGGGTGCGGTGGAAGCCATGAGAGAGTGAAGAGATTGTAGAGATGTGATAATGCTGGCCAAGCCGGGCTACCTATATGTAGTGACAAATGGCGGGAAAAATGGGAGCGGGAAGACAGAGGTGGGAAGAAAGAGGCGGGAAGAAAGAGGCGGGAAGAAAGTGGCGGGAAGAAAGTGGCGGGAAGAAAGAGGCGGGAAGAAAGTGGCGGGAAGAAAGAGGCGGGAAGAATTTTTCTGATTTATTTGATATATTATTTGTATTTTTAAGAATTTGAATTGAATTAGTTTTATTTTTCTGAATTTTTTGATATATTATTTCTATTTTTAAAATTTTGAAATGAATTAGTTTTATTTTCTGAATTTTTTGATATATTATTTGTATTTTTAAGAATTTGAATTGAATTAGTTTTATTTTTCAGAATTTTTTGATATATTATTTGTATTTTTAAGAATTTTTAATTGAATTAGTTTTATTTTTATGAATTTATTGATGTATTATTTGTATTTTTAAAATTTTGAACTGAATTAGTTTTATTTTTCTGAATTTATTGATGTATTATTTGTATATTCAACATTTTGAATTGAATTAGTTTTATTTTTCTGAATTTTTTGATATATTATTTGTATTTTTAAAATTTTGAATTGAATTAGTTTTATTTTTCTGAATTTTTTGATATATTATTTGTATTTTTAACTTTTAGAAATGAATTAGTTTTATTTTCCTGAATTGTTTGATATATTATTAATATTTTTAACATTTAGAAATTAAAAAGTATTTTGAAAAAGGCCTTTAGTCGCGGTTGGCCTGGCCAACCGCGACTAAAGGCTATTTTCCGCGGAAACAAAAAACCGCCGAAACGCTTTGGTTGGGGTCACCAACGACTAAAACTTTAGTTAAAGGCCTATAAATACGCGTTTGGTCGCGGTTCGGGCGGGCCCGTCTCCGCCTCTTCGTCGACCTCGCCGCCCGTCTCTGGCCTCTTCGTCGTCCTCGCCGACCGCCGCCTCGTCGCCGCCGTCGGCGCCGCCTCGTCGCTCGATTCGCAGGGTCGCGGCCTCCCCTTCCTTCCCCGCGCGCCCTCCGATCTCTCACACGCGCGGCGCCGCGTGCCCTAATCCGCTGCCCGCCGCGCCCGCCGCCCGCGCGCCGCCCCGCCGCCGCCCCTCGCCGCCGCCGCCCCTCGATCAGCTCGCCGCCCGACGTCGTCGCCACACGTACGGCAGAGAGAGGAGAGCAGAGAGAGGAGAGAGGAGAGCAGGGTCGGCCCATGGCCCGGCCAAATTTTCTTTTTTTTAACTAAAAATTAATTAATATTTGTATAACTAATTAAGTTGTTTTTGTAACTAATTAAAGTTTAAATTTGTAACTAATTAAAGTGGTAAATCTATATCTATATATATCTATATCTATAAATTTGTAACTGAGTTTTTTAATTAAAATGGTAACTTAATTAAATAGTAATTAACTTAATTATTAAAGTGTATAATTAAAGTGTAACAAAAAACTTAGTTACAAACAAAAAAACTAAAAAAACCGCGCCGGTCTCTCTCTCACCGTCCGTGCTCCTCGCCGCCCTCCTCCTCTCCCCTTCCCGCGCGCCGCCGGCCGGCCCTCTCTCTCTCACCGCGCACGCGCGCCGGCCTCGCTCTCTCTCACCGCATGCGCACACGCGCGTCGATCTCTGCCGCGCCGCCTCGTCGATCTCTGCCGCGCCGCCTCACTAAAATTTGTAACTTAAAATTTGTATAACTTAAAATTTGTAACTTCAAATTTGTAACTTAAAATTTGTTCCCGCGGTATCTCTAAGTTTATTTGACTACAAAATTTATTTGAGTTTGTCAAAATGCCTAGATTCTTTTAATACTTTCGCCACCGCCACCCCTTTCGCCACCGCCACCCTTTCTCCACCGCCCCCCTTTCGCCACCGCCACCGCCCCCCTTCTTCACTTAATTAATTTGTTTTGACTACATGTTTTCAGGACTGACATATGGCGGACGATAGAGCTGACCCGATTCTGGACAACTATGATCCGGACGCTGAAGACCATATGTTCGGCATCATAAAAGGCGATATTCTATATGTGCCGACCGGACAAGAAGAAGATGATATCTCTTCTTATCTGAACCTTGACGGTGAAGATGAAGGGCGCCGTCAGCAAGATGATGCCGAAGAAACGACGATAAACGACGATCTTGAATTGGAAGTAGCAACCACCTCCGGCGCCGAGGTATATATATACATATTGAGCTAGCCTCTGGTGATACAAACTAACTGATTTGAATAAATATGTGTGTACTAACGCGCGCTCTTTCTTATTTTAGCCCTCGGCCGGATCGTCGAAAAAATCGAGTACGTCGTCAAAGCGTGGCGCAACCAAGACGATGAAACCAAACGAAACATGCACCATCGATGTTGTCGAGGAAGCAACCGGCAGGCCGGGAGCCCAGCAAGAACGCCACCAAGTTTATCAGCCAATGCGGAGCCGTTGTTAGAGACAACGTCTCGATCACCTTCCAGGAGTGGAATGAGCCAAAGAAGGCACGTCTTGGTTTCACTTTTGTCGATAAGAGAACAAAAAAATTGCTTCAACAAGCTTATGGAACATTTCGTTCTACCTCCGGAATACCGCAAATACGATGAGGAGGGTAACAAGATTCAGGAAAACAAGGAGAGGTGCAAGCTAGTCAAACAGTTCGCTCTTTCTAAGATGTCCAACGCATTCCGGAAATACAAGCAAAATCTAGCCCATGACTTTGTCAAGCAGGGCAAGACTCCGGATTTCAAAGGACAATATGAGAAACTGCAACATGATTGGCCAGAATTTGTGAAGCAAAAGAAATCAGAGCAGTTCCTTGAAATGTCGAAAAAAATAAGAAGAATGCGGCCAAGAAGGAGTACAATCATATTATGGGGCCGGGAGGGTATCGCTTTGGCAGCCTAGGTGGGAGAAGATGGAGAGCGAGCTGAGGGCGCGAGGAATCCGTCCAGGTACGGAGGGATGGGACCCAAGGGCCAAAAGCTGGTGGTACGGGCATGGGGGATCGCTGAACCCGGAGACAGGGAGTGTGTTTATCGGGGCAAAATAATTACACCCACCCAAAAGCTTATTGAGGCAATGAGGGATGCTCAAGAGGGGAGGATCAAGTTCAACAGAGAGAACGACGCCCGACAAAAGCCCTCGGGAATCCTGAACACGGAGGACGTGTACGAGGCATAGGGCCCATTTCGTGGAAAGTAGGGTTCCCCCAACGATGACCCGTACGGTTACAGAAGCCGTAAGAGAAAGATGGATCGGGATGCAGATGTTGTGGCGAAGTTGGTAACGGAAATGGATGTGATGAAGAAAACCGTGAGTGTACTAGTAGCCGAAAGAGATGCAGCTCGGGCGCAGCATGAAGATCATCCAATGGATCTCGGAAGCCAGCAGCGGAGAAGAAGCAGGCTTCCACGGAGGCCTCACCGGCTGGTGCACCGACGATAGAAATTACTGCACCGGAGCCTCTGGTGGTCGAAATTACTACACCGGAGCCTCCTCGCTACCCCGTGGACGATATAAAGGAGATGAAAGCATGTCATCTGTATTATCCTATCGGGAACATGTCCATGAAGGTAGCCATCGGCAGTGCTTTACCACCTGGAGCACTCCACCACAACAACCCCATTCAAGATGGCTATGCTCGTGTCACGGTGGAGGAGATAGTCCAAGGGTTTGAGGACCTGGACATTGACATTGCTACACCCGAAGGGGTGAAAAGACTTGGAGATGTCAAGCGCTCATTCTATGGCAGAAGAAATTTATCAAGTTTCCGGCGAGGCGCCAACAAGTCCACCCCGTACGGTGGTGGTGGTGGCGGTGGCGGTGGCGGTGACGGTGGCGGTGGCGGCGGTGGTGGTGGTGCTTCACCTACACCTCGTTCACGTCAGCCGACGCCGCCCCCAATTCACCTCCGGCGGGTGCGCACGCGCCCCCTCCTCGTCCGGCGGGTGATCAGACACCGCCCCAATCCACCTCCGGCGAAGAAGGCAGTCCCGGGTTATTAACCCGGACCCTTATGTACCTAGAACCACAAAGATACCAGAGCCATCACCGAAGCCTCTCCCCACAAGGCCTTGGGAACGTAGTGCCGAGGAAGTCTCACGCGCGGCTGCTGAATATGAGAAATGGAAGGCGGACTGCAAGAAGAAAAGAGAGGGCGAGCCCAAGCCAGTATATTCTGACAAGCAAAAGCAGTGGGCTAAGTCATTTTTGACTACACCGTCCCAAGCCGCGAAGAATCTGCTTGACGACTATTTACGTGAACTTCGTAGGCAAGCACTCGCGTTCAAGAGGAACCAAGAGTTGGCGGAGAAGAAAGCCTTGGAGGAGGAGGCCGAGAAAAAATTAGAAAGGGGGAAAGAAGTTGCCCAGCTCGGGGAACAAAGTAAACAATCGATTGCCCCGCTTATAGTGAAAGCCACCGGTCCGGATGACCCCGATATCATAGCAGCTGCGGCAGCACAGGGATTGACTGTAACGAGTGCCAGAGAACAAGCGGCCGACTTAGGTATCACTCTTCGTTAGGCCTTGATGAGGCGCCAATGAAGGACGTAGTATTTACATATGTGAAGAATGGCCCTCTCGTCGAGCCTGCGCAGGAAGAGGATCTACCTCGACAAATGAAAGGTCTGCTAAATTGGTAGAAGGGTTACATAAAACATAAAAACGCCAAAGACTATATCTATGCGGAAGTTAGATATGAGCATCACTTCAAACATTACTGGGTACAAATTCATCTGAGTGAATTGTTCCAGCTGTTCAATCTGCGCGACCTCGACAAATCTATCATCATTGCTACGTTCTGTAAGTGATTTATTAATTTCTACCCCATCTCGTTCATTGCCTGCACTATATATATATATTGTCCTAACTATCTTGTTGTGTACGCTATTATGCAGAATGAAGAAGCGGGAAATGCGAATAAGGAACATCCATGATGTTGGGTTCATTGACCCACACATCGTTAATTCACATGTGTTAGAACACCACCCCGCCGACGTGGAGGATGACCTGTGGCGGTTTATTAGAAAACAGCAACAGAAAAGTGATATTCTATTTCCTTACCATTTTGGGTGAGTGTTTCTGTCTTGAGCACATTCTCTTTTGTTTACTCCATGCATGGTATGTGGCTAATCGATGAGTTATGCATGACTGTGCATGTATCGTGTCCGCAGGTTCCACTGGATTCTTATGGTAATTCAAGTTCAGACCTCCTCAGTTCTCGTCCACGACTCTCTGAATGGATAGCTTTGGGCCGACATGAGAAAAATGATGCAAAAGTAATTATTTTCATTCATTTGCGCTCTATATCGATCGGCCTATTTCGTTCATCATTTCCTAATATCAAGTAACTAATTAATAACTCTCTTGTTTATTTAATTTTCTTTGCCTCGTAGGGTTTGGAGACGGTTCGTAGATACCAAGGTCGGTGAATTCAAAAAAGAGCTACATTTTAAAATGGCAGACGACTGGGATATTCAGCCACCGGGGACCAATCTATGTGGATACTATGTTTGTGAGAGGATCCGGAGATATTGCAATGAGCGGGACCAGAAGTGTGAGAACAACATCCTGAGGAATAACCTCCGGAAGACGCTTAGTCCAAGCTCGCTTCCGACCACTTCAAGAGGAACTAGCTGGATGGTTGGCGAGGGAAGTCATCGATCCTAGAGGAGAACACCATTACGATGACGTAGAACTTTATATGCACCAGAATTTGTAACTAACTTGTTCAAAATTGTATATGGTCATCCGATATTGAATATATATTGTATATGGTCATCCGATATTGAATATATATTGTATATTCCTCTTGAATTCTTTTTGGTTCTAATTTCTAATTTGTTTGAAATTGTACATTCATATGCATGTATGTAGTACCGTAGAATATGTGAAACTCCTTCAAAATTAAAACCCAAAAGAAATAAAATAATACAAATTAAAAAGAAACCAGATTTAGGGGGAGGGGGGCTAAACCCTAAACCCTGCGGAGGCCTTTAGTCGCGGTTGGCCAGAAGAACCGCGACTAAAGGTCCTCCGCCCTGCCGCTCGCCTGCGGCCCACGTGGACGGGCCTTTAGTCGCGGTTCGTAAGGAACCGCGACTAAAGGGGGGGCCTTTAGTCGCGCTACTTTGGTCGCGGTTGCGCAACCGCGACTAATGGCAGTTGCGAACCGCGACCAAAGCCCCTTTTTCCACCAGTGTTGCATTTGTTTCACTTTATTTGCTATTGCTAGTTTGCTATAAGAAAACCCAAAAAGATTTTGCTTTGTTTGTTTGTTTCCTCTTGTTCTTGTTTCTAATTCGAAAACACCAAAAATATTTGCTGTTCTTCTTTGGTTTGTAAAGTTCTTTATGAGTTCAATGGTCTTCGGTGGCTGGAGCGTGGTTTTCATTTCATATTATCCAAGCTGCACAAGTGAAAAGGCAATAATGACGATCTACGACACTCTGATTGTGGTGAGAGGCTGGTATGAATTCTATTTGTTTTCATTTTTGTACATGTACTCATCCATGTGAGCATGCTTAGTTGGTTCATGTGAGGTGTATGTTATTTGAGAAAGTCTAGTAGTTCATGATCTCTCATGTTTAGCACCAATCTATTAATATGAGTAGCATGTCATGGATGTTTGCTTGCATTGTTTTATTCATAAGTAAGTATGGCGTTGTGGTATCCTCCTCTGAATAATTCATTTATATCGACTTGGCACATGCTCACGCATGCATATGACTGAACAAAAAGTCAATTAAGCCTCGATGATCTATATTGCTTCAGAGTTCTTGTATCACTTTTATGCCTCCGTTAATTTATTTTGCCGCAAGCATGATTATGACAATTTGCTCTCTTGATTTGTCGCTCCCTAGTCTATTGCTAGCCTTCATTTGTACTGAGCGGGAACGCTGCTCGTGCTTCCAAACACAGAAAACCAAGTTGTTCCAAAAGTGTCCACCATAAATACCTATGCATGGCATTTCAAACCATTCCAAGTAAATTCTCATGCGCTACCTTTAAAACCTTCAAATGCTTCTCAATTTGTGTTTATGTTTCATAGCTCATGAGGAAGTATGTGGTGTTTAGCTTTCAACCTTGTCATTTACTTTTGACGGACTCTCATATGGACTAGTGGCACATCCGCTTATCCAATAATTTTGCAAAAAGAGCTGGCAATGGGATTCCCAGTCCCGAATTAATTAACTTAATAGACACTCCTCCATGGTTTGTGATTGTTGGACGGCACCCGAAGGATTCGGTTAGCCATGGCTTGTGTAAGCAAAGGTTGGGGGAGTGTCATCATCATAATAAAAATAAAATAAAAAGGCACTCCTTCATGGTATGAGATTGTTGGCAGGCACCCGAGGATTCGGTTAGCCATGGTTTGTGAAAGAAAGGTTGGAAGGAGTGCCAAATAAATATGCAATAATTCATGGGAGCCGCTCTTGAAAGTCCGGTTGGCGAGGTAGTTAGTGTACCCATTATCATTCGTTGACAACAACAAACACCTCTCAAAATAATTTTACTCCTGTCTTTATAAAAATGAAAAGCTCTAGCGCATGTTAATCCCTGCTTCCCTCTGCGAAGGGTCAATCTTTTACTTTTATGTTGTGTCTCCATTATTTCTTTGAGCACTATCTTGAGAGCACAACTGTCATTCTTAGTATAATATGCTTGTCTCAAAATATGATTGATTGTGGTATAACTTTGATGCATTTATCTTTTGACAATCACTACTTCTAGTCTTTCTATGAACTCCAGAGTGCCCGGGCATTTATGTTTTGCCAATCAAATACAGGCAAGCGAGATACCACTTTATCATACTCTCTTATGAACATTGCAATCCTGCTTATATACATGATTCATGATGCTTATTATTAATTGTTGGTACCTCTCCATGTTTGGCATAGCTGTTAGATGATCTTATTTGCATGTATTTCATTATGAACTGCTTAAGTATTAGCCATAGCATGAGAATATATACATCATATGAGCAAATGTGTTCGTGAAAGTTCTTTTATCGCTCAGTTGTTAACTGAATTGCTTGAGGACAAGCAATAAGCTAAGCTTGGGGGAGTTGATACGTCCAAAACGTATCTACTTTCCCGAACACTTTTGCTATTGTTTTGCCTCTAATTTGTGTATTTTGGATGCAACTAACACGGACTAACGCTGTTTTCAGCGAACTGTTCGTGTCTCGTTTTGTGCAGAAATCCAACTTTCGGAAAATCCTCGGAATTTATGCGAAGGCCCTATTTTCCCGAAAACGACGGAGCCAGAAGGACAAGTCGGTGGAGGCCCGAGGGCCCCACACCATAGGGCGGCGCGGCCCGGGGGGCCGCGCGGCCTGTGGTGTGGACCCCTCGGCCGGCCTCCGACGCCCTCCTTCGGACTACTTATTCGCCTCGACCTAAAAACGCCCGGAAGAAGTCGAAGTCGCCGAAACCCTCCGAACGCCGCCACATCGCGAAACTCCATCGCGGGAGCCGGTCTCCGTTCGGCACTCCGGACGGGGAATTGGAGGAGATCATCGCGCCATCACCGCCAACGCCTCTACATCAACCAGCCATGTTTCCCCCATCCATGTGTGAGTAATTCCCCCGCTGTAGGCTGAAGGGGATGGTAGGGATTGGATGAGATTGGTCATGTAATAGCATAAGATTGTTAGGGCATAGTGCCTAGTGTCCGTAATTGGTACTTTGATGATATTGTTGCAACTTGTTATGCTTAATGCTTGTCACTAGGGCCCGAGTGCCATGATCTCAGATCTGAACATGTTATTGTTTCATCAAGATAATCATTGTTTATGGTCTTACCTATAAGTTGTATACACATGTCGCTGTCCGGAACCGATGGCCCCGAAGTGACAGAAATCGGGACAACCGGAGGGAATGGTAGTGATGTGAGGATCACATGTGTTCACGGAGTGTTAATGCTTTGCTCCGGTGCTCTATTAAAAGGAGTACCTTAATATCCAGTAGTTTCCCTGAGGCCCGGCTGCCACCGGCTGGTAGGACAAAAGATGTTGTGCAAGTTTCTCATTGCGAGCACGCACGACTATATATGGAACACATGCCTATTGATTGCTTTGTACTAGGACACCGTTTTATTATTATCTGCAAATGCCCTGCTATGATTGTTACATGAGTTTCTCTCATCCATGCAACGCCCGTCATCCGTCCCCGTGCCTACAGTATTTTAATTCTGCTGTTTACTATAATCACTACTGCTGTCTTTGTTACTCTGCTGCTGTTATTTCACTACGCTATCGCTATAAAACTATTACTGATAAACCCTTGCGAGCAAGTCTATTTCCAGGTGCAGCTGAATTGACAACTCCGCTGTTAAGGCTTCCAAGTGTTCTTTGTCTCCCCTTGTGTCGAATCAATAAATTGGGTTTTACTTCCCTCGAAGACTGTTGCGATCCCCTATACTTGTGGGTCATCAGTGCGCCACAAAAATAAGGTCTCACCTATAAGGCTTTTCCTACTAGTGGTGGTGTGCGGATGCTTCTGTGTGAAAGCTGAGTGCCTCGGCGCCAAAAACGGTGATGCTTGCGGATGTCGTAACCCTCTTGGGGGTGTTGTTACACTCTTAGGTGCGTCATCGTGGAGCCCCGTCTCGACTCGGTCTCGTGACAATGTCTTCCGTGGTAAATTTGGGTTTATGTGTTCTTTTTTTTATCTACTTTGTGAGAGGTTCTCATCTTGTATTTTTATTTCTGCTTTGTAAGAGTTTCTCTTCTCCACCTTGTATCGATCGGTCCTTGTGGTTCTACTTATAAAACGGAGCGAAAGGCTATTCCGAGGAGTGGGAAAAAAAACCAGATTTATGGAGAAACAAAAATACAGGCAATTGGCATGGCAAGAGAACTTGCTTCACCTACTCGACCGGTTCCGTACTGAAGGCGCGGGCTATTGTAGGCAGGTAGGGTAGTCTGGGTACGATCATTGCGTTTTTCAAGTCATGTCGCTCTAGCTGTAAACATTGACGAGGGCTTTCCACGTAGATCGAGGCAGCGGCCGTGCCAAGTTGGGATCGCCCTTGTCCTGTTGCAGTGATGCTTCCAACTCGATTCAATTCGCGTTTAATTTGGGCTAGGCTAGCTGCTGCCTCTCCGTGGATGCGCCGACCGAAACGTGACTGTGCCAACGTGGGCAGCTCGACGGTGTTGCGCCTGCTCTTCTGATCAACTTTTCTTTGGCAAAAAAGTTCTGTATCTGCTGTTGCATTCAGATATTATTTAACACCATCCTGCGCGCGCGGCTACCAAAATACTTGCCGAGCCAGGGAAACTCTGGGTACGACGACGGCCCACGCATGGCACGGCCCGATACTTGCCCGGCCTATTCTATGTGGAAGTCTCAACCAGCACATGTGCCAATGAAGCCCGTAGCCAAAGGGCTGAGGTGGATGCAAATAATGAACGTTGTCGGACTCTTGGGGATTTCCAAAAATAAAATTGCAAAGAGACCAAAGGCCCATATAACTATCCTTGAATAAAAGAAATTTGAAAAAAAAAATCTATACACAAGTGCCGCACCATACACGGCCACGCGATTTGAAAAAAAACATCAGACCTACCAACCGCTTTGCACCATCGATCCCGCATGTGCTTTATCCTTATTATGTGAGGTGCGCTCTCTCTCCCTCCTCCCGAAACCCCTGCGGAAACTGGAACTACGTGGGGTTGTTCGAGGAGCATTGTGACATAGAGGCATGGGACGAGGAGGCTACCGCCATCGCGCACGCATCGAGCGGGGCCGCCGCCGCACACACGAGGAGCAACCATCTGTCGGTACTCCGACAAGGCGGAGCATGCATCAAGGGAAACAGCAGCCGAGCACGTGCTAGGGGAGGCCCACGCCGCCAAGCACACGAGAAATAGGCGTCCGCCGCCCCCTCGTACGCGCAAAGGAGGCGTTCGTCGGCTTGCAGAGGGAGCCATCGCCGAAAAAGATGCGAGGAGAGCGTCGCCGAACACCGAGCGGAGAGGCCGTCGTCGACGAGCACGAGAAGGACCCAATGTCGGGCGAGCGTGAGAAGGAGCTGCTATCAGCGAGCGCTGAGAGACCACCATTGATGAGCAGATGGTGGTGTGCCCGATGACGAGTTCGGCAAAACTTTGATCTCTTGATTTTTTACCTATTCTTATTCCTCTCCCTTGCACCTCAATCAGGCAAAATTTTGATCTCCTGATTTTTTTGGAGATACTTGTGGATTTTGTGCATGTGAACCATTCTCTGAGTGATTCCGTAGTTGCATGTGTCTCTGATTTTGACTTCATCGCATTTTTCCACAAAAATTCTCAACAATAGTTTCTCGGACGAAAGTAGCAATAGAAATTTGGGAACTACCTATTGGGGATTTTTGTACGAAATGGATTTGACAAATAAAAATCCAAGTCGTTGTAAACTTGGTATTTATGAATTGAAATTTGGCAACTAGCAAAAATTAACCTTGAGATTTAGGCAACCATTTTAGCTAGCATTAACATGCTAGTCATGCACTTCAAATTTGGCGACTAGGTAATA
Source organism: Lolium multiflorum (assembly GCA_030979885.1). NCBI lineage: Eukaryota > Viridiplantae > Streptophyta > Magnoliopsida > Poales > Poaceae > Lolium > Lolium multiflorum. Next base: position 249,929,006 of record CM061752.1, on the reverse strand, counting down.
TTAACCTAGCAATTATGCACTAGTTTAGCTGGCAACCAAATATCATTAACTTTGTAATCATGCACTGTTAATTTGGCAACTAGTTAAATCTAACTTTGCAATTAGGAACTAGTTTGGCTGCCAATAAAATATACTCCCTCCGTTCCTTTCTATAGTGCCTATTGTTTTTTGGCACGGAAATTAGCGCGAGCCATTTTTTCACACAAAACCCCCTAGCGATATCACAGATAAAATAGGAAATTGAAAATAGATCTCAGAAATACATGACCAGATTGGTTTCCAGATTTTCTGGACTTGATCTGATCGGTGGAAGGGGTTCTTTGCAAAAAAACATAGTTTTACTCTTATATTCTGAAACAAATGCGAAAAAACAATAGGCATTATAGAAAGGAACGGAGGGAGTAGTTAACTTGTAGTCATGCACCGCAAATTCGGCAAGATTAAGCACTAATTAATTAATAAAATGCTTTGTTAAAATATAATCAGCAAATGTAGTTTATATGGCTAGCTACTATCACCGAGGAAAGAACCAGTACCTTGAAAATGAATACATGTAAAATACCACGTGAAATAAGGTGTCGTAGACATGCCAAAAGTCAAAAGTATGGAAAGCTCTCAACATAGACGGACGACATGGAATACTAATGTGGCTAATACTTTGAGCGGTTAACATTTTTAATTTACCAATCAACAACGCTATGCCAATGCACGTCACGGTTGAGAGGGTTGTGAGAGGGGCGTGTGTTGGTTGTTGTATGTGCTTGCAACCGGTTGATGGGAACTTTATTATCAGGGGCAGCAACAAGTTTCTTAAATTTGCAGTGGGACATGGGTTAAAAGCTGCCACACGGGGTTGCAAATATGCAGCCACCGCAAGGTATAATAGTCCAAGCAAATTAAACCTGCACAATTTCCCTCGTGCACTTGCATGTGGAACACCGTTAGAAAAGCTTAATAACAAATAGATCGAAGAAAGCTGGACAGAGGGCTGGATGACCACACCAGATCTAGCAAGATAGATTCATGAGATCTACAACACTAACACTACAAGAAAGCTGCAGAAGACACAATTAGATATTGCTAAAAGAAACAAGATTGTTGTCACACCATAGCTTGATGCTAGTTGACTGAACCTTACTTTAAGAACCATTCCTCATGGGTCCACCACATATTCCTGCCACCGGAGCGGCAAGATGATGAGTCAAGGACTTGTCGACTGCATGCATAGAAAGGAGTAAACGGGCTAAGGAGGGCCGGCGGATAAGGAAAAACACTATGTTGCTTTTTTTTGCGAGAAATCCACCGATCTATTAATAATCATTAACAGTAGTACGAATAACCCAAAAAGTAATTTTTTTTTTTTACAAATTGGTACTTGGACCATCTAGCGACGACTACAAACACTAGCACGAGCCGAGGGCGCGCCGCTGTCCTTGCCTCTCCATTGTCGGAGTCATGCAAAGCTTGTCGTAGTAGAGCTTGTTGTAGTAGACAGACGGGAAGTCGTCGTGCTAAGGTAAGGACCAGCGCACCAACGATCGCCAATGATGACAACCATAGATCGAAAGAGACTCACAAAAACCACACCAACAAACACGAAAACCGACTGGATCACAGGAGATCCAACGGGCACACAACTCCATTCGTCCTCCGTCAGCGCTAGATGCACCACCAGAGCGAGGATAGGGCGTGGAGAACCTTATTCTGACTTTAGGAGTAGCCGCCACCTCACCATCCCAAAAAGAGACTGAAAAGCAAACCAAATTAAAAACGGAAACTCCCCGCCGGCGAGGGACCGTGGTCCGCCACACCTCCAAAGCTCCAAGGCCACTGAAGGTGGAGCGGACCGACGGTATCACCGACGAGGAGGACGGAACCCTAGATGGATTTTATGCCTTTTTCCGCCGCCTCCTGCTGTCTCTCAACACTAGGTTGCTTTAAATTGGGGAATTCCATTTGCCATTTCAAAAGAAAAAAGAACACGGGGCACGGCCATCGCAGCCTGCAGCGTAGTTGTGGTAATTTATTGGACTCGACATCATTGATATTTTACTTGGTAGTATTTTAAGAAAAAATCATATTTTCTTGGATCTGTTTGAAACTTTGAAGTGAAACCCGCGCCTCGACGCCAGAAGATGCAACCGGAACCATGTACGTCTATTTTCTTTTCAAGAAAACGCAAAAGCTTGTGTTTTGATACATTGATAGAGAGTTTATTAACAAGAAAAATTGCCTGCTAATGGACGCTCACACAGATCGATCGTCACAAATATTATTTCTGCCCATGACAAGTACGGGATCGATCAGAGTCAGGTTCTTCGTGGGGGTGTTCCGGCGGGGATGGGGCAGCAGCAGTACATCGTCAAGTCGTGGAAGCTGCAGAATCCCTGGTAGGCGCCGAGCCCGATGCTGAGGCAGAAGTCCGTGCACGTGTCCACGGTGCACATCGTCGTGAACTCCTGGCACTTGGGGTCCAGCATCGGCTCTGCACATAATCAGAGCACGATCGATCAGATGCATGATGTAACCCTAGTATATATAGATCGAGAAAATACATGACAGCTAGCGCGGGCAAGTGTTGCGCGCGCGCGGGAGCTGACTCAATCGGGCAGCACAAGTACCTGTAGGAGCGTCGTCACCGGCTGAACATTGTGCTGCGAGGAGGAGAGCCGCGAGCGCGAGGAGGACGAAGAACGGCGCCGATCTTGAAGACGCCATGGATCTTGAACTTGATGGTTTATTCGATCTGATGTGCGTGCGCGTACTTCCATTTGGTGAGCATACGTCGCGCGCGTTATATAGGCACTCAGTAGAATCTATCCTTCCTAATTGCCTTCGTGATTACAGTACATGCGAAGATTTATCTCCTTCCTAATTGCTGAATTCTGATCCGTGGGTTGCCATGTATGCTCCATTTAACCAGTATAAAAGGAATGATATATGTGTATGATTATCCGACGAATCATCGGAACATATAACAGCATGGTAGCATAAGAATTTGCAAACATTACATTGGACTAGCTAGGCCATACAAACCACGTATACATCGGCCACCACGTACATCCATCGGCCAGGCGCCCAGGCCGTTGATGTTCCAGGATGTAGATTTTTTCTCTGTATCACGGCATGCAATGCTTGTTTGCGGGAATAACAGGGTGCCGCCTGAAAGGCCAATCCCTATATAACGCCCAATGCATGTTCAAATGTGTGTAAGTTTTGACATGTTGTTAGTTCCACAAATAGTGAAAATAATAGTTCTAATGTGTTCTTCACATTTTTGCGATTTTGTGGATATATTATTTGCAATTTTTCGAGTTACATAACTATAGTTATGAATTTTACAAGTTTAATACATATTCTATTTTATTTGAAGTTTCAAAATAAAATTTGCAGACACGTGGAGACATCTGATTTGATGCTTGGTCTAACTCGACGCTCACTAACCGCTGACCGGCTCTAATGGCATGCTGATGTCATCCTGACATCGCTTGCGACGTGGCCTAATCCACACCATAGAATACAGATCAGACAAGAGCGAGGCGTTACTGACGCTGGATGAGGCAAGGTTGATGGTGGGGCGGCTCGTGGGTCGATGGTGGTGGGATCTCTAGTGGTCTTCAGCCGAGCAGGTTTAGATGACAATGTGCGGCGGGCGACGTTGGCCACTGTCATTTAGTCAGCGTTGTTCGGCGGTGCTCAGGGTAGCAGTGGTGAAGCTCCTACGTCGTAGGGTGGCATCCAAGGGCAAGATCTATATATAGACAAAAAGGGGTGGTAAAACTGAGTGGCGTAATAAGGCACGTGTATTAAGAGAGAAAAAAAGAGAGGCGATGAGCTCCTGGAAACCTTCAACCTAAGCTCCAATGGCGATGGCCGCAATGGAACCCCGTCATCGAATTTTGGCAGCCTAGCGGCCCAATTATTAGGGTTTTGGAAAGGCAAAATGGAGGAGAGATAGAGGTGTTTATAGGGGTAGAAAATATGTGGCATTGGTGCAACGAATACGTGTGATGTTTGGGGATTTGGATCAGAATCGATTCCGTGTTGGGAGTGGACTTGGTTTGAAGGTTGAAGTCGGCCTGATAGGTGGGCCGGTCGGTGTGGAAGAAATTAAAAGGGGAGGTAGAATTTCCTATGGTGTAGGTAGGGGCTCTGGGACGTATTGAGGCTCTATCAGACCACGTTCCCATCCTGCTGACCACAACATAATGTACCCGCTGTTTCAAGTTTGAACATGAATGGTTACACCTACATTGCTTTCACAACATGGTTAAAAGTTATGGGAAAGACTTGTTACCAGAATTAGCCAAATACATATGTGGATAATAAAATGCATGAGACATGCAAACACCTTTAGTGGTTGGGCACAACATACAACGGGTATACTAAAAAAAGAAAATGAGTGGATTTCATCGTTATTGACAGCCTTGAAGAGCTGAAGTTTGCCCGCTTTCTACGCATGAAATTAAGCTCAGAAGCCAAACAAATGAGCAACTAGCACAACTTATATGCGAGGAAGAGCGCAAATGATATCAATATTCTGAAGCCATATTCATACTAGAAGGAGATTCGAACATAAGATACTTTCATAGTATTGAAAATGAGAACATAGGAGGATACTTATTTATTCTCTAGATTAGGATGAGGGAATGATTCAGGGCCATGAGAAACTTAATTCACATTTAAAATTACTACAAAGATTTGTTGGGTATATCCGAGGAAGGCAAGTTGATGAGGACATCCCTACCAAACTACTACCTCCGTCATTACAAGATGAAGACGAAGCTGCTGTGAAGCTCAAGTTCAATAAAGTCAGGATTGGATCCATTACAAGGGCTCATTAGAAGCTACTTAAAGAACAGGTGAATCCACTCCCAAATGGTACTTTGATCGATGAGAACTTTATACTGCCTAAGTCATTTTACTTGTGTATGATCAGGTACGAAGATGGAGCAAGCATTGCACGAGGAGGAGAGGAGCAGCTGGACATGGAGCTGAACATGAAGACAACTCATGGACGCGCGAGTGAGGAGAGGGAGGCATGCGCGAAGGAGGAAGAGAAGGTCTAGGCCGGCGCCACGCCCGGTCCAACCGGCCGCCACACCGGCCGGTCCGGCCCCCACGCCGGATGAGCCTGGCGCCCGCCGGGTCCTACGCCGGTACCAACCGGGCCATGTCCAGAAGCCCTGGCACCCCTGCCTGGTTCCAGCCCGGTTCCAGGTCCGGTTCCGACCGGCCCCCAGGTCGGCCATGTCCGAGTCAGTCTCGACCAGATCCCGATCTGGGTCGGTTATTATTGTTGTTTTTCAACTTCTAGTCGTCCTGAACCCCTATATAAGTGCCCAGGGCGCCCCCATAATAGGTTTGGACCACGTTTAAGATAAACTCTAGTTCATAGTTGATTGCTACACAACTCTATTGAATTCTATACACCAATTCGCATCGATCTGGCCTTTTACTACTGAAAGTTTGTGTGATTTGTTGTTCCATAGGGGACTAGAAGATTGCAATTTACCGCTTTGTGGTCGACGGCTACGTGCGCAAGTGTGTGGAGTTGCGAATATTTTGCAAGGTTGAGAGCTGTTGCATTGGCGACAGGAATCAATCGAGAGACTTCGTCGGCGTTATACAAGTTACCTCCACCTCCTCATCGTGTTATGTCCGTTGTGTTCATCGTGTGTTTATCACCACCTCCGTGCTTACTGAGAAGATCGGGCAACCCCTTATCATCTTGGTGGTATCAAGATTTTTTTTACTCTTTTTTTCTTATTGAGGGAGTTGTGGAAGATGTTTTTACTCTTTTTTTGCTCTATTTTTCACGGTTACTATAGCTACAGTAAAAAATTATTCTTATATTTGACGCTAATCCTTGTAACACGGCCAACAGAAATTGCAAAGCACCAAAACCCTAATGAGCAGCCTGTCGAGCGGTAAAACTAGTCTCTTCTGGGCAAGTTCCTAGTCACTTATATCGAAAGGCTGTGTCTATGATTGGGAACAAGCAAACTGTATGATATGTGGACTCGGAGCAACAAAAAGCAAACACTAGATGATAAACTAGAAGATCTAGAAACACAAACCGTAGACAATCTACTAGAAAACGAGATGGAGGAAAAAGATGCGCAAAAACAAGACACAAACAACAACTAAAACTCGAAATTAGTGCAATCTAAGGCTATGGAAAAACCCTAACCCTAATATTTTTGGCTTTTCCTGGATAGGAAACACTCACAACTCAACTATAGGGTGGATTGTGGATGGCTACCGAGGAAACGCTGAAATCTGATACCAAGATGATAAGGGTGCCCGATCTTTTCAGAGCACGGAGGTGGTGATGAACACATGATGAACATAGCGGAGATAACACGATGAGGAGGTGGAGGTAACTTGTATGATGCCGACAAAGTCTCTCGATTGATTCCTGTAGCCAATGCAACATCTCTCAACCCTGAAGATATTCGCACTCCACACACTTGCGCACGTACCCGCCGACCACGAAGCGGTAAATTGCAATCTTCTAATCCCCAATGGAACAGCAGATCACACAAACTTTCTGTAGCAAAACACCAGATCGATACGAATTGGTGTATATAATTCAACAGAGTTGCGTAGCAATCAACTATGAACTAGGGTTTATCTTAAACGTGATCTAAACCTATTATGGGGGCGTCCTGGTGAAAGGATCGTATGCCGCACCTAGAGGGGGGGTGAATAGGTGCTAATCAATTTTTAGTTTTTTTTTAATTTAGGCTTGACACAAAGGTAAATTCTCTAGATATGCAACTATGTGAATTTACCTATATGACAAGGCCAACTACTAAGCAAGATATAGCTACGCAATATATAGAAGAGATAATTGGATAGAGGTAACCGAGAGTGGAGCAAGCGGAGACACGAAGTTGATTCCGTAGTTCCCTTCCTTTGCAAGAAGGTACGTCTACGTTTGGAGGAGTGTGGTCGCTACGAAAGCCAGACCAACGCCACGAAGGCTTCACTCAGGTCTCCTGTGAGCACCGCCACGAAGGCCTAGCCCACTTCCACTAAGGGATTTCCTCGAGGCGGAAACCAGTTCTTACAAGGTTCTTGGGGCACACATCCACAACTAAATTGGAGGCTCCCAAATCTGTAACAACACAACAATCAACAACAAACAACTAGGGATCCAAAGACGAACACTAGCAAGGGGGCCCTCAACAAAATGAGGGGGAAATGCAAATCGCTTTGGTGAATATGTAGATCGGGGTCTTATCTCCTTCGATTCTCCAAAGTACAAAGGATTTGGGTGGTTGAGGGAGGAGATCTGACGATTTTGGTGTTCTTGGTGGCTCAGCAATGGTGGAGGAAGACTTTAGGGTTTGAGCAACCTTCCAAGGTAGGGGAAGGGTCGTTTTTATACCCCACCAACTATTCTGCCCGTTGGAAGCCATTTGGCGGCAGTGCTGGCCGTGAATCGGCTGAAGTGCCGGCGAAACAGGCACCATCGAGGCCCGAGTGCCGGAGATGCCGGGGCAGTGCCGGGGTGCAGCCACCGGCAGTGTCGGCCCAACTCCACCGGCAGTGCCGTCCACAGGAAACGCTCCAACTCCACACTTTTCTCCTTTTTGAGTGGATCAGGATTATCAGATGTGGTACTTTTCTTTATCTGTCACTCACTTAGCACACAGTTAGATTGTCACCGGTGTTGTTAACAAACAAGCAAAACCCTAGAGATCATCAAATGCTCTTTCAATCTCCCCCTTTTTGGTGTTTGATGACAATACCGGGATTTCGCAAAGTAATGAGCAAAAATAGCATGGTGTTCGAAATAAGAGAGAAACTCCCCCTAGATGTGTGCATACATGAATTTTGTGTTTGAATATAAATGCACACATTAGGTATAGAGCAAGTGTAACTTTCCAGGTAGTAAACACAATGCTTACAAGACATATATGACAGATAATAGATGGGGGACAATAAAAGTTGAGATGTGGATATCATACCCTTCCATAAGGAAATCCTCAACTATGTATAATCTCGAACAAGAGTCCCATAATCATATCATGTATAATCTCGAACAAGAGATAAATCCATAGACAAGTTGATATATATAAGTTGATCATACCATTTCATAACGACAATCTCAACCATATTGAATTCCGAAAACCATAACAATATGTCACACACTAAACGGTCTTGCCACCACACATAGAATAGAGTTTTTAAACACCAAGACACAAACGATACAGTTCAACAAAAGCACAAATGATAAAAAGAGGACACAAGCTTTAAAGAAGTGGTAAATGAATATGCTTGTGCCTCCACCCTCGCAAATCCCGTGCAAGTAAATCCCGTGCAAGTCCTACTAGACCTTCTTCTCCCCCTTTGGCATCAAGGCACCAAAAAGGATAAAATAAGCGATGCTACGACATCCCATGGAAGCTCAGATATCCTCGGAGGATTCCTCCGTCTCTTCGTCATCTTCTGATTCTGCAGGCTTGGGCTCATCAACTTCATCATGACTAGGGGAGCGCTGCCGGCGAGAAGGATCGGGTAACCCAAGCTGCTCAAACTCAGTCACATTGCCATGCTTTGACAGTCATTCTTCCTTAGGAGTAATGACCTCTTCTGACCCACTCTCAACAGGAATGTCCAATTTGCGCATAATGAGCTTGGTGTTCCTCATGTCCATCTTCCTTTCCCTATGAGCTTGGTATTAACGCCTGTTGATGTCGGACTTGAGACAAAATATCTTGGCAAGCTTGGCCTCAATACGAGCAAACCATCCATTGTTAGCAGAGGGTACATACTCTGTGTCCAAGTCCTCTTCAACTGAATCATCATCACCGGGAAGACGAGGAGGAAGGGGCTGAGTCTTAACCTTGAGATCCTTGTGTTTGTGAGGCAAAAGGGTAACATCATCAATAAGTTTGCCATACCCAGCATTTTCCCAACGAGAGCAAATGAAGCACATGAAGTAGGGTGCAAACACCAGAGCCTTGCGAGATATGATGCAAGACCAAAACTCATTCCACAGAAAATCCATCACATCAAGCTGAAGGCCGGAGTCACGGTTCTGGTGAGTGAGATACAGAAGGTTTCCAAGATATCCATAAATTTGATCAACGCAACCAACCTTGGGATTGAGGACCTCTCGGTAAATGCGAAGAAGGATGTCATAAACTGGGTGAAGAAACTTCTGAGAGCCATACACCACTTCTCCTTCAAGATAAACATCAGCAAGAAGAGCCTTATCAATGGGCTTGAGAGTGTTGTGAGCCCGAAAGTATCCCCAGGTGCCATGTAACATGCGACCCTCGGTCATCCAAGTCATCGTCTTGGCATCATCATTATAGACATACACCGTCGCAAAGAATTGACCAATAACATCAACACAGTAAGGGTGATGAAACTTCATCAGGGGAAAAAGACCAAGTTGCTCACAAACCTCTCGAGCTTCTGCAAAGTACTGAGCATGCTTATCCATGTGAGCAAAGTTAATATGATGCATAGGAGCAACTCGATAGGTGGTATCAGCATAGAGATCAGAATAAGTCTTCTCTTGATATTTAGTCCAGAACAGCTCAGAACGGGTGTGCCTCGCAGCCTTCTGATGATGGCACCGTGAGGTTCAGGTGCAGCTAAGCCCTTCTCCTGACGAGATGCTTTCTTTACCGGTAAGATCCCAGCTTCAAAATCAGTAGGGACAGCCTGTTTGCCCGAGTTCGATCGGCGAGGACCACCTGCACCTGAGATAGCAAGGGATGGATGGAAAAGATGATAAGGTACACTAAAAGAGAGAAAATCTAACAATCAGTGCATGGCGAATGAAGTGTTCGAGTCAATTGTAGAGGCTAGATAAGATCTGGCAACAGCATCGCCGGCAGTGCCGCGGTGGTATGAGCGGCAATGCCGGCCCAACCGGCAGTGCCGGCCTAGTGGCAGTGCCGGTCAAACCTGGAACATGCCAGATCTGCTGCAGACTCACACATTGTTCCTCAAATTTTCATCACGTGATGCAAGAGATCATCTACCACTATGGCAAAATCTACGGAGCGATTCATCCAACTATCTTTCTTCTAGGTAGGTCAACCCATCCTAGAGATGGAGAGAGAGGGAGAGGAAGCTCACCGGAGGATGAAGCCATGGAGGAGGGTGGCCTGTCCGATTCCAACCGACCAGGGGAGGAGGGAGGGCACAGGACGGCGGCCGGAGGGCTGTGCGGCGGCGGCGACGGCTGGGTCATCGTGTGGGAGGAGAGGGACGCGGGGGGAAAAGAAATGAGCAGTTGCCATAACTCTCCCCCCGAATCCATCACTTAACCCCACCTGACAGCGGCAGTGCCGCTCGGCCGAGGCCGGCAGTGCTGGTGCGACTGGTAGTGCCGGGGTGAAACCACCGGAAGTGCCGGCAAGCCAGCCCCAAGCCCAAAAACCCTTGAAATTTTCAGAATGGTTTTTTAGGAAAGGTGGGGCTTAGGATAGAAAGATCACACTGTTGATGGTACTTTATCACCCATATTTGCAAACATTGCAAACAAAGACCAAGCATGAGTGATTTCCCATAAGAACAAATGAAAGTCAAATAAAATCCATAAAAGATCCAAATAACCCCAACACTTCACAAAGAAGAGTGTGGTGGCCTAGGCCACCATGTAGGATTGTTATATATGGTTTGGCACCGCGAACATATATCTTGGGCCCAAAACCAATACTCGTCATTGAAGCTCACATATCAATATGTATGATATAAAGAGAATGATTTCTTACTATTGGCATTATGGGGGAAGGGATAGCTCAATAGTTTAAACCGCACTTCCCCTATTTCCATGCCCACATCTAAACCAAATAAAGTTTTGAGACGAAGTTGTGTTTGCACGATGGTCAAGCTATACTCCTTGAATCAATGATATTTAGCTCATTCCTCAAATAGCAAAACCTTGCTTCATCAAGAGGCTTCGTGAATATATCGGCAAATTGATCTTTGGTAGGAACAAAGCATAGCTCAATATCACCACGGGCAACATGATCCCTAATAAAATGATTCCGAATCCCAATATGCTTCGTTCTTGAATGTTGCACCGGATTATAAGCAATCTTGATGGCACTTTCATTGTCACATAAAAGAGGCACTTTGTCACAAGTGACACCATATTCCTTTAAAGTTTGCCTCATCCATAACAATTGAGTGCATCCACTTGCGGCGGCAACATATTCAACTTCGGCGGTGGAGAGAGATATACAATTTTGCTTCTTAGAATACCAACACACCAAGGACCTACCAAGGAATTGGCAAGCCCCGGAGGTTGATTTCCTATCATCCTTGTCTCCCACCCAATCCGCATCGGTGTATCCATTAAGAAAGAAACTTGAGCCTTTAGGATACCAAAGACCATATCTTGGGGTATCAACTAAATATTGAAAGATTCTTTTGAGAGCCATCATGTGACTCTCCTTAGGAGAAGCTTGATACCTTGCATACACAAAAACACTCAACACTATGTCCGGTCTAGATGCACAAAGATAAAGCAAGCATCCAATCATGGAGCGATATACCTCTTGATCCACGTCTTTACCATTGGGATCAAGTGCAAGATGACATTTAGTAACCATTGGAGTGGCTACTCCCTTCATCTCCGTCATGTTGAACCTCGTGAGCATGTCTTGGAGATATTTTGCTTGATTGATGAAAGTCCCTTCTCTCAATTGCTTGATCTCAAAACCAAGAAAGAACCTCATCTCTCCCATCATAGACATCTCAAACCTATAGGTCATAAGCTTTGAGAATTCATCATTGAAAGCTTTGTTAGTATAGCCAAAGATAATATCATCAACATATAATTGGCAAACAAAAAGCTCCCCATTGACCCTCTTAGTAAAAAGAGTTGGATCGATTAGCCCAACATCAAAACCACGGTCTATCAACAATTCTTTAAGGTGCTCGTACCAAGCTCTAGGAGCTTGTTTGAGACAATAAAGTGCTTTATCAAGCTTATAGACATGGTTAGGAAAGTCGGGATCCTCAAACCCTGGGGGTTGCTTAACATAAACCACTTCATGCAAAGGACCAGTAAGAAATGCACTTTTCACATCCATTTGTTGTAACTTAAAGTTGTGGTGTGATGCATAAGCAAGAAGGATACGGATGGACTCAAGGCGAGCCACGGGAGCATAAGTTTTTCCAAAGTCAATTCCTTCAATTTGAGAGAAACCTTGAGCCACCAATCTTGCCTTGTTCCTCACAACATTTCCAAACCCATCTTTCTTGTTCTTGAAAATCCATTTAGTGCCTATAACATTGCGGCACTCCTTTGGCTTCTCTACTAAAGTCCATAATTTATTGCGCTTGAAGTTGTTGAGTTCATCGTGCATAGCTTCCAACCAATCCGAATCTTCAAGAGCTTCAAATACTTTCTTGGGTTCCACTAAGGAGATATACGCATGATGATTGCTAAAGTTAGCCAATTGCCTTCTTGTGGAAACTCTTCCTCTTACATCACTTAGGACCTTATCATGAGTGTGTCCAAGAATTTCCAACTTCCTATCTCTTCTTGATAGACGACGGGCCTCGATCTCCTCCTTGGTTCTTCTTGTCCTTGGAGGTATCACTTGATCAACTTGATCATTTGGGTCCCCGTCTTGACCTTCAATTTGAGCTTCTCAATTTCTTGAGACTTGAGAGTGCTCAACATCATGTGCTTGATCTTGGACATTATTCGGTGAGAGGAGAATATTGAATGGATACTCATCGGATCCATCATGAATCTTAGATTGATCTTGTCCTTGATCTTGCACACTAGAGGGAGGGTCTTGTTCTTGTTCTTGGGTGGGTGCATCATTAGCTTCAAGAGATGGAGTATGTTGATGTTGAGAAGATGAGGGCTCCACCGTGATGGAGCATAGTCCTTCCCGAGACGCCACACCGTGTCCCTCAATGGGGCGGAAAAATCCCACACCCATTCTTATTATGGCATCTTGAGGTATTTCATCACCTGCACAAACATCAACTTGCCCCACTTGGGAGCCATCATTTTCCTCGAACTTCACACTACAAGATTCGATGATAATCTTGGAAGATATATCAAAGACTCTATAAGTGTGAGATTCGGCACCGTAACCAACAAATATACCCTCTAAAACTTTAGGAGAAAATTTAGATAAACGAACTCCTTTGATTTTATAGAAACACTTACACCCGAACACCTTGAATATGAGATATTAGGCTTGTTACCGGTGAGTATTTCATATGGAGTCTTTTTCAAGCCCTTACAGAGATAGAGACGGTTAGAAGAGTGGCAAGCGGTGGAAATGGCTTCGGCCCAAAAATTATAGCGGGATTTATATTCCGCCATCATAGATCTTGCCATATCCATAAGAGTCTGGTTCTTCCTCTCCGCAACACCATTTTGTTGAGGGGTGTATGCAGTGGAATATTGATGTCTTATCCCATCACTAAGAAAATCATTGAGTGTGTAGTTCTTGAACTCGGAGCCATTGTCACTTCTTATTGCCATTATAAGGAGGTTGTGTTGATGTTGCACCTCGGTAGCAAAGTCAATGAAGATTTGTTGAGTCTCATCTTTCTTCTTGAGAAAGTAGACCCAAGTGTATCTTGAATAGTCATCAACAATTACCAAGCAATATTTCTTCGCACCAAGACTTGCATGAGTGGTAGGACCAAAGAGATCCACATGAAGGAGCTCCAAGATCCTCTTGGAAGAGATGATAGTCTTGCTTGGGTGCGGAGAGTCATGCATTTTGCCTTCAACACAAGCCCTACAAACACGATCTTTGGCAAAAGAAACATTTTCCATTAGTCCCACAATATGGTTCCCCTTGTGAAGACTTTGCAAAGTTCTCACGTTGACATGGGCCAAGCGGCGATGCCACAACCAACCCACATCCGCCTTTCCGAATAGGCACATCGCACTTGAGGTGGTGGCTGATACGTCTCCAACGTATCTATAATTTCTGATGTTCCATGCTAGTTTTATGACAATACCTACATGTTTTGCTCACACTTTATAATGATTTTATGCATTTTCCGGAACTAACCTATTAACAAGATGCCGAGGTGCCAGTTCCTGTTTTGTGTTGTTTTTGGTTCCAGAAAGGCTGTTCGGGCAATATTCTCGGAATTCGACGAAACAAAAGTCAAACATCTTATTTCACCGAGACAGACCAGAACACCGAAGGGGAGCCGGAGAGGAGGCCCAGGGCCCCCACACCACACTCGGGCGCGGCCTAGGAGGGGGCGCGCCGCCCTATGGGGTGGGCCCCAGGCACCCCTTGTGCCGCCTCTTCGCCTATATAATCTCTCGTGATGTGAAAACCCTACAACAATTGACGAAACTCCAGAAAGACTCCAGGGGCGCCGCCATCGCGAAACTCCGTTTCGGAGGACAGAAGTCTCTGTTCCGGCACGCCGCCGAGACGGGGAATTGCCCCCGGAGTCATCTCCATCGACATCACCGCCATCTTCATCGCCGTTGTTGTCTCCCATGATGAGGAGGGAGTAGTTCTCCCCCGAGGCTGAGGGCTCTACCGGTAGCTATGTGGTTCATCTCTCTCTCCCATGGTGTGATCTTTATATGATCATGAGCTTTGTATCACTATTAATCTATGTGCTACTCTAGTGATGTTATTAAAGTAGTCTATTCCTCCTCCATGATGTAATGTTGACAGTGTGTGCATCATGTAGTACTTGGCGTAGGTTATGATTGTAATCTCTTGTAGATTATGAAGTTAACTATTACTATGATAGTATTGATGCGATCTATTCCCCTTTCATAGCTATTGTTGACAGTGTGTATGCTATGTTAGTACTCGGTCTAAATTGCAACGGTCTATTATGCACTCTAGAGGTTACTTTAAATGAACTCCGGATGTTGTGGAGCTTGTTTACTCCGGCTTGAGGGTGCTCTTGTAGCCCTACACAATGAATGGAGTTTGTTATCCAACAAGAGAGTGTTTAAGAGTAGCATTTATTTATCCAATTATGTGATCATTGTTGAGAGTGTCCACTAGTGAAAGTATGATCCTTAGGCCTTGTTTCTAAGCATTGAAACACCGTTTCCAACAAGTTCTGCTACATGTTCGCTTGCTGCCATTTTTATTTCAGATTGCAATTGTTACTTATAATCATCCATATTACTTGTATTTCACTATCTCTTCACTGAACTAGTGCACCTATACATCTGACAAGTGTATTAGGTGTGTTGGGGACACAAGAGACTTCTTGTATCTTAATTGCAGGGTTGCTTGAGAGGACTATCTTTGACCTCTACCTCCCGAGTTCGATAAACCTTGGGTGATTCACTTAAGGGAAACTTGCTGCTGTTCTACAAACCTCTGCTCTTGGAGGCCCAACACTGTCTACAGGAATAGAAGCGTGCATAGACATCAAGCTATTTTCTGGCGCCGTTGCCGGGGAGGTAAGGTAAAAGGTATTCACATCCTCCGACTACTAAGCTATTTCCTAGCACTGTTGCCGGTGTGAGTGCTCGAAGATATCTCCTTTAGATCCTGCAATTATATCTTTTTGTTTCTTGTTTTTATTTTCACTAGTTAGGCTTAATGGAAAACAACAAAAAAATTAGAGATCTTTATGTACTTTATCTTGAACTAGGCCATGATGTGTTTGAAGAGAGAATTAAAAAACCCATGGAACCCTGTTTGCAAAATAGTTGTAGCAATGTTATTAGCATGAACTCTTTGAATACTATTATTGCTAATGCTATGGAAGAATTTAAGCTTGGGGAAGCTGGTTGTGATATTTTTAGTCCCCCAAGTTTTGAGGAGAAAATTTTCTTTGATGATACTTTGCCTCCCATTTATGATGATTATAATGATTGTGGTATTTTGGTGCCACCTACTATGGAGGATAAAGGTTATTATGATTATACCATGCCTGCAATTTATGATGATTACAATGATGAATATGATATTTTCAGTCCACCTACTATTGAGGAGAAAATTAATTATGATTACAATATGCCTCCTATATATGATGATTATGGTGATGAGAATAATAATGAAGGCTATCTTATTGAATTTTCTCCCACTACAATTAATAGTAATGATTATGCTTATGTGGAGAGTAATAATTTTATGCATGTAGCTCATGATAAGAATGTTTCATGTGATAGTTATATTGTTGAGTTTTTTCATGATGCTACTGAAAGTTATTATGAGAGAGGGAAACATGGCTATATGCATCTTAAGAATATTAAGTTTCCCCTCTTTATGTTGAGAATTTTGAATTCCTCGTGTTTTATATTCCTGTGCTTGTCACATTATTCTTCATGAATTTATTTGTGTACAAGATTCTTATGCATAGGAAGTGGGTTGGGCTTAAATATGTTTTGAATTTGCTTCTTGATGCTCTCTTTTACTTCAACTCTTATTTCTTGCGTGAGCATCATTAAAATCACTGAGCCCATCTTAATGGCTATAAAGAAAGCACTTCTTGGGAGATAACCCATATTTTATTTTGCTACTGTTTTGTTGTGTCTTGGAAGTTGTTACTACTGTAGAAACCTCTCCTTATCTTTATTTTATTGCATTGTTGTGCCAAGTAAAGTCTCTAATAGAAAGTTCATACTAGATTTGGATTTCTGAAACAGATTTTTAGCTCTCACGAATTTGAGTAGATCTCTCTGTAGGAGAACCTAAAAATTCTGCAAAAATTCATGCGTGTTCCTCGATATGTACGCAACTTTCATTAGTTTTGAGTTTTCTGATCTGAGCAAGTTAAGTGCCTCGAAAAAATTCGTCTTTACGGACTGTTCTGTTTTGACAGAATCTGCCTTTTACTTCGCATTAATATTGCCTCTTTTACTGTGTTGAGTGGATTTCTTTGTTCCATTAACTTTCAGTAACTTTGGGTAATGTCCAGAAGTGTTAGGAATGATTGTGTTACCTCTGAACATGTGAATTTTTGATTATGCACTAACCCTCTAATAAGATTGTTTTGAGTTTGGTGTGGAGGAAGTTTTCAAAGATCAAGAGAGGATGATACAATATGATCAAGAAGAGTGATAAGTCTAAGCTTGGGGATGCCCCCGTGGTTCATCCCTGCATATTTCAAGAAGACTCAAGCATCTAAGCTTGGGGATGCCCAAGGCATCCCCTTCTTCATCGACAACTTATCAGGTCACCTCTAGTGAAACTATATTTTTATTCCGTCACATCTTATGTGCTTTACTTGGAGCGTCGGTTTGCTTTTATTTTTGTTTTTGTTTGAATAAACTCGGATCCTAGCATTCTTTGTGTGGGAGAGAGACACGCTCCGCTTTTTCATATGAACACTAGTGTTCTTCGCTTTTACTTTTAATGTTCAATGACAAAAGTTGAAAGCCGCTGCATTTATTGCTATTTGGTTGGGAACATGAAATGCTTCATGTGGTAATTGGTATATGGTCTTGAATAATTCGATACTTGGCAATTGTTTTGCTCAATAGATCATGTTTAAGCTCTTGCATCATGTACTTTGCACCTATTAATGAAGAACTACCATAGAGCTTGTTGAAATTTGGTTTGCATGATTGGTCTCTCTAAAAGTCTAGATATTTTCTGGTGAAGTGTTTGAACAACAAGGAAGACAGTTTAGAGCCGTATAATGCTTGCAATATGTTCTTATGTAAGTTTTGCTGTACCGATTCATACTTGTGTTTGCTTCAAACAACCTTGCTAGCCAAAGCCTTGTACTGAGAGGGAATTCTTCTCGTGCATCCAAAACCTTGAGCCAAAATCTATGCCATTTTTGTCCACCATACCTACCTACTATGTGGTATTTCTCTGCCATTCCAAAGTAAATTACTTGAGTGCTACCTTTAAAATTTCATTCCTTGTCTTTGCAATATATAGCTCATGGGAAAATAGCCTTAAAAACTATTGTGGTAAGAATATGTAGCTTATGTATCTTATTTCTTATAAGTTGCTTGTTGAGCGGTAACCATGTTTCTGGGGACGCCATCAACTATTACACTTTTGTTGAATATCATGTGAGTTGCTATGCATGTTCGTCTTGTCTGAAGTAAGGGTGATTTATCATCATCAAATGGTTTGAGTATGTATATTGTTAGAGAAGAACATTGGGCCGCTAACTAAAGCCATGTATCATGGTGGAAGTTTCAGTTTGGACATTAATCCTCAATCTCTTATGAGAATATTATCTGTTGTTGAATGCTTATGCATTAAAGAGGAGTCCATTATCTGTTTTCTATGTTGTCCCGGTATGGATGTCCTTAGTTGAGATCTATCAAAAACGAGAAATCAAATGCGATTTATCTCCTTGGACCTTTGTACAGGCGGCATAGAGGTACCCCTTTGTGACACTTGGTTGAAACATATGTTATGCAATGATAATCCATGTAAATCCAAGCTAATTAGGACAAGGTGCGAGCACTATTGGTATTCTATGCATGAGGCTTGCAACTTATAGGATGTCTTATGCATAACACATATGAATTATTACTATCGTTGACAAAATTGTTTCTATGTTTTCAAAATAAAAGCTCTAGCACAAAAATAGTAATCCATGCTTCCCTCTGCGAAGAGCCTTTCATTTACTTTATGTTGAGTCAGTTTACCTACTTCCTTCTATCTTAGAAGCAAACACTTGTGTCAACTGTGTGCATTGATTCCTACATACTTGCTTATTTGCACTCATCATATTACTTTGTGTTGACAATTATCCATGAGATATACATGTTGAAGTTGAAAGCAACTTCTGAAACTTATATCTTCCTTTGTGTTGCTTCAAAACTTTCTACTAAGAATTTATTGCTTTATGAGTTAACTCCTATGCAAGTCTTATTGATGCTTGTCTTGAAAGTACTATTCATGAAAAGTCTTTGCTATATGATTCATTTGTTTAGTCATTGTCTTTACCATTGCTTGAATCACTTCATTCATCTATGCTTTACAATAGTATGATCAAGATTATGTAAGTAGCATGTCACTACAGAAATTATTCTTTTTATCGTTTACCTACTCGAGGGCGAGTAGGAACTAAGCTTGGGATGCTTGATACGTCTCCAACGTATCTATAATTTCTGATGTTCCATGCTAGTTTTATGATAATACGTACATGTTTTGCTCACACTTTATAATGATTTTATGCATTTTCCGGAACTAACCTATTAACAAGATGCCGAGGTGCCGCCTGTTTTGGTTCCAGAAAGGTTGTTCGGGCAATATTCTCGGAATTCGACGAAACAAAAGCCAAACATCTTATTTCACCGAGACGGACCAACACCGAAGGGAGTCGGAGAGGAGGCCCAGGGCCCCACACCACAGGGCGCGGCCTAGGAGGGGCGCGCCGCCCTATGGGGTGGGCCCCAGCACCCCTTGCGCCGCCTCTTTGCCTATATAATCTCTCGTGACGTGAAAACCCTACAACAATTGACGAAACTCCAGAAAGACTCCAGGACGCCGCCGCCACCGCGAAACTACGTTTAGGGGGACAGTCTCGCCGCCGGGCGGGAATTGCCCCGGAGTCATCTCCATCGACATCATCGCCATCTTCATCGCCGTTCTCTCCCATGATGAGGAGGGAGTAGTTCTCCCCCTGAGGGCTCTACCGGTAGCTATGTGGTTCATCTCTCTCCCATGGTGTGATCTTTATATGATCATGAGCTTTGTATCACTATTAATCTATGTGTTACTCTAGTGATGTTATTAAAGTAGTCCATTCCTCCTCCATGATCTAATGTTGACAGTGTCTGCATCATGTAGTACTTGGCGTAGGTTATGATTGTAATCTCTTATAGATTATGAAGTTAACTATTACTATGATAGTATTGATGCGATCTATTCCCCTTTCATAGCTATTGTTGACGTGTGTATGCTATGTTAGTACTCGGTCTAAATTGCAACGGTCTATTATGCACTCTAGAGGTTACTTTAATATGAACTCCGGATGTTGTGGAGTTTGTTTACTCCGGCTTGAGGGTGCTCTTGTAGCCCTACACAATGAATGGTGTTTGTTATCCAACAAGAGAGTGTTTAAGAGTAGCATTTATTTATCCAATTATGTGATCATTGTTGAGAGTGTCCACTAGTGAAAGTATGATCCTTAGGCCTTGTTTCTAAGCATTGAAACACCATTTCCAACAAGTTCTGCTACATGTTCGCTTGCTGCCATTTTTATTTCAGATTGCAATTGTTACTTATAATCATCCATATTACTTGTATTTCACTATCTCTTCGCCGAACTAGTGCACCTATACATCGACAAGTGTATTAGGTGTGTTGGGGACACAAGAGACTTCTTGTATCTTAATTGCAGGGTTGCTTGAGAGGACTATCTTTGACCTCTACCTCCTGAGTTCGATAAACCTTGGGTGATTCACTTAAGGGAAACTTGCTGTTCTACAAACCTCTGCTCTTGGAGGCCCAACACTGTCTACAGGAATAGAAGCGCGTAGACATCAAGCTATTTTCTGGCACCGTTGGGGAGGTAAGGTAAAAGGTATTCACATCCTCCGACTACTAAGCTATTTCCTAGCACTGTTGCCGGTGTGTGAGTGCTCGAAGCTATCTCCTTTAGATCCTGCAATTATATCTTTTTGTTTCTTGTTTTTATTTTCACTAGTTAGGCTTAATGGAAAACAACAAAAAAACTAGAGATCTTTATGAACTTTATCTTGAACTAGGACATGATGTGTTTGAAGAGAGAATTAAAAAACCCATGGAACTATGTTTGCAAAATAGTTGTAGCAATGTTATTAGCATGAACTCTTTGAATACTATTATTGCTAATGCTATGGAAGAATTTAAGCTTGGGGAAGATGGTTGTGATATTTTTAGTCCCCCAAGTTTTGAGGAGAAAATTTTCTTTGATGATACTTTACCTCCCATTTATGATGATTATAATGATTGTGGTATTTTGGTGCCACCTACTATGGAGGATAAAGTTTATTATGATTATAGCATGCCTGCAATTTATGATGATTACAATGATGAATATGATATTTTCAGTCCACCTGCTATTGAGGAGAAAATTAATTATGATTACAATATGCCTCCTATATATGATGATTATGGTGATGCGAATAATAATGAAGGCTATCTTATTGAATTTGCTCCCACTACAATTAATAGTAATGATTATGCTTATGTGGAGAGTAATAATTTTATGCATGTAGCTCATGATAAGAATGTTTCATGTGATAGTTATATTGTTGAGTTTGTTCATGATGCTACTGAAAGTTATTATGAGAGAGGGAAACATGCCTATATGCATCTTAATAATATTAAGTTTCCCCTCTTTATGTTGAGAATTTTGAAGTTCCTTGTGTTTTATCTTCCTGTGCTTGTCACTTTGTTCTTCATGAATTTATTTGTGTACAAGATTCTTATGCATAGGAAGTGGGTTAGGCTTAAATGTGTTTTGAATTTGCTTCTTGATGCTCTCTTTTACTTCAACTCTTATTTCTTAATGGCTATAAAGAAAGCACTTCTTGGAAGATAACCCATGTTTTATTTTTCTACTGTTTTGTTGTGTCTTGGAAGTTGTTACTACTGTAGCAACCTCTCCTTATCTTTATTTTATTGCATTGTTGTGCCAAGTAAAGTCTCTAATAGAAAGTTCATACTAGATTTGGATTTCTGCGCAGAAACAGATTTTTAGCTGTCACGAATTTGAGTAGATCTCTCTGTAGGAGAACTTAAAAATTCTGCAAAAATTCATGTGTGTTCCTCAGATATGTACGCAACTTTCATTAGTTCTGAGTTTTCTGATCTGAGCAAGTTAAGTGCCTCGAAAAAATCTGCTTTAACTGTTCTGTTTTGATAGATTCTGCCTTTTACTTCGCATTGCCTGTTTTACTGTGTTGAGTGGATTTCTTTGTTCCATTAACTTTCAGTAACTTTGGGTAATGTCCAGAAGTGTTAGGAATGATTGTGTTACCTCTGAACATGTGAATTTTTGATTATGCACTAACCCTCTAATAAGATTGTTTTGAGTTTGGTGTGGAGGAAGTTTTCAAGGATCAAGAGAGGAGGATGAGACAATATGATCAAGAAGAGTGAAAAGTCTAAGCTTGGGGATGCCCCGTGGTTCATCCCTGCATTTTTCAAGAAGACTCAAGCATCTAAGCTTGGGGATGCCTTGGGCATCCCCTTCATCGACAACTTATCAGGTCACCTCTAGTGAAACTATATTTTTATTCCGTCACATCTTATGTGCTTTACTTGGAGCGTCTGTTTGCTTTTATTTTTGTTTTTGTTTGAATAAACTCGGATCCTAGCATTTTTTGTGTGGGAGAGAGACACGCTCCACTTTTTCATATGAACACTAGCGTTCTTCGCTTTTACTTTTAATGTTCAATGACAAAAGTTGAAAGCCGCTGCATTTATTGCTATTTGGTTGGGAACAGGAAATGCATCATGTGGTAATTGGTATATGGTCTTGAATAATTCGATACTTCTTGGCAATTGTTTTGCTCAATAGATCATGTTTAAGCTCTTGCATCATGTACTTTGCACCTATTAATGAAGAACTACCATAGAGCTTGTTGAAATTTGGTTTGCATGATTGGTCTCTCTAAAAGTCTAGATATTTTCTGGTGAAGTGTTTGAACAACAAGGAAGACAGTGTAGAGTCTTATAATGTTTGCAATATGTTCTTATGTAAGTTTTGCTGTACCGGTTCATACTTGTGTTTGCTTCAAACAACCTTGCTAGCCAAAGCCTTGTCGAGAGGAATTCTTCTCGTGCATCCAAAACCTTGGAGCCAAAATCTATGCCATTTTTGTCCACCATACCTACCTACTATGTGGTATTTCTCTGCCATTCCAAAGTAAATTACTTGAGTGCTACCTTTAAAATTTCATTCCTTGTCTTTGCAATATATAGCTCATGGGAAAATAGCCTTAAAAACTATTGTGGTAAAGAATATGTAGCTTATGTATCTTATTTCTTATAAGTTGCTTGTTGAGCGGTAACCATATTTCTGGGGACGCCATCAACTATTACACTTTTGTTGAATATCATGTGAGTTGCTATGCATGTTCGTCTTGTCTGAAGTAAGGGTGATTTATCATGATCAAATGGTTTGAGTATGTATATTGTTAGAGAAGAACATTGGGCCGCTAACTAAAGCCATGTATCATGGTGGAAGTTTCAGTTTGGACATTAATCCTCAATCTCTTATGAGAATATTATCTCTTGTTGAATGCTTATGCATTAAAGAGGAGTACATTATCTGTTTTCTATGTTGTCCCGGTATGGATGTCCTTAGTTGAGATCTATCAAAAACGAGAAATCAAATGCGATTTATCTCCTTGGACCTTTGTACAGGCGGCATAGAGGTACCCCTTTGTGACACTTGGTTGAAACATATGTTATGCAATGATAATCCATGTAAATCCAAGCTAATTAGGACAAGGTGCGAGCACTATTGGTATTCTATGCATGAGGCTTGCAACTTATAGGATGTCTTATGCATAACACATATGAATTATTACTACCGTTGACAAAATTGTTTCTATGTTTTCAAAATAAAAGCTCTAGCACAAAAATAGTAATCCATGCTTCCCTCTGCTAAGGGCCTTTCTTTTACTTTATGTTGAGTCAGTTTACCTACTTCCTTCTATCTTAGAAGCAAACACTTGTGTCAACTGTGCATTGATTCCTACATACTTGCTTATTTGCACTCATCATATTACTTTGTGTTGACAATTATCCATGAGATATACATGTTGAAGTTGAAAGCAACTGCTGAAACTTATATCTTCCTTTGTGTTGCTTCAAAACTTTCTACTAAGAATTTATTGCTTTATGAGTTAACTCCTATGCAAGTCTTATTGACGCTTGTCTTGAAACTACTATTCATGAAAAGTCTTTGCTATATGATTCAGTTGTTTAGTCATTGTCTTTACCATTGCTTCGAATCACTTCATTCATCTCATATGCTTTAAAATAGTATGATCAAGATTATGTAAGTAGCATGTCACTACAGAAATTATTCTTTTTATCGTTTACCTACTCGAGGGCGAGTAGGAACTAAGCTTGGGATGCTTGATACGTCTCCAACGTATCTATAATTTCGATGTTCCATGCTAGTTTTATGACAATACCTACATGTTTTGCTCACACTTTATAATGATTTTATACATTTTCCGGAACTAACCTATTAGCAAGATGCCGAGGTGCCGTTCTGTTTCTGCTTTTGGTTCCAAAGGGTTCGGGCAATATTCTCGGAATTCGACGAAACAAAATCCAAACATCTTATTTCACCGAGACGGACCAGAACACCGAAGGGGAGCCAGAGAGGAGGCCAGGGCCCCCACACCACACCGGGGCGTGGCCTAGGAGGCGTGCCGCCATGGGGTGGGCCCCCAGCACCCTCTTGCGCCGCCTCTTCGCCTATAATCTCTCGTGACGTGAAAACCCTACAACAATTGACGAAACTCCAGAAAGACTCCAGGACGCCGCGCCATCGCGAAACTCCGTTTGGGACAGAAGTCTCTGTTCCGCACGCCGCCGAGACGGGGAATTGCCCCGGAGTCATCTCCATCGACATCGCCGCCATCTTCATCGCCATTGTTGTCTCCCATGATGAGGAGGGAGTAGTTCTCCCCCGAGGCTGAGGGCTCTACCGGTAGCTATGTGGTTCATCTCTCTCTCCCATGGTGTGATCTTTATATGATCATGAGCTTTGTATCACTATCAATATATGTGCTACTCTAGTAATGTTATTAAAGTAGTCTATTCCTCCTCCATGATGTAATGTTGACAGTGTGTGCATCATGTAGTACTTGGCGTAGGTTATGATTGTAATCTCTTGTAGATTATGAAGTTAACTATTACTATGATAGTATTGATGCGATCTATTCCCCTTTCATAGCTATTGTTGACAGTGTGTATGCTATGTTAGTACTCGGTCTAAATTGCAACGGTCTATTATGCACTCTAGAGGTTACTCTAATATGAACTCCGGATGTTGTGGAGCTTGTTTACTCTGGCTTGAGGGTGCTCTTGTAGCCCTACACAATGAATGGTGTTTGTTATCCAACAAGAGAGTGTTTAAGAGTAGCATTTATTTATCCAATTATGTGATCATTGTTGAGAGTGTCCACTAGTGAAAGTATGATCCTTAGGCCTTGTTTCTAAGCACTGAAACACCGTTTCCAACAAGTTCTGTTACATGTTCGCTTGCTGCCATTTTTATTTCAGATTGCAATTGTTACTTATAATCATCCATATTACTTGTATTTCACTATCTCTTCGCCGAACTAGTGCACCTATACATCTGACAAGTGTATTAGGTGTGTTGGAGACACAAGAGACTTCTTGTATCTTAATTGCAGGGTTGCTTGAGAGGACTATCTTTGACCTCTACCTCCCTGAGTTCGATAAACCTTGGGTGATTCACTTAAGGGAAACTTGCTGCTGTTCTACAAACCTCTCTTGGAGGCCCAACACTGTCTACAGGAATAGAAGCGTGCGTAGACATCAGTGGCCCCCGAGAAGTCCACCACATACAAGTTATGTTCGCGATACCCAACGAAAGAGACTTTTAGAGTCTTGCTCCACAAGAGGACCACAATATCATTATCAATAAAGACGGCAAAACCCATCTTACCAAGGGCGGAAACGGATAATAAATTGTAACCAAGGGTTTTGACAAGCATGACATCCACAAGAGTAATGTTGTGTGCAACTACAACCTTGACAAAACCCAATACCTCGGATGTAGAATTATCGCCAAAGGAGACGGTGATATTATTTATGTTGGGCGTCAACTCCTTGACGATATTCTTGCCGCCGGTCATATGACTTGTGCATCCACTATCAAGCACCCATTAAGACCCTCCGGCGGCATAGTCCTACATGAGATCAATTCTTGGATTTAGGTACCCATTTTTCAATGGGTTCTCTTTTGTTAGCAACAAGGGTCTTTGGTACCCAAATATACCAAGCAACATAACCATCATATGGGCCAACATATTTTGCATAGACATCACCATAATAATATTTAAATATAACACAGTGAGGGTTAGCAATTCCCGCATTATCATCATTAAAGTTTTTGGCCTTAGTGGCTTCACCATTAGTGATAGCTTTCTTGTTTTCTTGTGCGGGCTTGGCCTTCTTCTTGTTTGCCTTCTTTGCCTTGGCATTAAAGCCAATGCCCTCCTTCCCATTGTTTGACCTTTGCTTACTCAAAAGGTCATCCAAAGAAAGTTTACTTTGGGGAGAGGAGGCCTTAGCAAGTTCATCCTTCAACCTAGCATTTTCCTCAACAAGATTTGCATGATCACAAGAAAGGGTAGAGGAGCTAGGCACATCATATTTAGCAAGCCTAATTTGAAGTTGCTCATTATACTTGGAGAGGAGAGAGTTTTCACTCTTCAAAGCTTTGTGAGCCTTGTCTAGTTCATCTAGATCCTTCACAAGTTTCTCATGATCAACACGAATTTGGATTTTTCCTTTTAAGCAGTTTTACCTTAGCCCTAGCAAGATCTTTATCTTTAGTAAGCCTATTAATTTCATCTTGAGGCTCTTCAAGAATTTCTAGCCTCTCTTCAAGAGAAGCTATAATTTCTTGTCCTTCCTCAAGGGCATTTTTAAGAGCGTGAATTTCAAGAGAGTCCTCTCTCTCTCTCTATTCATTTTTATCAAGGGTATCATCTAGTTGTGCTAGTCGAACCATGAGATTTAAAACATGCTTTTTAGTGTCACCTTTCAAGTTAAGAATGAACTCATCAAAATCAAGCATTTCTTGTTTCACTTTTAAACTAGCATGATCAACCCCTAGATCATTTGATATGTTAGGCATAGAGGGGTTAGGGGATGATACCTCGGAAGATTTAGCCATGAGGCAACTTTCTTCCTCCATGTGAATGTCTTCATTGGGGAATTCACTTGGTGATGAAGAGTTGGTGGAGAGGTAAGCAAGAGCACCAATCCATTTGAAGTTTCATCATCATCATCATCATCTCCGGAGGTATATTCTTCTTGAGTTGATAGCACAATAGATGTGTCCAAGGAGGATCTAGCCATGAAGCAATGTGCATTCTTGATGTGAGGGTTCTCATTGGGGGATTCAAAGAGAGATGAAGAGCGAATATTGGTGGTGGCAATGGGGGCCACTTCCTTTGAGGTTTCTTCTTCATCACTACCACTCTCAACTTCATCAGAAGAATACTCTTCCTTAGTCATTAGCACAATCCTTGAGGGCCTCTTGTCCTTCTTACCCTTGTTGTAGAATTTCTTGTTGGGAGCCTTTGAATCTTTGCTCTTGTCCTTGGGAATGAGCCTTCCACCGCGAGTTTCCCTATGCTCATAGGGGCATTGGGCGATGAAATGGTTCTTGTCACCACAATTGTAGTACGATCTTGTTTTTGGACCCAAACCCTTGAACCCACTTGAGTTGTTTCTCTTGATGTTGTCTTCCTTGGCCTTAGATGGATCAATCCAAAAGGTTTTTGCATGGAATGCCATGTGATCATTGTAGTGGTATTCCAAACCATCCGGATAGGACATACTCCAAGATGCCCTATATGGTTCTTGAGGGTTCACCTCTTCCACGGTATTGACCCTCAAGGCAAGGTTTGTACCTCTAGACATTCCAATGGCACGATTGCGAGAGTCATGGGAGTTTTGTTCGGCCACCTTGAGAGCTTGCAACTCATGCACAACTTGTTGAGAGGTGAGAGAGGGGTAGCTTTCTCTTCCAAGGAGACTCTTGACATCAACGGGTTCAAAAGGCATCATGCAATCGATGTACTTGTCCTTGATCCAAAAATCATCAATATGTTGGGCACCCACATTCGGAAATGCATCGGCAACGGAGATGAGCCTTCGATACATCACTTGATGATCTTCATCCGGCAACCTCATGAATCCTTCGGCCTGATTCCGAAGAGCACTATACTTGTTTCTCTTCATGCTTTCACTTCCCATGAAGCTAATGGCCAAACCCTCCCATGTTTCCTTGGCGGTTGTGAAACTTCGAACAAGAGCCAATTCTTTTGTCCCCACACTAGTTTGAATCATGTGCAAGGCAATCGAGTTGAGTTGGTTATCAACCTCTTCTCTTCTAGTCAAACTTTCGGGGTTGTAAGGCTTGTACCCTTCCAAGATGATTCTCCAAAGTTCATTGGAGGCACTGCACACATAAGAGCAAAACTCAAATTGCCATGTACTGAAATCTTTATCATTAAATTTAGGTGCATCACCCCTAGTGTTTATATGAGGATGGGGAACCGGGATATCGGGTGAGCGGAAAGGTGGAGCCACATTATTGTAGCTCACATCCGCACTAGATGCTCTAGGAGAAGCATTGGGGGCTTTATTCTTGTCTAAGTTATCAACATCCAAGAGTGGGCTAGAAGAGGGTGTTCCCAAAGCATCTCCCTTTTCTAACGCACTCTTGTCCCTTTCCTCTATGAAGGGGATGACGGAGGGAGCCGGCGGCAAACGGTCGGAAATCATTTTCATCATGCTTTCCGTTTGAGCTTCCATGGCGGACCTCAAGGATGTTTCCATCGACTTGAGATCATCCATGGAGACCGGTTTCGTGGCCCCTTCCGTACCCTCATTTTCCGGCATACTCTTAGGCGGTTAAGCCCGAAATAAGAGCCAAGGCTCTGATACCAATTGAAAGGATCGTATGCCGCACCTAGAGGGGGGGTGAATAGGCGCTAATCAATTTTTAGTTCTTTTTTTTTAATTTAGGCTTGACACAAAGGTAAATTCTCTAGATATGCAACTATGTGAATTTACCTATATGACAAGGCCAACTACTAAGCAAGATATAGCTACGCAATATATAGAAGAGATAATTGGATAGAGGTAACCGAGAGTGGAGCAAGCGGAGACACGGAGTTGATTCCCGTAGTTCCCTTCCTTTGCAAGAAGGTACGTCTACGTTTGGAGGAGTGTGGTCGCTACGAAAGTCAGACCAACGCCACGAAGGCTTCACTCAGGTCTCCTGTGAGCACCTCCACGAAGGCCTAGCCCACTTCCACTAAGGGATTTCCTCGAGGCGGAAACCGGGCCTTACAAGGTTCTTGGGGCACACATCCACAACTAAATTGGAGGCTCCCAAATCTGTAACAACACAACAATCAACAACAAACAACTAGGGATCCAAAGATGAACACTAGCAAGGGGGCCCTCAACAAAATGAGGGGGAAATGCAAATCGCTTTGGTGAAGATGTAGATCGGGGTCTTCTCCTTCAATTCTCCAAAGCACAAAGGATTTGGGTGGTTGAGGGAGGAGATCTGACGATTTTGGTGTTCTTGGTGGCTCAACAATGGTGGAGGAAGACTTTAGGGTTTGAGCAACCTTCCAAGGTAGGGGAAGGGTCCTTTTTATACCCCACCAACTATTCTGCCCCTTGGAAGCCATTTGGCGGCAGTGTCGGCCCTGAATTGGCGGCAGTGCTGCCCCCTTCAGAAACAGGCCCAGTTCGTCGACAGAGCAGGCCGGCAGTGCCGGAGATAAACCGTCGGCAGTGCCGGGGTGCACCCACCGGCAGTGCCGGCCCAACTCCACCGGCAGTGCCGGCCACAGGAAAAGCTCCAGCTCCACACTTTTCTCCTTTTTGAGTGGATCGGGATTATCGGATGTGGTACTTTTCTTTATTTGTCACTCACTTACACATAGTTAGATTGTCACCGGTGTTGTTAACAAACACGTAAAACCCTAGAGATCAAGAAATGCTCTTTCACCTGGGCACTTATATAGGGGTTCAGGACGACCAGAAGTCGAAAAACAACAATAATAACCGACCCAGATCGGGATCTGGTCGAGACTGACTCAGACACGGCCGGCCTGGGGGCCGGTCGACCGGGCCAGGGGCCAGACGGGCCGGTCGGAACCGGACCTGTCATCGAGCTAGAACCGGGCAGGGGTGCCAGGGCTTCTGGACATGGCCCGGTTGGCACCAGCATAGGACCCGGCGGGCGTCGGGCTCATCCGGCGTGGGGGCCGGTATGGCCGGGCGTGGGGCCGGACCGGCCGGTGTGGCGGCCGGTTGGACCAGGCGTGGCGCCGGCCTGAACCTTCTCTTCCTCCTTCGCGTATGCCTCCCTCTCCTCCCTCGCGTGTCCATGAGATGTCTTCATGTCCAGCTCCATGTCCAGCTGCTCCTCTCCTTGTGCAATGTTTGCTCCATCTTCGTACCTAATCATACACAAGTAAAAGGACTTAGGCAGTATAAAATTATCATCGATCAAAGTGCCATTTAGGAGTGAATTCACCTGCTCTTTAAGTAGCTTCGCACGAGCCCTTGTAATGGGTCTAGTCCTGACTTCATTGGACTTGAGCTTCACAGCAGCTTCGTCTTCATCTTGTAATGACGGAGGTAGTAGTTTGGTAGGGATATCCTCATCACAACTTCTATAAGGATGAGACTTGAACATACGACATACCCTAATTATTGCACCTTAATCCGAGGAGGAAATAAGAAAGTTTTTTTTTCAAATGCAACACAAAAAGCTCCCGGTTTAGATGGGTTTTCAGCTGATTTCTACCATAACTTATGGGATGTCATTAAATTGTACCTTCTAGATTTGTTAAGCTTTATGCATGATAGATTCCTCCTGAAATTTTGTGAGATAATTTTATTACCTAAGAAACAAAGCAGAAAGGATCCAACAACATATGCCCGTATGTATTTTTAATGTTAGTTTTAAAAGTTTCACCAAGGTTGCAACAATCAGGCTAAACATAGTGGCAGATCATGTGTTTCATCCGGCTCAGGCTACGTTTATGGAAGCTCGTAACATCCTATATGGGGTGGTTATCCTTCATGAAACAGTCTACAAACTTCATAAGAAAATTTTGAATTGGTAATTTTAAAAATTGATTTTTTGAAAGTCTATGACCAAATCAAGTGGGTTTTCCTCCAACAGATTCTCAGAATGAAAGATTTTTGTACAGAGTAGCGTCCTTTAATTCATGGATTTTTGTCACGGGTTAGTGCTGCCATTGAACTTAATGTTGACATTGTAAAATACTTCCAGACAAAGAAAGGAGTATGATAGGGCGGTCCATTATTGGCAATGTTTTTTTAATATAGTGGTTGATGCTTGCCATCATGATTGGGCATGCAAAATATGATGGCCATATTGTAGGTGTGATTCCTCATCTTGTTGAAGGTGAATTATCTATCCTACAATATGTTGGCGATACAATCCTTTTTATCGAACATGACATCGAAAACACACGGAATATGCAGTTAATTTTGTCAGCTTTCGAGCAACTATCAGGTATAAAATTAATTTTTATAAGAGCGAATTGTTTTGTTTCGATGAGGCTCAAGACGAGGCCAAACATTCTGCCGAGTTATTTGGCTACGGATATGATCAGGTTCTTGTTAGGTATTTGGATATTCCGATTCATTTCTGAAGACTCACAAATGCCCTATGTAAATTAGTGGAGTAGTGTCTACAATTAAGATTAAGTAGTGGGAAAGCTAAAATATTATCATTGGGAGGAAGATTGCTTATCATTAACCGGCACTAACTAACATGGTAATGTACATGATATTTGTTTTCCAACTTTCAATAGGAGTTTATATTTCCGATCAAGACTCTTTTGGCAAGGAGATAGTGTCTAAAAGAAATATCGACTGGCTAAGTGGTGTGAGATTCATCACGCTGAGGATCAAGGAGGGTTTGGGATTTATGACCTTGAGTTCAAGAATAGAGCTTAATATACACGATAGTGGGAATTCATAATATGTACAAAACATTAATCCAGCCAAACATGCCGGTTGATATAAAAAATTGTGGAACATGAAGATTCCGCTCAAAACTAAGATATTTGTGTGATATCTCCGTCGAGGTGAAATCTTCGCCAAAAACAACCTTGTTAAACATAATTGACATGGAAGTAAAAAAATTGTGTCGTCTTTCACCATAATAATATTACAAAACGCTTATTCTTCTACTGCTCTTTTGCTAGATCTATATGGTAAAACATCCATATAGGTTCTACTTTATACCCACCAGGTAGCATTGCGGATATATTGGGCAATTAGCTCAATGGTGTGGCTTATATGTTTGAACTACTTATTAGGGTCGGAGAGATTACCGTTATTTGGTCGCTATGGTTATGTACGAATGAAAAGGTGTTTGATGACAATAATTCTTCCCTCACTCATGCACCTCATTCATGCAGGTTATCTACCGGTGGATAGCTATGTTCCGTTTATGGTCGTCTCTACAGCGTATGGAGCATGGCGACATGTTTATTGTTTTGATGAAGGGAATACATTAGTACACGAAGACATCAATTACACCCAGACTCTGCAACAACGTCATACCCCAATGGTAGTGCGGAGGCGCACAGCCGAAAAAAGAAGCTAACAAGGAAAGTCATGTTATAGTGTTCCAGTCCTTACAACAACCAACACAAACACCACCATGACCACACCTGAAGTCCAAGTTCTCCAAAAAATGACTCGCTTAGGATGTGTATACGCGGTTGGAGGATACTGCTAGGAATATTTTTTACCTACCATTTTTTTCGATAAAGGGCACTTTATTACTCAATTTTTTTAATCAAATTACCCGGCATTTGCATAGCCGAAGATGTTCATAGCTGTCCAACAGTATAAAACACACCAAAACACTACAAGATTGCGGAAACAAGAACAACTAGTCATCAGAAAAGGCCACATGAGGCAAAATCATACGATTATGTAGCCAACCATGCTGGGTAATAAACTCCTTAGCCGTTTCCTCCAACTATGTAGATGCCTCTGTAAAAAGGTCACGGTCCTCCAAGCGCTGGAGCGGTGGCCATGAACGGAGCAAAGTCATACACCGATAGATGACCTGCATTAGAGAAGAATTTTTATCATCAAAAATCTTATCATTCCTACATAGTCATAGCAACCATATTATGGCAATCGCTCCCACTCTAATAAGAACCTTAAACCTAGAATCCATCCTATTTAGCCAATTGCTGAAAATATTTGCAATCCTTCGGAGATATAAGGTAGAGCCTATCTAAATGATTGACCATATAGACCTAGCTAACCGACACTGAAAGAAAAGATGTTTTATTGTCTTTTCTTCATGATAGAAAACACATTTCGTACAGTCATGTTAGTTGCATTTTGCAAGGTTACCTTTAGTAAGAATAACGTAACGACGAAGGTCCCATGCAAAAAACCTTAGTTTTCAACATTATCTTCGTCTTCCAAATGTTTTTTATTATTAAGCATCGGCTGAATGGGTTTAACTAAATCCTTATACATGGATCCTACCGAGAATACACCATTCTTGATAAGTTCCCAACAAAATTCATCAGATCGTGTAGCAACTAGACTAAGTTTAAGTATTGTAGCATCTCATTCCAAGAAGCAACCGGGGTCCAACATTTATGGCAGCGTAATCTATGAAATAGTCGACCATCACCATAGGGGCCTTCGCAGTTTCTGTGATGTTTACTTGTAGTGCGCCTTTTATCTTTTATTTTGTTGTTAACACTTTTGAATGTGTGCCGTTGTGTGCATCTTTGTAATGCAGAAGGCAGTATAGTGCTTAAATCTTTTAAATAATAAAGCACACTTTATCGAGAGAATAAAAATCACATTCTTATTTGCTTGTTTCCTCTCGAAGTTTGCACTCACACAAAGTATGATTCGTAGTAGCTGTAAAAAAAGTATCATTCACTGTATTATTATGTTATAGATTCAGTCGTACGACTGATTAGCCATATTATTATTGAAGCAAACCCTCTGTGCCAGTCAAACTAGATAGATGGACAAAGGGATTGAGGTGGAGAAGGGTATTGGGTGAATCTTTCACCTAATCCCCGTGAGATAATACTCATTAAAACACCTGAAACCTCAACTGCCAAACAAGGCCTGAAGGACTAGCCAGCTAAGCAAAATTAGAAGTGCTTGACGGAGGATAATGGGATCTTGGTGGCGGCGCGCCCGAACGTTATGGGGCAGCAGCAGACGAACTGCAGGTTGAGGAAGCTGCAGAAGCCCCTCTCGTTGCCGAGCCCGATCCGGACGCAGTGCTCCGTGCACATGTCCTCACTGCACGGCACCATCCGCTCGCACTTGGACGGGTCCGTCGACATCGGCATGGTCACCGCCTCCTTCTCCTGATGCGTCTCGCCGCCTGCACACAAGATCGCACACGTCGAGACCACATAGAAAGAGAACGTGGAAAGTGCATGGAGTAGTATTATGTGTGTTTTAGCAAAACAAAAGAAATATTGTGTTTTGCACGAAGCCGGAGATTCAGAACATACCTGTGGCGTGTGATGCGCAGCAGCACGACAGCAGCAGAGCGGCGGCGAGGAGGAGAAGAGCAGCCTTGGGACTGCTGGCCATTTTGGGTTAACGGACGGACAGATGGGAATGGGTTTCTTCTTCTCGAAAAAAGAGTCCAATGTATAGTCTGTTATATCGTTTGCAGTGTTATTTGGTTGGACGTCGGGTTATATACACG
Organism: Lolium multiflorum; assembly: GCA_030979885.1. Taxonomy (NCBI): domain Eukaryota; kingdom Viridiplantae; phylum Streptophyta; class Magnoliopsida; order Poales; family Poaceae; genus Lolium; species Lolium multiflorum. The sequence continues at coordinate 249,894,590 of CM061752.1, read as the reverse complement.
CGCGATGGGTGAAAATTAGCACTGGATTGATATGCCTGTGAATCACGTGGTAAATCTGCTTGAGATTTTCTTGGTATATTAATGCAGAGATTTTCTCTTCTATGCCTTCGAGTGAATTGTACTACTCCTTTTGATCCTAAATACTTGTTGTAGATTTAGGCTAAATATAAGCTAAAATTTCTCTAGATTTACTGAACTTGTGACACATATTTAGGGCCGGAGGGAATAATTAATTTGCATTCGCGATTTCGCGTGGTGGAATGATCTTGGCCGTGCTAAAAAAAGACAACCGAAATCTTACAGAATATGGACGAGATATTTGTGTATATATCCTTAGTATTGGCATTAACAGCTAGCATATTTTTCTGTCGCACCATTCTTTTTTTTTTCATGGTTCATCATATTTTCATTGATTGCATGTCAACATAATATTTGGAATGCTTAAGCTATTTACGATTTATAGTATAGATTTTTTCTTTTGACCGGGAGGATAGACCATTGATCTGGCAGTGTTCAAGAATCAAGTGACATGTCTATTTCAATATACGAAGATTGCACCGAGGAACGAAATGAAAGCAACGTCATACTTTAAGACCTGGAGTTGGGCATGACCTTTGAGATTGTGCGCGACGTGCGAGGGTACTACAATGACAAATACGCAAAAGCAAAAGGATCTGGTGCGACGAGAAGAAACCCAAACATCAATGATAATCGAGATGTGAAGTACCTTGCTCTTTGTTGTTCTCACTAGTCACTAGGGCGAGACTCACTCGAACCCAAGAAATATATTGAAACCAAATTAACTACTGGCCCGATGGCAAGTTTCATCTTTCAACAGTCATTTTGGATTACATTAAACCCACATAAATCTTGGCTATTTAGATGCAACAAATGGTTGGACTTTTCTGTTAGGATGATCTCCTCGCGTCCGAGCCCAACGGCTCGAACTCGGACCGTTGACCTCGTCCGCGCCCTGATCGGGGGCGCCTAACCGCATCTGGTTGCTGGGCCCCTGTCGCCTGTGCTATATATACAGTGGTGGGGGCGGTGGCACACGTTACGAGGTTGACCGGAGTGCCACTCGCCCCACCAACACCCACCGATTAGGGTTCGCACAGTGCCGATGGGAAGCTCCGCCGCAACCCCTCTCGTTCGACCTCACGCCGTCGTCGTCGCCATCGCCACCATGTCTACTTCGATGGATTCGTCCTCCTTGCAGGAGAAGGTAAACCTCACAGTACCAGTGCATTCTTTACAGAGATAGTGAGCACCCGTTTTAGATCTACACCTAGACAATCCAGCCATGTAAACATTGGTATCAGAGCCTCTCTGGTGTGTAGATCTAGTGCCATGATGGGTAGAAAAGAAACAGAACGCAAAATTAGAAACCCTAGTTCATCCTTGCGACCAAACCCTACCGAAACAAAAGGGAAAAGAAAGTTTCCTACTGGCTGGGGCCTTGGGCTCGCCGGCAAGACAGAACAGGGGAAGTGGGGCCACCGCGCCGCCATCGCCAACAGTCACCGGCTGCTGGCGCACGCCGGCAAAGAAAACCGCGCCGCCACTGAGCCGCCTCAGGCTGCTGTTGCTCAAGCTCATGGTGCCGGCAAAGAAAGAAAAGAGCACCACCTCTTGAGCCGCTTGCCGGCGGTGCGCCCACGCAAGGGTGCACGCACGCGCCGGCAAGAGGGCCAAAAGGGGCGCTGCTGCTGCTTCTCCTGGTCGCCGTCGGTGGATGGTGGCTGAGAGAGAAGGGAGGAGCTTTTTCTCTCACAGACGGGGCGGCGTCGCGCGGAAGGCTGCTGCTAGGCGGGGCAGGCGCGGGCTGCTGCCGCCGTCACCGGCAGCGAGCGAGCGGGACGGGGCAAGCGCGCGGGAGGGCAATCCTCTCCGCCGCCGCCGGACAGAGAGACACAACAAGGGGCGCAGGTCAAATGGGGGCTAGGGTTAGGGTTTGGCCGGTTGGCACCCTTTTTATACCGCCCGAAAGTGATGGCCGACCGTCGGATCTAATCCGACGGCCAGGAACGAGCGGCGCTGGCTGGCAGCGTGGTCTCCGCGGCTGGGCCGCGTTGGCAGGCCGTGTGGGCGCCGCGTCCCTGTGCGCCGCTCGGCCGCGTGGGCGCCGCGTCGGCTGCGTGCCGCTCAGTGCTTAGCGGGCCGCGTGGGCCGCGGGCTGCACTGTACAGTAACAGTCAGTTTTTACTGTTTTATTAATTACAGAGGCATTTTAGGCAATTTTTTGAGCTGTTTTTTGGCCAATTTTTGTCTAGTTTTTTTTTCCTAACAAATTGAACCAACGAGATATTTGTTTTAGGAAATGAAAAGTAACAGTAATGTCTCTGAAAAGTTAAAAAGTTAATAGTTTAAAGTTAAAGTTTCCGCTGCAATAGTTAAAGAAGCATTTTTGTTAAGTTTTTTTCTGAGCAAATTGAACCAACGAGATATTTGTTTTAGAAAATTAAAAAGTAACAGAGATGCTTCTAAAAAAGTTCAAAGTTTAAAGTCACAGTTTCCGCTGCAAAATAGAAAAGTAGCATTTTAAATGCAAAAGTGACAATTAAATTTAAAAAGTTGCTTAAAAGTGATTGTTGAAACAATTATGATCCTGTCATTTTATGACCAACGTCATTGATGGTATGATCATGTTTTGTTGCAATAATATGTGCAAAAGTGACAGTTAAAATGTTAAAGAGATGATTAAAGTGATTATCGTGACAATTATGGTTTTGTTATTTTTAACCAACGTTATTAATGACATGATCATGGTCTGTTGCAATAAGAAGTGCATTTATCTCTATTTCTGCCCAACGGTGACATAGTTTTAATTGCACAAACAGTTGTATGTTCTAATTTTGACCAACATTGGATTATTGCATGCAATTGTTGCTATGATATCATTTCATTGTGGTTTAAAGGAGGGTACTACTTGATAAGTTGCATCAAGGATGTTCCAACCCTCAGAGGTGATAACTACATTGAATGAAGAAAGAAGGTTGATTTGTGCTGAGGTGGACTGGGTCCCCACAGCCGGTCAGACCAAAAGATCAAGTCAGAAATGACAAGGATGATGATGCTGCATGGCAGAATAATAAGTGGCTAAGTGCCATTTATAAAGAATATAATTGAGAACGCTATTGTGGGCTCAATTACAGAGTGTGCTTCCGTAGGGGAGTATCTTGAAAGAATAAAGAGCCAGTTCACTGGTTCTTCAAAGTTATGTGCGACCACTGTAGCGTGACAAATGTACACATGGACAGGAAGGACATGGCAAGTGTGCCATATGGTGTAATAATGCTTATGTTGGTGTTGTTTGTGTGTAATGTGAGTGAAAAAGTGTTGTCCGCGTCGGACAAAGAACAAAAAGAAAAGAAAAGAACTGATGAATCATCGAAATTATGGCACTGTCGCTTATGCCATATTTCGAGGGGGGGAATAGAAAGACTTGTTAAAAATGGTATTCTTCCTCCATTAGAATTCTCAGACATATAACAGCGCATCGATTGCATTAAAGAAAAATTTGTAAAGCAAATTAAAAAGGGTGCAAATCGATGCACAGCAACACTAGAAATAATTCACACCGAGATATGTGGATCATTTCCTATGAAAAGTGTGGATGGCTATGATTCGTTCATAACATTCACGAATGATTACTCCCGATATGGTTATATTTATCCAATAAAAGAAAGAACAGAAGCGTTGGATAAATTCAAAATATTCAAAGCTGAAGTTGAAAATCAGCATGATAAAAGAATAAAGATAGTCAGGTCTGATCGTGAAGGGGAGTACTACGGTCGACATACTCCATATGGCCAAGTCCCTGGACCTTTTGCAAGGTTTCTATAGAAGACTGGAATAGTCGCCCAGTACTCGATGCCAGGCGTACCTCAGCAGAATGGGGTAGTTGAAAGGCGCAAGCGTACCCTTATGGATATGATGCGCAGTATGATGAGCTATTCCACCCTACCATTGGGATTGTGGATTGAGGCGTTAAAAACCGCTATTCACATTCTAAACAGAGCACCAAGCAAATCGGTGCCCAAAACGTCGTATGAGCTATGGACAGGGAGAGTGCCTTCTCTAAACCACCTGAAAGTGTGGGGGAGACCTGTTGAGGCTAAAGTATTCAATCCAAATATCGCAAAGTTAGATACCAAAACAGTCAGCTGCCATTTTATTGGCTATCCTAAAAAGTCAAAAAGTTATCGTTTCTATTGTCCAAAGAAATACACAAAGTTTGTGGAAACGATACATGTTGTCTTCTTAGAAGACGAAATGATGAGGGGGAGCATGGTAGCTCCAAAAATTGATCTTGAGGAGAAGACGGTGCATGCACCTAATCCGATGACTCAGGAGCCATTTTGTGCTACCATGTGCACCTGTACCGACGATCCCAGCGATTGTGGTGCAAGCGCCTGTTGTGACTCCACCCATGACAACGATGAGTGAAAGTTCGGAACCTGTCCGTCAGGAGCCGAATGAACCATTTGTTGAGCATGAAAGGGAGCAACAACAGCCACCTCCTTAAAAAGTATAAAGCACGACTTGTGGCAAAAGGATTTACACAAAGAGAAGGGATAGATTACAATGAGATATTTTCTCCGGTCTCATGTAAGGATTCCTTCAGAATCATCATGGCACTAGTTGCATTTTGATTTAGAGTTGCATCAAATGGATGTAAAGACGGCATTTCTAAACGGGGATTTAGAAGAAAATGTCTACATGAAACAACCCAAGGGTTTTATCATGGAAGGCAAGGAAGAAATGGGATGCCGCCTAAAGAAATCCATTTATGGATTAAAGCAAGCCTCCAGTGGTATCTAAAATTCAATGAGACAATTAAGAGATTTGGATTTAAAGAAAATATTGAGGACAATTGTGTTTATGCAAAGTTTAAAAGTGGAAAATATATTTTCCTAATCTTGTATGTGGATGATATTCTGCTTGCCAGCAGTGATGTTAGTCTACTGCAAGAGACAAAGAAGTTTTTGTCCTCTAATTTTGATATGAAAGATCTTGGTGAAGCGTCATATGTTTTGGGCATAGAAATTCACCGAGATAGGAACAATGGAGTATTAGGACTATCGCAAAAGGCTTATTTAGAAAAGATTCTAAGTAAGTATAATATGCATAAGTGCAGTGCCACACCTGCCCCTAGAGTCAAGGGCGACAGTTTTGGGAAACATCAAAGTCCCCAAAATCAATACGAGCTCGATCAAATGAAAGCGGTTCCATATGCTTCGGCTATTGGAAGCCTACAGTATGCACAAGTGTGCACTCGCCCTGACTTAGCATTTATCACCGGAGTACTCGGTAGATATCAAAAAAATCCAGGTTTTGAACACTGAAAAAATGGTAAAGAAGGCATTGCGTTATGTGAAAGGCACAAAAAAGTTACATGCTAACATACAGAATATCTGATTCCCTAGAAATAAGAGGGTATTCAGATGCAGATTTTGCGGGGGATAAAGATGATAGAAAATCCACATCTCGATATGTATTCACCCTCGCAGGGGGAGCTATTTCGTGGAGAAGCTCCAAACAGACGATAGTTGCATCATCCACGATGTATGCAGAATTTATAGCATGTTATGAAGCCACGGGGCAGACATTATGGTTAAAGAAATTCATACCCGACTTGAAAGTGGTAGATTGTATTGACAAACCACTAAAGATGTACTGCGACAATGAGCCTGCAGTATTTTATGCTCACAACAACAAGTCGAGTACAGCTACGAAACCGATTGAGGTTAAGTATTATGTTGTGAAACACAAGGTCCAGGATCAAACAATAAGTCTCGAGCATATAAGGACAAAAGATATGCTTGCGGATCCGCTAACAAAAGGCTTACCACCCAGCGTGTTCAAGGAGCACGTAGCCGGCATGGGTTTAAGGGAAAGTCTTACCTATCCTGGATCATAAGAGGCCCAAAAGTAAAAGAATTTGTTTCAAAACAGAGAAGTGCATTGTGGCTGTCTGATTCTATCGGTAATAGAGCTGTGACGATGAAACATGCCCTATGTACTGATCCAAAATGAAATGAATAAAATAAAAATATAAAGTTAAAAGAAAAGTTGAGATCAAGGGGAGAATGTTAGGATGATCTCCTCGCGTCCGAGCCCAACGGCTCGAACTCGGACCCTTGACCTCGTCCGCGCCCGATCGGGGGCGCCTAACCGCATCTGGTTGGTGGGCCCGTCGCTGTGCTATATATACAGTGGTGGGGCGGTGGCACACGTTACGAGGTTGACCGGAGTGCCACTCGCCCCACCAACACCCACCGATTAGGGTTCGCACAGTGCCGATGGGAAGCTCCGCCGCCACCCCTCTCGTTCGACCTCACGCCGTCGGCGTCGCCATCGCTACCATGTCTACTTCGACGGATTCGTCCTCCTTGCAGGAGAAGGTAAACCTCACAGTACTAGTGCATTCTTTACAGAGATAGTGAGCACCCGGTTTTAGATCTACACCTAGACGATCCAGCCATGTAAACATTTTCATGTTAAGAGAAGGCTTGAGTTTAATGACCGGCCTGGAATACGAGTAATCAAGAATTTTACTCTTTTTTTGTGACCTTTGGCAAGAAAGAATATCGCAACTACCTTGAGAAAATAAGAACATGCAATCCGGCAATCCAATCGTTTCTAGTGCCATTGATGTTCAATTGTTGATGATGAATCTCCACCACGTAATGTATTTTGAGCTGATGGAAGAAGTATAGCAGTTTATGACCCTTTCAATGACAGTCATAACTCTCGGCGCCACATGCTTGGTGAGCAAATATGACACGCCGTTTGCTTGTGCTTGCAGGAGCGAATCATCATGCACAACCTGCGTTGTTATGATGTGCTTTATTGGTTATCAAGTGGTGATACTCAAACATTTGTTTGGTTGTTTGAAGCGTGGCTGACGTGCACGTTAAATCGTCAACCAAAAGCTATCGTGACCGATCGAGCATAAGTAAATAAGAATGTTGTGCAAAATGTTTTTCCAGATTGCTAGATATAGTTGTTGCCTGTGGCATATCACGGAGAAGATACTACCTGAGAAGATGTGAAATATGATTACAGCAAAGATTGCTATTGGTTGTCTATGATTTTTTAGGAGGGCGATTGTATCCTAACTCACCAGAGATTTTAGTGGGAGGCCTCAGTCTTTCGGAGATGCTCGTAGGGTAGGATGTATGTACGCGAGCGTACCTTGTGGTGGAATCAGCTCACTCAGGTTTAAGTCCTAGACTTGGCATGAGTGTTGCATTTACCTGGATTTATTTCAGGATTTAATCGGCGATATGCTTTCTGTGGTAGGTGACGTGCCCGTCAACAGCGAGGAGCTAGTGGTGACTTCGTTAACTTCAAGATATGTCGACACAGTCCCTCGGAGGTGCTCATAGGGGTAGGGTGTATATGCGTGCGTTCATAGGGATGTTTGTACGTGCGTGTTTGTGAGCGTCTGTGTTCTCAAAAAAAAAAAACGAGCATCCGCATTTCTACCGTGTTTCTTAAAAAAAACAGCGTCCTGCCATCGTGCTCGTCCACCCTCAGTTATATGTTCCTTGCCCGTCGATGTTCAAGTTGCTGGACCGACACGACATACGTACATATTATATGATCTGCACGGAGCAAACTCTAATGTTGTATGCACGCAAGAGGAAGAACTTTATTAACGCAGAAATGCTACGTATAGGTCGTGTGCCTTTCGGCCACACTCTTAATTTACACGCACGTACGAAGAAAGAACTAGGAGGAGATGACTGGCGTCTTGGCGGCGGCGGTGCGGCGGAAGGGGACGGAGCAGCAGCAGTAGAAGTTGAGGCCGCGGTAGGTGCAGAAGCCCTTGGAGTCGTGCAGGCCGATGAGGACGCAGTAGTCGTTGCAATTATCGGGGGTGCACCGGAACATCTCCGAGCACTTGGGGTCCGTGGTCCGCCCCGTGGTCGTCGCCGGCGCCGGCGCCGCCTTCACGTCGCCTGCAGGCACATATCAAAAATGCACGTCAAGATCGACCACACAAGACAGAAAACACGTGCAAAATGTAGTATGTACCAACAGGCAACGGCCAAGAGTTGCATGCCTTGAGTGGTGGCGTCTGGAGACGCGTAGCAGGACGAGACCAGGAGGCCGGCGGCGAGGAGGAGGAGAGCTGCCTGGAGAAACAGCGACTTGGTACTGGCGGCCATTTTGGGTGGACGGAACGGATCGGAGCGGAGTGTCTGGAGACGGGATTTCTCTCTTTGTCTGTCCTGTGTACCGTGTGTTTTGCTCTGTGATTTTGGTGGGTGTAGCAGCTGTTATTTATAGGCTGGTAAATAAATTTGGGCGTGCGGGATCATCGGCTTGTGATTCGCCTCGCGAATGCCAGGGAATACGCTCTTAATGTTGTTTCCCCCAGTCAATGCTCAGTTAATTTGCCACATTTTGGCAGTAGAATCGCAACGAATAACAGCACACGATCTCTCTCTCTCTCTCTTTGCAATACCGAATTGTCATGAACCGTTCAAAACTAGTGCGTGTAGAAAGTTATGCTGTAGACCAAAACACGTGTCTAGTATATCGATCACAACCGATCAAAGTGTCATTTCAAAGCTGTACCGTAGTACTATGATGTATCGCAGACAGCAAAACCTAACAGTTGGGAGTATGCGTTGCAAGTGTCGCTAACATTTCGCTCCATTATCAAAGTCACTGTTGGAAATGGTTCCTCTACTTCCTTCTGGTTTGATTGTTGGATTGGCAACATACCCCTCTCGGAGCGCTTCCCTGCCTTTTTTTCTCACTCTGTTAGGAAAAACGTTTGTGTTTCTTCCATCCTTAGCTCAGGCATCCAGAACAATTTAGGACCACGCTTGTCTAGTGCTTGTCATGGAATACCTCCTTACGTTATCCACTTATTCTACGAATTTGGCTCTGTGGTTCTGCATTCCGATGAACCGGATCAACGAGTGAGCCACCTCTCTAATACCATGTTCTCGAACAAGTGTTTCTATGCCAATTCTTTCAAGCATCTACATGTGGATGTCTTGGCGAAAAAGGTCCAGAGAAACGCATACCCCTTGGAGTTCAAGATTTCCAGCTAGCTGGCTAGGCGTCGATGCCTCCCCACAAACGGAAGGAAGACGCTTCCGACATCTTCTAGCAACCTCTGCCTCCTACCCCTCCTATGTTCAAGACGAAGACACCGAGCATCTGCTCCTCAAATGCTCCATGGCGTGCGAAGTTTGGGCTGTGTTCTTCCCACAGTTCAGCTCCTTCCCGACGAGCTTTCACTTATGGTCTCTTCGCAGCCGCTCTTATGAGGACTCCACCATGATCACCGTTGTAGTCCCAGTCAAAACAAAAACTGTCGCTAACATCAGTGTACCATAAGCCGGTGTACCATAAGCCAGTGACGCAAAGTTTCCAGCCTCAAAGTCAGAGAATCCCATTCACATTTGCACAGATCAAATAGGAACAACACTAAGAATTCAGAACTTACTTTATAGGTCGCTCGCAAGGCTCAGCGATTTCACAACTGTCAAACGCCAATTGCAGTGAGTTCCAGTTAAGCACCCAAATGTTACATTTTACATCTCATAAGAACTAACAAGATGGAACACGGGAGGCAGCTTTAGGCCTTTTCTTCTATGTCCTTTTTTGGGCTACACACACCTATCGAGAGAAAATACAGTTTCTTCCTCAAACTCACCGCAACCATCACTAAACAGCTCAACCGCAAGGGGAACCAGCTACACTTCCTTATTCGCCTTGGGAGTACAACACAATCGATAACGCATAACATCGCCGAACTCAACTCATTCTATGACACGGCTGAAGAAATGTCAATTATCTGGAGAAGAAAAAGAAACTATCTAGGTGCATTTTCTTATTATTGCTACTTCCACAACTTGACAGAATTGTCGTGGCTCGCAGAAGCCACCATTCCAGTTACTGGTGATTGTGCCAACGCCGCAATAAGACCTTCATGAGCCTGTACCGTCATGCTTTGGTTCTTTACCATGTTCCATAGCTCCATAGACTGCACCGATAGAATGTTGATGAGAAATTTATAGTAAAGCACGCATACACAATATGTAACATGTTCTACGCAACAAAACCTGGGCATTACAAAACATATCAATTGGAGTTTCTGCTAGCAGGTGATAGTTAGATAAGAAATTACTAGTACGTATGTTATAAATTAGAGTAATTTCTTGTAAACAAAGAAGAAAATACTAAAGAAAGGTAAGTTTAAGGCCTTTAGACAGAATTCAAATATATATTATTAGAAGTTCAAAACTCAACGGAAGAGCAAGTACTACCTGGTAGCCTCCAATCACCAAGAGATTGGTATAACTTGGGTGGAACACACAAGAATGGAACTTATTTCCATTTGAGCTGACCTCATGAATGCACTCTCCTGATGATATTGACCAAACCTTTACTAGATCCTGGCTAACAGAAGCAAGGTACTCCCCGGTGTTGTCCCAGCACACTGACTGAACGTCTGTGTTATGGCCCTGAGATTAAAATCAAATCCTTAAGTTTCATGATTACTTGGCAAAATCAGATTGATTACATGCACAACTTCATTAAAAATCTCTCAATGCCGGAATGTTAAATGTGCATGTGCAGAAGAAATGGCAGAAGAAAGGATTGCAAAAGAACTTTTTTTTAGATAGAGAAAAGGCACTTGGCCTGGCTTTATAGAAAGCACACTGTGAAAGAACTTCTCAGTGAAAGGAATGAAACATTGACGTGGTGATTAACAACAAACCTGCAGGATGTACTTTTTGGTATGTGTGTCAACATCAAATATAGAAACAACATTTTCAGAAGCAGCTGCGAGAAACTGTCCGGTGTTAGGTTGAAAACGAACTTGAGCAGTACCACCCTGTCAGAGAGAAGTAGTCAGAATTATGAAATGGCAAATTATTCAATCATATTTTTTTGTTTATTAGATAAGTTCTTAAGAAACTTTTAAGGGGCCAGAAAGAAGAGTACTAACCTTTATAACACGCACACAGGCAAGCTGAGTCACGTTCCAGTATCGAATTTCACCATTGCCATCACAAGAGCACAAAAGGTCTGTCTTCTTTGGATGAAAATCTAGCGATGTGACATGACCATTATGCCCAGTAAATGTATGCTGAGAGTATCCAGGCTGCCAAACAAAAAAATCAAGTTTTAAGCAATATACAAATGCAAACAGACATACAGCCAATTCTAAACTCAGGTGTATGATGGTGGTACAATTAAACAATCACAACAGAGTGGACATACTGAACTCTGATTTCTTAATAGCACTTATATATATGCCTCTAATTTATTTTTACAATGATCAAGCCTCATATTATATCCGCACAAATAATATTGGGTAACTTGATATAACATGTACTGGGAGGCAGGGTGTGTGAGCATATGTTGCAAGAGGACGCAGTGAGGCACACCAAAATAGCCCACTAAGCAATAGCTTGCCACTAGTAGCACATACGAGTGCAATATTGGGCAAATTTTGGCTAAACTCGCTGGAAATCAGATTTCAGCAGTACAAAAGTTAAACTGGACAACACTTGTTCCAATTTCTTGTATCTTTACTAAAAAAGAAAAGAAAAGTATGAACTGCGCCAACACATGAGGAAACCTGGTGCTGACTGCCAAGTCTTATTCACCGTAACACTCAGTCTGGGTTTAAAATCCCATCAATACCCAGCCTGGTTTTCTATTTCTTTATCACTAACATGCTGTCTCACAGCTTAAGAGCATGACAACAGAAATGCCTAGCGTGGAAGTCGAACACGGTATATGATGGTTGTGCTCATGCAATCTTTTGCCACTAGGCTAGATGCATTCAACAGATTCCCAATGTGGTGCAGTGCCATTAATATACTAAACAACATTCAAGTTTGATTCACAAAATTCGAACATTTTTTTCTGAACTTCCAGAAATCTCACTCTTGTTTTTAACAGATATATTTTTCCTGGCACATAAATAAACTGACAAGCATAACTTACGTCTGCAGCGTTCCATAGTTTAATTGTTCTGTCAAAAGATGATGTTGCCATCTGCATGGAGATAGGTCTGAAACGGACATCAGTGATAATGCCAGTGTGCTCTTCTGGTAAATAGTGTGTCTGGAAAGTGTCCATGTTCCAAAGTACAGCCTGAGAGGAACAAAAATCAAGGAACCATACTCATAAATACCAACGGTGCAAAGGGGTTCCACTCTTAATAGGAAAAGGTTCACCAAAGTATGGCAGCTGCACATACCTTCTTTTCGTGTCCAGCACTAGCCAAGATCTTCCCGTCATACGAAAAGTTGCAGCATACTATCTTGCTGTTGCTTGTTCGCCAACAATTAACCTCACTAAAGGTAAAACCTAAAGAAAAAGGGCATGTCATACGATGTTTGAAAGATACTAGAAACATCAGAAATTCTACCTTTCGAAGCTGCTGGGTTAGGCTCTGTGGGGCCTCCTTTAAGTGCGGCAAAAATATCCCTGGCATCTCCATCATCATTGGACAAGAAAGATTCGACATTATCATCTAATGAGCCAACATCACCAAAAGGTTCAAGATCATCCTGTTAAAAATAACAAAGACCTTACATATTTTTCTGACATAGAATGATCATTAGATACATCCAACAAAACATATTATATGGAAAAGGTAAATGAGCTACCATTTGATTTGACGAGGATGCAAGTCCAGCTCCATCTGCGCCATACATCATTAAATTTTTTGGAACATGCCGCATATTGCCAGCCATTCCAAGTCCTTCAGGTGTATGTGTGGATGGAGTTGACGGCGGAGAGTTGGCAGAAGGGCCAACCGTATTTCCTGTTCCAGTACTATTTGCTGGGCCTGACGATGTAGTTTGCTTTCTTTTTCTATTGTTCTGGATATAAACAATTAAATACTTAGTAAAAAACACAGTAGATATAAGATGACCACGAGTACATCATAAAGAAGCAAATTTCAAGAATCATAAATTTAAAAATATTTTTTCTGGAAAACCAGTTCATTAGTCAGCATTAATTAATTCAAACTGAAATAGACCCAAAAATGGAAAATGAATCAGAGGTCAAATAACTTTTTGACAGTTACATGTATATAGAGTTGGGACACCTGGGTTGTGGATTGGAGTAGCCACCAACTAGTTTGAAATAGTTTGATAAAAGAAGAAAAGAAAATAAAAGATAACCTGTCAACAAACCACCCCAGCACCACTGGACAGGTGTGCAACCAGGGAAAAAAACAGGAAGAAAAGGTAAAGAAGACATTTGCAACCGTTAATATGATGGAGTTGGATATTGGAATTTTCTAAATGGAATACCTAAGTCAAACAGAAAGAAACAATACTATACTGTGTTGTCTTTTCCTGGCTTTTACTAGTAAACATCTTAATTCATATTGTGTGCTCTGTATTTCAGATAAATTAATAATAGAACTGAAACTTGTTGACAAAAGTGCAACAGTAGGGCGAAAGGCTTTTATTTCTAGACAGGTATAGAGTTTTAACTTTGTAGGAGTAAATTTGCACACTAATAAATTATCATGAATAAAAAGATAAATTCCAGGGGTAAATTTAAACATGGATTAACTTTCAAGAATAGAAAATATATCCCACAGACTGGGCAAACTGTCAAAACCTGTTGCATTTGCTGCTGTTGATTTTGCTGCTGCTGCTGTTGCTGGTTCTGCTGCTGCTGTTGCTGAAGTTGTTCCTGTGGTTGCTGAGAAGATGTTTGCTGCATCTGTATAATTTTCAGCTCTAGTTAGATTCCAACAATCTAGAGATAAATAAAACAATATCTTAAGATCAAACTCCACGCAAGGGATACACACTTGCAAAATAAACAAACCTTCATGAGATATTCTTGGTCTGGTCTAATTTTTGGTGAACTGGATTGCATTGGGGAACTAATGCATCCATCAGTCCCAACAGGTTGTCCGTCTTTACCATTCATGCCAACCCCCCTGGCTAGTGTTGTAAATCTACGGGGGTCCATATCTCCATAATGACTTGAGTTACCAAGGCTCCCTTGTACTTGAGCCTGTGCTAAGAGTTGCTGCTGTTGTTGCGGCGACATAAGTTGAAACTGTGACTGTGTTGAAAGAAATGGCTTCTGCATTTGAGCACCTAAATTTGGTCGAAGTTGGTCTATTCCCTGTAAGAAGGTTATTAGATTCCAGAGCAAAACATGAATATGGCAGACAATAAATATATAGGGAGCTTACAGTTAATGGCCAGCCCTTCAAAGGTAGACCACTCACTCCTTGGTTCAGTCCTGTTGACAAGAAGATATATCTCACCAAGAAAGCAGAATAAAAAAACGAGAGAAGGATAATTTTCCTGTTGAACTTGATTATGAATATCTCGCATTATATTCATGAGATAATCCAATTATAACCAAACAAAAGGACCCAGAACAATAGATTTAGTATGTGTTTTAACATTATACGGCTAGTATTGCACAACTTTAGTCATAAGCTATACAAAGAACAAACAGAAGTTAAGAGAATTATTATTTCATGTCAATTGTTGACTCTAAAAAGGAATTAGAATATAGAGGAAAGCTACCTGCACCACCTAATCCAGGTTTTTGCTGCATTATTCCCTGTCCATATAAGGACGATGGATCCATGGGCATAGATCTTTGGGCTACACCCATGTTAGCTTCACTCTTAATATCCTGTTGCAGTGTATTCATTCAATCAATAGACTAATGGAAGAAACTGTGAACTGAAATAACACGACAAGGGGAGCTATAACCCACAATTGATTGCTGATTCCGAGCCTGAATCTGTTGCAGTGTAGTAGATACATTTCCTGCAGTTCCAGGAACTAATTGCCTATTTGCACAAAACATGATATATTTAGTGAGAATGCCAATAACACTTTGATATTTAATCTAACTTCTTTTTTCCGAAAAATCCATCAAAATGAGGAGATGATATATGGAGGATCACCCTGTATGGTTTGTTGCTGCCGACTTAAGAAGAGCCATCCTACTAGCATCGATAAGCTGCGATCCCTCGGAATCCATGGAATGAGGGTGCTTCAAGCGCTCTTCGTACATCTTGGCAGCCAAAACACTTGCTGTCGATCCCAGAATGCCATCAGAGTTTAGGCCATTTATTGGGCCATTAAGCGAAGGATGGCCTGAATTGGTTCGCTGCATTTGAGCATGCCTTTGTTGGATAAGTTGCAATTGTTGCATCTGCATCTGCTGCTGGTGCTCTCTTGCTTTTATTTGTTGTGCCTGTATCCAAAGAAATATAGATTGGGCCAGAATGTGCAATCAATAACAATTGAACACATGCATGGCGAATGACTAAGTGATTCGAAGATTCCCAATTTACCTCTAGGTAAGCAGCTGCAACCTCAGAATGCTTCTCATTTGTCCTTGCAATAAATATATCCCAAAAGACAGACCACCACTCAAAGAGAAACCCCCCAGGAGCATCAATTGCTGCATGACAGACCAAATTTTATACCACAGTAAAATGTGTGCATCTCCTATAATAATAATAATAATAATAATAATAATAATAATAATAATACAGTTGCTAAAAAAATGGACAGAGGTTTATGTGGCACAATGTACCACACTGTGCAATTGCATGGGGTAATCTACATATCTGCTCATCGCCAGCTTCTGTCTGTTATAAACCACAACCTTGCCCTCAAGACCTAACATTAACACATGATGATACCTGGAATCTAGCAAACTCTTATCTTCCTTTTCTAGTTAATTTCCTCAATTAAGTCTTAACACACGATGCCATTGCTACCTCCTTTAGGTACTCTTACTCTTGAATTTTTATCTCTTTGAGGCTTCAAGTTATCAAAAAAAAATCCAACATGGAAAAAATATTCTCTAAATAACTGAGATAGAAAAATGACATGCACTGTGTCTTTTGGTGGGGCCAGATCATACGTTTATACTAATCAGATACTACTACTATAAATTTACAAGTGTAAAACAGAAAAACTATACTCCCTCCGATCCATAATAAGTGTTGTGGTTTTAGTTCATTTTTATTCAAATTCGGACTAAAACCATGACACTTATTGTGGATCGGAGGGAGTAGCAAACACGTATGTTCTTTGAAACCATTTGTTCGATTCAGCGGGCAATTCGGTGAGTTCAGATTTAGACAAGAGCCAATTCCAAGAAACCCACTTGTATAAGGTGTTGTTGAGGGCACACAAAGTATTACTAGCTAGCCCTTTATAACATATATCTAGCTGTAGTAAGCAAGTAGTTTGTTTGCAACTAAAATGGCAATTATTCAGTTTCACAGCATTTCGTAAGAAAATTAGTTCATATCACAATTGTCTGTCCAGTTTGCTCATGTTACTAACTCTACCATGCATGTGGCAATGCACAAAATTAGATTGGAGGCTTTCCACTCTAGTTTTCTTTCAAATGTGTATATGTGCCATTGTGGGGTCTTGTGAAGGTAATTTCCAGGCAGAGCTGATTCGAACCCAAGACCTCCAGGACACAAGTGTAGGTGCTCTGCCAGTGCGCTAGGCCGCCCTGCGATATTTACTGCTAAAATCACAATATAAAATTATCTTGATTCTAGAAGTTGTGCACGTAAAGTTCTGCTATACAGACTGCAGTACCATTATCGTCTATCGGTTAGTTAGGTTTGGTAGTTACCCAATAGGCATTCCCCCATGAGAATGAAAATAAAACCCTTATTACTCACATGTCGGAGTGTATTTATCATGTTTCGTGGGTTGGTATTGGTCAGTACAAGCATGTGTGAAAATTCGACTTTCATAAAGTGCATCTGCAATTCATCTGTATAATCTATCTTTTTGTTTCGTCGAAAAAGTGAAATATGGAAGATACCCTGCATTTAACATGACCCGAATACATCCAGTGTTAATTTATCCACACACAAAAAATCGAGTGTTAGAATCTTTGCATATATAATAGTGGCATTAACCCTGAATCTCCA
The DNA here is from genome assembly GCA_030979885.1 of Lolium multiflorum. Classification (NCBI taxonomy): domain Eukaryota; kingdom Viridiplantae; phylum Streptophyta; class Magnoliopsida; order Poales; family Poaceae; genus Lolium; species Lolium multiflorum. The sequence continues at coordinate 249,877,633 of CM061752.1, read as the reverse complement.
TTAAGAAACCCATCAGTATATATGGTATATCAAAGATAGTTCATGCACGAAGAAACACCAAAAGTAAAGAGATCCATGAAGTTTGTCTTTGCATGCATCCGCAGGGGAAGGATCCCTGGCGAGTTTTGTATAGAAGAATTCGTGAATATGACCTGGTATTGCGAGCACGCGCGGAGGCTCGAACCCAGGCTGGCAGGCACGAGTCAGCACGTGTCCACCAGCCAGGCTACGCCTACTAGAGAACAAAAACACTATTAAGCTATAACAAAAACACTACAGATAAACCAGATCCTCACAACACAGTTAGTAACACCATCGAAAGTCATAGGTACAATAAAATGTAGCCTTGATCCAATACGAAGAGTGCACGCGCGAAGAAAATTTCCTAAGCACGAACGGGCCACGAATATCACCACCGTAGCTCGGAGGATGGCTCATGCAGAAATTACGCGCCAACTTAACCATGAACCTCCCAACCCCCCTCTTTGAATTTGAAAATTTCCACCTTACGTCAGCTCGAACTCGCCTCCAGCATCTGTGCCGGATTTTGCCCAACACTCTGCAAAGCCACCTTCAAGGCTAGAACTCCCTGCCCTGATTTGGCACAGAACTGCCAGCTACATCAACTAAAGTTACCGATTGTCAGCCCTACTTAGCACGAACCCTCCATTAAACCCGAGTCTCGAATTCTCGGAGCAAATTAAACTCACAGCCCTGCCAACCACTTGACATTGCGAATTCCCATCCCAGCCTAACACACACGAACACTCGCTCACTCTTCCCAAACCAAGTTGGCCCCATGAAACAGCACAAGGATTCGGACAGATGGGCGGCAGCGGGGGGACACTACTCACCAACTGGGTCAGCGGCGACCTTCCCCTCCGCCATGAAGGCCTTGGCGGTCGTCTGCAGGTTCCGCTTGAGCAAGTAGTCGTAGATATACACATCGAGCCTGCACCACCCCGCGGAAATTAGCCGAAACCAAAAAAATCCACACCAAAAAAAAACACATCGAGAAGGCAGCGCAGCAGCTCACATCTTATCCGCTTCCCAATTGCTCTGCGCCATTCTGCAGCGAAAACCCAGAGGAGAAATCAGCGGGGGAGCGGGGCGAATCGAGGCCGAATTCGCGGGGGGCGAGGGGATCAGAGGCCACATTACCGGTTGGAGGCGATCCCGCGGCTCCGGGGGGCGAGAATCCGTCAGAAATCGCGCGACGGTGGGGGTGAGGAGCCGCCGGCGCGCGCGCGCGGGGAGGGATCCCAATGCTCGATCGGAGACGGCGGCGGCGGCCCGCGCGTGCCGGGAGGCCCGCCGAATTCCGGTGTGGGTGCGTGCACGCGCCCCGGCGAGAGCTCGTGCTGGCTTCTGCTAGCACCGCCTCGGAATGAGAGAGGAGTAGAGTGGATGGGACAGGGGAGGAGAGGGGAAGGAGAATGGAGATGAGGTAGGCTCGGAATCGCCGGTTCAAGAAGGTTCGGATGACAGGCAGGCGCCGGAATTTTGCAGGACTCGGCTCCGGGAATATACTATTTTAACCTTCTTCAGCTTGCTTGCTGGTAGTAGTAGAATATGATATGATAAGATGGCAAGGACTTTTCAACCATATCAATCAATATGCGCCAACAGTTTTTGGTTGCACTATAAGAAAACTACTACATATATATGTGGATTAAACAAAACTAGGAGCCATGATAATATATTTTTATGGTGGGAGGTACTATACAAATTCTTATATAATCCTTTGAGTAAAAAAAGTACTGAATATTGTTGCTATACAAACAAGGGGTGGTCTTATATATTTCAAAAATGGACCTTGGCTTTGTTTGGAAATAGATAAATATTTGCATGTTGTGTGCCACAAGGATAGTCATAGATACTAATCAATACGGAGTAGGAAGTTTCCGACCATTCTGCCGGAAACGGAAAAGATGAGATAATATGGAAACGGAAACCCAACTTGCGGAACGGGAAAAGAAACTTTTGAGCGAAAGAGAATTGAAAGCAAGGGGTGTGTTTTTTTTTGGTGAAACGGACATCCGTTTCCGTCGAATATACAACTTGCGTTTAATGTGGTTATCATGGTTCTGCTTGCCGTGATCCAACGACCCCTTGTCGATATATGCGAAACGGGCCGAAGCCATTGAATTCTACTAACCTAGGGTTAGGGACACATCGGAATGCAGACGGAGAACCGTCGTGTCGCGCTCATGTTCAACGGTAAATGTTTCGTTATTCGTTTTGTCGTATCTCTATTCATTTCCGCTTCCGTAAGATAATCTAAAAACTGAAAACATACATGAGGTCCGTTGGTTTTCGCTCTGTTTTCATCCCTAGTCTTAGTGGGTGCCGGTCTCCATGGAGTTCGTTTTGCAAATACATCTGAGTCAATCAGTTGGACGATAATAGAAATATGAGACTAACACATTAACTTAATTTTCATGCAAAAATAGTAATTATCTTCATGCGAAAAATAAAATAAAACCCACTCAAATCGACCCCTACGCCCTGGTTCACAATATGGTGAGAAAACAAGGAGCGCAAAGTGAAACCGTCCGACTAGGCTCGGACCCGAAGCAGCAGCAAGGCTCGGGTGGCGTGGGGATTGGAGCACTTGATTAGGTCCGGATTACTATGGTCCTTTCCGTGCGCCTGTCCAAACAGCAGACACGGGAACCGGCCAATCCGGCGCGAAGAAATGATGAGGCGACGCGAATCATTGGACCAGGCGGCTGTCCGCTGCGCGTGACGGGATCTGCGAAAGGGACGGGTGAGGTGGTGAGCTTTCACAGTGACCATGTCCCGCGCGCTCCGGATCCTGTGCGGCTCGCCCCGCTGTTGCCCATGCTGTGTGGCCCTTGTGAACTGTGAAGTGTGAAGGTTTTGGGTTTGCTTGCGTCCACGGAAAGTAGGCAGCACCGAAGAGCTGCCTATCGTTGGGCAGTGAGACGGTGTGTGGTACAGAAAGGGTAGTGTAGTACAAAAAGAGTGCCTAGCTAAAAGAAGCGTAGATACACCATGTCTAGTCCAATTTAGAAATGGGGTGTGCTATTTGCGGGAATTATGTGGTCCTAGCTCCTAAAATTAGTGTAGCCTACTTGTGGTTCCCTAAAAAAATGATGCCTACATGTGGTTAATCTTACTACCGTGTTTAGGGTATAGGGCGTTTATAGTTCGATAATATTATATTTTACGCAGAGAGAATTATCATCTCGCTAATTAACGAAGCGGTTAGAAAGCCTACAAGGTTGTTACAAGGAAGCTACTCTCCCAACATAATTACACTCAAATGCCTGCTCCGTGTGATCGACCAATTTTTGGCCTCCTTCATGATCTTCGAGACGATGATGAGAGGTGGCGCAATTTTGTGGCGAGGCTGCGAGGAAAACAAACCTCTTATTTCACTCTTCCCATACGATGAAAAGAATGACGTGTACAGCTTTGGACAATAATATAGTTACTTCTAACTATTCGTTATGTTTTTTGGCAGAAGATGGAACGGGACATTTTTTTCCCCGATGTTGCAGTAAACAAAAATATTGTTACTCCTACAATAGTTCACGTTGCCAACACCAAAATAAAGCATGCATACTAGCACGTGCTTAATACACAAAAAGTGTCATGCATTTAGCATGATTTCAAACGACATCACGTGGATATTGTACGTGGAGATTCCATGGAAGTACATATGGAGGATGAGGAATTGCTAGGAAATGTAGGGCAATTCATAAGAGAGGTTCCTGACTACGGGATTCAACACGAAGTTTACCTAGGTTCACCTCCTACATGGAAGTGGTAAACCCTATTCCCGCATTAGATTATTGCCTTGTATGGATTTTCTTAGATAAACGCTAGGATGATGCTTGCATTTATGTGTAGTGATGTTGCCAACTATAACTCGTATATTGATGGTTAGAAGTAACGCCCGCATTAATGAGAAGTCCATCGAAGAGTGACGATTTAGGGGCCTAGGACTCAGGCGACACTTCGGTTACTGGCCCATTGTAGTGGGCCAAATCGGGTGGCCGTCATGTGCAGGGTCTTAGTTCATCTTGGGTTTGTTGGCCCATTATCTTCTGACATGCTAGGTAGGTGCGTTGATCACTCATGTATGCTTACTCGCTTGATCTTCACCAATATAGTACATCAAGATTTATCAAATAAAGCATGTTTTCGATGTATTAGAAGTTGGCATGCATGAGTTTGAGAGGATCTTACTTTGTTGCTACCCACGCCTAAGGAGTCGAGAAGAGGGCAACAACAATGTGTGGTAGGATATTTGCTAGTATCGTCCACCCTAGAAACCTTGCTCCATATAGGAAGTTGTAAGACACTACACACATAATATACAAAACACACAAGGGTGGTAAACTATGTTGTGGGTGGAACAAAGTTGTATATGATTGTAATTCGTTTTCTATATCAATTTCCATGTACTAAATATAATCCAAATTAAAATAAATAAAAACATATTCCTTGAATAAATATGCCTTTACATTAACAATGGTATGGCGAGTTAGGTCACTATCAATTTTGAATCTAATGTTAAGATAAATATGTGGATTGTTCTAGTTTTGGATACAAGTGGAATAACATTAAGATTGCATGATAAAACTTGGTGTAAATATAGGTAAGATTTGGTTCTTCGATGATTTATAAAAAGATAAAGATGTTTAGTATAAATTAACAATAACTTATTGGGCGAGGCGATTTGGCTCCTGAGCTCACATGAGCTCGATTTCTAGACCACACATTTATACAAAATTACTCGGGCACCACGGGTCTTACAAAATATTATGTTGTTGCACATAATCAGCTTACATTGCAGTGCATTTTGCAGAATTTGCAGAATCACTTTTATGTGCTAATTATGTGAATTGTGTTGATGGTAAATAACAAAGGATCATGTGGACCGTAACAATTATGTCAACAGATAGTGAGTTTTATTGTATGTAATGAATGGAGAGAGATACTATAAATGTCCATAAGTGGATGTGCCATTTTCATGCCGATCTGTCAGAAGAAAGAGAAAACTGTAGCTGCTGAATTTTGGTTGAAGAATGCGGTGTTGAATACCCATCTCTTTGCTAATCCTGAATCAGTTGGGTGGCCAAGACAGAGAGTGCAGGTGAGACCGAGATCAATATAGCATTTCTCCAACTTATTAGTATGCTCTCTTAAGTTTATAAGACATGTCATGAAAGTCTGTGTCCGACGTAACAGAAGAGAATGATATTTGAGTTTAGTGAGTCACATAGATATTTATCAACAGTTTAATCTAACATCGGTGATTTTTTTTTTAAAAAATGCATTGAAATGCAGTTTAAATATGTATTCCTGATAATTATTATACAACACAAAATATTGATTTTATATAATGATGTGAAGGGCCCTGAATTCTAGTTCGTTCTGGCCCTGAAATTTTACGACCGACCATGATTACAACCCGAAGATTGCGCCATTACTTTCAATTTTGCCTTCCAAGAAAAACAATGCGCTTGATCGGTGCTCTTTTGTTGCGAAAAAAAATACTACCAAGTACTGCTCTCACACAATCATGCGACCACTTGTAGCTACCACGTCCCAAGGCCACACTACCGAGCTGAACCTGGAGCGCAACGGATGCCACAGGAGCGGCCACAGGGAGGATCAAGCTCAGCGGGGGAGGGGACAGGGTTGCGGTGGCCCGCGCCAGCAGTGGGCCCACTCCACTCCACGCGGCGCTAGCTGTTCGTGTGCGTGTTTACATGGTACAGACCACAAATAGCTCACGCGGAATCTGGACCGTCGATCGTCCTCGCGCGCACGGTCGCGATTTATTAAGCCGTTCGCCGCCGCAGCCGGACCACGTCCAAACGCGCGGCGCGCGTGAGGCGCACGAGCCGTCGTCGTTCGTTCGGGTGGTTCGGGTGGAGACGGAAGCCCGGTGGGCCCCACGCGCCGATTCCGTTCGTCTGAGGTGGTTTACAAAACGAACGGCAGTAGCAGCAGTACATGTTTCCCGTTTTCGTTTCCCACGGATCGAATTTCACGTGCGAGTGAGTAATGGTTCAGCCAGGGACTCAGTTGTGGTCTACTTCGTCTGCACGGAAATGTACGACGTTTTGGCCATCTTATAGGTTCACCCGTTTTTGTTTGTATCTAGTCTACTTCTGGTGTGTAGAGTCACTTTTTTTTTACTTTGTATCTAGTCTACTTATAAAACATCTAAACCATTTTATATTAGTGCATAGAGGGAGTATTTCATTATGGCGCCCTCGATGACTTGGATGTGGCTCCTTCTCGAGAAGGCGCGCTGGCACGGACCGCAGTTGGCGAACGACATGTTCAACCGCACTGTTTGACCAGAGGAAATCGATCAAGAAAGATCGATATGTTGAAAAAAACCTGGACATCCGAGAAAGAGTACTACTACTAGGAAAAGGCCTATAGGTGGAGGCAAGTGATGCCGGCGCACCACCTTGGACGTGCGCCGGTGGAACATGTTGCCGGCGCACCAAATAAGCGCCGCGCCGGCGATGGAGGCTTACTGCCGGCGCACAAGCAAAAAAGATGCGCCGGCGATAAATTTCAAAGAGGACCAGACCAGGCCGGAAAAATCGAGCCCCTTACTGCCGGCGCACCACCATGTTGGCGCGCCGGTGGTAAGTTTCTTATTGCCGGAGCATAATGGTGCGCCGGCGGTAAGGGCAGCCATAATTTTCCCTCTACCCCCCCCCGTGGACCGCCTTTTCGTTTTGAAAAAAATAAAAGAAAATGATAAAAAAATTCAAAAATAAAATCCTTTGAACTGCCCATGTATTATGTAATCTAGCTTTCATCAAAATTGGAAAAAATGAATTTCGATATATTATGCAAAATGGCGTCATCTTTCGGTAAAACGGGATTTCTGGTTGCATACGACCTCCGATGAAAAACTTTTTATATCAAAATCGATCTACTCGAAATTTCCTATTCGAATTCAACGGCCTACGGCCGTTTGGAGAAAAAATTGATTCGTCAAATTCAAAACAGAAACAGGACTTTTTCAGATGATTTGGGAGAAAAAAGAAAAAATTACCCGGCGCACCACCCTACTTGGTGCGCCGTAACTATGGTATATATATACTCCACACCTTGCTCCTCATTTTCCTTCTCTTTTCTCCTCCTCTCCTCTCCTCCTCATCTACTACATCGAGCTCTGCGGCGAGCTACTCGGCGACTTTCGCACCGACGGGCACGATGGCCACCGACGGCCACAACGTCCTCCGGCCTCCTCCAACACCTCCGGCCTCCTCCACCACCTCCGCCTCCTCCACCACGTCCGGCCTCCGCCACCACGTCCGGCCTCCTCCACCACCTCCGGCCTCCTCCACCAACTCCGGCCACCTCCATCAACTCCGGGCTCCCCCCGGGCTCCTCCACCTTCGGCCTACTCCTCCTCCTCCTACAACGCGATGACCTCGGGAGCTTCCGCCATCATCCGCACCGGCGCAGAGACGACAACCAGTTAGCTAGATCTAGATCTAGATCTAGATTTGAATTTTTGTTTCCTTGTATAACCTACCGCCGGAACAAGACAGGTTCGCCGGGGATAACGCAGTTACCACCGGCGGTGGTTCGCCGGCAATAAACGATTATCACCGGCCTGTTCCCACCGGCGGGCTTCTAGTGCGCCGGCAATAGGCCTTTTTGGTGCGCCGGCAATAGGCCTTTTTGGTGCGCCGGCAATAGGCCTTTTCCTTGTACTTTGTTTACAAGTGTCCACTTGTAAACAGTTAATTACAACCTGGATTTTGAACACGTGAATGGATTGCTTGCACGTGAAAATCGCATTTCAATGGAAGGGTTTGACCGGGAAAATGTTGAACCAAGCGTGTATTGTTTCGGGCTTTCACCGTTCCACATGTCAACTGAATATTTTCAAATTTGACATAACCTTGTGAAGTATCCACTAGCGGTTAACGTTTCTTGACTGGATCTTTTTGTACTTTGTCTAGTGTCGTATTTCGTGGTACGCGGCAAAGACCGTCTTTGCCGATTGTTTTACAAAACGCACTCGGCAAACGGCCCATACACGGTAAAGGCATAAAAGACAATATGCAAACACCGCCTTTGCGGCCGGAGTGCCAAAATTGGATACTACCAAAAGCTCGTCTTTACCAAGTTTCAGAATTTGACACTCAGTCGAATAGCTAGATAGATAGTTCTAGTCATGATGCTTGAAGGGGAGAAAAAAAAGGTAGTATGACTTGCTTCTTGTTTTGCTCTTTTTGTGGACTGTCCTGTAAACCTCTTTGGATGATGCATGCAATACGCGGTGGTTTCCATCCATTTGATGGCAATACCAGCCCGCGGCACGCTGTACTGGTTCGGCGGCGATAATTAGCACTGGCTAGGTTGGTGCGTGAGCTGTAACATGGGCGGCTATAGGGCTCTTTCTAGTATTGCCCATGGCAGATATTTGACCCACCATCAGCTCGTAAATTCATATGAAGTGGTGTATCCCTCACAAATCCTTGCTCATATATTCCAACTTTAAAGAGTAAAGCTGATACTTTGTTTAGAAGATGAGTTATATTGTTATAACTCCAACTAAATGCAAATTCTGCAATTAGCCAGATTTTCCTTATTTTTGGCTAGTTTTCGACTAGCTACAATTTCTAAAGGGTGTGGAGCCTGGACAATAATATTGTTACTCCTAACTATTCGTTTTGTTTTCGGTGGAAGATGGAATGGGTCATTTTCCCCCGCTATTGCAATAAACAATAATATTGTTACTCCTATAATAATTCACATGCCAACAACAAAATAAGCATGCATACTAGACCCAACATGTTCTTAATACACAAATAGTGTCACCAATTTTGCACGACTTCAAACGACGACTTGTATTGCAACATTGCGTCGATATTGTCCGGTGCCGTGGAGATTTCACGGAATCACACATGGAGGACGAGGAATTGCGAGTAATGTAGGGCAAGGCGTAAGAGAGGTTCCCAGGTAGGGGATTCATAAGAGGTTTAACCAGGTTGACATGGTCAGATTACAATAATGGCCGAGTGGATCAGTTACCAGTAACTGCCTAATGACGCTTGAATTTATGTCTAGTGGTGTAGCCAACTATAAATTATGTATTGCTGGTCAGAAACGCCCGCATTAGTGGTAAGTCCATTGCTAGTTGATGAAAGGACCCGAGCGACGCTTCGGATGCTCGCCCATCGGAGTGGACTCGAAGTTGTCCAATTCATGTGGTCGTCATGTGTAGGGTCTTGGGCCATCTTAGATATGTTAAGTCATCTCCTTTCCTTAGGCCCGATGGCTCCTCTCGTTATCTTTGGGCCTCCTCGTAGATCCTGGTGTCATATGGTTTGCATGCAAACTGAGCCACGTGAGTTAGAGTACTCTAACATGGGATCCCTCACATTTAGGTCTCCCATCTGATAGCCCCACATGTCAATTATCCCACATCGGGTGCATTAGAGGATCCCTTCTCCTTGCATGCATACTAGGTGGTATACCTAGACATGGACATCCCGACCCGAAATTTCTAGGCCTAGATTTGAAAATTTTGGTCCAAAGGCCCTTCCTAGGCCGGGCCTGGGTAGTGCAAATGGGTGAAATAGGAAAGATGGCCAACCCGGTGGGACTTTGGGCTTTTTGGCTGAGCTAGACCCAGGCCTAGTTCTTAAGCATCCGTCTTTCTTTGTCCTAGTCTGCCTTGGAGGATGCCCAGATATGCTAGGTGGTTACAATATTTTTTTACGGAACTAGGTAGGTGTGTTGAGTGTTGACCACTCGAGGTATGCTCATCTGCCAAACTCACATGATCTTCACCAATATAGTATATCAAGATTGATCAAACAAAACACATTTTCCATGTATTACAACGTGAAGGTTATGCCATTACGTTAATTTTGTATTTTAATAAAAACAATGCGCTTGACGTACGAGTGCTCTTCGGTTGAGAAAAATAAAAAGACCAAGTGCCCCGTAAGAATCATGTCGCCACTTCCCACCACTGTAGTATCCAGCCGAACCTGCAGCATGGAGCTCAGCGGGGGAGGGGACATACGGTTTCCAATCAATTGTGGTTTGTTTCATTGCCGCGATTTGGACGTGGCTCCTCTCTGGTTCTTTCTCCTTCGCATCGAAAGAAGCGAGGTAGCCTGGGGCCCCACGCGCGAGGGAACGATTCAGTCAGACTACTTGTTGACACCTCATATTCCTCCAGAATGTTTCGTTGGTTCTAAGTACTATGCTACGCAGTGGCACTCTGAATATTGCCACACTCACATATCCTATATTAAGATGTTCAAGAATACACAACATCCAGTAAATCCAAATGACACAAATAAACCTATGATATATGTGTTTTCCTCATTATTTTTTGCTTTCCTAGATTTCAAAGTAAAAATAATTCGATCTAAAATATGGCAAACTAATTTGATTCTTTAGTACAAAGCAAGCGATGTATTTCTAGTGCTACATGATTTAATTGTACAACAACAAGCCTCAAGTTACAATATATACATGGTGTCAACAAAAAAGAAGTGTTTAGTATTGTGCGGGGTGATGCTATGTAATAATAATGTTTAGTATAAATGCGCGAAGACAATTATCTTTTAGCTTTCCACTGTACTGATGTGAATAGTTACTGTAACTAAATTTACACCCCAAATTTTAAATTTGGGAAAAATTCATCCATTTTGTTTAGAGTAGGTAGAAATATTGATTACCATAACTATTTGAGGAATCATTTAGCAAACAGATACATTGGTCAAATACAGGCTTAAAACTCCAATTCTGGTCAAATCTTATTCCACATTTCAAATCTTGTTTATGCTTTTCATGAATATTTTGATCGATTCGTTCAATGTTTTGTGAATGGAACGGTGTGGATTCAAGATGCTATGGCAAATCTTTGGCTATTTAGATTGTATTGGTAATGTGTGTAGTGTTCTTGTTATGCATGTTTGGTTAGGAGTTTATTCTATGTTCCGATTGGAAGCTCGCAACTGCTACACCTTATATGTGATGCTATTTTGACAAGCATTTGTCATGTAGAAAGCCATTTGTGCGTTCTCCCATGAAGGAATCTCAAGGCCACTAGAGAGACTAATTTCTTGTTTTGTTGATTAGGCATAATTGGAGGGTAATTCAACTTCTCTCCGTAACAGCCACAGCTGCAATTTTGTTGATGTAATACACTTCTCGCTAATGCACAAAAAAAGTAGCCCTAAACATGATGCTACACACAGACACAATAAATAATTGTCATCTTGCTCCCTTAACCGTACACCACAACACCTCAACGATGCGAGTGCTACCATTGTTCGGCCTTCCTAGCTTCTTGGTTTGTCTATGACCCTGATGATGATGTTTTCTATAATTCCATGATTCTTAATTTTACAAGCCCATCGACATCATGGCTTAGCTCTAATTTTGATGCCCCACAAAACAAGACCATCCTTCCAAATTTCTCCTTTTGTCTCCATTAGGCTGGTAGACACCTCGCCACCGTCACCTTCCTCATTGTAAAACTTTCCTAGCTCCACCTCCATCCAGCCATCATCCCTTTAGAGACACAGCACGGCGATGCGGAGGAAGCGATCTGTTATGCCGATTTGATATCAACAGGTACTTATGAGGACCCCGTCATCCCCATCCTCCTCCATGTAGCCCTCGAGGCGAACTCGCCGTGTTGAATTGCTAGCTCTGACGCTTATGGATATCGATGCCTCCTGAAACGGGAAGTCTAGCTGGTTGAAGCCGTCGTCTGCTAGCTTGAACACCATGTAAGCAGCGTATGCTAAGTTTCGAGACAGGAGTGTGATGCGGATCTTGCCACGTGGATTTCCAGCCACCAAACATCCCGGAGTTTAGCTGCTTCAGCTGCCATGGCAGTAGAGGATATACAGTATTAACATATATACATCTAGGAGAACATTTTGGTGAAAAAAATATGGTGGAACACCATGAAATCAAAGTGATAACTACTTTAAGTCACCCAAGACGCCAGGTCAGAAGACTGTCACCTGTTGTTTCTTTTGGTCTCATCAGAACCGAGGTTGATCCATGTCCAGTAGTTGGGTGTGTCGCCCCAGAAGATATGCAGGGCCCTTGGTGAGAGCGCGTGTAGCACTTGGCTCCCATAGCCCTGTCTAGATGCATGCTCTGCACCAAGAAGATGTGGATCGATCAGTTAGCCGATTCTGAGTTTCTGATCTAGCAAAAAGAAGTGGCCAGAAGTAGCCGATTCATTTTTTTTTATCATTAGATCGTATTCAAATGAAGACTGAAGATGTGATTTTTTCTGGATCAGCTGCCTTGAAGAAGATCTTTGTATCTCTAAACATTGCCTCCGAACTCTACCTGCTCCAATCTCCTAAACGCCAGCAGAGCGCGCAGGCCGACGGCAGCAGTCTCGGGCTTGCCCAACGCGGATGAATGCCAAGGTGCGCTGCGATGCGCTCTAACCCCGCCGGCAAGGCCGGGCAGTCGGCCGCCATCCTCGCGACATCGTAGACCTGCACGCTGAGGAACTAACGCACAATGCCGAGGAACTTATCCATGTCGGGTGGAAGCAAGTCACCACCGGTGATGATCTTGAGCAGCTACGCGACGGGATAGGCGCCGGTGTATGTGATCCACGAGGCCGTTCTCGGGGCCGATCAGGCTGGAGCTCTCAGCAGCATGGCACCGAGGCTATGAGCGTTGACGTCGTGTTGTGCGAGCGTGTCGATGTTGAGGCCGCGGCCAGCGAGGTAGTCGATGGAGTTCACGTCCGCGGTCGGCAAGGCGGCGGAAATCACGGAAGTTGAACTTCCAGGCGTGGCTCATGTATCGCTATACAATATGTTCTTGTTTTTCCTAATGGTTAAGGTTTTTTGTTCTACTCCAATATCTCACACACCAACTACATATTGCATTCTGTTGATGACAACATGTTCTTTTTCGCGAAAACGCAAAAGCCTTGCGTTTCGATGCATTGATAGATAAAGAAGAGTTTATGTACAAGTCCGAGGACGGACACACCACGCCGTACAACTCGACCCAAGAAAAAGAAAAACTAATCTAGGGGAGCAACTGGCGCACACCCCGGGCTCCCGCGTCCGCCCATTGCCGCGCCTCGGCCACGATGTCGTTGAACAAGGATGACACCGAAGGCCGCATGTTGTCAAAGACCACCGCGTTCCGGTGTTTCCAAATCCACCATGCCGTAAGCATGATCACCGACGAAGTGCCTTTGCGCAGCTGGCGAGGGGTAGTCCGCACCACCAGCGACCACCACTCCGCGAAGTCACCCTCAGCCGTGGGAGGGCCTGAGGTGGATCGGATCCACGACAGAACCTCAAACCAGATCGTCCTGGAGAAGGAGCATCCTGTGAGCAGGTGGCTCATGGTCTCGACAGATTGGTCGCAGAGCGGGCATCTCGGCGCATGCGGAAGGCCGCGCCGTGCCAGTCTCTCCCCCGTCCAGCATCTGTCAAGGCATGCCAACCAGATGAAGAACTTCACCCTCGGCGGCGCCCAGGATTTCCAGTTAAGCTTCCATGAACCTGAGATGATCGCCCCCTGGAAGAGGGTGTCGTAGCAGGAACCGGCCGAATACTGTTCATCCGTCGTCCACCGCCAAACCAGCCTGTCCGGATCCGCTCCAAGCTGCGTGTCCCTGAGCCGGCCCCATAGCTGAACGTATTGCCACAGTGCTAGGGCGCTCGGTGCACCAACTATGTCGGGGATCCAGGTTCGTCCAGCCAACGCCTCCCGGACCGTGCGTGTCTTCCGCCGACGCTTCGGTACTAGAGCGTATACCTCCGGCGCCATCTCTCTGATGGACCTGCCATCCAACCACTTGTCCTCCCAGAAGAGGGCAGATTCACCGTTGCCGACCACCATGGAGGTGGAGGCCGCAAAGACATCTAGCTCCGTGTTCGAGAAATGCATGTCCAACCCGCGCCAAGGTCGCAGGGGATCCGTACGCATCCTCCACAACCATCTCACCCTGAGGCTGATGGCAGTACGCGCAAGGTCTGGGATGCCCAAGCCTCCCAGCCGCAGCGGCCTACACACCCGCGCCCAGTTGACGTGGCAGTGTCCCCCATTGGCATCCGCCCTACCAGCCCAAAGGAATCCACGCAAGATCTTATTCACCTGCTTTAGTGCTTTTTTGTGGAGGCCCAGCACCATCAGCTGTGTGACAACATGTTCTTAATTACCTTCTATCAACAGTACGTGTATTTGCTCTACCCAAGATCTTACATGAACTACACGTCCAATAGTAGAGAAGAGGTCTTTTGTCCAAAACTCCTGCAAGCAATAGTCACGGTTTTAAAGCAAATCATTGGTTCCGGTTCGTTCCGCGCGGGGCGACCCCATCCATTGGTCCCGCTCCGTTTGGGGTCTTTGGTCCGGGTTTGTAATACAAACCGGGACTAAAGGGGCTGCAGCAGGGCATATTAGGCTGTGTCAGGCCTCGGACCCCTTTAGTCCCGGTTTGACTAAAAGCCCACCCTTTGGTCCCGGTTTTCCTTACCAACCGGGACAAAGTCTCCATCTGCCTACATATAACTTTGCCCCTGTCCAAGTGTGAGCCACACTTAGCCATTTTTCCACTTCTTATCACAAGAGGGGTGTATGTTATTTTGCTCTCTTCACATGCACAAGAGGTGTTCGATGAAATGCCTAAGAGATTTTGCCACTTGAGTTCACACAAAACAAGCCACACTTAACTGTCTTTTTTCTTCTCCATCGAGGTTAACAACTTTATCCTTTCAACTGTCATTGATAAAATGCATGTGTATATATATACATCGTTTTACTAATCATGATGTTCTGTAATGGTTTTTGATAAGCTTAATTATATCATGCAGATAAATCGGCAATGGATGTACATTGACCGACGCTTTGATGAGTTCACTTCGGGTCTGAGTAATTTTATCATCGTGGCTGAGGCAAACAAACATGGTGGCTTTATGTATTGTCCATGTGTTGACTGTAAGAATGGCGTAAATTACGCTCACTCGAGTACCATTCATGACCACCTGCTGCGATCCGGTTTCATGCCCCAGTACTATTGTTGGACCAAGTATGGAGAAAGAGGGGTTATGATGGAAGACAATAAAGAAGAAGAGGATAATGACTGCTTTCCCATGTTCCCTGAATACGGTGATACTGCAGAGGGGGGTTGTTTTCCATCAGAAGGCAATGAAGACAATGAAGCAGAAGATCAAGAGGCACCAGATGAGCCTACTGATGATCTTGGTCGGGCCATTGCTGATGCAAGGAGAGAATGTGAAACTGAAAAGGAAAGGTTGGCCTTCGACCAGATGATAGATGATCGCAACAAATTGTTATACCCAATTTGCGAAGATGGCCATAAAAAGCTAGGTAGCACACTGGAATTGTTTCAATGGAAGGTTGAGAACGGTGTCACTGACTCAGGATTTGAAAAGTTGCTGAAAATAATTAAGAAGAAGCTTCCAAGGGGTAACGAATTGCCCGCCAGTACGTATGAAGCGAAGAAGGTTGTCTGCCCTCTAGGATTAGATGTGCAAAAGATACATGCATGCATTAATGTGCATCCTCTACCGCGTGAGTACGAGAATTTGGATGCATGTTCGGTGTGCACTTCATTGCGGTATAAGATCAGACGAGATGACCCGGGTGATGTTGAGGGCGAGCACCCCAGGAAGAGGGTTCCTGCCAAGGTTATGTGGTATGCTCCTATAATACCACGGATGAAACGCTTGTTCAGAAATAAAGAGCACGCTAGGTTATTGAGATGGCACAAAGAAGACAGTAAGAAAGACGAGATGTTGAGACACCCTGCTGATGGGTCCCAATGGAGAAAAACCGATAGAGAGTTCTCGTACTTTGCTGAGGATGCAAGGAACTTAAGGTTTGGTGTAAGTACAGATGTCATGAATCCTTTTGGAGAGCAGAGCTGCAGCCATAACACCTGACCCGTGACTCTTTGTATATATAACCTTCTTCCTTGGTTGTGCATGAAGCGCAAGTTCATTATGATGACAGTGCTCATACAAGACCCGAAGCAACCCGACAACGATATTGATGTGTACCTGAAGCCATTGGTCGAAGACCTTCTACAGCTGTGGTCCATAGTAGGTGTACCTATGTGGGACGAACACAAGTAGGAGGAATTTAACCTACGAGCGCTGCTTTTCGTAACCATCAATGATTGGCCTGCTCTTGGTAACATTTTAGGGCAGTCAAACAAGGGATATACAATGCATGCACGCACTGTTTAGATAAGCTCGAAGGTGAATATTTGGATAAATGTAAGAAGGTCGTGTACCTGGAGCATCGTCGATTTCTTAGGCATACCCATCCCGTAAGAAAGAAAAGGCAAGCATTACAACAGTGAGGCAGATCACATTTGATCCCGGTGCACATTTGAACCGGAACTAAAAGGTTGACCCTTTAGTCCCGCCTGTTTGATCCCGATTCGAAAACCGGGACTGATGGTCCAAATAGATCGGGACTGAAGCCCCATTTTTTACTAGTGGTCGGTGCCGAGTTCTTAAACTTATCCCTGGCTTTCACAAGCCTCATCTATTTATAACGAAAGAAGACTTTGCATTCCAAGTACGAGTATGCTCATCCAATATTGCCTTGCAATCACGCTAGTAATGATGTAGTGTGGTCATGGAATTTTGTCCTGTAGTCAGACATGTTGATGTAAGTTTAGAGATGGTTTTGGCATTGTGTCTTAATGAACCATTATTTTTCCAGGAGGAAGCATTGTCGGCACTGTCATAAATTTGGATACATTGCCATCTATACCTGAATTTGATATTTATATTACTCAGATGTTCTACATATGCAATGCATGTAAAATGATTACCCACCTCAGGTGAAGCCACACGATCGACTCTACGCATTATCACGGGACATTTAGCCTAAGTTGTATCACCAAAATTACAAAAGGCGATTAATATGAAATTAATTTTATGTCTGTTTGAAGAGCTCTCGGGACTTAAAATTAATTTTCATAAAAGTGATTTTTTTTGGAAAGGCCAAGGAGGAGGAGGATCAGTAAAGGCAGGTCTTTGGATGTGACGCTGGTTCACTCCCCTTTAGATACTTGGGTATTCGAATTCATTATAGAAAGCACATGAATTCTGATTGGTATTTGGTGGAAATCCGATTTGAGAGCAAGTTGGGAAGCGGGAAAGGGAAATTACTATCCTATGGTGATAGGCTAGTCCTTATAAATTCAGTTTTAACTAGCTTACCAATGTTTATGATGTCCTTCCTGTTGGGGTAAGGAAGCGTTTGGACTTTTATAGATCAAGGTTCTTTTGGTAGTCTGATCAACAGAAAAAGAAATATAGACTCACGATCATGAAATGGAATATTGTATGTAGACCTAAAGATCAAGGGGGCTTAGGTATTGAGGTTCTCGAAATTAAGAATAGATGTTTATTGAGCAAATGGCTTTTTAAACTTCTTAATGAAGACGGGGTGTGGCAAGAATTGCTACAGGTCAAATACTTAAGACAGAAGACCCTATCTGAGGTCCAACTCCTCTGAATATTAGTTTCCGGCGGGTATTGAATGGTAACAAACGGACTTTCATGGTTACAATTGTGTCACAAATTAATGACAGTAAGCTTGAATGAATAAAAAGATCTTTTTTTATTTGGAATCTCTCACCAAATGGTTTGTTTACGGTCAAGTCTATGTATGAGGATCTTATGAGTGATCACACCCCTTTTTTGAGAAAGTATCTCTGGAAGGTTAAAATTCCTCTCAAGATAAAGATTTTGATGTGGTTTCTGAGTAATAAGATTCTGTTAACTAAAGATATTTTAGCCAAACGACAATGGAATGGGTGTACAAAATGTGTTTTTTGTGGAGATGAGGAAACTATTCAACACCTTTTCTTTCAGTGTCCTCTAGCTAAGCTTCTTTGGTGCATAGTTAATTTCACATATGATCTTCCACCTCCAACTAATACTACTAATATGTTTGGTAATTGGTTGAATGGAGTAGATAGGCAATCTAAGGCTTTTATCCGTATTGGGGTCTCTGCCTTATGTTGGTCTATATGGAGGGTCAAAAATGATATTATCTCTAACAAAAAACAATCTTTCACTTCTTGCAGGTTATCCATATGGTGTCTCATTGGGTTCAGCTTTGGGCTCTCATGTCGCCGGAGGGACAGCGGGTTGCCATGGTTTATGGATGCACACGGCTTCAAATGGTCGCTCAACATATTTGGTGTCAGGCTAGCTGGTGTCATACTAGGAGACTATTTTGATGTGTTTTCAGAGTAGTTTATTCTTTTTTCGCTGGTTGATTTTTGTATCAATCTTTGGTGATGCTTGAGTTGTAACACAATACTGAATTAAAATCTTTTTAATAAATGACCGTGTGCATCATCATGATGCAGAAGCTGGGATCCTATCCCCATTTCAAAAAAAAAAACTTTCAGTTATGCTGGAGTACAAACGAGCAAAACGTTCCCAATGGGATTACGAACTTGATCGTACCAGCCACTTGCCTTGCTGCAAGCCTGCAAGGTCCATATCGCAAGCCAGGCCATCTCGCTCCCTCAGAGTGTGCCGCCTGCCATGATTGCAGCTCCAGTCAACTCCCTCATTACAGGAATCAAAATTGATGTTTGTTTCTGTGCGATCCGATTTAGAAAAATCAAAGACGAACCATGCGTCCGTCCTGCTATTAACGAGCAGCGTCAGACCTCAAGTCCATCCATTAAGAACACGTGTTTAGAAGAAAACTACACATCCCGAAAAAATTATTCACACAATTCAACAAAGCACTTCCCACACGAGTGATGCTCAGCTCTGAGTCGGCCTTCGCTAGATTGAATGGGGAGGAAAGCATCACAATGCAACAAAGCACCTCCCACATCGAATCAAAACACAGTTTGTAAATAGACATATCATAAAACATAGGGAGGTCCTCTGCAGGACAAGGTTACCGGTTTTGCCCAACCTTCAGGTGATCAAGCTCATGCAGAGCTTCAAGGAGTTCCTACGCACCTTCCTCAACCTGCCATCTGAGATCGTTCCCAACATGCTCAAGAAGTCTGGCAAGATCCTGCCAAAGGAGAGAGCGATGACGAGACCTCCCGATTCGCCCATCGTGCCATCCGCCTCCACCGCCGGCGTGCTCGCGGGACGGCATGCTGCTCGAAGAATGTTCCATACGCCGGCACGTTCCGTAGTGTCGGGCGCTCGAGCCTCGAAGAAGGCCCCATCTCCTCTAGGAGCGTTGAATGGGTGCCACGCTTCATCCTTCACTCGCTCAGCGACACATGGCGAGATCAGGGCCGGAGATCGGGAGCGGTTAGCAGGAGCGGCTGACGAGCGGGTCCCGGCGCGAGGTGACGACGAGGTCCTTGAGGAATATTTGGTCAGCTCTGGGTAGTTCCATCCCCTTGTCCTCACCAGGTTAGGGTTCTAGCCCGAGACCGCCGCCCAAATCTCGTCTGGATTCAGCGGGAGCTTTTTGCTGGACGCCGATTTCAAGCCTCAGATTGCTAATCCGATTCGACCGAGGGATCCAAAGCAGTTTAGCTTCTCTCGCGATTTTTGGAGTCATGTTCACGGGAGGGCTACCTTCGCGGAGGTGGTGAAGATGCAAGGGAACCAGCGAGGTCAGGGAGGAGGTGGCGGTGGCGGAGGAGGGCCACCACACCGCCCCCCGCAGTACCAGCAGCCGCGGCGGAACTAGTACATCTGGCCTCAACAACAGCCGCCGCCACAGCAATTTCGTGGCGTGGGCGCGGGCATGGCTGCAGCGGGTAAAAGGGCTGCACCTCCACCGGCAGTGAATCAGGGAGGGCGCCCTGATGCTGTTGGGAACTAGGGTGTTCAGAATCATCAACGTCCTCTACCTAGACCAATTGGTGACAGGTTAGCTCCTGGTGAGGCTCCTGTTCAACCAATCGATCCAAGATATAAGTCCAGAGTCTGTTACAATTGTGGGGAGCCCGGACACTATATTGTGGAAACTGTATTCGATCAGGAAAAGATCTGTTTCATGTGCAACACCCCTGGACATCACATGAACAATTGTCCAGTGTGGTCTGAGCCAATTCCTATGGCCCAATTTGTTGGAAGTGCTAACAGTGGTTTGGGCTTTTTCCATGTTAATGTTGATGCCAAAGATTCGGTCCAGTGGTTAAATTTGAAGAATGTGGGCATTATCTCGGTCACCCACAGCCAAATCAGCCTCAAGGATTTGGAAAAAAATATGAGTGAGACCTGGGATGCCAACTGGCCGTGGCAAGTGAGGCAACTAGAGGAGAAGAGGTTCTTGGTTCGATTTCCTCCTCATAAAAAGGTGACAGATCTCATTGATATTCCGTCGATCAACTTGAAGGAGGGCAATGACCTTGAAAGGATTATAGTTAGAATCATGGGGTGGGAAGGAGACCTGCCTACAAGAAGTTTGGGTTAAAATCAGAGGAATCCCGCCACGATGGTGCTCATGGAAAGTCATTGCTCAGATTGTGAAGTGTTTTCGTTTGATCCTGGATGTGGACTGGGAGGAATTTTCAAATCCTTCTACGAGGCGGTCAGAGTGTAGCTAGCTGTTAAAGACATCTCCAAGATTCCAGAGCAAAGGGTGGTGGTTATGAGAAAGAAGTTCTATATTCTAGATTTTGAAGTGGAGAAGGATAAGGGGCGGAGAGCTCGCAGCCACCACCGCCTCTCCCGCCGAATGACGATGATGAGGACTATGATGGGGAAGAGGATGATGATCTATTGGATGACTTCAACAACCAGAATGATTGCACTGACACTAGTAAGGACAAAAACCAAACTCCTGGAGGGCAACATGATCTGAATATGGCTGAGGGGAGAACACCTCATGTGGACAGAAAGGGAGGAGCTAAAACTTTTAGCAGAATCTGCACTCAAACTGAGGAGGGGATGCCGTCAGTAAACAGATTTCAAGTCCTGTTGGACATGGACCTAATAGAATCAGATGAGGAGGAGCAGATACAAACTATAGAAGTAGATGATATGATTGGAAGTTTTTAAGATGTGGTCTTGGCTGGGAAAAAATCCGCTGACAACAATAAAAGGATGGACAACAATGTTGCAGAAGAGTGGAAAAGGTCGAGAATGTGTGCTAAAAGTGGTGATTCAATTGTGGCTGATCTGGCAAATGATACAAATCGCTGTAAAAATGTTGGCTTGGTACTTGCTACAGAAGGTGCTTCAAGCAATGAGAGTGAACCGACACCGGCTGAAGCTGCACTAATGAAGAAAAAAGGGAAACAATGGGGACCTGTACAATCCATGAGACAGAGCAATAGGATTGTTCATGATGGCAAAATTATGATAGCGCGGGCGGTGGAGCTCATGCAACAAAAGAACTTGGAAAAACCGAAAGGTACTACTAAGCACACTTTTGCTACTATTTGCAATCAGTCTGTAGTTCAGAAAGCTATCTCTATTAATGTTTCTCTAGGAACATCTTCTCCTAATATTCATAGGAACATTGCTAAAATGAAACAAATAGAATCTGATAGAATGGATAAGCTATTTGATAACCAACCTGATATTTTCTTGCCTGCTGATATTGACCTAACTTTAGAGGATTTGATGGAGAATAATCATGATGATGATGCTTTAGAATCTGGGTTGGTTGCTGGAAATGATAATTTCGGCTCATTAGAGTCCCCTTGCCACACAAGAAGAAGTGGTAGAGGGGAAAATAAACCTAAGAATAATAAAATTGATGATTGGGGGTATATGGAATATTAGGGGTTTAAATAACCCCATTAGGACCTCACAACTTATAGATTTCCTTGATAAGCATAAAATTGACTTTGTTTGCTTGTCTGAAACCAAAAAAGAAGATTTTACTCTACCTTTTTTGGAGGCCTTGACTAAGCATGGTTGTTTGAACTGGAATTGCCTGCTGTAAGGACGCCTGGTGGTGTTTTGGTGGGTATCATTGAAGAGGTTTTTGAGGTGGTGTCTTGGTCCATTAGGGCCTTTTATGTGTCAGTGGTTGTTATAAAAAAAAGTGACTGATACGTCTCCAACGTATCGATAATTTCTTATGTTCCATACCACATTATTGATGTTATCTACATGTTTTATGCACACTTTATGTCATATTCGTGCATTTTCTGGAACTAACCTATTAACAAGATGCCGAAGAGCCATTCTTTGTTTTCTACTGTTTTTGGTTTCAGAAATCCTAGTAACGAAATATTCTCGGAATTGGACGAAATCAACGCCCAGGGTCCTATTTTGCCACGAAGCTTCCAGAAGTCCGAAGACGAACGAAGTGGGGCCACGGGGTGCCCAAACCCTAGGGCGGCGCCTGTGGTGTGGGGCCCTCGTGCCCCCTCCGACTTGCCCTTCCGCCTACTTAAAGCCTCCGTGACGAAACCCCCATCCGAGCCACGATACGGAAAACCTTCCGAGAGACGCCGCCAACGCCGATCCCATCTCGGGGATCCAGGAGATCGCCTCCGGCACCCTGCCGGAGAGGGGAATCATCTCCGGAGGACTCTACGCCGCCATGGTCGCCTCCGGTGTGATGTGTGAGTAGTCTACCCCTGGACTATGGGTCCATAGCGGTAGCTAGATGGTTGTCTTCTCCCCATTGTGCTATCATTGTCGGATCTTGTGAGCTGCCTAACATGATCAAGATCATCTATCTGTAATTCTATATGTTGCGTTTGTTGGGATCCGATGAATAGAGAATACTTGTTATGTTGATTATCAAAGCTATGTCTATGTGTTGTTTATGATCTTGCATGCTCTCCGTTATTAGAAGATGCTCTGGCCAAGTTGATGCTAGTAACTCTAAGAGGGAGTATTTATGCTCGATAGTGGGTTCATGTCTCCGTGAATCTGGAGGGGTGACAAGAACCTCTAAGGTTATGGATGTGCTGTTGCCACTAGGGATAAAACATTGGTGCTATGTTCAAGGATGTAGTCACTAGTTACATTACGCGCAATACTTAATGCAATTGTCTGTTGTTAGCAACTTAATACTGGAGGGGGTTCGGATGATAACCTGAAGGTGGACTTTTTAGGCATAGATGCGGTTGGATGGCGGTCTATGTACTTTGTCGTAATGCCCAATTAAATCTCACTATACTCATCATGATATGTATGTGCATGGTCATGCCCTCTTTATTTGTCAATTGCGTAATTTGTTCACCCAACATGCTGTTTGTCTTATGGGAGAGACACCTCTAGTGAACTGTGGACCCCGGTCCAATTCTCTTCTTGAAATACAATCTACTGCAATACTTGTTCTACTGTTTTTTCGCAAACAATCATCTTCCACACAATACGGTTAATCCTTTGTTACAGCAAGCCGGTGAGATTGACAACCTCACTGTTTCGTTGGGGCAAAGTACTTTGGTTGTGTTGTGCAGTTCCACGTTGGCGCCGGAATCCCGGTGTTGCGCCGCACTACATCCCGCCGCCATCAACCTTCAACGTGCTTCTTGGCTCCTCCTGGTTCGATAAACCTTGGTTTCTTTCTGAGAAAACTTGCTGCTGTGCGCATCATACCTTCCTCTTGGGGTTCCCAACGAACGTGTGAGTTACACGCCATCAAGCTCTTTTTCGCTTGCCGGGAGATCAAGACACGCTGCAAGGGGAGTCTCCACTTCTCAATCTCTTTACTTTGTTTTTGTTTTGCTTAGTTTTATTTATTACTTTGTTTGCTGCACTAAATCAAAATACAAAAAAATTAGTTGCTAGTTTTACTTTATTTGCTATCTTGTCTTTATATCAAAAACACAAAAAAATTAGTTACTTGCATTTACTTTATCTAGTTTGCTTTATTTACTACTGCTAAAATGAGTAATCCTGAAGTTGAAGTTCGTACGTTGAAGCAACAAGGGGGAGAATGTTTAAGAGATGCTTGGTATAGAATTAGTACTGCCCATAATAGGTGCACTAAGAAACACTCCACCACTATTTTACTCAGGAATTTTTATGTTGGTATCTCTAGCTGGAATAGGTATGTTCTTGATTGTCTCGCGGGAGGTAACTTCCTAAGTACTCATGCATTAGAAGCTAGCTGCATTATTGAGAGTCTATTTGGAATACCACCTGTTGATGAAGTTAAAATTGAAATCTCTCTTGAAGATGTTATGAAAAAATTGGAAACCTTAGAGAAAAATTTTCCGAGTATTGAAACTAAATTGGAAATGTTACTTGATAAAACTGATGAACTTGATAAATCCTTAGGAGGAATTGATGAAAGAATTAGTGTCCTAGGAACTTGTGTTGTCCATGATGATCAAATTAATAGGATTGATGAACTTGAAAAAGCTATGGGAACCTTGGGTTCAACATTTTCTTCTCTTAAATATAAGGAGAAAGCTTATGTGGGTAAGGAGCAAAAGTTTATGTATGTCTCTAAAGTGCCTAAACCAAAGAAATATTATTATAGGCCTAAAATTGACAAAGCCCTTAGTACCACTACCGATGGAGGAGCTTATGATAACAACACACCACCCTTTGATAATACTTGATACACACTTTCTGCGCCTAGCTGAAAGGCGTTAAAGAAAAGCGCTTATGGGAGACAACCCATGTTTTTACCTACAGTACTTTGTTTTTATTTTGTGTCTTGGAAGTTGTTTACTACTGTAGCAACCTCTCCTTATCTTAGTTTTGTGTTTTGTTGTGCCAAGTAAAGTCTTTGATAGTAAAGTAAGTACTAGATTTGGATTACTGCGCAGTTCCAGATTTCTTTGCTGTCACGAATCTGGGTCCACCTCCCTGTAGGTAGCTCAGAAAATTAAGCCAATTTACGTGCATGATCCTCAGATATGTACGCAACTTTCATTCAATTTGAGCATTTTCATTTGAGCAAGTCTGGTGCCATTTTAAAATTCGTCAATACGAACTGTTCTGTTTTGACAGATTCTGCCCTTTATTTCGCATTGCCTCTTTTGCTATGTTGGATGAATTTCTTTGATCCATTAATGTCCAGTAGCATTATGCAATGTCCAGAAGTGTTAAGAATGATTGTGTCACCTCTGAATATGTTAATTTTTATTGTGCACTAACCCTCTAATGAGTTGTTCTAAGTTTGGTGTGGAGGAAGTTTTCAAGGATCAAGAGAGGAGTATGATGCAACATGATCAAGGAGAGTGAAAGCTCTAAGCTTGGGGATGCCCCGGT
Source organism: Lolium multiflorum (assembly GCA_030979885.1). Lineage (NCBI taxonomy): Eukaryota > Viridiplantae > Streptophyta > Magnoliopsida > Poales > Poaceae > Lolium > Lolium multiflorum. Next base: position 249,852,479 of record CM061752.1, on the reverse strand, counting down.
GGTTCACCCCTGCATATATCAAGAAGACTCAGCGTCTAAGCTTGGGGATGCCCAAGGCATCCCCTTCTTCATCGACAACATTATCAGGTTCCTCCCGAAACTATATTTTTATTCCATCACATCTTATGTGCTTTGCTTGGAGCATCGGTTTGTTTTTGTTTTTGTTTTGTTTGAATAAAATGGATCCTAGCATTCACTTTATGGGAGAGAGACACGCTCCGCTGTAGCATATGGACAAGTATGTCCTTGGTTTCTACTCATAGTATTCATGGCGAAGTTTCTCCTTCGTTAAATTGTTATATGGTTGGAATTGGAAAATGATACATGTAGTAATTGCTATAAATGTCTTGGGTAATGTGATACTTGGCAATTGTTGTGCTCATGATTAAGCTCTTGCATCATATGCTTTGCACCCATTAATGAAGAAATACATAGAGCATGCTAAAATTTGGTTTGCATATTTGGTTTCTCTAAGGTCTAGATAATTTCTAGTATTGAGTTTGAACAACGGGAAGACGGTGTAGAGTCTTATAATGTTTTCAATATGTCTTTTATGTGAGTTTTGCTGCACGGTTCATCCTTGTGTTTGTTTCAAATAACCTTGCTAGCCTAAACCTTGTATCGAGAGGGAATACTTCTCATGCATCCAAAATACTTGAGCCAACCACTATGCCATTTGTGTCCACCATACCTACCTACTACATGGTATTTTCCGCCATTCCAAAGTAAATTGCTTGAGTGCTACCTTTAAAATTCCATCATTCACCTTTGCAATATATAGCTCATGGGACAAATAGCTTAAAAACTATTGTGGTATTGAATATGTAATTATGCACTTTATCTCTTATTAAGTTGCTTGTTGTGCGATAACCATGTTCACTGGGGACGCCATCAACTACTCTTTGTTGAATTTCATGTGAGTTGCTATGCATGTCCGTCTTGTCTGAAGTAAGGAGATCTACCACCTTATGGTTAAGCATGCATATTGTTAGAGAAGAACATTGGGCCGCTAACTAAAGCCATGATCCATGGTGGAAGTTTCAGTTTTGGACATATATCCTCAATCTCAAATGAGAAAATTATTAATTGTTGTTACATGCTTATGCATAAAAGAGGAGTCCATTATCTGTTGTCTATGTTGTCCCGGTATGGATGTCTAAGTTGAAGAATAATCAATAGCGAGAAATCCAATGCGAGCTTTCTCCTTAGACCTTTGTACAGGCGGCATAGAGGTACCCCTTTGTGACACTTGGTAAAAACATGTGCATTGTGATGATCCGGTAGTCCAAGCTAATTAGGACAAGGTGCGGGCACTATTAGTACACTATGCATGAGGCTTGCAACTTGTAAGATATAATTTACATGATACATATGCTTTATTACTACCGTTGACAAAATTGTTTCATGTTTTCAAAATCAAAGCTCTAGCACAAATATAGCAATCGATGCTTTTCCTCTATGGAGGACCATTCTTTTACTTTCAATGTTGAGTCAGTTCACCTATTTCTCTCCACCTCAAGAAGCAAACACTTGTGTGAACTGTGCATTGATTCCTACATATTTATTTATTGCACTTATTATATTACTCTATGTTGGCAATATCAATGAGATATACATGTTATAAGTTGAAAGCAACCGCTGAAACTTAATCTTCCTTTGTGTTGCTTCAATGCCTTTACTTTGAATTATTGCTTTATGAGTTAACTCTTATGCGAGACTTAATTGATGCTTGTCTTGAAGTGCTATTCATGAAAAGTCTTTGCTTTATGATTCACTTGTTTACTCATGTCATATACATTGTTTTGATCGCTGCATTCACTACATATGCTTTACAAATAGTATGATCAAGGTTATGATGGCATGTCACTCCAGAAATTATCGTGTTATCGTTTTACCTGCTCGGGACGAGCAGAACTAAGCTTGGGATGCTGATACGTCTCCAACGTATCGATAATTTCTTATGTTCCATGCCACATTATTGATGTTATCTACATGTTTTATGCACACTTTATGTCATATTCGTGCATTTTGGAACTAACCTATTAACAAGATGCCGAAGAGCCGTTGCTGTTTTGCTGTTTTTGGTTTCAGAAATCCTAGTAACGAAATATTCTCGGAATTGGACGAAATCAACGCCCGGGGTCCTATTTTGCCACGAAGCTTCCAGTCCGAAGACGAAGCGAAGTGGGCCACGGGGTGCCCAAACCCTAGGGCGGCGCGGCCCCCCCCTTGGCCGTGCCGGCCTGTGGTGTGGGGCCCTCGTGCCCCCTCCTGACTTGCCCTTCCGCCTACTTAAAGCCTCCGTGACGAAACCCCGGTCCGAGAGCCACGATACGGAAAACCTTCCGAGACGCCGCCAACGCCGATCCCATCTCGGGGATCCAGGAGATCGCCTCCGGCACCCTGCCGGAGAGGGGAATCATCTCCCGGAGGACTCTACGCCGCCATGGTCGCCTCCGGTATGATGTGTGAGTAGTCTACCCCTGGACTATGGGTCCATAGCAGTAGCTAGATGGTTGTCTTCTCCCCATTGTGCTATCATTGTCGGATCTTGTGAGCTGCCTAACATGATCAAGATCATCTATCTGTAATTCTATATGTTGCGTTTGTTGGGATCCGATGAATAGAGAATACTTGTTATGTTGATTATCAAAGCTATGTCTATGTGTTGTTTATGATCTTGCATGCTCTCCGTTATTAGAAGATGCAAGTTGATGCTAGTAACTCCAAGAGGGAGTATTTATGCTCGATAGTGGGTTCATGTCTCCGTGAATCTGGAGGGGTGACAAGAACCTCTAAGGTTATGGATGTGCTGTTGCCACTAGGGATAAAACATTGGTGCTATGTTCAAGGATGTAGTCACTAGTTACATTACGCGCAATACTTAATGCAATTGTCTGTTGTTAGCAACTTAATACTGGAGGGGGTTCGGATGATAACCTAAAGGTGGACTTTTTAGGCATAGATGCAGTTGGATGGCGGTCTATGTACTTTGTCGTAATGCCCAATTAAATCTCACTATACTCATCATGATATGTATGTGCATGGTCATGCCCTCTTTATTTGTCAATTGCCCAATTGTAATTTGTTCACCCAACATGCTGTTTGTCTTATGGGAGAGACACCTCTAGTGAACTGTGGACCCGGTCCAATTCTCTTTGAAATACAATCTCTGCAATACTTGTTCTACTGTTTTCAAACAATCATCTTCCACACAATACGGTTAATCCTTTGTTACAGCAAGCCAGATTGACACAACCATTTCGTTGGGGCAAAGTACTTTGTTGTGTTGTGCAGGTTCCACGTTGGCGCCGAATCCCTGGTGTTGCGCCGCACTACATCCCGCCGCCATCAACCTTCAACGTGCTTCTTGGCTCCTCCTGGTTCGATAAACCTTGGTTTCTTTCTGAGGGAAAACTTGCTGCTGTGCGCATCATACCTTCCTCTTGGGGTTCCCAGCGAACGTGTGAGTTACACGCCATCAGGGACAAATTCACTTGGAATGTAGTATGTTTGTACGGGTCTGCTTATAATGAGCATAAGCAAGAATTTCTGGATGAACTAGATTTAATCTATTCTATAAATAATATCCATATCATGGTTGGGGGCGATTTTAATCTCATAAGAGATGTTTCTGAAAAAATAACAATAATATTAATCAAAATTGGGTTGATAATTTTAATAATTGGGTTAACCAATTCGGTCTCATGGAGCTTAAACCGTCCAATAGGATGTACACTTGGGGTAATAACCAAAAAAAGATAGTTATGGTTGCTATTGATAAAGTTTTTGTCTCTACCTGTTGGGACTCCCATTTTCCCACCGCTCATGTCCAGGCTTTAGCCAGGATAGAGAGTGATCACACACCATTGGTTTTCGACTTTGGGCTTGGTACTTATCTAGGGAAAAGACCTTTCCGGTTTGAGAAGTGGTGGTTGTAGAAAGAGGAATGCGCGAACATTGTTAAAAAATCTTGGCAGGCCCCTTGCAAAGGGAACAATGCTATTGCCATTTGGAAAGAGAAACAAATACTTTTAAGGAAACATTTAAGGGGTGGAATGCTAATATAGAGGAGACTCAAAAGAAATTAAAAAGAGAACTAGTGGCAGAATATGATTGTCTTGACATTATGTCAGAGTCTCAACCTTTTTTACGAAGGAGTTCTCTAGAATGAAACAAATTGCAGCACAGATTAATTCAATTTGTGCCATGGAAGAGATAAAAGCTAGACAAAGATCGAGAGAAAAAGAAATTTTAGAGGGAGATAGAAACAAAGCTTATTTCCATGCTGTGGCGAACCAAAGAAGAAGGAAGAAGAGAATTGCAGTGTTGGAGGGGCCTTTAGGCGATGAAGTTACGGAAACTCAAGACATGCTTCCAATTGCTGTGAATTACTATAAAAATCTCTTTAAAAAGGAAGAGAGAACATATATTTCTTTAGACAATTCGTTTTGGGTCCATAAGATAGGGTTTCTAGTGAGGACAATGACATGTTGGATGCTCCATTCACGGAAGAAGAGATAAAATCAGCGGTCTTTGACTCTTATAGTGAGGGAGCACCGGGACCGGATGGTTTTACTTTCTTATTCTATCAAAAGTTTTGGGAAGTCATAAAGGTAGATTTGATCAATCTCTTTAGAGATTTCGAAGATAACACTGCAGACATGTTTAGACTGAACTTTAGCTTGATGACTCTCATTCCAAAAGAAGTGAATGCTAAAAGTTTTAAAAATTTCAGGCCTATTGCACTCACAATTTTTTGTTTCAAAATTTTCTCAAAAGCTTGCACGAGTAGGATGAATAAGCTTGCTGGGTGATAGGTTAATTTCCACAAACCAATCTGCCTTCATTAGGGGCAGCTATATTCTGGAGAGTGTTGTTACAGCGCATGAAATTATTCATGACGTGCATAAAATAAAGAAGATGGCCTGATCTTGAAGTTAGATTACAAGAAAGCCTATGACAAAGTTAGTGTAGAATTTCTCGAAGAAATGCTCAAGCAACGAGGCTTTAGCCAAAAATGGTTGGATACAATTCATTGTCTGCTCCACAAAGGATCTGTGGTGATTCAAATCAATGATCAAAATAGTAATTTCTTTGAAACAGGTAAAGGTTTGAGGCACGGAGACCCTTTTGCTCCCATCCTCTTTAACATGATTGCGGACGTGTTTTCCAAAATGCTGATTAAAGCTGCTATTGGAGGTCTTATTTCTGGGTTGCTCACTAGGTTCACAGCGGGAGGGATCATTAGCCCTGCAGTATGCAGACGATACCTTGTTATTCTTGGAAAATGATTTGGAAAAGGCTTTAAACCTGAAATGGGTGTTGTAGATTTTTGAACAAATGTCGGGTATGAGGATTAACTTTGACAAATGTGATCTGGTGCCTATTAATGTTCCAGAAGGTCAAACTAAAGTCCTTTCTAAAGTGTTCGGGTGTAAAGTGAGCAAGTTTCCGCTGAAATACCTAGGTGTTCCCCTTCACTACAGTAAGCTTAGAAAAGAAGACCTCCAGCATGTGATTGACTCTATTCTTAAGAGGGTTGCTGGGTGGAGGGGTAGGCTTTTGTCCTACGCTGCTATAATAACCTTGATACAATCTTGTCTGGCAAGTATTCCTGTCTATTTACTCTCAGCTATTAAGTTTCTTTCTTGGGCGATTAAAGCAATCAATTCTCAGATGGCACACTGCTTGTGGGATAACTATGAGGGGCATTATAAGTATCCCCTTGCTAACTGGGAGTTGGTCACTATGGAAAAAGAATATCGCGGTCTGGGTATCCCTAATATTAGAGAGCTTAATCTCTGTCTTCTGGCCTCGTGGATCAGAAGGTATAGTTTAGATGACAACAAGCTTTGGAAGCAAATAATTGACTTCAATTATGACACTGAGAGCCCTAATGTTTTCAACTATAGAGAAAAAGATGTTTCTCTTTTTTGGAAGGGAGTTCTTTGAGCCGCTAGAGCCGCGAAACTAGGCTATCAGTGGTCGGTCGGTAAAGGAAACAAAATCCGGTTTTGGGAAGACCAATGGCTGGGTAATTCGAGCTTAGCTATCATCTTTTGGGATCTGTACTACGTGTGTAATCAACAAGATGTAACAACTAAAGAAGTGTGGATGGAAATGTGTTGAAACTAACCTTTAGGAGAGTTTTCAACCAAAAAATGATGGACCAGTGGTATCAACTGGAACAAATTGCTTCATCTATTCGAATTTTAGATGTGGACGTGCTATCACCAGAATTTGACCGAGTCAGAGGTGGGCCGCAATCCAGATGGGCTTGAAGATTATATACGGAAGAAATACGTGAATCGGCCTTATATGCAAAGTTTGGGCTAGTTTGCCCTTGTATCTGTAATATAGTAGATCGCATCTTAGATTAGAAGATAGAGTTTGACCCGTGCACGGTTAGGTGCACGCCTGAATTAGAAAGTCCCTGGACTATAAATATGTGTCTAGGGTTTATGGAATAAACAACAACCAACGTTCAACACAAATCAATCTCGGCGCATCGCCAACTCCTTCGACTCGAGGGTTTCTACCGGTAAGCATCATGCTGCCTAGATCGCATCTTGCGATCTAGGCAGCACAAGATTATTTTGTTGTTCATGCGTTGCTCGTACCGAAGCCTTTTTGATGGCGAGCAACGTAGTTATCTTAGATGTGTTAGGGTTAGCATTGTTCTTCGTATCATATCTTTGTCGTAGTGCAACCCTTATACATCTAGCCCTTACACCTATCTTAGGTGTAGGGCGGCACCTTGATCATTATTTAGTAGATCCGATCCGTTACGGTTGCTCCTTGTTCTTCAAGGATTAGTTTAATATCTGCAATAGTTAGGCCTTACAAAGGGTTGGAGGATCCAGCGACGCGTAGGGTGTCATTTGCTAGTCCTAGACAGGATGTTCCGAGGATCAACCTCATGTTGGTTTTTAGGCCTTGTCTAGGACCGGCTTACGATCACCGTACGTGACCGCGAGGCCCAATCGTGAGTAGGATGATCCGATTATGCGGTGAAAACCCTAAATCGTCGTAGATCATTTTAGCTTCATCTTGATCAAGCAGGACCACCATATATTCGTGCACCTCGTACGAATCATGGGTGGATCGGCTCCTTGAGCCGATTCACAGGATAACCTGAGAGCCGATCGAGGCTCGTATTTAATGTTTACGTGTATGCCATGCAGAAACTAAGCGAGGCATCTCCATCACCTTCCCAGGTATAGGTCAGGTGGCACGCCCCATCAGCATCGGACGTGCGTACCGGAGGCTTTGCGGGCCGTCGCTCGGAGGGACCAGGGCCAGCCGCAGCCCTAAGTTGTTCCGGCTCTCTTGTGTTGCCCGTCGCTGCTCGCCGGTGGGTTTCGACCGCAACACATTCGGCACGCCCGGTGGGACGAGCTTCAACATCAACCACATCGCCATCTACATCCGAGATGGCGGACGGCACTCCATCACGTGAGGATCTGACCGACGAGCTCAAGAAGAAGTATGACGAGGTCAAAGCAATCCTCGAAGCCGACCTCATCGGCTCTTTTGACAGAACCCGTTCACATGGCATCAGGTGGAAGGGGTTCTCGCCTGATGGTGCGCTCGATGGAATAGACCTGTCTGCCCCGTCAGAAGAGCGCACCGGGTCCCTGCGTCAGGAGATTAACTACATGGTGGCTCACTCGCTACACCGCCACTCTGAGAACCTGGTGAACACTTTGGAGCGTGTCGCTCTTCGGGTGATCCAGGAGATCATGAGGCACCGTACTCTCCGTCAGGACCAGCTCTGGGACACACCAAGGAGAGATGCCACTCCGGTCCCGTCCGCTGCCATTTGCGTTGGCAGCACAAGTGCCGAATTCACCGGCATTCATCGTCTACAAGATCGGTGGTGACCCTAGTGACTGCCGGTTCTTGCATGAGGCGCCTAAGGAGATCCCTCACGGGTACATGTGCACATACGTGCTAGATTGCGGTAATGGGCGCTCACAAACCAGGCCGCGACAGCAGGGACTTGGGAAAGCGGGAGGAACGTCGGCGACAGATCCTGAGAAGCGGACGTGGCTAGCTAAATATGCCACCCGACGAACCCAGAGCTCAGCTCCTGCAGTTGGCTCGAGCTGGAAAAGCAAGCATGGCTGGCTAAGTCGCCACCCCGAGAATCTTCGAGTTCGACTCTGCAGCCACACCGCGGATCAGATCAGCACGATCCCGAGGACCAGTTCGGCATGGTGCCGAAAAGGAGGACAATCGGCTATTCCAAGCCGTACCGATGAATACGAGTTGGTCCCGCTACCACCCAAGTATCGGCTCCCCGACTTCTCCAAGTTCGGCGGATCAGATGGTTCCAGCTCCATCGAGCATGTGAGCCGATATTTGGCACAGCTAGAACGGCCTCGGCGTCGGATCCCGCGCGTGAGGTTCTTCGCACAGTCCCTCACGGGATCGGCTTTCGGGTGGTACACTTCGCTGCCACCGGATTCGATCCGGACTTGGAAGCAGTTGGAAGAACAGTTCCATATGCAGTTTCACTCAGAAGCTTCCGAGGCCGGCATTGCCGATCTAGCACAGATACGTCGAAGCGGAGAAGCGTGCGAGAATACATCCGGCGCTTAGAAATCTAAGGAACCAATGCTATTCGGCTCGTGTGACTGAAAAGAAGCCGAGTTGGCGGTGGTGGGCCTTGCCTCACAAATCAAGGATATGGCTTCCCAAGCAGACTACCCTTCAGGCGCACATGGTTCGCTGTCGGCATATGAACAGCGCCACCCGGACTTGTACAGGACAAATTCAAGCGTGCGGTAGTCCTGGTTGAGGCGGATGAAGACGAAGGCTCTGCGGGAGATAAAGAGGTAGCAGTGGCTGAATGGACTCGGGGGCAACCCGTGTCCTGCAAATGGGTTAAGCCACCAGGTCCGCCCGAGGTTTGATTTTGATGTGACCAAACTGAGCAAATCTTCGACCTCTTACTCAAGGAGAAGCAGTTGAAGATACCCGAAGGCCTCAAATTCCCCACGGTACAGGAGCTGAACGGAAAGCCATACCGCAAATGGCATAACTCGCTCTCCCATGCCACCAACGACGCAGGGTGTGGCGTCAGCATCCAAATGGCGATAGAACAAGGACGTCTGATTTTCAACCAGTACGCCATGAAGGTCGACACCCACCCCTTTCCCGCCGTTAACATGGTGGAGTGCACTTACCCTGAAGGTTGCCAGCCAGGATCCTCGTTCAGCATCAACATGGTAGGACCTGGGCATCACTCTGGCAAGGATGGAGACGAGGGCAGCTTCTCTCGTAGCAAGGACACAGAGGAGGCCGCTCCACACGATCGGCTCCGTCACGATGGCAAGCGCTACGTCACAGAGGGAGAAGTGAAGAACATCGATATCAGCGACCCCTCTCCGATCACCTCCTCAACAAGTATGTGAGTCAGTATGACCAACGCCGACGATCCAGCGACGATGATGATAGAGACCGTCTGGCTAGGGACGCCAGGAGACATCGTCGGCATGATCGCAATGAGGAGAAGTACGAGCGCCGTGCCAAGGAAGAATCGAGGGAGCAAGACGACGAAGATAGGCATTGGGACTGCCCTTTCTTCAGACACCGCTGGGATTCAGGAATGAGCCGATTGCTTACAATCGGCAATTGCCCAGAATGCAACCAGAAGAAGAAGGAGGCAGCCAACGCGTCCGTGTTCAAACGTCTAGGGCCTCTCCCACCACAAAGCAAACGAGCTGAGTCCCCTCGGATGGAAGATCTCGAGGATTTGGAAGACGAGGGAGAAGAAGAAGAAGACAGGTACCACCGGCCAAGGTGGTGCCCTGATGGACTCAGCCGTTCCCAGAAGCGTAGGGTTCAGCGGTTGCGCGGTTTGGAGGAAGCCGAAAGGTTATATCTGCACACGCTAAGAAAGGCGCGGCCTGATCTGGCCGCGAAAATTCAGTGAACCCTGGATGAAGAGGGTCGACCACGGAAAATGGAGTGGCGCCCCAAGCAAAGGAAAGCCGTTGATGATACATCGGCTGGCACAAACATGGTGCTCGTCCTTCCAACGGAGTTTAGTGCTCCAGGATTACACGAGGCACCCAATTTGGACGACTGCGAGCGCATCAACGTGACGAAGGGAAGGGTTAGGCTGGTTTTATCCACTGGCCTGACCGTGTAGCAAGAGCAAACCGATGAGCAAATGTGGCGAGGCCGATCCTTGGGATCGGCCCCCAAAGGTATATGAAGGAAAAGCACAACGCCTTCATTGAACACTTCGATCAATATGGAGGCCGATTTCAGCAATCGGCCAAAATTATCTTCACCACATGTTCTGCTTGTGTTCAACATCGATCTATTGGGCAGCGGTCACGTCGGCGGATGAGAGTCATCACGAATCCTAATGGTGCCGACGTGCAAATACAGTGCCTGGGCTAACCGCAGAGCCGATATCTGCAGTCACCTGGCAGATTCGGCTCGGGGGGCATCTAATCATCGGATGAACAGGTGCAGATGAGCATGTGTGCAGTGAAACATTGGGGCCGATTAGAAAAAATCGGCCAGTAAAAAAAAAAAAATATATACTCATAATGGGTATACAGCCGGTGCATGGCCATCGACTCAAGAGGTACAGCTGATGCGAGCGGTTGTTGAGTTACAAGGAGAGGCCTTACTGGATGAATTCCTTTTCAAAACCTCCAACTCCTTCTGCAAGTCTTCAAGTCCTTCTGCAAGTCTTCAAGTTCAACTGGTCGATGTCACTTTCAGAGGTTGCTACGTCCAGAATTTTGGAGGGCATCAGAAATTCAAAACATCCTCACCGGAAGTTGCACCAGTCTGCCAAAGATGATGAGCCAATCTGATCAGCAAGGCGCGAAGGATTGAACTAAGAGGAGTCGGAAAGCCGTTTGAGGTTTCTTAGTTCAAGGGACGGATTTGCTGGTCTTTCCAAGCCCTTTCAGTGCGTCGGTCCTTTGGGCGTAAGCTTTCCTGCCACGTTTTGATGGGAGCTGAAGAGGCTCGGGGGGCAGCTCGTCCTAAAAAATCCTTGCTGGAGAGCCGATTTTGTTGGAATCGGCTGGTTCTGCATTATAACTTGGAAGCCGATGGTGACACATTTGGCTGATTCATTACTGTTCTCGCCTTGGATGAGGCTTGGGGGGCAACTCGCCCAAAAGGTTCTTGGCTCTGGGGAGCCGATTTGGTTGGAATCGGTTGGCTCTACATCGAAACTGTTCTGAAGAGTGGTGCTTTTGTTTACAGAGTTATCAGTTTCAGCATCCAAGCTGATTCAGCGATAGTTCTAGGGTTCTCTTAAAGACGCCTGCTCAAGACCAAACCGCCGGCCTGCTGCACCAAGTGCTATCGTCATCGGCGGAGCTGGCTAACTTGGAGGGATGACTGAACTGGCCTGTCTCGCAGATTATCGTGAGAGACCGATGCGTTGCCATCAGTCATTGAGCATTGATTAGGCTAACAGTCGACAAAGTTAGATGAGGAAAAATCGGCTAAATCAGCATAGAGGACATCGGCAAAATCAAAGGAAGTTTTCCATTGATAATAAGATTTCTTACAAAGAGAAGCCGATTGTTCAACAAAAAGGAACAGATTACTACTAATCCTATGCTAGTAGGTCCCTACTCAAAGGGCTGTTGCTGTCTTCGCCGTCGCTGGGGTAGCTGCCGTCATTGCTGCTGTCGACGAGATCCTCGTTGCTGCTACTGTAACCTTCAGCGGAGGCTTCTTCTTCGTCATCGTCATCGTCCTCATCTGACCAAGCCCAGCCACGGATGCGCTTTGGCGGCGGTTCGTCGGAGGAGGTGCCGTCCTCCTGTTCCTTCTTCGTGTCGGAGGAGATGTCTTCATCTTCGTCACCCTCTTCTTCTTCTTTGGTGATGGAGGTGAATTTGCCCCGGAAGGGAGGGTCGTCGTCATCGCTCTCCGCCTCCAGCGCTCCGTCAATCAGGAACCGGAGGTCATCTTCCCCGTCAGTTAGGGGCATGGCCCCATCTGACCAGACGAGGTCCTCGCCCTCTGGCACGAAATCAAAGTCCCACTCCCGCTCGTCCCAATGCTTGGGAGCGCGCCGGTTGTACGCCTCCATCTGGTTGTGCCCTGGAATCGACTCGCTTGAGGAAGAGGATCGGGGAGAAACGGAAGAGGAGGAAGAGGACGACATGGCTATGGAAGGAGAGGGTTTTTTGGTGCCGATAGCTAGAACAGAGGAAGGATGAAGAGGTCTAATCAGTCGGCACGGTTAAATAATGAGGGGCCTAGTGGAGATTCCATGCCACAGCAGTTTCCGAGGAGGCGGTGCCCAAAGACAACGGTCAAATCACGCGGAATAGTTGAGAAGGCAGGACATCATGATGAAGGGTGCTGCGACGGTTCTGCTCTGCTACGACATGACCCGACGAAGAAAAACAGAGTGATTTTGGAATTATCAATTCCAAAACCAGGGGGGCATGTGTTATCACCAGAATTTGACCGAGTCAGAGGTGGGCCGCAATCCAGATGGGCTTGAAGATTATATACGGAAGAAATACGTGAATCGGTCTTATATGCAAAGTTTGGGCTAGTTTGCCCTTGTATCTGTAATATAGTAGATCGCATCTTAGATTAGAAGATAGAGTTTGACCCGTGCACGGTTAGGTGCACGCCTGAATTAGAAAGTCCCCTGGACTATAAATATGTGTCTAGGGTTTATGGAATAAACAACAACCAACGTTCAACACAAATCAATCTCGGCGCATCGCCAACTCCTTCGACTCGAGGGTTTCTACCGGTAAGCATCATGCTGCCTAGATCGCATCTTGCGATCTAGGCAGCACAAGCTTATTTTGTTGTTCATGCGTTGCTCGTACTGAAGCCTTTTTGATGGCGAGCAACGTAGTTATCTTAGATGTGTTAGGGTTAGCATTGTTCTTCGTATCATATGCTGTCGTAGTGCAACCCTTATACATCTAGCCGCCCTTACACCTATCTTAGGTGTAGGGGCCCCGCTTGATTATTATTTAGTAGATCCGATCCGTTACGGTTGCTCCTTGTTCTTCAAGGATTAGTTTAATATCTGCAATAGTTAGGCCTTACAAAGGGTTGGAGGATCCAGCGCGCGTAGGGTGTCGTTTGCTAGTCCTAGACAGGATGTTGCGAGGATCAACCTCGTGTTGGTTTTTAGGCCTTGTCTAGGACCGGCTTACGATCACCGTACGTGACCGCGAGGCCCAATCGTGAGTAGGATGATCCGATTATGCGGTGAAAACCCTAAATCGTCGTAGATCGTTTTAGCTTCATCTTGATCAAGCAGGACCACCATATATTCGTGCACCTCGTACGAATCATGGGTGGATCGGCTCTTTGAGCCGATTCACAGGATAACCTGAGAGCCGATCGAGGCTCGTATTTAATGTTTACGTGTATGCCATGCAGGAAACTAAGCGAGGCATCTCCATCACCTTCCCAGGTATAGGTCAGGTGGCACGCCTTGCATCAGCATCGGACGTGCGTACCGAGGCTTTGCGGGCCGTCGCTCGGAGGGACCAGGGCCAGCCGCAGTCCTAAGTTGTTCCCGGCTCTACTGTGTTGCCCGTCGCTGCTCGCCGGTGGGTTTCTGACCGCAACAGGACGATAGTTTAGTGTGGAAGCTTGATAGTTCTGGCGTTTATAGCTCCCAATCACTATATGAGGTTCTCAATTACCATGGGTGACGCCGATGTTTATCCCTGCGGTGTCGAAGCTTAATGTGCCCCCTAGGGTCCAAGTTTTTCTCTGGCTGTTATCACACAATAAATTGCTTACCCGTGATAACCTTGAGAAAAGGCAGAATATTCTTGATAAAGCTTGCATTTTATGCTCTGAAAAGGAAACTGTGAACCATCTGTTTTTTTTTCTTGTGATATCATGAAAATCATGTGGATAGACGTTTCAACTTTGCTTGGAAAGAACCTTGGGGTCAATTTTGAAAGTATTGCCAGATTTTGGATTAGAAATGAAAAGAATGTTGTTACTAACATGATTGTTGCTGCTCTTATGTGGTTAACTTGGAAACAACGAAATGACGTTCTGTTTGGGCGTTGCTCTTGGTCTGGGATGCAGGTGCTCTGGATGCGTGTGGTGAAACTACTGAAGAGATGATAGATGCTATGTCCAGCAAAAAACTTGGAGTTCCTGGAAGGATGCGTGAAACAATTGCAAGCGAAGATGGTGACAGCCACAACTCTTACAAGCAACTGAAGAAGCGCAAGATGCTACTAGTGGCTGGCCCAAGGACACCAGATGCGCTGAGGCCGCGGGCACTGGCAGGCGCTCGCTGAAAAAACATGCTGTGTGCCAAAAACTCTATTATGAGTGTCCATTTTGCTTTGATTCTGTCTCTGGGGATTTGTCCTAGTTTTAGCTGGGAGTAGGCTATAAGATAAACTGTTTTCTTGTACAATCATTTTATTTTCTATGGAAATGGAATGGGGCGGTGGTCTGTTGATCTAAAAAAATATCATAAAACATATAAATGCTTGCATCATGCGGTGGCGGAGCTATAGAGAAATAGTTGCGCAGACCAAGATAAAGCAGAGCATTTTTTCGACAATATGGTGCATAATTTTGCTCTTCCTTAAACTAATTCACACACTATCTCTTCAAATCTATGAATTAAAATAATCTGTATATACAAAAGATGTATGTGGGTGATATGAATCAATTCCGGTAATCTGTTTCGAGTTTCGGCAGTCGTAAATCGTCAATTTCGTGTATGAAGCTTTGACCGAATTTTGCCAAATTCGGTGCACACGCTCAACCGTTTGAAGATTTTCTTTAAGGAGTAGGTTCACCTCACCATTCCGCATGACTCTCGTGTTGAATTTTTTTTTGTTTCGGTGGGCATAGACGGATAGACAAATGGCTTGCTAGTACACTGCAGTTCGTACGTACGTGTAATTATATTTTGGAGTACTTTTGCTCAATTTTTTTACTTACCATCTTCATGGACGGCGACATGGTGATGATAGGCAAGATGTGAGAGGTGATAATCCATGGTGGTGGCCATCCTCGTCGTCGGTAGCGGCATGGCGTCAGGCTTCGTGGAGGACGGCATGGCGTCAAACTTCGTGGCCGGCGGCGTGGTGCTTTGACCAGCGTGAACGGTGGTGTCAAGGTGATGTTCATCTTCGTGGTCGGCAACGTGATGATGCTTGTGACCGGCGTGACCGGCGGTGTCATGGTGGTGTTCGGTGATATCGTCGGTGACATGGTGATGCTTGTGACCAACGTGAATGGTAGTGTCATGGTGGTGGTTGGTGACATTGTGATGCTTCTGGCCGGCGGTGCCATGGTGTTCGGTGACGTTCGGCGACATGGTGATACTTGTAACCGGTGTGAACGGCGGTGTCATGATGGTGGTCAGCGACGTGGTGATGCTTGTGACCGGCGTGACCGACGGTGCCATGGTGGTGTTCGGCGACGTCACCCGCGACATGGTGATGCTTGTGACCGGCGTGAACGGCGATGTCATGGTGGTGTACGGCGACGCCCTGATGCTTGTGACCGGCGTGAACGGTGGTGCCATGGTGGTGTCTGACTTCGTGATCACCGATGTAGCGATGCTTGTAATCGGTGAGGTAAGATCACCATGTTGTCATACATGTGAGTCTAAGAACAATATGCGACCAACCAAACAACAGGTCCGTCTTCCCTCTCCGATGCAGAAAATAGCTTCGTTGGTGATGATCTTGAGCAAGTAAGCGACTTTATATGCACCGGTGTATGTGATCCACGACAGGCCGCTCTCAGGGCCGATTAGGCCAGAGCTCTCAGCACCATGGCACCGAGGCTATGGGCGTCGACGCCATGTTGTGCGAGGTGTCGACGTTGAGGCCGCGGCCGGCAAGGTAGTCGATGGAGTTCATGTCGTGCGGGTCTGCGGGGCGGCGGAAATCACGGAGGTTGAACTTCCAGGCGCGGCTCATGCATCGCTCAGGCTATCAAACAAGTGAGGTGGCATCATAGTGTGAAAATACACTGTGTCCTCTGGTTTCCATTCGACCGAACATACTGGCCTAAATGAAGCCCCTCTCTGATGAAGTACACAAGGTGGTAGATGCGCTATACAATATGTTCTTGTTTCTCCTAATGGTAAGGTTTTTTGTTCTATTCCAATATCTCACACACCAACTACATATTGTATTCTATTGATGACAACATGTTCTTAATTACCTTCTATCAACAGTATGCTTATTTGCTCTACCCAAGATCTTACATGAACTGCATGTCAGTGCCGAATTCTTGCACCTATCCCTGGCTTTCACAAGCCTCGCCTATTTATAACGAAACATGACTTTGCATTCTAAGTACTAGTCTGCTCATCTAGTTAATTTAGCCTTGCAATCACGCTAGTAGTGATGTAGTCTGGGTCTGGTCATCCAATTTTGCTCTCCAGTCATACATGTTGATGTAACTTTACATATGGTTTATGTCATTTTCTCATAAAAACTAATATATATTCAAGGATGCAGCACAACACGTGTGTTCCGAACGCACATCAGTGATGTTCTGAATACTGTATGTGCAGTTCTCCCCGGGTTCTTGAAAAAAAAAACCATGTTCCTATCTCTTCATGAGTTCTAGATGGATAACGTGGGCAAAATTCGGCATGAACCATAAACATTTAAAAATGGTGAGTATTTACAAGCTAGTCATAGCAGAAGAATGGAGACTAGAAGAGCAGTTACAAAAATGATGCTAGACGTCAAAAACCACTCCGTAACATGCTAAAGGAATCTGAACATTCAAACATCCATAATGCATGCATGAAGTGTTTTTCAGCGACGGAGCATGGCAGTGCAGGTCGACTTCTCAGTACATTCACAAGAACCACCGATGAATTCATGTTACTTTGCCAGCTAGCATGCATGTCCGCATGTTGCTTTGTCAAGTGCCAACTGGCACCGGGAAATGAAATTCTCCCCATTTAAAGAAGTAATCCCCAAGCCCGTGACCTAGCCGCCGCCCTCCTCCTCTCCCGCCCCCCTCCCGGCAGCGGCGGAGGATCCGCCCGCCCCGCCGCCCCAGACCGCCGCCACTCAGCCGCCGCTGCTGCCAGCCTCGGCCTAGGCCCCGGCATTGGCCTCGTCTTCGGCCCAGGCTCCGGCCCCGGTCACGGCGGCAGTGGCGGCGCCCCTTCCGTCGAACGACGAGGGGGAGGAGGGGGTTTCCGCGACGGCGTTCCATGGGAGGTGATGAAGCACCGGTCGAGGAAGCCGGGCGGCACGGCTACTTGGTCGGGCCTGATGCTCTCCGTAGGTAGCCATGCAGGATTCGGAGCGGTGGTGGCCTCCGCCCCCGGTGCCGGTTCGGCGTTGGTACGTATGATCCACGCCGCCGTCCTCTTCCCTGGTGATTGATACGTCTCCAACGTATCTATAATTTCTGATGTTCCATGCTTGTTTTATGACAATACCTACATGTTTTGCTCGCACTTTATAATGATTTCATGCATTTTCCGGAACTAACCTATTAACAAGATGCCACAGTGCCAGTTCCTGTTTTCTGTTGTTTTTGGTTCCAGAAGGCTGTTCGGGCAATATTCTCGGAATTCGACGAAACAAAGACCAAATATCTTATTTTTCCCGAAGATTCCAGAACACCGAAGGAGAGTCGGAGGCGGGCAGCAGGGGACCCACACCATAAGGCGGCGCGGGTGGCCCCCTTGCCGCACCAGCCTATGGTGAGGGGTCCCCGTGGCCCTTCTGACTCCGCCTCTTCGCCTATATAAGTCCTCGTGACCTAAAACTTCGATACCAATTGACGAAACTCCAGAAAGACTCCAGGGGCGCCGCCGCCATCGCGAAACTCCAATTCGGGGGACAGAAGTCTCTGTTCCGGCACGCCACCGGGACGGGGAATTGCCCCCGGAGTCATCTCCATCGACACCACCGTCATCTTCATCGCCGTTGCTGTCTCCCATGATGAGGAGGGAATAGTTCTCCCCCGAGGCTGAGGGCTCTACCGGTAGCTATGTGGTTCATCTCTCTCTCTCTCCCATGTGATCTTTATGTGATCATGAGCTTTGTATCACTATTAATCTATGTGCTACTCTAGTGATGTTATTAAAGTAGTCTATTCCTCCTCCATGATGTAATGTTGACAGTGTGTGCATCATGTAGTACTTGGCGTAGGTTATGATTGTAATCTCTTGTAGATTATGAAGTTAACTATTACTATGATAGTATTGATGCGATCTATTCCCCCTTTCATAGCTATTGTTGACAGTGTGTATGCTATGTTAGTACTCGGTCTAAATTGCAACGGTCTATTATGCACTGCAGAGGTTATTTAAATGTGAACTCCGGATGTTGTGGAGCTTGTTTACTTCGGCTTGAGGTGTGCTTTTGTAGCCCTACACGATGAATGGTGTTTGTTATCCAACAAGAGAGTGTAGAAAGTAGCATTTATTTATTCAGTTATGTGATCAATGTTGAGAGTGTCCACTAGTGAAAGTATGATCCCTAGGCCTTGTTTCTAAGCATTGAAACACCGTTTCTAACAAGTTCTGTTACATGCTTGCTTGCTGCCATCTTTATTTCAGATTGCAATTACTACTTACAATCATCCATATTACTTGTATTTCACTATCTCTTCACCGAACTACTGCACCTATACATCTGACAAGTGTATTAGGTGTGTTGGGGACACAAGAGACTTCTTGTATCGTAATTACAGGGTTGCTTGAGAGGGATATCTTTGACCTCTACCTCCCTGAATTCGATAAACCTTGGGTGATTCACTTAAGGGAAACTTGCTGCCGTTATACAAACCTCTGCTCTTGGAGGCCCAACACTGTCTACAGGAATAGAAGCGTGCGTAGACATCAAGCTATTTTCTGGCGCCGTTGCCGGGGAGGTAAGGTAAAAGGTATTCACATCCTCCGACTACTAAGCTATTTCCTAGCAGTGTTGCCGGTGTGTGAGTGCTCGAAGTTATTTCCTTTAGATCCTGCAATTAAATCTTTTTGTTTCTTGTTTTTATTTTCACTAGTTAGGCTTAATGGAAAACAACAAAAAATTTAGAGATCTTTATGAAATTTATATTGAATTAGGACATGATGTGTTTGAAGAGAGAATTAAAAAACCCATGGAACTTTGTTTGCAAAATAGTTGTAGCAATGTTATTAGCATGAACTCTTTGAACACTATTATTGCTAATGCTATGGAAAAATTTAAGCTTGGGGAAGCTGGTTGTGATATTTTTAGTCCCCCAAGTTTTGAGGAAATTTTTTTCTTTGATGATACTTTGCCTCCCATTTATGATGATTATAATGATAGTGGTAATTTGGTGCCACCTACTATGAAGGATAAAGTTTATTATGATTATACCATGCCTGCAATTTATGATGATTACAATGATGGTTGTGATAGTTTTACTCCCACTATTACTAATAAAATTGATTATGCTTATGTGGAGAGTAATGATACTTTTATGCATGTGAATAAGAATGCTTTATGTGATAGTTATATTGTTGAGTTTGTTCATGATGCTACTGAAAGTTATTATGAGAGAGGAAACATGGTTATATGCATCTTAATAATATTAAGTTTCCCCTCTTTATGTTGAGAATCTTGAAGTTGCGCTTGTGTTGCCTTTCTATGCTTGTTGCGTTATGCTTACATGACTTGTTTATTTACAAGATTCCTTTTCATAGGAAGTGGGTTAGGCTTAAATTTGTTTCATACTTGCTTTTTGATGCTCTCTTTGCTTCAACTCTCATCCTTATGTGAGCATCATTAAAACTGCTGAGCCCATTTTAATGGCTATAAAGAAAGCACTTCTTGGGAGATAACCCATGTTTTTATTTTTGCTACTGTTTTGTTGTGTCTTGGAAGTTGTTACTGCTGTAGCAACCTCTCCTTATCTTATTTTATTGCATTGTTGTGCCAAGTAAAAGTCTTTGATAGTAAGGTTGATACTAGATTTGGATTACTGCACAGAAACAGATTTCTTACTGTCACGAAATTGAGCAGCCCCGTCTGTAAGTAACTCAGAAAAATCTGCCAATTTATGTGCGTGATCCTAAGATATGTACGCAACTTTCATTCAATTTGAGCTTTTTCATCTGAGCAAGTTAAGTGCCCCTGAAAAATTCGTCTTTACGGACTATTCTGTTTTGACAGATTCTGTCTTTTATTTCGCATTGCCTGTTTTGCTATGTTGGATTGATTTCTTTGTTCCATTAACTTCCATTAGCTTTGGGCAATGTCCAGAAGTGTTAAGAATGATTGTGTCACCTCTGAACATGTGAATTTTTTATTATGCACTAACCCTCTAATGAGCTTGTTTTGAGTTTGGTGTGGAGGAAGTTTTCAAGGATCAAGAGAGGAGGATGATATAGGATCAAGAAGAGTGAAAAGTCTAAGCTTCGGGATGCCCCCGTGGTTCATCCCTGCATATTTTAAGAAGACTCAAGCATCTAAGCTTGGGGATTCCCAAGGCATCCCCTTCTTCATCAACAACTTATTAGGTCACCTCTAGTGAAACTATATTTTTATTCCGTCACATCTTATGTGCTTTACTTGGAGCGTCTGTATGTTTTTATTTTTGTTTTTGTTTGAATAAAATCAGATCCTGCATTCTTTGTGTGGGAGAGAGACATGCTCCGTTTTTTCATATGAACACTAGTGTTCTTCGCTCTTACTTTTAATGTTCACTGGCAAAAGTTGGAAGCTACTGCACTTATTGTTATTTGGTTGGAAACAGAAAATGCTTGATGTGGTAATTGGTATAATGTCTTGAATAATTTGATACTTGGCAATTGTTGTGCTCAAATAAATCATGTTTAAGCTCTTGCATCATGTACTTTGCACCTATTAATGAAGAACTACTATAGAGCTTGTTGAAATTTGGTTTGCATGATTGGTCTCTCTAAAGTCTAGATATTTTCTGGTAAAGTGTTTGAACAACAAGGAAGACAGTGTAGAGTCTTATAATGCTTGCAATATGTTATTATGTAAGTTTTGCTGTACCGGTTCATACTGTGTTTGCTTCGAACAACCTTGCTAGCCTAAGCCTTGTACTGAGAGGAATGCTTCTCGTGCATCCAAATCCTTGAGCCAAAACCTATGCCATTTGTGTCCACCATACCTACCTACTACATGGTATTTTTCTGCCATTCCAAGTAAATACTTCATGTGCTACCTTTAAACAATTCAAAAGTTATTATCTCTTATTTGTGTCAATGTTTTATAGCTCATGAGGAAGTATGTGGTGTTTTATCTTTCAATCTTGTTGGGCAGACTTTCACCAATGGACTAGTGGCTTCATCCGCTTATCCAATAAATTTGCAAAAAGAGCTGGCAGCGGGGTTCCCAGCCCCAATTAATTAATTTTCATTAATAATTCTCTTCACATGTTTTGCTCTGATTCATCAGTAAGCAACTTAATTTTGCAAATAGACACTCCTCCATGGTATGTGAAATGTTGGAAGGCACCCGAGGATTCGGTTAGCCATGGCTTGAGAAAGCAAAGGTTGGGAGGAGTGTCATCTCTAAATAAAACTAAAATAAATAGACACTCCTTCATGGTACGTGAATGATTGGAAGGCACCCGAGGATTGGGTTAGCCATGGCTTGTGAAAGCAAAAGGTTGGAAGGAGTGTCATCCAAAAATAAAATAAAAACTAAACTAAAGTACATGTGTAAACAAAAGAGAAGAGGGATGATTGATACGTCTCAAACGTATCTATAATTTCTTATGTTCCATGCTACTTTATTGATGATACTCACAAGTTTTATACACACTTTATGTCATATTTATGCATTTTCGGGCACTGACCTATTGACAAGATGCCGAAGTGCGTCCTGTTTTTGGTTTCAGAAATCCTACTAAGAAAATATTCTCGAATTGGACGAAATCAACGCCCGTATCTTATATTTCAAGGAAGCTTCCGAGCACCGAAGAGGCCGGAGGAGAGCCAGGTGGGCCCCACACGTGGTGGCGGCGCGGCCAAGGGGGGGCGCCCCCTGGTGTGTGGAGCCCCGTGGCCCCTCCGACACCGACTCTTCGCCTATTTAAGTCTCCCTGACCTAAATCTTTGATACGAATAAGCCACGGTACGAGAAACCATCCAGAGCCGCCGCCATCACGAAGCCAAGATTCGGGGGACAGAAGTCTCTGTTCCGGCACGCCGCCGGGACGGGGAAGTGCCCCGGAAGGCATCTCCATCGACACCACCGCCATCTTCATCATCGCTGCTGTCTCCCATGAGGAGGGAGTAGTTCTCCATCGAGGCTAAGTGCTGTACCGGTAGCTATGTGGTTAATCTCTCTCCCATGTACTCCAATACAATGATCTCATGAGCTGCCTTACATGATTGAGATCCATATGATGAGCTTTGTAATCTAGATGTCGTTATGCTATTCAAGTTGATTTTACTTATGTGATCTCCGGAGACTCCTTGTCCCACGTGTGTAAAGGTGACAGTGTGTGCACCGTGTGGGTCTCTTAGGCTATATTTCACAGAATACTTATTCACTGGGTTATGATTTGAGTTGGATGTCTCTATGAAATTGTGGTGTGTTAGTACCTCCTATGAATGCTCACAGTGACAGCGTGGGGTGTTTATTAGTACTTGGGAATACATCTTTAAGGTTTGCCTACATGATGAATTAGTGTTCGTTATCTTGCCAGAGAGTAATTCAGAATAGCATAGTGAAGTGCTTATATTTATATTACATTATGATTGCAATGTTGAGAGTGTCCACTAGTGAAAGTATGATCCCTAGGCCTTGTTTCCACACATCGAATCTCCGTTTATTCACTGTTCTGCTACATGTTTACTTGCTGCCATATTTATTTCAGATTGCTATTACCACTCATATACATCCATATTACTTGTATTTCACTATCTCTTCGCCGAACTAGTGCACCTATACATCTGACAAGTGTATTGGGTGTGTTGGGGACACAAGAGACTTCTTGTATCGTGATTGCAGGGTTGCTTGAGAGGGATATCTTTGACCTCTTCCTCCCTGAGTTCGATAAACCTTGGGTGATCCACTTAAGGTAAAACTTGTTGCTGTTCTACAAACCTCTGCTCTTGGAGGCCCAATACTGTCTATAGGAAAAGAAGCCAACAGTAGACAGCAAGCTATTTTCTGGCGCCTTTGCCGGGGAGGAAAGGTAAAAGGCACTCACACTCTGGTCCCAGGCAACTAAGCTATTTTCTGGCGCCGTTGTAAGTGCTTGAAGCTATTTCCTTTAGATCCTGCAATTGCATCTTTTTGTTTCTTGTTTTTCACTAGTTAGGCATAATGGATAGCAACTATGAGCTTTTTAATCTATTTCCTGAGTTAAGACATGGATTGTTTGTTGCGAAAATTAAAAAACCTATGGAATCTTATTTGCATGCTAGTAGCAATGATATTAGTATGAACGCTTTGAACACCATTGTTGCTAATGATATGGAAAATTCTAAGCTTGGGGAAGCTGGTTTTGATGAGCATGATATTTTTAGTCCCCCAAGCATGGAGGAGAAAATTTTCTTTGATGATACTTTGCCTCCCATTTATGATGATTATAATGATAGTGGTCTTTTGGTGCCGCCTACTATGGAGGATAAATTTTATTATGATTATACTATGCCTCCTACACTTGATGAGAATAATAATGATAGCTACTTTGTTGAATTTGCTCCCACTACAATTAATAAGAATGACTATGCTTATGTGGAGAGTAATGATACTTTTATGCACGTGAATAAGAATGCTTTATGTGATACTTATATTGTTGAGTTTGTTCATGATGCTACTGAAATTTATTATGAAAGAGGGAAACATGGTTATATGCATCTTAATAATATTAAGTTCTCCCTCTTTATGTTGAGAATCTTGAAGTTACACTTGTTTTATCTTTCTATGCTTGTTGCATTATGCTTCATGAATTTGTTTATTTACAAGATTCCTTTTCATAGGAAGTGGGTTAGGCTTAAATTTGTTTTGAATTTGCTTTTTGATGCTCTCTTTTGCTTCAGCTCTTATTTCTTGTGAGTGCATCATTAAAATTGCTGAGCCCATCTTAATGGCTATAAAGAAAGCACTTCTTGGGAGATAACCCATGTTTTTGTTTTACTACAGCAATTTTGTTTTATATTTGAGTCTTGGAAGTTGTTACTACTGTAGCAACCTCTCCTTATCTTTATTTTATTGTATTGTTGTGCCAAGTAAAGTCTTTGATAGTAAGGTTCATACTAGATTTGGATTACTGCGCAGAAACAGATTTCTTGCTGTCACGAATTTGAGTAGTATTCTATGTAGGTAACTCAGAAAAATTCGTCTTTACGGACTGTTCTGTTTTGACAGATTCTGCCTTTTATTTCGCATTGCCTCTTTTGCTGTGTTGAATGGATTTCTTTGTTCCATTAACTTTCAGTAGCTTTGTGCAATGTCCAGAAGTGTTAAGAATGATTATGTCACCTCTGAACATGTGAATTTTTGATTATGCACTAACCCTCTAATGAGTTTGTTTTGAGTTTGGTGTGGAGGAAGTTTTCAAGGATAAAGAGAGGAGGATGATATATGATTAAGAAGAGTGAAAAGTCTAAGCTTGGGGATGCCCCTGTGGTTCATCCCTGCATATCTCAAGAAGACTCAGGCATCTAAGCTTGGGGATGCCCAAGGCATCCCCTTCTTTTCTTCTATTGAAACTATATTTTTATTCCGTCACATCTTATGTACTTTACTTGGAGCGTCCATGTGCTTTTATTTTCGTTTCTGTTATTTTCATTCTCTGAATAAATTCATGCTTGTGTGGGAGAGACACGCTCCGCTCGTTCATATGAACACTGGTGTTCTTAGCTTTACTTTTAATGTTCATGGCGAAGGTTGAAACTGCTTCGTTAATTGTTATATGGTTGGAAACAGAAAATGTTGCATGTGGTAATTGATATATGGTCTTGAATAATTTGATACTTGGCAATTGTTTTGCTCATATTTAAGCTCTTGCATCATGTACTTTGCACCTATTAGTGAAGAAATACATAGAGCTTGCTAAAATTTGGTTTGCATGATTGGTCTCTCTAAAGTCTAGATATTTTCTAGTAAGGGTTTGAGCAACAAGGAAGACTGTGTAGAGTCTTATAATGATTGCAATATGTTCTTATGTGAGTTTTGCTGTACCGGTTCATACTTGTGTTTGCTTCAAACAACCTTGCTAGCCTAAGCCTTGTATTGAGAGGGAATACTTCTCATGCATCCAAATCCTTGAGCCAATAACCATGCCATTTGTGTCCACCATACCTACCTACTACATGGTATTTTCTGCCATTCCAAAGTAAATTGTTTGAGTGCTACCTTTAAACAATTCAAAAGTTATTACCTCTTATTTGTGTCAATGTTTTATAGCTCATGAGGAAGTACGTGGTGTTTTATCTTTCAATCTTGTTGGGCAGCTTTCACCAATGGACTAGTGGCTTCATCCGCTTATCCAATAATTTTGCAAAAAGAGCTGGCAATGGGGTTCCCAGCCCCAATTTATTAATTTTCATAATTTTGCAAATAGACACTCCTCCATGGTATGTGATTGTTGGAAGGCACCCGAGGATTCGGTTAGCCATGGCTTGAGAAAGCAAAGGTGGGGAGGAGTGTCATCTAAATAAAACTAAAATAAAAAGACACTCCTTCATGGTATGAGATTGTTGGCAGCACCCGAGGATTCGGTTAGCCATGGTTGTGAAAGCAAAGGTTGGAAGGAGTGTCACCCAAAAATAAAAAATTTCATGGGAGCCGCTCTTTGAAAGTCTGCAAGGGGTTAGAGTGCCCACTACCATTCGTTGACAACAACAAACACCTCTCAAAACTTTACTTTTATGCTCTCTCTATGTTTTCAAAATAAAAGCTCTAGCAAAAATATAGCAATCCATACTTCCCTCTGCGAAGGGCCATTATTCTACTTTCATGTTGAGTCAGTTTACCTATTTCCTTCCATCTTAAGAGGCAAACACTTGTGTTAACTGTGCATTGATTCTTACATGCTTGCATATTCGCATCCATCATATTACTTTGCATTGACAACTATCCATGAGATATACATGTTACAAGTTGAAAGCAACCGCTGAAACTTAAATCTTCCTTTGTGTTGCTTCAATGCCTTTACTTTGAATTTATTGCTTTATGAGTTAACTCTTATGCAGGACTTATTGATGCTTGTCTTGAAAGTACTATTCATGAAAAGTCTTTGCTATATGATTCAGTTGTTTAATTATTGTATTTACCATTGCTTCGAATCGCTGCATTCATTACATATGCTTACAATAGTATTGATCAAGATTATGATAGCATGTCACTTCAGAAATTATCTTTGTTATCATTTACCTACTCGAGGACGAGTAGGAACTAAGCTTGGGGATGCTTGATACGTCTCAAACGTATCTATAATTTCTTATGTTCCATGCTACTTTATTGATGATACTCATGTTTTATACACACTTTATGTCATATTTATGCATTTTCGGCACTAACCTATTGACAAGATGCCGAAGTGCCAGTTCCTGTTTTCTGCTGTTTTTGGTTTCAGAAATCATAGTAAGGAAATATTCTCGGAATTGGACGAAATCAACGCCCAGTATCTTATATTTCAAGGAAGCTTCCAGAGCACCGAAGAGGGGCCAGAGGAGAGCCAGGTGGGCCCCACACATGGTGGCGGCGCGACCAAGGGGGGGGGGGGCCCTGGTGTGTGGAGCTCCCGTGGCCCCTCCGACTCCGACTCTTCGCCTATTTAAGCCTCCCTGACCTAAATCTTCGATACGAATAAGCCACGGTACGAGAAACCATCCAGAGCCGCCGCCATCGCGAAGCCAAGATTCGGGGGCAGAAGTCTCTGTTCGGCACGCCGCCGGACGGGGAAGTGCCCCCGGAAGGCATCTCCATCGACACCACCGCCATCTTCATCACCGCTGCTGTCTCCCATGAGGAGGGAGTAGTTCTCCATCGAGGCTAAGGGCTGTACCGGTAGCTATGTGGTTAATCTCTCTCCATGTACTTCAATACAATGATATCATGAGCTGCCTTACATGATTGAGATCCATATGATGAGCTTTGTAATCTAGATGTCGTTATGCTATTCAAGTGGATTTTACTTATGTGATCTCCGGAGACTCCTTGTCCCACGTGTGTAAAGGTGACAATGTGTGCACCGTGTGGGTCTCTTAGGCTATATTTCACAGAATACTTGTTCACTGGGTTATGATTTGAGTTGGATGTCTCTATGAAATTGTGGTGTGTTAGTACCTCCTATGAATGCTCACAGTGACAGCGTGGGGTGTTTATTAGTACTTGGGAATACATCTTTAAGGTTTGCCTACATGATGAATTAGTGTTCGTTATCTTGCTAGAGAGTAATTCAGAATAGCATAGTGAAGTTCTTATATTTATATTACATTATGATTGCAATGTTGAGAGTGTCCACTAGTGAAAGTATGATCCCTAGGCCTTGTTTCCACACATCGAATCTCCGTTTACACTGTTCTGCTACATGTTTACTTGCTGCCATATTTATTTCAGATTGCTATTACCACTCATATACATCCATATTACTTGTATTTCACTATCTCTTCGCCGAACTAGTGCACCTATACATCTGACAAGTGTATTGGGTGTGTTGGGGACACAAGAGACTTCTTGTATCGTGATTGCAGGGTTGCTTGAGAGGGATATCTTTGACCTCTTCCTCCCTGAGTTCGATAAACCTTGGGTGATCCACTTAAGGTAAAACTTGCTGCTGTTCTACAAACCTCTGCCCTTGGAGGCCCAACACTGTCTACAGGAAAAGAAGCCAACAGTAGACAGCAATGATCTACCTTGCTGGTAGAGATAACGTCCTTCATGGGAGCCGCTCTTTGAAAGTCTGTTTGGCAAGGGGGTTAGAGTGCCCACTACCATTCGTTGACAACAACAAACACCTCTCAAAACTTTACTTTTATGCTTTCTATATGATTTCAAAATTTAAAAAGCTCTAGCACATGATTTAATCCCTGCTTCCCTCTGCGAAGGGTCTTTCTTTTACTTTATGTTGAGTCAGTTTACCTACTTCCTTTCCATCTTAGAAGCAAACACTTGTGTCAACTATGCATTGATTCTTACATACTTGCTTATTTGCATTCATTATATTACTTTGTGTTGACAATTATCCATGAGATATGCATGTTGAAAGTTGAAAGCAATTGCTGAAACTTAATCTTCCTTTGTGTTGCTCCAATGCCTTTACTTTGAATTTATTGCTTTATGAGTTAACTCTTATGTAAGACTTTTTCATGCTTGTCTTGAAAGTACTATTCATGAAAAGGTTTGCTATATGTTATCTATTTGTTAGCAAACTATAGATCGATGCCTTGAGTCACTTCATTCATCTCATATGCTTTGCAATAGTATGATCAAGATTATGTAAGTAGCATGTCACTACAGAAATTATTCTTTTTATCGTTTACCTACTCGAGGGCGAGTAGGAACTAAGGGGGATGCTTGATACGTCTCCAACGTATCTATAATTTCTGATGTTCCATGCTTGTTTTATGACAATACCTACATGTTATGCTCGCACTTTATAATGATTTCATGCATTTTCCGGAACTAACCTATTAACAAGATGCCACAGTGCCAGTTCTTGTTTTCTGTTGTTTTTGGTTCCAGAAAGGCTGTTCGGGCAATATTCTCGGAATTCGATGAAACAAAGACCAAATATCTTATTTTTCCCGGAAGGTTCCTGAACACCGAAGGAGAGTCGGAGGCGGGCAGCAGGGGACCCACACCATAAGGCGGCGCGGGTGGCCCCCTGGCCGCGCCAGCCTATGGTGAGTGGGCCCCGTGGCCCTTCCGACTCCACCTCTTCGCCTATATAAGCCCTCGTGACCTAAAACTTCGATACGAATTGACGAAACTCCAGAAAGACTCCAGGGCGCCGCCGCCATCGCGAAACTCCAATTCGGGGAGTCTGTTCTGGCACGCCGCCGGGACGGAGAATTGCCCCCGAGTCATCTCCATCGACACCACTGCCATCTTCATCGCCGTTGCTGTCTCCCATGATGAGGAGGGAGTAGTTCTCCCCCGAGGCCGAGGGCTCTACCGGTAGCTATGTGGTTCATCTCTCTCTACCATGTGATCTTTATGTGATCATGAGCTTTGTATCACTATTAATCTATGTGCTACTCTAGTGATGTTATTAAAGTAGTCTATTCCTCCTCCATGATGTAATGTTGACAGTGTGTGCATCATGTAGTACTTGGCGTAGGTTATGATTGTAATCTCTTGTAGATTATAAAGTTAACTATTACTATGATAGTATTGATGCGAACTATTCCCCCTTTCATAGCTATTGTTGACAGTGTGTATGCTATGTTAGTACTCGGTCTAAATTGCAACGGTCTATTATGCACTCTAGAGGTTATTTAAATATGAACTCCGGATGTTGTGGAGCTTGTTTACTCCGGCTTGAGGTGTGCTTTTGTAGCCCTACACAATGAATGGTGTTTGTTATCCAACAAGAGAGTGTAGAAAGTAGCATTTATTTATTCAGTTATGTGATCAATGTTGAGAGTGTCCACTAGTGAAAGTATGATCCCTAGGCCTTGTTTCTAAGCATTGAAACACCGTTTCTAACAAGTTCTGTTACATGCTTGCTTGCTGCCATCTTTATTTCAGATTGCAATTACTACTTACAATCATCCATATTACTTGTATTTCACTATCTCTTCGCCAAACTAGTGCACCTATACATCTGACAAGTGTATTAGGTGTGTTGGGAACAAGAGACTTCTTGTATCGTAATTGCAGGGTTGCTTGAGAGGGATATCTTTGACCTCTACCTCCCGAGTTCGATAAACCTTGGGTGATTCACTTAAGGGAAACTTGCTGCCGTTCTACAAACCTCTGCTCTTGGAGGCCCAACACTGTCTACAGGAATAGAAGCGTGCGTAGACATCACTGATCCGGCAAGAGGGACTGACGGCGTGGGGACTGCTGGTCTTACTTTGTTTTTGGTGGTGGTCCTCAGGTTTCTCGCAAGCGAAGATGAAGATCTACCGGAGGTCAGTTTGCTTTGATCTGGCTGGAGAGATGAGTTCCGGAAAGCTCCACCGGCGAATGGAACAGTGCATCTTTTTCCTGGAATTTGGTGGATCGGGTGGTATTCGGTCGCGCGCACCCATGTTTTTATTCCGACCGTTTGGTTCTGGAGCGAGCGGCGCGAAGCTCTATTCTGTGTTGACAACAGGTGACTTTTTGGTCCATGGTGAAGTCAGAAGAAGGAATATCATGAAACAGGATTGGTGGACTGGATAAAGGAGGTTTGAGTCTCCGCGATGCTGAGGGATTTGCTTGGCGTTCCAGGCTCCGCAGCAGTGGTATGCATGTGGGGGTGGCAGCACATGTGAAGTTCAGAGTCTTACATCTCAGGGTGAAAACCCAAGGTCCGGCCTTAAATGGGTGTGCCTGGCAATGACCTTGTTGGAGGCATTGTTTTGAGTGTGTGGACTATCTTCAGGGTGAAAACTTAAGACCTTTGGTCGGACGATGACGGTGCTGGTGCAATGTTCCCTTCTTGGAGGCGTCGCTTTTGGAGAGTCTGTATTTCAGGTGTTGTCACGGTGGTGGTTGTATTGTTGTTGCTAGGTCTGGAATGCTGTAGCGGGACTTTTATTTCTTAGAGCATGTCTAACAGACCCCTTATTTGCTCGCCTCGTATCGAGCGAGTAGAGGGCCTTGTATCAGAAAAATTGATCATAGTTCATCACGCACGAACTATTCCGTCTAACAGAAACCTTACTTCACCCCGTATATTTAAAATTTGCAAAACCCGGGAGAATTCATAGAGTTCATCACATTGATCATAGATAGGGATTTTTACAAAATTGCGCGATCCAGTAGGATCGCGACTTCTACAATGGCACCTAGTCGTCGAGGATGACGATTTGGGCAGTGGCGGCGGCCTCCCGCGCCTTCATCTCCTCGACAGCGGCGATGGCCTGCGCCGCCTCCTCCGCCTCCGCCCGAGCCTTGTCGGTGGCCTCCTTCTTAGACGTGGCCACCGCCTCCAAGAAGAGGGGGTCCTCCCCCGGCACCTCCTCTTCCTTATCGGCGCCTCCTCTTCCTCCGCTGCTGGAGCTCCCCTCCCATGGCGCCTTCCATGATCGCTGCAGCTCCCAATTGCTCCGCCATTTGTCGAAATCGCCGCCGCTCATCGGCTTGAGCGGCGGGTTGACCTTGTGGTAGCGGCCGCCCTCCGCGAAGTCGACGAGCCTCGGCGGCACCCAGTCGGAGCCGGCGTATTTGCACGCCTTACGCCGACTCCCGGCGGTGGAGTGCTTGCAGTGGAGGCGCCACGCCTCCTCCATCGTCGCAGGCTCACGGGACCGC
Source organism: Lolium multiflorum (assembly GCA_030979885.1). Classification (NCBI taxonomy): domain Eukaryota; kingdom Viridiplantae; phylum Streptophyta; class Magnoliopsida; order Poales; family Poaceae; genus Lolium; species Lolium multiflorum. Next base: position 249,821,112 of record CM061752.1, on the reverse strand, counting down.
TTCGATCCGGCGGCGGGCGAGACGCTGCTCCTCCGCGAAGCGCTCATGGCCAGCGGCGGTGCAAATGCGGCGGGCCTCGCGTGCGAATTGCTCGCCGGGATTGGGTGTGGGGAGGCGGCGGCGCACGACGGGGCTAGGGTTGCGAGTGAGGGGTTGGACCCCCACTCGCACCCCCACCCTGTATTTGTAGGGGGTGGCGGGGTGGATTTGTCAGACCCCGTATTCCATCGATACGGGCCGGCCCGAATACGGGGCCTGCTAGACGGCCCGAAACGCCTTCACCCCCTATCCCGCCGGAATTATACGGGGTGCGCGCGTTTTGAGGGGCCTGCTAGACATGCTCTTAGTTTTCTTTACTCTTTTTTTGCTGTGTTCATCCGTACTGCCACTAGGGCGAGGCGTTGTTGCAGAGAATATGTGTAATTGGTATCTTTTGATATTAATATATTCTCTTTTCGAAAAAACTGCCATAAACTGTCAAGGGTCGAACCTTTGTTGTGATAAAACCAACAAAGAAAAAGAGAGAATGGGGATCAAATGACACGTGGAACTAACCACAGCCTAGGTGTGTACAATCCCGATATTACATGGCTGCTAAACCCGTACAATATTATCATAAATAAGTTCGGTACTACGCAACAGAACACAAGTAAGAAATCAGAATGCTTATTTTTTCCAGAGTATATACTCTGCTCTGCATAACATGCTTTAACTGTCCATCTGGAGATCAAATATTAAACAAAATACAACCTAGCTTGTATAGCAAAGTGTTAAAAAGTACAAACTAGTAGTACTAATGTTCTTGTGGCTTAAGGAAATTGGAATGCGTTTTTGTTTTCCCAACTAATCATGCGGTCTTTCCTGAGGGACACAGTCCATTGCTTCTCTCTTCCAAACCTTTGTTGTTTGCTCTTCCCGGTTTGCAGTTCACTGCTCTCATCGGCGGTGATGTAGCTGGAGTTCTCCCGGAATAGTGGGTTGTGCAGGAGGTGCTTGTCGAAGCCCTTGTCGAGGAATCGCTTCAGGCAGCTGAGCTGAACCATCCTTGCCCACTTGGAGACCCTGAGCGCGCTTCGCTGGATCGATGATGTCGGTATCAACTCCTCATCCGAACTCTTGCCTCGTTTCATGTTGGCGGCGATCTCCTGGAACATGAACCTATGCTTGTTGAGCTTCTTGTTTTCGTCACGGGTGCCACTTGCGAGGCCAGACACTTTGCTCTCGAGCGCCTGTATATCCTCGGGCGAGGCATGGCGCGTCAACCTGAGCTCGGCGCACACGGCCAGCGCCTCGCTGGAGGCCGTCAGGAGGGCTGGGTCACTAGTGTCAAGTAGATCGGCGAGGTCACGGAATGGGATCTTGTACGTCATAAAGTCACCCTCGAGGGCGGTGAGCAATAACGTCCACGCGGACATGGCTGCGATCAAGACCACATTGTTGGCCATCATGTTGCGAGTAATCATGATCACGCTCCAGAGGGTGCGGAGAGACGCCCCCACGTCCTGCGGGCGCCGTGCGGCAGCGAAAGTGACGATGGCGAGGCAGTCGATAGCGGCTACCACCTTCGGGGCGGCGGCGGCGGACAGCGTCCGCAACGTCTTCACGAGGGCGTTGAGGTGGAGCGTGTTCGTGAGGATTTCCATGGAGCAGTCCGCGCTGGCGCCGACGTTGAGTGCGAGGAGGCCGATTGTGCGGTACGCGAGGATGGCCTCCCCGGCGGACCCCTTGTCGATGGAGGCTCTACAGCGGTAGAATATGGTGAGGTAACTGTAGTCCACCTTGTCTCTCGGTATGAAGCCCTCGAGGAGGGTGATGAGCCCCTCGAGGCCTGCCTCGCGCTTGCAGCGCCGCTTCTCGTTGAGGTTGTTGATGCATATGTCCACCGCGTCGAGCTCTAGCGATCCATCGTTTCCAGATTCTGCACATACAAATGGCCATCTGAGTTAATTAAACGATTTTCATGTTAGGTCATGCAAATAGTAGAAACTTTGAGAAAATATATGAATCTAGGGCTACTAGTAGTTGACTGGGAGCCTAAATACAACAGCCGATCAAATGAATTTATAGGTTCTTCCAGGAAAAAGACCGGGAACCAGGTATAGAAAACGAGAGATGGCTGATTGTTGATCAACGGAGGATGACGTACCGCTACTGGTCGACAAACCGGCTAGGCTGCAAGGGCTATCGTCACGGTAGCAGCGGGCACCCGCCATTGTGGACAAGACGGTGAGCGTGTATATAGAACTGTGTATACTACGTGCGTGGGCGTGCAGCCAGAAGGAGCACGGCAATTATATTTATCCACGGGAGTTGGACCCTAAGCCGTACGAGGAAAGCAAAAACGGTGTCGATTCGGAGTCAGGTTCACGAGCCAACCAAGGAAGAGATGGAGACGGAGTCCACGCTCCTGCCCGTGGAAGGACTGTCTCGTCTCTCTTCATGGCCAATCTCAGATGGCCATACCGAGGCTAACAAAATTTCTCCACTAAACAACACAAACACAATGCCTTCAACAACGAGATGAATCTAGATACATGACCTAGGATTTTTACACCGGAAATCTAGACTTGATGCTCAAAGAAAATCTCCCTTTGTTGCTGCTCCCGCTTGATGAGCCTGTTGCAAAACACTCATCATCCGGCTCACAGTCTTTACCAGATCCAAACCGACGCCTTTACGATCCAATATTCCATGAGAAATCATCTTGATATTCCCCATCGATTTTCAGTACCATAGTAATCGCATCTAAACATGCCATGGCGACATACCCGTTGGTGCACATAAAATTGGTTCAGCGGTACTATCTCCTCGAAGCTACTGAGTCTGCCATGTGCTAGTTCTACTTGGCAGAGAGGTGTACATCTTCAGCCAATCAAGCCCTGGCGGGAAGTCCACCCGCTCCAACGGAACAAGAACACACCGTCCTCACTGCATGCACTGCTGGCCACTTGCTTAAGCACGGTTCCACGTGAGGACATCGTCGAACTATGGGGTTGTTGTTGATCCAATTGAGACCCGAGTGACGACGATGCTGGGCACTTGGCAGACCTATATCCAACAACGCACAACCCTAGAATACATAGCAATCATAATTAATTGTTTCTCGCTGAAACATATGCCCTTCAATCTCGTGGTTTTATCCAATATCAACTTACTATCCATCTTTGGTGACTTCTATCCGACGCCTATAGTAGGCGTTGGCTTACATGAAAATATTGTCGTTTGCCAACCGGTGGGTATTGGGTATCTCGTTTACCATCATGAGGTGTGGCGGACCACACCCAGTGCGATTAGGATCGGGATGGGCATGTGGGGTTCTTCACGGTGGATCTCCTGTCATCTGGTAAGTGTTCATGTCAGTTCGTGCCATTGCATGTATGTCCCTTCGGATCTATCATCATCATCATTACCAATGATTGTTGATTTGGTGCGTCGGTCCTTTCGGGACTTAGCATAACGACATTTCGTCTATCTACTGCAACAAGCTCTACTACCACAAGGATTGTCCGGCTCACGTGAGGGATGGGCGAGGATGGCGTTACACCATTAACTCGTTCGAGTGCTTGTACTCTTCGCTAGGTGGTTCAAGGACCCATTATAATTTCATTAATTTTAGAGCTCTTTGTAGTTTGTACTACTATTGATGATTACTAACAAATACTTACCAATTATTATTGGATTCATGTTACATATGACTGCTTCTCCGTGTAAGTATAAAAGGAAAAACTTAATATATTTTATTGATGACCCACAAGTATAGGGGATCGCAACAGTCTTCGAGGGAAGTAAAATCCAATTTATTGATTCGACACAAGGGGAGCCAAAGAATATTTGTAAGCCTTAACAGCGGAGTTGTCAATTCAGCTGCACCTAGAAACAGACTTGCTCGCAAGAGTTTATCAGTAGTAACAGTTTTATAGCAGTAGTAGTGAAATATCAGCAGAGTAACAAAGACAGCAGTAGTGATTATAGTAAACAGCAGGATTAAAATACTGTAGGCACAGGGATGGATGAACGGGCGTTGCATGGATGAGAGAAACTCATGTAACAATCAAGGTAGGGCATTTGCAGATAATAATAAATCTGTATCTAAGTACTAATCAATCCATAGGCATGTGTTCCATATTCAGTCGTACGTTCTCGCAATGAGAAACTTGCACAACATCTTTTGTCCTACCAGCCGGTGGCAGCCGGGCCTCTAGGAAATCTACTGGAAATTAAGGTACTCCTTTTAATAGAGCACCGGAGCAAAGCATTAACACTCCGTGAACACATGTGATCCTCATATCACCGCCTTCCCCTTCGGTTGTCCCAATTTTGTCACTTTGGGGCCTCGGGTTCCGGACAACAATACGTGTATACAACTTGCAGGTAAGATCATAAATCAATGAATATCATCATGAATTGATAACATGTTCAGATCTGAGATCATGGCACTCGGGCCCTAGTGACAAGCATTAAGCATAACAAGTTGCAACAATATCATAAAAGTACCAATTACGGACACTAGGCACTATGCCCTAACAATCTTATGCTATTACATGACCAATCTCATCCAATCCCTACCATCCCCTTCAGCCTACAGCGGGGAATTACTCACACATGGATGGGGGAAACATGGCTGGTCGATGGAGAGGCGTCGGTGATGATGATGGCGATGATCTCCTCCAATTCCCGTCCCGGCAGAAGAACTTTCTGGTCCCCCGACGGAGTTTCGCGATGGCAGCGGTGTTCGGATGTCTTCGCGATTCGTCTAACCCCGTCCGTTTTTAGGTCGAAACCCTTAAGTAGTCCAGAGGGGGCACCTGGGCTGCCCGAGGCGTCGCCACCATAGGGCGGCACGGCCCAGGGCCCACCGCGCCGCCTTATGGGGTTGGCGCCTCGTGGCCCCCTCCTTCTGGTCTTCTGGCTCCGTCCCTCTTCTATGAAAATAGGCCCATTGGAATTAATCCCGGGATTTTCCTGAAAGTTGAGTTTCTGCACAAAAACGAGACAATTCTGAAAACAGCGTTAGTCCGTGTTAGTTGTATCCAAAATACACAAATTAGAGGCAAAACAATAGCAAAAGTGTTCGGGAAAGTAGATACGTTTTGGACGTATCAACTCCCCCAAGCTTAGCTTATTGCTTGTCCTCAAGCAATTCTGTTAACAACTGAGTGCGATAAAAGAACTTTCACGAACACATTTATTCATATGATGTAAATATTCTCATGATATGGGCAAGTACTTAAGCAACTCATAATAAGATACATGCAAATAAAGTCATCTAATAGCTATGTCAATCATGGAAAAGGTACCAACAAATTAATAATAAGCATCAAGAATCATGTCTATCAGCAAGATTGCAATGTTCGTAGAAGAATATGATAAAGTGGTATCTCGCTTGCCCGTATTTGTACAGAAAAACATAAATGCTCGGGTACCTTTGAAGTTCATGGGAAGACTGGAAGTAGAGATTATCAAAGATAAAAGCATCAAAGTTATACCACAGTTAATCACATTTTGGGACAAGCATATTATACTAAGAATGACAGTTGTGCTCTCAAGAAGGTGCTCAAAGAAAGGATGGAGACTCAATGTAAAAGTAAAAGATTGACCCTTCGCAGAGGGGGGGATTAACATGTGCTAGAGCTTTTCATTTGTAAAACAAGAGTAAAATTATTTTGAGAGGTGTTTGTTGTTGTCAACGAATGATAGTGGGTACTCTAACTACCTCCTCAACCAGACTTTCAAGAGCGGCTCCCATGAAGGACGTTATCTCTACCAGCAAGGTAAATCATCCCTCTTCTTTTGTTTACACATATATTTTAATTTCATTATGGATGACACTCCCCCCAACCTTTGCTTACACAATCCATGGCTAACCGAATCCTCGGGTACCTTCCAACATTCACATACCATGGAGGAGTGTCTATTTGCAAATTAAGTTGCTTATTGATAAATCAGGGCAAAACAAGTGAAGAGAATTATTGATGAAAGTTAATTAATTGGGGCTGGGAACCCCGTTGCCAGCTCTTTTTGCAAAATTATTGGATAAGCGGATGTGCCACTAGTCCATTGGTGAAAGTCTGTCCGGAGTAAATGACAAGGTTGAAAGATAAAACACCACATACTTCCTCATGAGCTATAAAACATTAACACAAATTGAGAAGCATTTTGAAGGTTTAAAGGTAGCACATGAGAATTTACTTGGAATGGTTTGAAATGCCATGCATAGGTATTTATGGTGGACACTTTGGAATAACTTGGTTTTCAGGGGTTTGGAAGCACGAGCAGCGTTCCCGCTCAGTACAAGTGAAGGCTAGCAATAGACTGGGAAGCGACAATCAAGAGAGCAGTAACTATCATTATCATGCTCGCGACAAAATAAATTAACGGAGGCATAAAAGTGATACAAGAACTCTGAAGCAAAGTAAATCATCGAGGCTTAATTGACTTTTGTTCAGTCATATGCATGCGTGAGCATGTGCCAAGTTGATTCAAGTGAATTATTCAGAGGAGGATACCATAATGTCATACCTATCTATGAATAAAACAATGCAAGCAAATATTTATAATATGCTACTCATATTAATAAATTGGAGCTAAACATGAGAGATCATGAACTACTAGACTTTCTTAAATGACATATACCTCACATGAACCAACTAAGCATGCTCACATGGATGAGTATATGTACAAAAATGAAAATAAATAGAGTTCATACCAGCCTCTCACCACAATCAATTGTCGTAGATCGTCATTATTGCCTTTCACTTGTGTAGCTTGAATAATATGGAATGAAAACCAAGCTCCAACCACCGAAGACCGCTGAACTCCATAATGAACTTTACAAAACCAAAGAAGAACATCAAATATTTTTGGTGTTTTCGAATTGGAAACAAGAACAAAAGGAAACAAGCAAATAAAGCAAAATCTTTTTGCATTTTCTTATAGCAAACCAACGATAGCAAATAAAGCAAAATAGGAACAAGAAACCAAAATAAACAAATGGTAAAGAGAAACAACAGAAATATTTTTGGTCTTTTTGTGTTTTAGGAGAGAAACAAAGCAAAAACAAGAAAATGAAAACTAAAAGAGTCACATAAACACAAAGCAGCAGAAATTCGTCAAACTTGACAGCAGTACAGTAATCGATTTGTACAAAAATCTTCCGCTGCTCAGCTCGAAAAGTGTTCAACTAATGAAAGTTAGATAATAACCTGGGGAACATGCAAAAAAATTGGCTTCGTAAAATAACGTTCTGGCTGTTTTTGAGAATTTTTTTGGTATCAGTCCAGAATCTGTTTTCAAACAACACTTCCCCAAATATCATCTCCCTCTTATTAGAAAACCACTTTAAGAAGCTAAACAAGTATGTACAAGTATCCAGCAATTATAATATGCAATGAATGAGTGATGCCGGTATACCTCCCCAAGCTTAGGCTTTTGGCCTAAGTGGAGATCAACCCCAGCGAGGGTCAGGGTTCCACGCCGGTGGATCGTACATGGTGTAGTCATAATAAGGTCCCTGTGCAGAAGAAAAGGGTGAAGGCTTCACTTGCCCAAAATGTTGATGTGAAGAGCTCGCTGCATCGAATGACAAGTCGAGGTGTTCCTCGGCCTCCTCCGCCGTCCCCTGCATGATGGCCATCCCCCTCTATGTATGCATTTAGTTCCTCTTCCGTGACCAACCAATTTTCCCTGGAAGCAAGGTTAAACAAAGCGGGTGCAGGCAATCCTACTAGTTTTTCAGTTATTTTAGTTGTTCTCCAATTTTTCTTGTAAAACGTTATCTCATAAGACAGGTTACTCAGATTAGATCGGTTAGAAACAAAGTCATGTTTTATCATTGAAACAATATCGAGTTTCTCTACAGAAAGCTGAATATCAAGAGGGTGAGGTTCTACACCATGCATGGCTAATAAACGAGAGGCGATGAGACCTCCACAATTTCCTCCCTTCTCGCGGTTAGTAGCAAGTCTAAAGGCTATCAAAGCACCCAAGTTATAAGTCCTATCACCTTGCAATGCAGCAGCTAGGAAAGCTAAATCCTGGATATATAACTTATTTGCATTCTGTCTAGCAAGAACGCACTTGGTGATGAAGTAAGCAAAGTAACGAATAGCTGGGAGTTGAATGCTACGAATTTTACCACTTTCTTCTGAGAAGCTTCTCCCTTGACAAATCATCTTGTATAGACTCGAGAGTTCCGGCGGCGACCCCCTGATCTTCTCACAAGACCCCCATTGTGGCACTCTAATAGCTGCACAGAAATCGGCAAATGGCAAGTTGATAGTTTTATTATAAATCTTATATCGAACCATGGGGTTAGGTTGGGACCAATAGAATTCAAAATCTTGCACCACCGACATGGTATGTTTTGCATATTGGTAAGGTTCAGCAACAACAAAATTTCCAACCCTGCATTGGAAATTAGATTTTGAACATCTTGCAAGATTCCTGCACTCCTCATAAAATCAGTGCAAGGGTAATACAAGGGGTATACTCCCTCTTCGCGGTGAACTCTCATAACTTGTTGCACCTCCAATTCTTGTTGGTTGAGTTGGTGCCTATTCCACTCCATTTTCTGAAATTTTTCAACAAACATTATAAAAGTTGATTTGGAGACATATCATTGAGGAAATCTACTATAGGAACTTGGTAGAGTACTAAACATGCATCAAAACTAATTTTTACAACTTAGAACAAGCATGCAAGCTCACTAAACATGTTACCTACAGCAGCAAAATATTCAAGATATACTCAACCAAACAAAATTCTATTTGGATAATCGGAGGAGTCACATTGACAAGGTATCAACTTGTCAATGCCTATGGATTGTAGGCTAGGGTTTAGTTGGAAGTAGAGGGCAAGTAGATCTCGAAGGTTTCAGCCGAAAAGTACTCGACGATTATAAAAACTAGGGTTTGCAAACAATGATTCGATGATCTCTTCGTCCCTCGACTCCCCCTTTATATAGGAGGTGGAGCCGAGGGATTCGTGTTTGTACAAGTTACAGAGTTCGGGACGGTTTCTAACTCATCCCGCTAGATTACAAATAACACTTCCTATTACAACTCTAACTTTCCTTAATATATGTTGGGCTCCCGAATCTTCTTATTCTTCGGGTAGTGGGCCTTCATACCCCGGGTACTATCCTCGGTAGGCCCATTTGGGATGCCTATGTCAGTAGCCCCCGAGATTTTGCTTGAATCGTAGAGTCAGGGAAAATCTCCACTGTTTATTTTTAATCGACAGCTTTAACTTTTCTATATTTCTTTACATAAAATTCTATATTGTACAGGGATAATGGTAGTTGGGGCTAGTTCATCTGACGGATCAGGTACTAGTTAACTGCTCTCGTGGCAATCCGCAAAACCTACTTCAAGATCACGTCCCTGGACATGACCTCGGGATACTGGTGTAAACTTCGACGACGCGCTTAAGGTCTTACCATTCGTCGAGTCCCAATGAAATTTATCGGTACCTAACGCGTCCGTTAGGATTTTTCTTCGTATGTTGATACGGATAAAAGTGAGCGGAGCTCGCGATGCCACGCCCACGAAACGGATCTGGGTCTTACCTTCGCAAATTTGCGGCATTCAGAAATTGATCGCAACTTTGGCGTTCTGAGAATATATTGTCGAGTGCTTTTTTGGCTGTTGGAATGGCTCATTTTATAGAGTCAAAGATGACTTATATTGCTCTCCCGATGGGAGTATATGTCGAGTTAGTTATAACTCGAAATATACTCTTTTGCTTTTTAATTTCATCGGATACGCGAACAGCGTTCCCGATGGGAGTAGCCCCCGAGGCTACAACCAAGGACTCGTGCTTGGTTGTAGGCTCAACATTTTAATCCACCTTGTCGCTATATTGTCATTATTTCTCGATATGATCTTCTTTTCATCTCTCGGGTGCGCGAACAGCGCTCCCGATGGGAGTAGCCCCCGAGGCTACAGCCAAGGACTTGTGCTTGGTTGTAGGCTCCCACAATTTCTATATTGCCATACTCGAAATTTTACTTTTGTCGAAGCCCCCGAGCATTTGGGCAAAAACTTGTATTTGATCAAAGGCTCCGAAGTATTCAATAACTTCTCCTGTCGTCAATCTTCTTTTATTTTTCTTGTCGGCATGCTTCCCTTAGTCAAATTCACTTCATCTCTGTTACTAGTCGTGATTTTTCTGCCTTGTGGGTCCATTGTTTCCACCATGTTGACACGTCGTGCAAGTGGGGGACACACGTCCTCCGCTTTTCCTGGCGCACATACTGTAACGCCTGTTCTGTTCCATCTCAGTAAAAATACCTTTTTACCCTTTATCTACAAGATCTTTTTTCACCACACGATTTCTTCATCCAACGGTGCATTGCTTCGCCCAATTCCTATATAAACCTTTCTTCAACCTCCGTTCACATCTTCGTTTGCGCCGCACCTCTGTTCCTCTTTGCAAAAAACTTCCACTGCGCCCAACTCTCTTTGATCTTACACACGCACGAACTTTGCTTTTCCAGTGCCATTGATGCCACCGCGCACGCGACTCACTCGCCACAGTACTCCAGAGTCCAAGATGGCCGCTGAAGATCTTGAGTGGGAGAGATCTAAAATCTCCAACCAAGACGTCAACATGCTGAAGAGGCTAGATGAAGAAAGAGGACGCCATCCGCTTTCCCAGCGAAGAAAGCTACCCAACCCCTCCAATGGAGTACCGGGTTAGTTTCGTTGATCACCTCATCCGCGGCCTTTCTGCCCCAATTCACGATTTCCTCCGCGGCCTTCTTTTTGTTTATGGGATTCAACTGCACCAGTTGACCCCCAATTCCATCCTCCATGTCTCTATTTTTATCACTCTTTGCGAGTGCTTCCTTGGAGTCCCTCCTAACTGGGCTCTGTGGAAACGCATTTTCTGCCTCCGCCGCAATGGCTCCCACAACGCCTACTTGGAGCCAGCCTACTTCCTTAGGATTAGAGTGCAGCCTCTTCAGGCCCGCAAAAATCCCCTTTGGACGTATGCTGGCGAAAATGACGCCAATAGGCTCTCCAATGATCTTTCTGTAAAGGACTTGGAGAAGCTGATTCGAAGAATTTCCTCGCTTAACAAGAAGGATCCTATTCCTTCCTCTTGCCGCGTGGAACCATACAGCTCCGCCAATCCTCTCCCTGAGGTATTTTGTCTTCTCGAATTTTTGTTTTGTTCCGGACTTTTCCTGCATCTCATTGTATTGATACCTCTCTAATTTTCTTTTGTCGCTATTTTCCTGCAGAACCATCCTACTGTGGCTTCCCTTCCTCCTCTTCCTGAAGATGGAGAAGTCGAAGAAAGGGCCATTGTCACGGATGACAATCAAGAAGCTCCATCCTTTGTGAACGAACCCGTGGATTCACGAAAATCTGCGGGTAATTCCGAAGGTACTTCGTCGGCACAATCTCCTCCTCCTGGATCCTTATCTTGAATCCCTCGTCAGCTCGTAAGTCATTTTTATTTCTCCTTATTTCTGTACCCGAAATGTTTTATCTTGTCTTGCTTTTTATGCTGTCTTCTTTTAATCACAGTGATGATGAGGAAGAAGTACGAACTGTCGACGTGGCTCCCCGTACGAGCACGTCACATACTTTGCTTGCTTCGGACACACTAGTTGAAGGAGAAGAATCTTCGCCTCCTCAACGAAACGTCGTCACCACTACTTCGCCATCAAGCCCCCTTGCGCCTTCACCAAAAAGGACAAGGATTGAAACGATTGTTGAGCCTGCCCCTCAGTTAGGCGGCTCTTCTACTTTGCTCTTGGATGATGTAAGTTTGTCGATATCTATATTTCCTCTATTTTGCTTTTTCACGCCTTCACTCGTTTTTCATACCGATATTTCTCTTTCTTTGTTCTTCTTTGACAGCCCATGATCAAAGAGCTTATTCGCATCGGATCCCAATTCATTGGGTACCGTGAGTATGCCAACAGAGCTGAAGGTAATAACTTTTTTGCTGTCTTTGGTTTTGTCTTCTTGCTCCTGTCCTTTGTCGCAACCTTTTTGACCTTTCTTTTTTCTTCTTTACTTCGACAGAGAAACTTGCAGAGGCCAACCAACGTGCCGACACACTTGCTCAACAACTGAAGCAAAGTGAAGCGGCACGCAAGAAAGCCGAACTTGTTGCTAGTGAAGCCAAAGCAGAGGCTAATGAAGCCAAAGCAAAAGCTGCTAGTGCCGAGGAGCTGCAAAAGAAACTTGGAGATGCTGAAACTGCTTTAAACGAGCACAAAGCCGCACAGGATACTCGTGAAAAGGGAATCCTTAAGCGCGTGAATTCACAAAATCGGAGCTTCAAAGGTAACCCTTTCGATTTCTTCTATGTTTATATGATCTGCTTTTCTTTGTTTTGGACCAACATTTGTTTCCTGTGGCAGGCCAAACATACCAAGAATTTGATCTGGAGAATCCCGACAATGATCCTCTTCTTGACGCACTTTCGTATCTGGAGTTTCATGGATCCGAAATTCGAGAGGGCGTGGCAAATGCTAGTGCAGGATTGTCGACGCTGTTCCCCTACTTCTTCCCGAAGAAAGAGGAGCCCTCGACTTTCCTTGCCCTTGCCAAGAGCTTCAATTCATCAGAGGACCTTGGACTGAAAATGCGCCAAGAAAATATGAAGATTGCTGTTGAAAGCACTGTTGCCCTGGTTGCTGACAGCCAACAAACTATTGATTGGATGAAAGTTGGCGACACCGATCAGATAGAGCAGTCAAGATGGAGGTCGCTGATTAAGGCAGCCAAGCCCAACACAAAGAAAATCTTGGCCTATCTCGGGATCAAACCAGCTTCAACTCCTAGCTCATCAAGGCCGGAGGTCTAGTTGCATGCTTCTTTGTTTTTCTTTCTCTGTTTCTTTTGCTCTTGTCGCCAAAGTAGTTATTTGGCGACACGTACTTCATTAGCTCCACTGTAAGGCCTTTGTAACTATTCCGAAAGATTAATGAAAACTCTATCTTTGCTTGTTGATTGATGTTGTCTTGTTTTATTAAATTTCAGTTGGTATTTGATAACTATACTCCATCTTCCGCTCCTTCCAATGTTTCGCCTTCTTCTTCTCGCTCAAGGAGAGCTCTTGCTGATACTACACCTGTCGAAGATTCCTTACCGCAAGAATTGGATGAACTTCGGTAGCAACTTCAGTATGCAAAGAAGCAAACACTTGTGATGATGGAAAAGTCTCGTAAGTCATCTGAAGCCGAAAAAATTGCACTTCAGCAAGCTCGCGAGGCCGTGGCTGCTAAGGAAATCGCTGCTTCCGAGGCTGAAAAGGCGACTACTCGAGAAAATTTCATGCTCGAGTTAATGAATGAAGCCAGTGCGGATATGTCGGGTATGCTTGTTTCATCCTCCGATATCTTCCGTCTTCATGCGGTGTCTCTTGAAGTTTTCTGCTCTGTTGTTTTAATAGGTTCCTTTACTGATGCTGTTGCCGAAGAAGAGAGGGTAAATACTAGGACAAACCTCCTTGTTAACCTTGCCCTTGACCATGGTTCTCTGTTTTGGCTACCCAGAGAGGACCCGCCAGATTGTCAGATTTCAGGATCGCACCTCTCAAACTCGCGACTTCCTTGACTTCTGTACCAGGACCCTGTCTATGGTTTATAACTCCATGTTTCCTCGGAACGTTCAGCCAAAAACTCTTCCCGAGTTAATGGGGAAATTTAAGGATTCTCACAAGATCCATGGTTTTGTCAGAGCTCAACTAGTAGCTGGCGCCAGATTTGCCCTTATCATGCTTCAGATCTGCCACTCGAAGCTTGACTTGACCCAAGTTGTTGCGAAAGTTCATGAGAAGGTAAGGCGCCGAAGAGTTGGTGTCGACCGAATTAACACGAAGGTTTCGCCTATAGCCGAAGAAATGATTGAAGACCTTCTTCGAATGGCTGCCGACTTTTTTGCAGATGGTCATTATGCTGATTTTCTTGGCGCTGCTCCCGAAGAAAACAGAATTACCCTTGATGCCATATTGAATCATGACTAATTATTTTCCTTTGGTAGATAACTCTTCTTTGTAACCCACGATTGTGATTATATTGTGGAGCAATCATCATATTTCTATATTTGTCTAGCCCCCGAGTGTTTCGGTGGCTATTTTCTGTATTTGTGTATTGCGAGGTTTTGAACCAAGGCATTTATTCAATATGTAGTTTTGGCGAGTATCAGCCCCCGGGCTTCTTTGTCGAGTACTATTTTGTATTTTTATTGATTTGCGAGGTATTTTAACACCAAGGCAAGGCTTTTCTTTTTTCTAAGAACTATATTGAAATTCATCAGGTCGGAGACTTTGAGCGTGTCGATGAAGAAAAATCATATTGACACTATCTTTATTATATTGCAGCACCGCGAGCCCGCCTCATTAAAAACCTTTTCCGGCCCCACTCGGTGCCCCGAAAAAGGAAAAGAGTGCGTCTGAAAACTCGCGGGCGTTTCATTACATTGAAGTTTAACAAGGACTATATTTTAGCTTTAGGCGTAGAACCGCCTGAGTTGCGCCACGTTCCAGGGGTTTTGCTCCTCCACCCCTGTCTTCTTGTCCTTTATCTGTATGCTCCTCCTCCGATTACTTCCGTGACAATGTAAGGGCCAAGCCATGGTGACTCGAGTTTTTCATGACTTTTTTGCGTGAGCCGAAGAACTAGGTCTCCCACCTGAAAAGATCTTGACCGCAAACGTCGACTGTGGTAATTCTTCAAGTCCTGTTGATATTTGGTTACCCGAGACAGTACTTCATCTCTAGCTTCATCAAGTGCATCGACGTCATCTTCTAGCGCTTTTCTCGACACCTCTTCATCATATTCCACGACTCGTGGAGAGTCATGCTCTATCTCGATTGGTAATACTGCTTCTGCTCCATGAACCAAGAAGAACGGAGTTTCTTGTGTTGCTGTATTTGGTGTTGTTCATATGCTCCATAATACACTGGGCAGCTCCTCTGGCCAGGTGTGTCGAGCTTTCTCCAGTGGCGCTAATAAGCGTTTCTTAATGCCATTGCAGATGATTCCATTAGCTTTCTCGACTTGGCCGTTGGTCTGCGGGTGCGCAACTGACGCAAAGTGTAACTTGATACCCACTTCTTTGCAATAATCTTTGAATTCGTGGGATGTGAAGTTGCTGCCGTTGTCTGTGACGATGCTGTGGGGCACTCCAAATCTGAAGACGAGGCATTTTATGAATTTTACTGCAGATGCTCCGTCTGGTGAATTAATTGGCTTCGCTTCTATCCACTTTGTAAATTTGTCGACAGCTACTAGCATGTACTCCTTTCCTCCTGGCCAGGATTTGTGTAACTTGCCCACCATATCAAGTCCCCATTGGGCAAAGGTCCACGACAATGGTATTGGTGTTAGTTCTGCTGCTGGAGAATGAGGTTTCGCGGCAAACCTTTGACACGCGTTGCAAGTTCTTACTATTTCCTTGGCATCCTCGATTGCTGTCAACCAATAGAATCCTGCCCGAAAAACTTTGGCTGCAATAGCTCGACTACTCGCGTGGTGGCCACATATTCCTTCGTGTACATCCTTCAGAATTATTCTTCCTTCTTCGGTGTAACACACCTTTGCAGGACGCCTGAAATACTTCGCTTGTACAATTCTCCTTTGATCACCGTGAAAGCTTTGGAGCGTCGAATTACTCGCCTTGCCTCAACTGGATCATCGGGTATTTCTCTCTTGAGGATGTATGATATATATGCTTGCATCCAAGGAACTTGTACCATCATTACAAGCTCTTGGTCCTCTTCATCCTCCGTGGTTTCTGTGAGGGGTGTCAAAGTTTTTTCTTCTTTTGCTTTTTTCTGCACCTTCTTTGGCTTCGTGGATCTCTCCGCTATTTCTTCCCAAAATACTCCTGGCGGGATTGGGAGGCACTGCGACCCGATGTTTGCGAGGACGTCAGCTTCATCGTTGCTCAATCTACTGATGTGATTTACCTCGCATCCATCAAATAGCTTCTCGAGCTCATTATACACTTCCTTGTATGCTACCATGCTATCATTGACGGCGTCACACTGGTTCATAACTTGCTGAGCCACCAATTGTGAGTCGCCAAAGATTTTTAGTCGAGTTGCACCGCAAGCTTTCGCCATCTTCATCCCATGTATGAGGGCTTCATATTCTGCTTCATTGTTAGATGCGTTAGGGAACGTCATCCGAAGGATGTACTTCAACTTGTCGCCTTCGGGTGATATAAGTATTACTCCTGCGCCAGCTCCTTCTACTCTCTTGGACCCGTCGAAATTCATGGTCCAGTTCTCGACAAGTCGGTGGTCCCGTATTTTGCGCTCCATCCATTGCGATGAAGTCTGCGAACTTGCGACTTGATTGCTTTTATTTTTTCATACGTGATGTCCCGAGGGGAAAGTTCTATTCCCCAAAGGGAGACACGACCCGTAGCTTCTGGATTGTTTAGTATATTTGACAAGGGAGCTTCATTGACCACTATGATCGGGTGTCCGAAAAATAGTGGCGCAATTTTCGTCTTTGTGTGAACACTCCATATGCTAGCTTTTGGTACGAGGGTACCTTTGTTTTGAGGGCGATAAAACTTCGCATATATGGCCTCTGCACTCCGTGGAGTTTTCCTTCTTCTTCCTTTCAACGACAAGGCCGTGCTGGGTGTGGCCGCAATATACAACAGCAAAGGCTCCTTCTCTTTTGGCGCCACCAAGATGGGGGGTGTCGAGATTTTGCGTTTGAGGTCCTCAAAAGCTGTCCGCTTCTTCGTTCCACTGTAATTTATCTCCTTGCTTTATGAGGGCGTAAAATGGTAGCGCTTTTTCCCCTAGCCTGGCGACGAATCTGCTCAAGGCTGCGACTCGCCCATTAAGCTGCCGTATTTCTTTCAACTTTGTTGGCTTCCTCATTGTTACGATAGCTTGTATTTTATCGGGATTTGCTTCAATCCCTCTTGCTGAAACTAGAAACCCTAGAAGTTCTCCTGCTGGGACGCCGAAAGAACACTTCGTCGGGTTTAGTTTAAGTCAGAACTTGTCAAGGTTGTCGAAGGTTTCCTTGAGATCCTCGATCGGTGTTGCCCCCTTTTTTGATGTTATGACGACATCATCGATGTATACTTGCACGTTTTTCCCAATCTGTGTCGCCAACGCATCATCCTCTCGATATGTTGCTCCCGCATTTTTCAGACCAAAGGGCATTGTTCTGTAGCAAAACGCGCCGTATGGTGTAATAAACGCGGTCTTTACTTCATCTTCTTCTTTCAATCTGATCTGGTTATAACCAGAATATGCGTCCAGGAAGGAAAGACGTTCACATTCAGCCGTGGAGTCGATAATTTGATCGATCCTCGGGAGGAAAGTGATCCTTTGGACAATGTTTATTGAGACACGTAAAGTCGACGCACATGCGAAGGGTCGTGTGTTTCTTCGGCACCATCACTGGTTAGCTACCCATGTGGCTGTAGATATCTCTTTGATAAAACCAGCATCCTTAAGTCGATTTATTTCTGATAACATAGCTTTGCGGTTTGGTTCCGAAAAACGCTGCAAGGGTTGTTTGATTGGTCTCGCGAGAGGATCTAAGTTGAGGTAGTGCTCGGCAAGTTCCTGGGTACTCCTGGCATGTCAGCTGGACACCATGCGAAGATTTTCCAGTGCTCACGGAGGAACTTGACGAGCGCTTTCCTATGCGATATCCATATTTGTTGCGATGGACGTCGTTTTTGTGTCTGGTGAATCTGCACCTCCTTAGAATTTTCTCGGTATTGAAAGTTGATTCTTTATTTGGCCTTCCAACGTCTGGCAGCACGTCATAATCAGTCATGCTTTTTGACGCCAAATACTCAGCTTGCATCCCGAAAGTTTCTGATAGCCGATGAAAATCCTTGTCGCATTTATCGGCTAAGGCGAAGCTTCCTTTGGATTGGTCCCTTTGGTCCAGGCAATCTCCACAACAGTATGTGTAATGTGGCACCGCCATAAATCTAGCATATGCTGGTCGTCCCAACAGAGCGTGGTATTGTGACGGAAAATCCACGACTTCAAATTCCAACCTCTCGATTCTATAATTCTCTCGGGTTCCAAACTGAACGTCGAGATTTATCTTCCCCAATGGATAACTTGGTTTCTCCGGTGTGATGCCGTGGAATCTTGTGTCTGTTGGCTTCAAGTTTGCTAAGGATATGTTCATCTTCCTCAATGTATCTGCATACATAAGGTTTAGGCTGCTGCCGCCGTCTATGAACACTCGAGAGACATCAAATCCCGCAATAACTGCTGGCAAATAAGTCGATTGCCTGGTCGAGGAACTTGCTGCGGATGATCTGCTATGGTGAAGCCAATATCTTGCCCTGACCAATTGAGATACTCTTGTTGGTGGAGGCATTTTTCTGCCATAAACACCTGTCGTGAGATTACTCTCGAGCTCTATTGGATGGCCTTCCCTTGAATCATCGACACCACTCCATTGGAGTTAGGATCAACATAAGGTGGTGGTGGGGGTGCTGCCGCTATTCTGAGCTGATGTTGATTGTCTGTAATCGCGGGAGGTGGTGGCAAATGAATCTCGCTCCTGGGTTCCCGAGGATTTCTCTGCTGCTCGAGCGTTAGCGTGCTCGCATACCTTAACATTGCCTGAAAAATTTCGACAGTCTTTCTGCAGTGCCTTTTTGTCTTTTTCCATTCTTTGTCGAGAAAAATGCATCGGCACGGTCCGTTCATCATTTCTTCGGGGGATACGAAAGGCCTCGGGAACCTAGGTCCGCTATTTTGCCTGTTGCGAGAATCGTCCCTGTTATCGCTTCGCTACTCACTGCTTCTTTGATAATCATCTCTATTGTTTCCTCCTGTGTTTGCCCGAAAACCTGCCGAAATTTGCCCTGGAGCATCATAGTTCGGACTGCCGAGAAATCGTCGCCTCGGTTGGTAATTTCGACTACGGTCCTCCTCCGGCTGTGCCGTTTGTTGTGGACAGCATCTTCTCCATCTGCCCATCTGTTTGCTATCCATTAACGCGGATACTGTCTTTGGATTGGTCCTTCCCAAGTCCTCGACAAAATCTCCACGCCTGATTCCTGCGACAAACGCATCTATTGCTCTTTCGTCAGATATATTTTCTGCCGAGTTTTTGATGATGTTCCACCTTTGGATATACTTTCTCATTGGCTCATCCGGCTTTTGTCGACATGCTCTCAACTCCTCTAACGATGCGGGTTTTTGCATGGATCTGAAGTTCTTGACGAACACGTCCTCGAAACTTTCCCAGCTGTCTATGGATCCTGGAGTAAGTTTCTTTATCCAAGATCGTGCGGCTCCACTCAAATGCACCTGGATGCTTTGCATATTGTTGCCCTGGTTCCTCCTGTGAGCTTCACCGTCTCGAGATAATCAACTAGCCAATCCTCTGGATCTTGAAGGCCGTCGAACTTTTTGAAGTTGTCAGGTAACTTGAATCCTGAGGGGACTCGAGTTTTTCGGACTCTCCTCGTGAAGCATGGCAAGCCGCACATGTCTTCGTCGTTAAGCTCCGGGGATTGCCGATGATCCCTTCTGCTTTGCCGTGCTCTATCGACCCTTGCTTGTGCTGCCGTGTCTCTTGCTCCACTTGGTCCTTCAGTCTGCGCTGTTGCTGCAGTCGTGGACTATTTTGCCTTGCCGCTCCTTCGGGAGGTGTTGATACAAACGCTGTCCCCATGGCTCCAACTCCTGCTACCGCCATATTGTATAGTGTTTCCCTTGGATCACCTGGTGGTGGTTTAGATGCGAGGATAAAAGCATGTGTCGCCATATACCCAGCCTCTGGTGTCTTAGGGATGATATTTCCTCTTGTATCTATCGACATAAAGGACATGTCGAGGTTTTGGACCAAGTGCTCTCTTTCTTGGTATATATGCAACCTTGATCTTGCTCTGTTCCGCGCCTCCCTGTGGCTATCACCCGAAGTTCTAGATTGTCGACTTAGATCTGCTCTTCTCCTGCTAGATGCGAAGCTGCCTCCTTTCTTCTGTTTAACTCAGCTCTGTTTTTCCAATTCTCTTGCAGCTCGTGCGAGCCTATATTGATATGCTTGCAATTCCTCTGGTGTGGCTGTGGTGGCCATTGGTTCTGAACCGTTTATAGCTCTCGCGGCTCTATCCCACGCTGCTTGCGAAAGTTGAACCCTGTCTCGCGGCTGCGTCCCGACGTATTTATTGCCCAGGCCTTGTCGCAGATTGGAGGGATCGACGTATGGATTTCCCAGATCGTCGAAAGCCTCCGACGTTTCCTCTTGATCTTCAATGGCATAAATCTGATGATATTTTTTATTCAGATCTATGTTGGGTTTGGTAACATCATCGTTGAGATTGATGAAGACCTTGCCCACTGTGATAGATTTGTCGATGAAGTCGTAACTGTCGACATCGCTTGAGCCATCGCTTATATATGAGTCCGTAGATGACTCAAACGACATGTCGCTGTAGATCTTGGCGAGTTTCTCTCTTGCTCTGGTGCTGACGTAGTGTGTCAACGAAGTTTCTTCTTCTCCTGACTCGGTTGACGATGTATAGCTTGAAAAATCCGAATCGACCGCCGACGATCCCGACGAAATCGGAATTTCGACACGATACGATCCTTCCTTCTCGACGCGAAAGTGAAACCTTTCGAACGTCATCTCCATGGGCTCCGCCAGATACGCATATGCATCCAACGGGAGGGTGGGTGAGGAACAAAATCGACAGGACCAGCAGCGATCGTTTACCTCGATCCATTGCGTTGCTTGCGGTTGACGACGTCGAAGATCTTGAACGTGCCATCGAGATCAGATCCTTACGCCTCTAATTCCCACGCGCAATTGACAAGGTATCAACTTGTCAATGCCTATGGATTGTAGGCTAGGGTTTAGTTGGAAGTAGAGGGCAAGTAGATCTCGAAGGTTTCAGCCGAAAGTACTCGACGATTATGAAAACTAGGGTTTGTAAACAATGATTCGATGATCTCTTCGTCTCGACTCCCCTTTATATAGGAGGTGGAGCCGAGGGATTCGTGTTTGTACAAGTTACAGAGTTCGGGACGGTTTCTAACTCATCCCGCTAGATTACAAATAACACTTCCTATTACAACTCTAACTTTCCTTAATATATGTTGGGCTCCCGAATCTTCTTATTCTTCGGGTAGTGGGCCTTCAGTAAACCCCGGGTACTATCCTCGGCAGGCCCATTTGGGATGCCTATGTGTCACACATACCGGAGAGCAAATGTGCCAAATTTCAGAAATTCAGGACGAGCAAAGAGATCGAGCAAAAGCGAGTGAGACGAAGAGAAAGAGAGTAAGTTTTGAGAGAGAGAATGGGAGGAAGAGATGAGTTAGTGGGGAGGGGCCCACACCACAGGGTGGCGCACCCCCTTGCTGGCCGCGCCGGCCCATGGGGTCCAGCCCCAGGGTGCCCCACTGGTCAGCCCCTGGTGCTCCTGGTAGCTCTTCGAAAAATAAGACCAACAGTATAATTTTTGTAAATTTTTGAGAACTTTGAAAAACGCACATTTCTGGGTGTCAAAATTATTATTACAGGGCAGAAAAAGATTTTCAAACTCCTAAACAACTTAAAGCATCTTGCAAAACAAGTAATGCTACAGCAAGTAAAGCAAGTGGAGGAAGAAAGAAATGTTGTTTAGCTCTTCTATGCATATAAAATGTACTTGTTAACAAGGTTGATCAAGTCTTGCTACCAAATAAATCTTACATGACATAAGAAGAATTAAACTTCAAATCAATCATGTTACCTTGTATTGAATTGATATGGATCCAATCACAAGAGTTTGATATCCTTCGTTAGGCTCGTATATTGGACAATCAATATCTCCCACTTTGATAGATCTCAAATTAGAAATTGTATTAACTCCATATACTTTATCAATCCTCTTGGGAAAATAAACAGTATGTTCCTTGTCATCAACATTGAAAGTAACTTTTCCTTTATTCCAATCAATAACAACCCCTGCGGTGTTAAGAAAAGGTCTCCCAAGAATAATAGACATATTATCATCTTCAGGCATTTCCAACACAACAAAATCAGTTAATATTAAGCAATTATTAGTAACTTGAACAGGGAACATCCTCACATATACCAACAGAATAGCAGTAGATTTATCAGCCATTTGCAAAGATATATCAGTTGGTATCAACTTATCTAAATAAAGTCTCTTATAAAGAGAAAAAGGCATAACACTAACACCTGCTCCCAAATCACATAGAGCAGTTCTAACATAATTATTCTTGATGGAACAAGGAATAGTCGGTATACCTGGGCCCACTTCTTTGGAACTTTGCCATTGAAAGAGTAATTAGCAAGCATAGTGGAAATCTCCTCATTAGGAATTTTCCTTTTGTAAGAGACAATATCTTTCATATACTTTGAATATGGAGGCAATTTAATAGCATCAGTCAAAGGGATTTGCAGGAACAAAGGTTTCATCCAATCAAAAATTTTATTATAGTGTTCTTCCTCCTTTGATTTTAGTTTCTTAGCAGGAAAAGGCATTTGCTTTTGAACCCAAGGTTCTCTTTCATTACCATGTTTCTTAGCAATAAAATCTTCTTTATTATACTTTTTATTTTTAGCATGCTTTTCAGGTTCATCTTCAACCTCTTCTTTATCAGAAGTATCATTCTTATCATTATCTTTATCATGTTCATTACCACTTTCAGTTTCAGCATCAGAAATAGAAATACTATTAGGATCATTAATAGGCTCAGAGGTTTCTACAACAATTTTATGTTTCTTTTTCTTTTTCTTAGAAGGAGCACTAATTTCAGTTCGTTGAGAATCTTGATCAACTCTTTTGGGATGCCCCTTAGGATATAGAGGATCCTGGGTAGAAACACCGCCTCTAGTTGTTACTTCATAAGCATGTTTTTCTTCAGAACCATTTTTTAACAAGTCATTTTGCACTTTAGTGAGTTGATCAATTTGAGTTTGAACCATATGAAAATGTTTAACAAGCATCTTAACATCATTGGAGGTTCTCTCCACAATACCATGCAATTCACTAATAGCTCGAGAATTTTCCATTAAATGATTCTCTACTCTCATATTAAAATTGTCTTGCTTAACAATATAATTATCAAACCCATCTAAGCATTGTGCAGGAGGTTTTGAATACGGAATATCTTCCCTAGTAAAGCGTTGAAGAGAGTGTACCTCAATCATGGATGAAGGGGGAGTTATCTTGCATAAATCTTTCATGGGAGGTAAATTCTTCACATCTTCAGATTTAATACCCTTCTCTTTAAGAGATTTCTTGGCTTCCCTCATATATTCATCATTTAATTTAATCATACCCCTCTTCTTCAATATTGGTGTCGGGGTTGGTTCAGTGTAGTCCAATCATCATGATTCCGGCCTATTTTAGCCAATAATTCTTCAACTTCGTCCGGAGTTCTTTTCCTGAAAACACAACCAGCACAACTATCCAGGTATGCCCTAGACTCAATGGTTAGTCCACTATAAAATATATCAAGTAAATCATGCTTTTCCAAATCAGGCCGAGCTCTGATAAGAGAGCGAAATCTCGCCCAAGCCTCAGGCAATTTCTCTCCATCTTCCTGGTCAAAATTATAAATTCTCTGCAAAGCAATATGTTGAGAACTAGCAGGAAAGTATTTCCGAAAGAAAACATCAAGCAAATCACTTGGACTATCAATAGAATCAGGAGACAAACTATTGTACCAAGTTTTAGCATCATCCTTTAATGAGAAAGGAAAAAATTTAGCAACAAAATAAGTACGCTTCTTAATATCATCAAAACAAGCTACTCAAAGTGGAGAGCTCATTCATGTGTTCTACAGCACTTTCTTTTCAGTACCACAAAAAGGTGTTTTCTCAACAATAGATATATGAGATAAATCAAGAGAAAAATCATAATCCTTATCCTTAATGTTTATAGGAGATGTGGCAAATTTAGGATCAGGAGATAGTTTATATCTAACAGTATGTTGTGCAAGAAGCTTTTTAATAT
Organism: Lolium multiflorum; assembly: GCA_030979885.1. Taxonomy (NCBI): domain Eukaryota; kingdom Viridiplantae; phylum Streptophyta; class Magnoliopsida; order Poales; family Poaceae; genus Lolium; species Lolium multiflorum. Next base: position 249,797,161 of record CM061752.1, on the reverse strand, counting down.
TACTTGTACCAGTAGTAGCATTGCATTTATCAATGAAATCATCATCAAGTTCTACATAATCTTCATCAAGATCATCACTAGAGTATTCAACAGACTGAATTAACAGGTGTAGCAGCATTTTCATTAGGAGTTTCAGTATTTTCAATTTGTCTAGACCTAGCAATTGTAGCATCTAGAAAAGATCCTAATGAACCATCATTATCAAGCACAACAGAAGCATCATCAAAATTATAAGAGGAATTTTTAGATTCAGCAGAAGTACCAGCATGTGAAGCTTGTGGTGGTGAAACAAGTTTACTTATCACAGATGGTGAATCAAGAGCAGCAGAGGTACTCAGAGTTGTACCTTTTCTTGTAGTGGATGGTAATATGGCGACTTTAGTATCGTGAGGTTTACCCATGATGGAGAATTTGCAGCGAACAATATCAATCCAAAAGAACTTGCAAATAAAGCTATGCTCCCCGGCAACGGCGCCAGAAAATAGTCTTGATGACCCACAAGTATAGGGGATCGCAACAGTCTTCGAGGGAAGTAAAACCCAATTTATTGATTCGACACAAGGGGAGCCAAACAATATTTGTAAGCCTTAACAATTGTCAATTCACGCACTGAAACAGACTTGCTCGCATGAGTTTATAAGTAGTAACAGTTTTATAGCGTAGCAGTAGTGAAATATCAGCAGAGTAACAAAGACAGCAGCGATTATAGTAAACAACAGGATTAAAATACTGTAGGCACAGGGATGGATGAACGGGCGTTGAATGGATGAGAGAAACTCATGTAACAATCAAGGTAGGGCATTTGCAGATAATAATAAAACGGTATCCAAGTACTAATCAATCCATAGTCATGTGTTCCATATTTAGTCGTACGTGCTCGCAATGAGAAACTTGCACAACATCTTTTGTCCTACCAGCCGGTGGCAGCCGGGCCTCTAGGGAATCTACTGGAAATTAAGGTACTCCTTTTAATAGAGCACCGGAGCAAAGCATTAACACTCCGTGAACACATGTGATCCTCATATCACCACCTTCCCCTTCGGTTGTCCCAATTTCTGTCACTTTGGGGCCTTGGGTTCCGGACAACAATACGTGTATACAACTTGCAGGTAAGATCATAAAGCAATGAATATCATCATGAATTGATAACATGTTCAGATCTGAGATCATGGCATTCGGGCCCTAGTGACAAGCATTAAGCATAACAAGTTGCAACAATATCATAAAAGTACCAATTACGGACACTAGGCACTATGCCCTAACAATCTTATGCTATTACATGACCAATCTCATCCAATCCCTACCATCCCCTTCAGCCTACAGCGGAATTACTCACACATGGATGGGGGAAACATGGCTGGTCGATGGAGAGCGTCGGTGATGATGATGGCGAGGATCTCCTCCAATTCCCCGTCCCGCGGAGTGCAAGAACGGAGTTTCGGTCCCGAGACGGAGTTTCGCGATGGCGGCGGTGTTCGGATGTCTTCCGGCGATTTCGTCTAACCCCCGTGCGTTTTTAGGTCGAAACCCTTAAGTAGTCCAGAGGGGGCACTGGGGCTGCCCGAGCGCGCCACCATAGGGCGGCGCGGCCCAGGGGCCCACCGCGCTGCCTTATGGGGTTGGCGCCTCGTGGCCCCCCTCCTTCTGGTCTTCTGGCTCCGTCCCTCTTCTATGAAAATAGGCCCATTGGAATTAATCCCGGGGATTTTCCTGAAAGTTGATTTTCTGCACAAAAACGAGATACCAGGGCAATTCTGCTGAAAACAGCGTTAGTCCGTGTTAGTTGTATCCAAAATACACAAATTAGAGGCAAAACAATAGCAAAAGTGTTCGGGAAAGTAGATACGTTTTGGACGTATCAGGTACATCTTGATCTTGCTCCGTGATCCACTAGACACACCCTTGATCTCGAAGGCTCATCATCATCTTCTCTAGGTCAATCACGGTGTGGAGAGTCATGAGGTGGCTGCTTTCGAGGACCATGTCACTACCACCATTCCTTTTGAAGGCTAAATAATACATGAGGGGGTCCCTCGTAAGTGCTGACGGACATCGTAGCTGAAGGAACCCTGTTAAATAGTGCAGAGCAACACCTTACAACGTTATATGTGGATGATGCATTAGGATCAAACACCGGGCGGAGGCGTCCGTTAGTCGACCAAGAATAGGGATGGCCCAATGTCAACTAGCACACTGTGCGTCTTCGTCGGTCTCCCCAGAAAGATTTCAGCCACGTAGTTGTAGTAGTCCGATTGCTGGGCCAATGGAGAGGTGACCGGCAAGGCGTGTGACGCCGGAGTGGTACTTTGGGAGTGTTGAAGGAGATATGGAGGATCCGTCAACAAGGTGCGTGGAGAACATGGAGAACACGAGCTTGCGGTGGAGCAAAGTGAAGCCATCTGTCCTTCAATCCCGAGGCTCTATCGAGCATCCCCTTCGTTGGCACTTTTTTTGTGCAGGCTTCATTGGATTGGGATCTCATGGCACTAACATCAACACATTCTTCAGGTATCTTAATGCATCGATGCCAATATGTTCTTGGTAAGGTTGTTTGTTCTACTCCAATATCTCACACACCAACTACATATTGTATTGTTGGCAACATGTTCCTAATTACCTTCTATAACCAGTGTACCTTATTTGCTCTACACCCAAGATCTTACATGAACTGCATACCAGTGTTCTTACGCCTATCCCTTGCTTTCACAAGCCTCACATATTTATAATGAAAGGCAACTTTGCATTCCAAGTACAGTATGATCATCCAGTTTTGCCTTGCAATCACGCTAGTAATGATGTAGCCTGGTCATGCAATTTTGTCCTGCAGTCACACACGTTTGATGTAAGTTCACATATGGTTTTGGCATTGTCTCTTGCTGAACCTTTATTTTTCAGGAGGAAGCACGGCACTGTCCAGCTGAATTCTGATACATTCCTCTTCAGCTGAATCTGATATTTAGTCAGATCTTCTTCCTCCAAATTGATTACAAGTCAGGTGAACGCACACGCTGGACTCTACGCATTATCACGGGGCATTTAGCCTAACTTGTATCACTAAAATTTCAGTTCATACCTTCAGTTATGCGGCAATACAAACAGTCTATACCTTGCCAATGTCATTGTCAATGCCAATGACATCTAGCTAGCTCAATGGTACCGGCCACTTCCCTTGCTGCAAGCCTCAGTTGGACCCATCAGGATTCAGGACGCGTTCAGGAAAACCATGCGGCCGGACACGCATTTAACAGATAACTATCTTCTCCTGTATTCAAGAAACCAATTACTCTCAATTGGACCCATCAAGGGCAAGAGTGATGACCAGCTCTGATTCGGCTGATTGGGCCTCCACAATAGTACGTGCAGTGCTCTCTGCGGCAGACACAGACTGTTTTCATTCATTCTCCATGCACTAATCTAAATGGATGTAATGGTCGAGGATGCTTGCATCCCAGTAGAGCTGGCCAGGATGATAGCTAGTGCTAATTGCCCGCATTTGACCTATCATCAGGTCCAAGCTCTACAAATATCATCCTACCAAGAGTGTCTGACCACGTATAGTCATCACGGACCAGAGCAAACTCTCCTTCTCCCTAGGATGGGGATATGTCCAGGAGCTTTGACTCATCAGCATTCTCAGATCACACACATGGCGGACATGTCCACCTGACGGCAAATAGCTAAATTGATCAAGGGGTCGAACATCTAGACTGGGTCGTCTTTGTAAATAAGAAGAGCCTCAAGTATTAAGTGACCAGTTGGACCATCCCAGACCCAGAGAACCAAGCCCTGCGAATCAGGGGAGCTGAGGCTTGGATTTTCAGTCTAGCTAAAAATTGTAGACGGGAACGTTTACAAACGATATTTGAAGTACAGATTGTCCCCTGGAACGACATTGCCTTGGATAGCTTCAAAATACAACAATTAGGTGAAAACTAGCACACTCAACTCTATTATTCTCCAAGCTTCGATCGGGATCAATTGGGCTAATGCTCACCCGCAGACGTAGCCCAAGCTCCAATGAAGGATGTTCAAACGAAACAGAACAAGGCCAAATTCTTAGGTGGTAAATACTAGCATAATACAGTGAAAATAACAAAAAGTTCTTCGTCAGACTGAATGAGGAAAGCAAACCATATGCAACAGAGCACTCACCACACCGAATCAAAACACAGTTTGTAAACAGACATACATAATAGCGTAAACCATATAACTCTTTGTTATATGGTAATTTTGTGTTATGGATGTCACGGCACGCCACCCATAATTTTGTGTTATGAGTTGTCGCCACGGGGTGGTTAAAGAAATTTAAACCCTAACTGAATCTTGATACCGTGTTATGAGGGAAGCAACTTTGATACATGTATGATATAGTGTACGAAAAGGATATAGACAAAAGGAAATGTGGACTCCTATCACAATCCAACTATATGCCTAACAAATTTACCCTCTAATTCAAATTGAACAAGATCCGTGAAAAGACAAGGTGTGGAAGCATAGGAATGCCGTCGTCTTCCCTGAGCAGCAGCCCTGCCTCCCTCTACTGCTCCATCTCTACCGGGGTGAGGCTTATTTCTGGCGAGCTAGACTACCTGGAGATTAAGAACTTGCTGAAGCAGCTTGGCTTGGTTGCCTGTTCTATCTGATGTTGTCTTCTCTCACGTCCTGTAAAAACACTTGTGGCCTCCTTGTTGTGAGAGTGCACTCGAGGTAGAAGGGTTAGGCTTGGTTGGTTGCGAGGGCCTAGGGAGACTTTTATCTGGCTCAGACGATGTTCCCTAGGTTCTAGTCGGGTGCGAGTGGTTTTCGCCGGTTTTTTTTAATTAACCGTGCATTGTATGGTTTTTGGATCCGGTTTTCCTTATCATCTGAAGCAACAACAAAATAGTTCGTGTGCACTTCCAGAGTTCCAGTCCATGTTTTCGTTAATGTGATCTGGCGAGCCTTTGTTCAAGCCCCAACGTATTATCGGGTGTGCTGATAGTGAACTCACATAAGATTTGGTTGAATGATCGCACTACGGAAGAAGAAGATGTTGTCGTGCAAGCAAATTAAACGGCAAAGGGCATAATTTGCACGGCAAAGTCTTCGCCGTGCAACCCCACCCGGCCAAGTCCGGACGGCAACGTTTGGCTTGGTAAAGCGGTCGTTGCCGTGCGTCTCACCAAACTGCACGGCAAAGCCTTTGTTGTGCATCATCCGCTTTGCCGTGAGCCGCCCTCCTTTTCCGTGCGTCCCTTCTTTCCTGTGCGGCACCCTCTTTCCCGTGCGCATTTGACCCGCGATGCACAGCAAAGAAATTCAAGAAAAATAAAAAAGGGCAAGCGCCGGCGAGCCACCAGTGACGAGCCACCAGTGACGAGCCACCAGTGGTAAGCTGGCGGCAGAGGAGGGCGTCGAGGCGGTGGCTGGCGGCGGAGGAGGGCGTCGAGGCCATCAGCGCAGCGTCGCGCGGAGTGGGGTTGGCTGGCGGCGGAGGAGGGCGTCGAGGCCGGCGGCGCGTCGTCGGGTGGAGTGGGGTTGGCTGGCGGCGGAGGAGGGCATCGAGGCGGTGGCTGGCGGCGGTGGAGGGCGTTGAGGCCGGCGGCGCGGTGTCGGGCAGAGTAGCGACGCAGCCGGGCGTCGAATCGGCGGAGCGTCGGGCGGAGTGTCGGTCATCCAGGCCGGCGAGTCCTACGGTGGCCGCGCGTGCCGAGAGCCACGCTCCTCGCCGGCCCCGCCCTCCGCGTCGCTGCTCCATCTTCCTATCTCCCTGAGAGTCACGCTCTCTGCCTTGGTGCGTTGTGCGTGTGTGGAGAGAAAATGAATAAGAGCATCTCCACTCGTCCCCCCGACTAGGCCCCCGAGGGACGTTTCTTCCATCCGGACGGCGTAATTCGGCCCAGTCGCGCCCCCGGTTTCTCGTTTTCGTCCATCCGGCCATCCCCGGTCCCCCGGGGCGCGCTCGGGGACTCCGGACGAAAGATTTTGGCGTGAAACGTCGTGTGGACCCGCGTAGTCGGCGACAGTAAAACCAAATCCTATCGATTTTCCCTCCAATTTGCTTGCATATCCACATTCCCTCCAATTTGCTTGCATATCCCCATTCTCTCCCGCCGAATTTGTCCATTCTCCTCGTCTTCTAGTTCCAGTTCCCGGCGGCGTCTTCTCGTCCACCACCGCTCTCCTCCTCGTCTTCTCGTCCACCACAATGCCGCCGAAGGCGACGACGAGGAAGCCGCGGGCGAAGAAGGAGCGGCCGCCGGGCATTACGAACGCAAAGTGGGCGGCGGACGAGAAACGGCCAGTCCTTCGTCGTCTCCACCGGCTCCTACCTCGGCTTCCTCACCGTCTACCTCGTCGACCGCCGCTGCTTCGACGTCCACTGCCACTGCTTTGTCGTCGACTGCCGCAGCCGCTTCGGCCGGCGTGTGAGGAAACTGGTCCGTCGGACACCGCCGTGCCGGCCGGGACTGCCGATGAGCCTGTTTCCGTGTAAATTTCCCTCCGATCGCTGATCTGTGGCTGATCCTTTGCTCCTTTTGCCGATCAACTGGCCGTACTTGTAGCGCGGGACGACGCTTTGTTTGAATTTAAACTATGTCCGCCGAACTCCGGGTGGACGACTGGAAATACGGTACTCCCCACGACTTAATTTCGTCCAATCCGGCGGTTGTTTCGTCCGGATTTCGCCGTGGGGAGCGCCAACGAGTGGAGATGCTCTAAGAGAGAGGGTGTGGTCACGGGTGGGTGCTGGTGGTTGAGTGGTGGTGGTGGGCCCAGAGAATTGGGTGTGCCATGTCATCTATATCTATCCAGAAATGCTCGGCAAAGAAAACCTTTACCGTGTGTGGTCTTTTTGCCGTGCGCTTCGGTTTTCTTTGCCGTGCGCCTCTTGTTTTTTGCCGTGCGTTTTTCTTTGTCGTGCGTTTTTTGCATCGTTTGTCGTGCGACCATCTTTGCCATCTGTTTATCTAAACTTTGTCGTGCGGCAAATATTTACCATGCGTTTTACTGTGCCCAGACGGCAAAGCCGGCTTTGCCGTGCAAGCCGCGCACGGCAACGACTTCGTGGACGGCAGTGGCATTTTTTCCGGTAGTGTCGGCCACTCTTACATCAAAGTAATCAGAAGATTGAAACTAATTATGTTTTTGAATATCCCTTGCATATGAGGACTGGAGGCGATTTGCATATTGTTCATATCATGTTCCTACATTTTGTATTATCCTAATGCATGTCGAGAAAATTAAATCCCCTTTTATCCTAGACAGATAACAACTATTTTAGAGGTCAGAGAGTAGCAACATTCAGCCACTTTGCAACAACAAAGAACTTGATGTAAAAGAAATGTTTTACTAGCGACAACTCAAAACAACATGCATCTTTTCAGCAACTATTTCTCAGAAGATTCATAGTATTGACATTGTTTTTTGTAGATATAAATGTACCATGATTCTTCTTAATTCTACAAGCTCATCGGCATCATTGCTTAGCTCTAATTTCGATGCCCCACAAAACAAGACCATATCCTTCCAAACTCCTCCTTTTGTCTCCATCAGGCTGACGGACACCTCACCATCATCATCTTCCTCATTGTAAAACTCGCCTAGCTCCACCTCCATCCAGCCATCGGCCCTTTTCCGAGGGAGCACAATGTCATCTGTGAGAGGTACTGCACCACGACGCGGACGAAATAATGTAAAATGCCTAGTCCTTGATACCAATAGGTGTTTACGAGGCACTCCGTCATCCCCAACCTTCATGTATCCTTGGAGGCAAGTTTACCGTGTTGATTCGCTCCCTCCAACGCTTATCAATGCCTTCTGAAACGGGAAATCCAGCTGGCTGAATCCGTCGTCTGCTAGCTTGAACACCATGTAAGCAGCATATGCCGAGTTTTGGGAGAGGAGCGTGCTGTTAATTTTGCCACGGATCTCAAGCCACCAAACCCCCCTGAGTTTAGCTGCTTCCTTGAAGCTGTGATAAGAGTACATGATATACATATAGCAGTATTAATATGTGCATCTAGGAGAAACAATTTGGTGGAACACCATGAAATCGAAGTGATCACTACTTTAAACCACCCAAGACGCCAGCTGAGAAGACCAGCTATCACCTTTTGTTTGTTTTGATCTCATCACAACCGAGGTTGATCCACGCCCAGTAGTCCGGCGTGTCGCCCCACGAAATATGCAGCACCCTTGCCGAGAGCGTGTAGCACTTGGCGCCCGGCCGTAGCCCTGTCTAGACGCATGCTCTGCACCAAGAACGTGTAGATCGATCAATTAGTTGATTCTGAATTTCTGATCTGATCTAGCAAAAAGAAGCGGTCAGATGAAAGGACACACCCGATAATACTTTGGGGCGTGAACAAAGGCTCGCTAGATCAGGGGTCGGGAGGCGTCGTGAGGGAGATCACCGCCGCGAGGAGCTCATCCGGCAGGCGCTCAATCTCGCAGGCGTCCGTCTCCATGGATCGTCGGCCCCTGTTGATGAGGACATCCCTACCTCACTACTACCTCCGTCATTGCAAGCTGAAGATGAACCTGCTGTGAAGCTCAAGTCCAATGAAGTTCGGATTGTACCAATTACAAGGGCTCGTGCGAAGCTACTGAAACAACAGGTGAACTTGTTTCTAAACGATACTTTGATTGATGAGAACTTTATACTGCCTAAGTCCTATTACTTATGTATCATCAGGTATCAAGAGGAGGCGAGCATCGCACGAGGAGAGGAGCAGCTGGATATGAAGACGGACGTCAAGACGGCCGTGAAGCTGGACATGGAGCTGGACATGAAGATATCTCATGGACGCGCGAGGGAGGAGCGGGAGGCATGCGCGAGAGGAGAAGAAGACGTCCAGGCCGGTCCAGAACCCGGTCGGCCGCCAGACCGGCCGCCCGGTTCTGGCCCGGTCGACCGTCGCCAACCGGCCGCCAACCGGATGAGATTTATCGTACCGGGCAAAAACCGGAAAGTTGCGAAGTTTCCGGTTGCCAGCCCGGTTGACCGGACAGGACCGGCCCATCCGGTCCACAACCCGGTCGACCGGATTCCGGACCGGACCAGTCCGAGCGTCTCGACCAGATCTATGGGTCGGTTATTCTTGTATCTTTTCGACCAGAACTCGTCCCGGACGCCTATAAGTGCCTTGGACGACCCCTAGCTGCTTTAGACCACGTTTAAGATAAACCCTAGTTCTTAGTTGTTTGCTCTGCAAAACTATTGAATTCCCTACACCATATTGCTTGATATTGTGTAGATCCTGATAAAGTCTTGTGTGATCTGCTGTTCCATTGGGAATTAGACGATTGCAACTTACCGCTTCGTGGTCGGCGGCTACGTGCGCAAGTGTGGGAGTTGCGAATATCTTGCAGGGTTGAGAGCTGTTGCATTGGCGACAGGGACCAATCGAGAGATCTCATTGCGTCATACAAGTTATCATCCACTACATCGTCGTGTTCCTCCGCTGCTATCATCCCGTGATCATCATCACCACCGTTGCTTACTGAGAAGATCGGGCCACCTTATCATCTTGGTATCAGATTTCCATTTTCCTCGGTAAGCCATCCACAATCCACCCCATAGTTGAGTTGTGAGTGTTTTCCTATCCAGAAAAAGCCAAAAAAAATTAGGGTTAGGGTTTGCCATAGCCTTAGATTGCACTAATTTCAAGTTTTAGTTGCTTTTCGTAGTTGTTTTTGCGTATCTTTATCTTTTTTATAGTAAAATTGTTAGGGTTTGTGTTTTCTCTATCATCTAGTTTTATAGTAGAATTGTTTTATCTACCCTAAACAAATCGCACGACAACAACAAGACGATGATGAAGATCCTGAGCTTCAAGATGACGCACACAATGCTCGTGGTGCGCCCCGTGGTTATCGTCCTCGCGGTTGGGCTCCACTTGGCCGCAATGGTCGTGGACAAGATGAGGAAGATGGATTGGGTAAGCCCAAATTTTCTATCCCCAAGTTTGAAGGAGGTGCTGATGTTGAAGAATACCTCACTTGGGAGCTCAAGATTGAGAAGTTGTGGAATCTACATCCGCACTACACTGAAGATAGAAAGATCATGCTTCTTCTGAATTTGATGGCTATGCATTGCGCTGGTGGGATGCTTTTGTTCGTAATCGTGAAGAGAATGGTGAACAACCTATACGCACATGGCTTGCTATGAAGGAAGCGATGACTTCTCGCTTTGTGCCTACAAATTACTTGCGGAATATATATGATAAGCTGACTCTATTGAGACAAGGTGTGAAGACTGTCGATGAATACTACATGGAGATGGAGATGCTAATGCAGCGTGGCCGTGTCCGTGAGTCTCTTGAGATGACAATGCAGCGTTTTCTGAATGGTTTGAAGTATGATATCAAAGGCATTGTTCGTCACTACTTACACCAATATGAATCAATTGTTACATCATGCAAGAGAAGCTGAATCACAGTTGGCTGAAGCAAAGATCAAAGGACGAGCTACAGGCTGGGCGTTACACACCCCGCGCGCCCCATCTACGGCGCCGGCGCCGACGCGCTCCGCTCCTTACTCTACTCAGCCTAGTAAGCCGGTCTCCAATGTGTCTAACACAAAGAAGTCCGAATCTGCTGCAAGTACGAGTGGCTCTAATGTGTCTACTGCGCGTAACCGTGATATGGTTTGTCACACATGTGGTGGCAAAGGTCACTTCAAGAGAGATTGTCCTAACCGTAAAGTCATGATTATCAATGAGGACAATGAGTATGAGACTGGAGATGATGTTGATCCTAATGCTTCAGAAGATGATGACTATGACACGATGGTGAAGATGCATATCCGATGATGCTCGCACCATTGTTGTGTCGCAGCGTGCTCTTAATGTGTTGCCTAGTGCATCTACTCAGCGCTGCAATTTGTTCCAAACAAAAGCTTTAGTTGGTCCCGACAAGGCTTGCAAGGTCATTGTTGATGGCGGGAGTTGCCGCAATTTAGCAAGCAAGGAGTTGTGTACCAAGCTGAAGTTGAAGTATCTACCGCACCCGCATCCATACTATATTCAGTGGTTGAGCGACAATGGTGAAATGAAGGTAAACCACATGGTGCGAGTTGAATTTGCTATTGGACCGTATAAGGATTGCATTGATTTTGATGTGGTTCCTATGACGGTGTGTCACCTACTATTGGGTCGGCCTTGGCTCTATGACCGTTCTGTGCAACACAATGGCCGTGCCAATACATATCACTTGGAGTTCAAGGGCAAGAAAATCAACTTACAGCCTATGACACCACAGCAAATTGTCAATGAGTCTCGTCAGAAAGTTGAAGTGAACTTGGAAGATGCATCTTTAGATAGGCGAGAGAATTGTAATGTTGTGAGTGATATAACGAAAAGTGAGAGAGTGAATTCCTTAGTCTCATTAGCCACCAAAGAAGACATGAGAGAATTTAGTGAGGATCCTACAGCCATGCCTCTTGTGCTCTTGTACAGGGGTACGGTTTTGGTTTCTAACGACATGACCCCTCTTCCTCTTGGTGTTTCTAATGTTTTGCAGGAATTTGGCGACGTGTTTCCGGATGAGGTACCCGCAGGACTTCCACCATTGCGAGGTATTGAGCATCAAATTGACTTGATCCCCGGAGCTTCGCTACCCAATCGGGCACCATATAGAACGAACCCGAAGAAACGAAGGATATAGAAGCAAGTACAAGCGCTACTCGACAAAGGTTATATCCGCATAAGCCTTAGTCCTTGTGTTGTTCCTGTTATTCTAGTTCCTAAGAAAGATGGTACATGGCGTATGTGCGTAGATTGTAGAGCTATAAACAATATCACTATTCGATATCGTCACCCTATTCCCCGTTTAGAGGATATGCTAGATGAATTGAGTGGTGCTGCTGTGTTCTCTAAAATTGATTTGCGTAGTGGTTATCATCAAATTAGGATGAAAGAAGGGGATGAGTGGAAAACAGCCTTTAAAACAAAATTTGGTTTATATGAGTGGTTAGTAATGCCTTTTGGTCTAACTAATGCACCTAGCACTTTCATGAGACTGATGAACCATGTTTTGCGTGAATTTATTGGCAAGTTTGTGGTTGTGTACTTTGATGACATATTAATCTACAGCCGCAATGAATCTGATCATACTATACATATTCGACATGTTTTGCAAGTGTTGCGTGATAATAAACTCTATGGTAATCTTGAGAAGTGCACGTTTTGCAAAGATAAGGTCATATTTCTGGGTTATGTTGTCTCTAAACATGGAGTAGAAGTAGATGTGTCTAAAATTGAAGCTATTCAAAATTGGCCTACTCCCATGAATGTGAGTCAAGTAAGAAGTTTTCATGGTCTAGCTGGGTTTTATCGAAGATTTGTGCCCAACTTTAGTACTATTGCTGCACCTTTGAATGACTTGACTAAAAAGGGTGTTCTATTTGAGTGGGGCGCAGCCCAAGATCATGCTTTTGATGAACTTAAGAGATTGTTAACTTCTGCACCGTTGCTTGCACTTCCTGATTTCAATAAGCAATTTGAGATTGAATGTGATGCTAGTGGTATTGGAATTGGTGGTGTGTTGATGCAAGAGGGTCGTCCAATTGCATATTTTTCTGAGAAACTTTCTGGTGCTAAGTTGAACTATCCTATCTATGATAAAGAATTGTATGTTTTAATTAGAGTTCTTGAGGTTTGGCAACATTACTTGTGGCCAAAAGAATTTATCATACATTCTGATCATGAAGCTTTGAAATACCTGAAAGCTCAATCTACTTTGCATAAGCGTCTTGCTAAGTGGGTTGAGTTCATTGAGTCTTTTCCATACATTATTAAGCATAAGAAGGGAAAAGATAATATTGTTGCTGATGCTCTATCTAGGAAGAATATGCTATTAACTCAACTTGATGTTAAAATTTCTGGATTAGAAGTGCTATGTGATTTATATGCTACTGATCATGATTTTGCTGAACCATATCGCTTATGTGCTCTTGGTAAAGCATGGGACAAATATCACATACACGATGGGTTCTTGTTTTGAGCTAACAAACTATGTGTTCCAGAATCGTCTGTGCGTTTGCTCTTATTGCAGGAATCACATGCTGGAGGTTTGATGGGTCACTTTGGGCGTGAGAAGACGCTACTCATGCTAGCTGACCACTTTTATTGGCCAAAGATGAGGCGGGACGTGGATAGGTGAAGAGGTGCATTACTTGCAACAAGTCCAAGTCCAAGCTGAAGCCTCACGGTTTGTATACTCCTTTACCGGCACCTACTACACCTTGGGAGGATATTAGTATGGATTTTGTGTTGGGTTTGCCGCGTACTAAAAGAGGCCATGATTCTATATTTGTGGTAGTGGACAGATTTTCTAAAATGTCACACTTTATTGCCTGCCACAAAAGCGACGATGCGTCGCATATTGCTAACCTGTTTTTCAGGGAAATTGTTCGACTACATGGAGTTCCGAAGACTATTGTTTCTGATCGTGACGTGAAGTTTATGAGCTACTTCTGGAAGACGCTGTGGGAAAAGCTAGGGACAAAGCTGCTGTTCAGTACTACTTGTCATCCCCAAACTGATGGTCAAACTGAGGTGGTGAATCGAACTTTGTCACAACTGTTGAGATCCATGATCAATAAGAACCTGAAGGAGTGGGAAGAGTGTTTGCCGCATGTGGAGTTTGCTTACAACAGGGCAGTATACTCTACCACGGAGCTGTGTCCTTTTGAGGTGGTGTATGGTTTCAAACCCATTACTCCACTTGACTTGTTGCCTTTGCCCATACATGAGAGAGTTAATATGGAGGCATCCAAGAGGGCAGATTTTGTGCGAAAGATCCATGTGAAGACTAAAGAGTTGACAGAAAAGAAAGGCAAGAGCAATGCTGCAAGGATGAACAAGAAGCGTAAGGAGATGTTGTTCAAGCCTGGTGATATGGTCTGGGTACATTTTCGCAAGGATAGGTTCCCGAAGCTGCGGAAGTCTAAGTTGAAGCCTCGTGGTGCTGGTCCTTACAAAGTGCTTGCCAAGATCAATGATAATGCATACTCGATAGATCTTCCAGTTGATGAGTTTGGTGTCATTAATTCTTTCAATGTGGCTGATTTGACACCATATGACGGAGAAGACCTTGGAGCGTCGGGGTCGACGCCTTTTGAAGGGGGGGAGATGATGAGGACATCCCTACCTCACTACTACCTCCGTCATTGCAAAATGAAGATGAACCTGTGAAGCTCAAGTCCAATGAAGTTCGGATTGGACCAATTACAAGGGCTCGTGCGAAGCTACTTAAACAACAGGTGAACTTGTTTCTAAACGATACTTTGATTGATGAGAACTTTATGCCTAAGTCCTATTACTTATGTATCATCAGGTATCAAGAGGAGGCGAGCGTCGCACGAGGAGAGGAGCAGCTGGATATGAAGACGGACGTCAAGATGGCCGTGAAGCTGGACATGGAGCTGGACATGAAGATATCTCATGGACGCGCGAGGGAGGAGCGGGAGGCATGCGCGAGAGGAGAAGAAGACGTCCAGGCCGGTCCAGAACCGGTCAGACCGGCCGCTAGACCGGACCGCCCGGTTCCTGGCCCGGTCGACCGTCGCCAACCGGCCGCCAACCGGATGAGATTTATCGTACCGGGCAAAAACCGGAAAGTTGCGAGTTTCCGGTTGCCAGCCCGGTTGACCGGACCAGACCGCCCGTCCGGTCCACAGCCCGTCGACCGGATTCCGCCGGACCAGTCCGAGTCTGTCTCGACCAGATCTATTCTGGGTCGGTTATTCTTGTATCTTTTCGACCAGAACTCGTCCCGGACGCCTATAAGTGCCTTGGACGACCCCCTAGCTGCTTTAGACCATGTTTAAGATAAACCCTAGTTCTTAGTTGTTTGCTCTGCAAAACTATTGGATTCCCTACACCATATTGCTTGATATTGTGTAGATACTGATAAAGTCTTGTGTGATCTGCTGTTCCATTGGGAATTAGACGATTGCAACTTACCGCTTCGTGGTCGGCGGCTACGTGCGCAAGTGTGTGGAGTTGCGAATATCTTGCAGGGTTGAGAGCTGTTGCATTGGCGACAGGGACCAATCGAGAGATCTCGTTGCGTCATACAAGTTATCATCCACTACATCGTCGTGTTCCTCCGCTGCTATCATCCCGTGATCATCATCACCACCGTTGCTTACTGAGAAGATCGGGCCACCCCTTATCACCTGTCTCGTTCTGCACGTCATTCAAGGTACAAATCGAGCAATCCTTTTATTTTATTTCAGACGGGGTTGGTGGCACTGATCATGAGGATTAGAGGCGAAGGAACTGCGCACAGAACGCGTCATATATTAATTGTTGGATATTAATTCGAAATAAGCAGTAGCAGCCAGAGTGCCCGGTGTGTCAAGGGGGGGCAGAAGATATCAGACATCATGGAAACTGAAGAGATGTCAGGCTCTACTATCATGGAAGATCTTCTCTGTAGATCGAACCAGAGGATGCCAATTCTCGGCAAACTGAAAAGAACGGAAATAATTGCAGTTTTTGTTGGTATTTGTGGTGGCAAAGACGGGAGATCGTAAAGGGATAAAATGTAAGAATCCTAAGTGTATTTTTTTTGCCATCTCCAAGCTTCAACAGCAAACTACATACAAGAAAATTCAGGAACCACTGTGATCTGGGAGATAGCATGGAAGAAACCTGATCAAGGGTGCTATAAATTAAATACTGACGCCCTCCTTCCATGCAAAGTTGTCAGAATCTTGATTCTGAATCGGATCGGAATTTCTAAGGTAGGATTGTAAACCATAGGATCTTAATTTTTAGAATCGTAAAATCTTAGATTCTACTTAGCAGAATCGTTAAATCGTTCTACTCAATTTGGATCCAAAAGTCGTAGAATCTCTAACAACTATTTTCATGAGAATGGACTTGGATCTGTAGGCGTTGTCCTCGGAGATGATCAAGGTGAAGCTATCGCGGGGTATGCATGTCTTTTATTGAATTTATTAAATGCAGTGACGACTTGTAACGCGGTTTGGAGGTTTGGAGTTTCTGCAAGATTTGGGTGCAGCTAATTTGACCATTGAAGCTGATTTTTTAGAGCTAATCCAAGCTTGTAACACCGAGATTGAAGTTCGGAGCCCTCATTCCGTTATTTTAGCCGACTGCTTTCTGAAGGCAAAGGAGTTCAATTCTATCTTGTTTGTGCATTGTAATAGTACCATGAGTCCATGAATCATCACGAGGTGTGGTGGACCACAAACTCTTTCTGGCTGGAGGGTCCCTATTTTTTAGTTATATATTTGTAGTGTTTGTTAAAGGATGTTGAAGCAGTGGCTACAATAAGATCCTGCCTACCTTGTTCCCTGTTCTAGCTGTGAGATTAGCGTCGGAGGACGTCTGGAGTTGTCTTCCTGGTCTATCTTCTAGCATTTGCTCGTTGTTGTTAGTTGGTTTAGTATCAGGTCTAACCCTTCTGATCTACCATTCTCATCTTTGATGATGGTTGTTGTTTTGGTGCGTCGGTCTTTTACGGCCTTAGCACAACATTATTTCGTCTATCTCTTGCAGAAGCTCTACTACATAAGATTTATCCGGCTTTCGTTTGGGAATGGCGAGAATGGTGCCTCACCATGGACTCGTTCAAGTGCTTGTAGTCTTTGCTAGGTGGTTCAAAGACCTATTATAATTTTATTATTTTTTGAGCTCTTTGTACTCCTATTGACGATTACCAATTGATCGGTGCACTTTTTTGCCAAAAAAATTACCAATAATTAATGGATTCGTCTTACATATGACTCCTCCTACGTGTATATATACAAGGAAAAAAACTTAACACATTTTATGTTCATCTCTATCTTCCTCCCTAATGCACTAGACGCACCCCTGATCTTAAAGGCCCATTGTCATCTTGTCTAGGTCAACAACGGTGTAACAACTCATGAGGTGTATTCTTGCAAGGACCATGTCACTACCATCATTTGTTTTGAAGGATAAACAGTAAACCTTAGGATCCTCTCCACAAACATTAAATTCCCCAGGACAAATGTGATCCTTGCGAGGTCTTGGAACATGATCCTTTACACTTGGTACGTAGTTGTCCTCTTCATTCCAGAATCTCTCATACTAAAACCATGTCTACTCGGTTGATGCTTTGACTGTGTACCCTTGGTTCCTTTCACTCACTACATCGCTCAGACTATCAAAAATGTGACATGGCCTCCCGTTCCCATTCGACCAAACATATTGGCCTAAATGAAGCCCCTCTCTGATGAAGTACACAAGAAGGTGGAGGTGCTATACAACATGTTCTTGTGCGTCCTAACTGTATGGTTTTTTTGTTCTACTCCAATATCTCACACACCAACTACATATTGTATTGTATTGATGACAATATGTTCTTGATTACCTTCTATCCTCCTCGAAATAGGCGTTCGCCTTGCTGTATTAATATAGCAACCACGGGATACAACTGACATACTGTGGCCGCAGCACAACCAAGCCCAAAGAAAAGGACAAAAAAAGGAAAAAGGATATAATGCCGATACAGGTAGATCGACGAAAACGAGGACGACCCGCAACCGCCGTGCCCTCTGGAGAAGAACATTAAAATTTTCTCCTTTCATTTCGAGATGCGAAGTCAGTGGTGATGGAATCAATATCAATCTCATCTAATTGCTTCTTCTTGATGCATAGAGTTGCCAAACCATTTAACCTCTCTTGGGACATGCATGACAAATCTTAGATGGTTCTTTAATAATTTCAACTTTGAAAAGCTTCTTTTAGCTCATGCAACTTTGAAATTTTGTCAAGAGATCCTCTCTGTGATGCTATTAATTTCTCTTCCCGCTTTCTCTTGTTGCTTTTCTGAGCACCAGATTGAGGCGCCATAACCACGCTGAAAATAATAAAATATTTTTTATTCAAACCTAGAATTAAGGCATAGACTAGTAGCTAAATCCATGGAGAATTGGACACAACGATTTGATACCTTCTCAAACTAGGCAGTTAGGGCAAAGCCTTCTTTCATTTTTTCCCTGGCCCCAGGGCGGCCGCCCCTCCAGGCCACCCCCTCCCCCCAAGGCCGGCCCTGATGCCGAGTGTGTAAATGTGTAATGCACTCAGCACGGATCACGTCTAGTATAAGGTCATCTGAGAGAGGGAAGGCAGCTAAGTATTCCAGAATATTGTCATCCAATGCAGTTAAATAAGTTGCAGCAGCCAAAGACGAGTCCTTCGCCTGTCCTCTCTCCCATACGCTAGCCGATCACTCGCAGGTGCCACAGGACATCGTAGCTGAAGGAGACCTACTACATAGTGCAGACCAACACTTCACAACGTTGAATGTGGAAGATGCATCAGGATCAAACACCGGGCAGAGACCTAGGTTGTTGCATGGCTCACAGCCGACCCAGAACAGGGATGACCTGGTATCAACCAGCACACCGTGCATCTTCACTGCTGTCCTGAGCCAGATTTGAGTCACATAGCTGTAGTAGTTCCAAGGAACACCATTGGCGAATATTGAGAAGGAGGCGTTGGGTTGGTTCGCCTGGCAACTGGAGAGGCGGCCGGCTACATATCTTAGGGTATATTGAGGCTAGTATGTTTGTACTTTGTCCCAATGGTAAGGTTTTTTGTTCTACTCCAATATCTCACATGCCAACTACATATTATATTGTATTGATTGATGACACCATGTTCTTGATTACCTTCTATCAAAAGTATGCTTATTTGCTCTACCCAAGATCTTACATGAACTGCATGTCAGTGCCGAGTTCTTACACCTATCCATGGCTTTCACAAGCCTCACCTATTTATAACAAAAGATGACTATGCATTCCATGTACCAGTATGCTCATCTAGTTTTTCCTTGCAATCACGCTAGTAATGATTTAGTCTGGTCATGCAGTTTTGTCCTGCAGTCACACATGTTGATGTAAGTTCACATATGGTTTTGGTGGTGTGTCTTGCAGAACCATAGGGCCCCTCCGTATGCCACTGGTGCGCAAATCCGAACCTGGCCGAGGAGCTCCCCAGGTGGCTGCTGGTGCTAATTTTTTTTTTCGAATTTTCACCGGGGGGGAGAGGATCCCCACCTGAATTATATTGGAAAAAAGGGGCAGACCCCAGATGTTGTACAGCAAAGAGATAGAGGGGCAGGAAGAGTTGTATGTTACATCAGGTTACATCAGGGTTACGGAGGCAGGCGAGCCAGGCGTCAACCGCGTCCTGAAGCCTAGTAGGAAGACGCCCCCGCCATAGAGTAGCATCGTCGCGGCAGTTTTTCAGCAAGCGAGGGAGAGATGGATCCTCGCCACAGAAGACTTTCGCATTCCGCTGCTTCCATAAGTGCCAGCAGCCGAGCAGAAGGAAGGTAGAGGCAGTTTCGACT
Organism: Lolium multiflorum; assembly: GCA_030979885.1. Classification (NCBI taxonomy): domain Eukaryota; kingdom Viridiplantae; phylum Streptophyta; class Magnoliopsida; order Poales; family Poaceae; genus Lolium; species Lolium multiflorum. Next base: position 249,777,821 of record CM061752.1, on the reverse strand, counting down.
GGCACACTCAGCGGCGCCCGGATGAGGTGCAGCTCGTCAATGTGAGCAGCGGCAGGCACAGCAACTCCAACAGCGAGCCAGAAGTTTGCTGCAGCAGGACAGTGGAGAATGAGGTGGCTTGCGGTCTCCATGGAGGCAGTGCACATGGGGCAGCCAGCCTCGGCGACGCCGACGATGGTCTTGCGAAGGAGGTTGTCCCTGGTCTGAATTCGTGACTTGACCAGCAGCCAGGCGAAGAATTTGACCCTGGAGGGGGCCCAACCGTCCCAGAGGAAGCTTGCATGGGCAGACTGCTCGCCGCCGAAGTGGCAGAGCCGGTAGAGCTCAGCTGTGCGAAGGGAGTTTTGCGGCCCGACGCAGCAGTGCAAGGAGCGAGAGTCGGGCTCGTCTCTGATCGAGACCGAGTCAAGGAGAGGGCGGAGCAGTTCCAGCTCACGCGCCGCCACCGTGGAGAGGCGCGGAGCGAGGGCATTGTCGATGCCAGCCTGCAGGACCTGCGCCACGGTCGCGTCTGGCCTGGTGGTGTGGGTGTAGAGAGCGTGATGCGAGGCGTCCAGGGCGCCTCCGGGAAGCCAGGAATCATACCAGAAGGAGGCTCGCCGCCCATCTCCCAACGAAACATAAGAGATAGAGCGGTAGAGCGGAATCAGCTTGCGCAGGGTCCCCCAGTGGTTGCCAGCCGGAGCGGCGCGCGCCACCGCATCGACCGAGCGATCGCCAATCTCCGCCCACTTCCATGCAGCCCAGGGGGAGTCGGGGCGGGCGTGCAGCCGGTGTAGGAGCTTGACGAGGAGGCAGGCATTTTGGGCGGCAAGGGCGCGCACACCTAGCCCGCCCTCGCCTTTGGAGCGGCAGACTTTGTCCCAGGCCACCAGGCATTTGGCTCCGGTGGCACGCTCGCCGGCGTCCCAGAGGAAGGAGCGACGGAGAGCGTCGAGGGCCTTGATCACCGACGGCAGCAGCATGAGTGCTGCCATAGCGTGGGTGGGAAGGGAGTCCAGAACAGCGTTCACGAGCACGAGGTGGCCTGCCGGGGACAGGAGGAGAGCTCGCCAGCCGGAGAGGAATTTGTCGGCCTTGGCGATGAGCGGAGTGAAGGCGTCGATGTTGAGCTTGTCACAGGAGAGAGGGAGTCCCAAGTAGGTCTGGGGAAACCCCTCGACGGAGCACCCCAGGGCCGCAGTTGCCGAGGCCAGCAAGTCGTCGTCGACGGACATTGGGACGAGGGTGCTCTTGGTGAAGTTGATGACAAGGCCGGTGGCGTTGGCGAAGTTGTCAAGGATCCCCTTGAGCCGCTCAGCCGCACCAGGGACGGCCCGGAGGATGATCAAGGTGTCGTCCGCGTACTGCAGCACCAGCGGCGGGAGCCCGTCAATCAGCGGGTGTTGGAGCATGCCATCTTGCTGAATCAACTTCTGAAGAATGTCAGCCACCAGGAGGAAAAGGTATGGAGACAGGGGGTCCCCCTGACGGAGCCCCCGCTTGCAGTTGATCCAGCATCCGGGGATCCCATTGAGCAGCACCGCAGACATGGAGGAGTGGAAAATGGTGTCCATCCAGTCGCACCAGAGGGGAGGGAAGCCTCTAGCCAGAAGGACTCGCCGCAGGCTGCCCCAGTCGATGGAGTCAAATGCTTTGGCGAAGTCGAGCTTGAGGACAAGGGTTGGGGCAGCGCGCTTGTAGCAAGACAGCACCATTTCCGTCGCGTAGACGAAGTTCTCGGAGATGCTGCGCCCGGCGATGAAGCCAGACTGGTCGATGTCGATCACAGCCGCGATCTGTTGTTGGAGGCGAGTGGTGAGCGTCTTGCACAGGATTTTCATGTCGCAGTTTTGTAGCGAGACGGGGCGGAACGCGCTAGGAGGCAGCACGCCGTCATGCTTTGGAAGAAGAACGACATGAGCTCGGTTGATCCTGGCCAGATCGACGTCGCCCGCGTGGAAACCGTCGGCGAGGCGCTGCATGTCCTGGCCGACAGCGCTCCAGGCAGCCTGGAAGAAGCTGGGGCCCAAACCGTCCGGGCCAGGGGCGCTGGTGCGGTCAAGCCCAAAGGCCGCCGCCTTGAGCTCCGCAGTAGAGAAGGGGGCCACCAGCCTTGGGCCATCGACGCGGCGAGAGCCGCGGTAGAGCCGGTCGAGGTCAAAGGCCCAGTGGGTGTCGCGAGCCCGCCCCAAGAGATCGGTGTAGAACGCATGCAGCGCATGCGCCTTGTCGCCGTGGGCGACAACGATGCTGCCATCGTCGAGCAGGAGCGACCTGATCTGGTTCCGGCGGCGCCGGTATGAGGCCATGGCGTGGAAGAACCTGGTGTTGCCGTCCCCCTCGCTGACAGCACGAAATTTGCCGCGTTGCTTCCAGTAGGCGGCTTGGGAGCGAAGGGAGAGCTCGAGAGCGGCTCTAGCATCGTGGCGGAGGGCCTCCTCTTTACCTGAAATCACACGAGTTTCCTCGAGAAGGTCGATAAGGTCAACAACAAATTTGCAGTTGTTATCGAATCTTGGGATAAAACGGTGGTTTTTCTTCCAAGTTTTCGCGGCAAACCGAAACCTTTTTACCCTTGCAGCAATGGTATCGGCCGCGTCATCACATGTAGGTCCTTGCGTCCAGGACGGAATGGTGGTGGGGAGGAAGTGTGGGTGAAGGAGCCAAGCGTTTTCGAAGAAAAACCTGTGGGAGGAGGGGATGTTGGTGGAGGCGGAGATAAAAAGGGGGAAGTGGTCTGAGGTGGTGCGCGGGCGGGAAGAGAGAACGGAGTTGGGGAAGATGGAGTCCCAGGCTTCATTAAAGAAGGCCCGGTCTAACCGGGCAAGGGTGGGAGGTGAGCGGCGGTTTGTCCAAGTAAAGCAACGATCCGAGAGAGGTAATTCAAAGAAGGCCATGTCGTTGATCATGCTATTGAACGCACTGGCAAGAGCACGATCAAAGTTTGCGTTGTTCTTTTCGTGTGGATAACGGATGAGATTAAAATCACCGCAAACCAACCAAGGGCCGACGATGGAGGGGAGGATGGAGAGCATTTCGGTGATGAAGGATTGGGTGAGGGAGTAGTCAGCGGGGGCGTACACATTAGTAATAGAGAAGGATAGGTCAGTTGTGGTGGAGGACAGGGTGGTGGTGAGCGAGAATAGACGAGGGATGCTAGAAGAAAGGGAGAACATGGCGGGATCCCAGGCAGTTAGAATCCCACCACGGCTGCCATCGGCATCACGAGTGGCAAACGAAGAGAGACGAGAGGTGAGGAAGGACCGAGCTTTGGGGTTTTCGGTCCGAGCGAGTTTAGTTTCTTGGATGCAAGCGATGGAGGGGTTTGCAGCCTGGACAACATCACAAACAAGGGTGCATTTTTCGTCCTGGCCAAGCCCTTGGGCATTCCAGGAGAGCACAGACAGGTTTTTAAACATCGGACTATCCATTACAACAGCACATAACACCAGGGTACAACAGAGGGGACAGAGGATAGAACCGAGAAACAGTCCAGCTGGGCGACTCCCAGCTAGGCCAACAGAGAGAGATGACACGGATGATAGGGAAACCGGGGGAAGAGGACACACACAGGCGGCTAGCCCTTGCTAGCGAGCGGTACTGTTGGTTCCAGTGCTTGCTAGGCATCAACGACGGCGGGCACCTGGGCCGAGGGGATGGCAGCAGCGGCACGGAGATCGGCCACCGTCTTCGAGCTCATGGGCTTATGAACAGCGTCCAGAGCCTTGCTCTTTAGCACCTTGGCACGCAGCTTGGGGGAGCAGCCAAAGAGGGAGTCACGCAGGCCGCGGCGTTTGATCGCGCGCGATTCGACCGTGACGTGCTCAGCAGCCTCCTTGCCGGCGAGGCGGGCGCTAAGGCGACGCGCAGCGCCCGCGCGGTCGCAACGTTTCTTTCCCTTGGCTTTCCGAGCGCTGCGCTCGTCGGGAGCACAGTCGGAGGCACGGTCATCGTCTTCGTCCGGGGGAAGAGTGACTCGGCCCACAGCGGCCGAGATATCCGCAACGTCCAAAGCACTCGCGTCGACCTCAGAGATAGAGACCCGCGAGCGGCGGGAGGAGACAACGGACCACGGAGAACCAGGTGGAGTGGCCGCATCGGCCAGCAGGGCCGCAGGTGCTTCCTCCACCACCGGGGTAGAGGCAGCGAAGGGTGGGGCACCGTGGAGGCTGAGCAGCATAGCCAGCTGCCGGCCGCCGGCGGAGTTGCCGCGGCGTTCAGGCTGTGGCGTCGGGCCGAGGCGCCGCTGCATGGGCACGCCGAGGAAGGGAGGGTGGCCGCGGATGTGCATGAACGGCGGCGGTGGTGGTGGCGGGAAGACGGGGATGTAGGCGCCGTTTGGTCCATAGGACTGAGCGCGTGGCCACGTGCGGATGAGGCGCACAGAGGCCACACGGCAATCCCACGGGCCGCCGATGGGTCATATGTCACAGGGGACATCCCGAGTGTGGCGTAGGAGCAGCACAGCGCGCACCTCGGTCATGTCGTGGCCTGCCAGGGTAATGGGATCGATTTCCAGCACCTTGCCAAAACCGCTGAACATGGCTGCAATGCCAGCCGGATTTACGTGCTCGGCCTCGAAACCAGTGGCGGAGATGAGCGCGCAGACGCGCGCAGAGTGGCGGACGCGGCCGTAGGTCTCCTCGGGGAACAGGTTGATGCGAGCCTCCTCATGGAAGAAGGGCTGCATGTCGATGGCGGAGTCGCGCTCCGCTCCGGAGTTGAAGCGCACGTAAACGGCGCCCACCGAGGAGGGGACCACCTCAAAAGGAAGGTGGGAGGAGATGTCGGAGAGAGACTCGCGCACGGCGAGGTTGACGTTGACGAAGGCATTTGGTGGCTCAATGAGGACGACTGCCAGCCTCCTAGCGGCCTCCAGGTCACCGGGAGGCATGAAAACCTCCAGGGAGTCCAGGCGGTCGGACTTGCCAGCCAAAGATGGCGAGCGCCTCCCGGAGGAGAGGGAGCTGCGAGTGGTGCCGCTGTCTCCGGACTCAGAAATGGCACCGACAGCGTTGTTCACCTGAACGGCGGCGTCCGCCGAGCCTTGAGCGCCGAGGAAGGGAATGGGTGGGGCTAGGTCTGGGTGTTGATGGTCGGACGGGCGCGAGGAGGGTGGTGGGGCATCTGGGGAGGCAGAGTGCGAGCTGTGAGGCGAGGTGGTGATGTCGCGGGAGGGAGGCGGCGATGGTGGGGTCTGCATGCAGAGGCAGGTATGGCTGTGGTTCGGGTGGGTTGTTGCACCGGAGGAGCTAGACTCTCCCAGCTGGGCGGGGAAGGAGAGCTGCCGGGCAGGGAGAGACGGGGTGCCTCCCAGGGCGGAGGGGTACGGAGAGGCAGGTGGAGGTGAAGTGGCGCGGCTCGGTGGGGGAGAAAGGGGAGCGGTTGGCTGAGCGATGGTGAGGCTGGGTCGAGGCATGGTGCAGGAGCGCACGCGGTGGCCGGAGGATCCGCACCCGCGGCAGGCGATGGGATCCCTGCACTCACGCACCGGGTGTTGTGGGGAGAGGCAGCGGAAGCACAGGCCGTCCCAGGACTGGAGAGGAAAGCGAGATGGAGAGGGTGCGGGTGGCGGGGCTGGGGTAGAGGGAAGAAGGAGAGCCTCTCTGTAGGTTTTAGGGCTAGAGGTGGATGGAGCAGTGAATGCGGTAGGCGGGGCAGCGAGGCCCGGAGAGGGAGGCTCGTGGTTGCCAGGCATGGCGCATTCAAGCGGAAGGGGCGCAGGCAGGGAATTGTCCCAGGGGGCAGAGACAACCAAGGGCATTACCATGCCGTTAGGTGCGGGAAAACGGGGAGCAACAGCGGGAGTGGGCAGAGGGAGCAGACCAGGCGCGTCAGTTTGAACTGGGACGGACCAACGGCGCGCCGAAAGCTGCTGCTTGGAGTTATGCGCAGTTAATGCGGGTGGTTGGCGGGCGGGCAGCGGAGCGGTCTCTCTCTCGCGCGCCAGGGCAGCAGCGGCCCGCGCGTCCGCCATGGACAGGTGAAGGCGGAGCTTGATCGAGCCCAAACGACTGGAACCAACAGCAGTAAGATAACGCGCGACGGCAGGGCTAGCCACCTGGGTGAAGAAGACGTCGTCCTCGACTAGGGAGACCGCTAGCGACTCAGGTGGAGCACAGAAGAAGTAGTTAAGGAGCTGCTGAACCAGGGCGGAGGAGAAAGAGGCGAAGGAGAAGGGAGGTGTGACCCAGAGTTCGCCAGGGGAGCTGGCATGGGGGAAGGAGAGAGGCTGGAAGGAGACGAGGGAGTGGAAGTGAGCAAGGACGAAGGACTGGAAAGCTTCACTTGGACGCGCGACCGGGATGACCTTGGGCTGGCCATGGGCACCATTGCGGCAGAGGGCACGAGCTTCGGCTTGGTCGCTGGACTTGGGTGGGTTCTGGGGAGCTGGGTGGTTGGTGGTTTGGTGTGTGGCGGACCTGGCGGCTGTGGATGCAGGGGAGGGCGGCGGCGGCGGCGCGGTGATGCCGACGGCGGGCGGGTCGCCCAGCGAGTCGCGCGAGCCTACCATCCTCTCTCCACCCTCCGACCTATCTCCTGCTGGTGCTAATTGCCCGGAATTCACATGTCATTAGCGCCAAGCTCTACAAATACCATCCTCCTGCCAAGAGTGATTTTGACCACACGTCCACACATAGTCAACACGAAGCACGGAGCAAATCATTCTCCCTAAGATGATGATATGTCCAGGGAGCTTTGACTCATGGGCATTCTCAGTCACACACACAGGGCGGACGTGTCGGGAGGTGCTATACACCACCCTGGTCGGTGCGGACCAGGTGTCGCACCCCCCAGGAGCCTGTTGGGCCGGCCCAGTCACGTTTCTTTTTGTTTTTTTTTCTGTTTTTCTCCTTTTTCTGCTTTTTCATTTATTTTCTTTTTTATAAATTTAAAATGCCAAAGTGAAATTTTTTCGGAAAAATAATTTTCTTATAATATGAACTTTCCAAAATCTGAATATTTTTAAATTTGTATATTTTCGAAAAAATGAAAAGAAAATCGAGTTTTTTTTATTTTTTATGAACAATTTCCGAATTTGAACAATATTTGGATTTGAACAATTTTTGGATTTGAATTTTTTTCGAATTTAAACATTTTTTGGGAATTTGAACAATTTTTTATGTTTGAATATTGTTTTTCAAAATTTAAATATTTTTTAGATTGAATATTTTTCAAAATTTAAACATTTTTTAGATTGAACATTTTTTCAATAATTGGATTTTCCTAAAATTTTAACATTTTTTGAAAATGAATATATTTTAAATATGAACATTTTTCGATTATGAACACTTTTGGATACGAATAATTTTTAGCTTTAAACATTTTTCGTTTTGAACACTTTTCAAATTTGAACGTTTCCGAATTTGAACTATTTTAAATTTTAAACTTTTTCTATTTTGAAAATTTTCAATTTTGAACAAAAATAAAAATAAACAAAAAAGAAAAGGAAACAAAAAAGAAAACAGAAAAAGAAAGCAAAGAAAAAACAGAAAAAGAAACAGAAAACGAAAAAACGAAAAAACGTTTAAATGGGCCAGGCCCAGTACCCGACCAGGGTGTGCGGTGCCTGGTAGGCACCGACCTGGTCGGTGTATAGGATTTGCCGGACGTGTCCCCCTGATGGCAAAGATCTAGACCGGGTCTGTGTAAATAAGAAGAACCTCAAGTATTAAGCGGCCAGTTGGGCCGACAGACCATTCCCACAGAACCAAGCCCCACCAAACCGGGGCCGGAGGCTAGTGTTTTCAGTCTAGCTATGCGAAAATTATACAGAACAATAATGTAGACGTGAATGTTTACAAACGATATATATTTAAAGTAAAGGTTGTCCCTCTGGAACGACGTTGTCTTGGATAACTCCAAAATACAACAATTAGGTGAAAACTAGCACACTGAAGAGCCAAAGGTCATGAGGTGAGGTTTGAAACGATGTGTCTCACGCAGCGCCTTGGGCGACGCTCGGGCGATCTGGGGGGCGACACGGGGGCCCCCCCATCCCCGCGCCTCCGGTGGGCGGACGGCCGCCGCCGGGGACGGCGGTCTGACACCCCACACCGCGCCAAGCGTTCCAAGCTCGCCGGCAACAGGTACGCCGCCCTCCTCACTGCCTCCGACGAGGATACCTCCGACGAAGACGAAGACGCAGATCCCACCTCTCGACCCTCTCAGATTTCTCTCGGATGTTTCTTCATGGGACCTGGGCTGAGGGAGCCCTCGTCACCGGCGAGCCTGCCATCCGAGAGCTCCGGCCCCTTGGCCTCCGCGACGGCTCCGACTGGCGGACGCCCTCCACCGCCTTCCACTGCTCCGGGCAGCATGGATTTTCCCCCTCTCCCGTCTCGTGGTGAGCAGGGGAGTACTCCCCTCGTCCGGGCTCCTCCCCAAGAGATCCGCATCGGATCCCTGTCTGTCCCCTTGTCGGCCGGTTGCGGCAAGAGGACGACGGCGGCGCACTCCGGCGGCGGCGGATTAGGGTTTCCGCTGCCCGAGCTTGCGGGTGAGCCCTCCCTGGAGGCCCAGCTCAACCTGGGCCAGTTGGGCCTGGTGGGCCTGAAGGGTGCTGGGCCGCTGGTTCTGCCGCTCGTGGCACAGCCCACTTCCTCCACTCCTAGCTTGGACGACTCCCACGTGTCCCTTGGCATGGGATCAACGGACGAGATCGAGCCCGCGGGCAAGGGTTGGACCTGGGACGGTTTTACCCCTCCGCCGCCCACATATAAGTGGTTGTGGCTCCGAGTGGGAACCCTAGATCCAGATCTTGGTTTCCCAGCTCCCAGCCGCGACGTTCGCAGAAACCGCCGCTCCGCCAAATACCTCCGGTCCTCCACCACACCTACCTCCGGCGAGCGCTCCTGGGTTCTGGTTCCCATGGATCGGGAGAGAAGCTACAGAGGCAAGCGCTCCTTCGACGCCATCGACAACAACCGCGAGCGATCCAGGGATCGTGAGCTCCGACAGCGCCTGGAACGCGAAGAAGAAGAACACCGGCGTCAACAGGCGCAACGCGACCAAGCCAGAGATAGGGAGCGCTCCAACTACAACCATCAACGCCGCTCGGAGCACTCGCAGTACCCTCCTCCCCCTCCTCCACCGCCCCCTGCTGGACCGCGAGGGCGCGACCAGACCCGGGGAGGACAGAAGCGACATCCGAGGGCGCCTAGGATCCCGCAAGGGGCGGTTCCTGCTCCGGCTGCTCCTGGGTTGGCCGCTGGGGGGTCCAGCAGCACTCCCAACCAGGACGCTAACAACATCACCTGCTATAACTGCGGGAATCAAGGCCATATTCAGGCAGAGTGCAAGGCAGAAGCGTTTTGTGTGAAGTGCAAGAAGCATGGTCACCCAACGGCCATGTGCGCCATCTTCTCCAAGAGCCTGGATCCATACTGGGCGGGATTCGGAGGGCAACGTAAAGGTTTCGTCTGCTGCGAAGTCCCTGAGGAGGAGATGTACCAGCCGGCTACCAACTCTGCTCTTATCATTCTTGAGAAGGAGGGACTAAACGAAGAACAACTCGAAGAAGAACTCAAAGACCTGGTGGATGATAACTGGGCGTGGCAGGTGTGCAAGCTCACTACTACAGATTTCTCGGTAATTGTGGTGACCCGGCATACCACTGCATGGTGTAGTATGCAAGTCTGATATAACACCAATGAAACACCGTTCCACTAGTATTATATCGCTCAGAGTGGTACAACAGAAACATATGCGGGTCCAAGGTATGTCTATAGAATTACAACATTGACTCTTTTACATAATATCATCACAGCCTCCTACTTTACAATGAGGTAAATCTGCAAATAAACTCCAGAAGAACGACTCGTAGTCTAATCTTATCTCGAACTCTATTTGTAGAGTATTTAACTATCTATAGGGCTATGAATAGATTCTAGCTAAATAGGAGCTAAGTTTAGGAAGCTAGTTCCCTTCTATGGCTAAACTAGGTTTTCTCCTTGTTGGATGCGGTATTTGACTCCTCTGACAAGGTTCTGTCTCTTGAAGTAGTTGTTGACTCCTCGGCCTTCGAGTTGCACGTAGATCCTCCTTCGATGCCTCCATATCTAAGCAGGGGATTTAAGAGTGGGATGAGTACGAGCGTACTCAACAAGTTCATTATAGGAAAGAGGTGTTTAATGCACTAGCTACGGCATTAGACCGAAAGTCTAATACCAATGCAGGTTTTCATAATCATTTCTTCAAAAAGGTTGCTTTTATTCGGAAGAACTATGTCCGTCAGCCTTCACCGGTTTACTAGAACTTCATGGAGCTCCTTTCCGGCGCGTTCGCAGTTCCATATCCCGGAACAGGGAGTGACAGTCACGGTTCTTTACACTCTGCAGAGGTGTGTTGCTTTACCCATAAGAGATCTTAACCTTGGTGCCAACCGGGCATATGTTCCCGTCCACACTTCCTTTGGTGTGAGGCCCGGTATAAGGTCTAGCCAATCATGTTCCTCCGCTACCTCGAACACCCACCCTTTTGTAAGATTGTCCTCCCCTATATCCATGATGAGACCGTTCCGGGCATTCATATGCCTTCCCCTATCATCATGGATAGACCGTTCCGGACACCTTACAATCCCTCATAGACCGCAATACCGTGGGGACTTAAGGCTTCCCCAGCCAACCGCTTGTACTTCAAGCGACAAGTGTCTACGGACTATGCCGTGGGGACTTAAGGCTTCCCCAGCCAACCGCTTGCCCTGACAGATACAAGTGTCTACGGATAAAGCGCATCCGTTGATGAACGAGAGGTGGAAACACTTTTGACTACTCCGTCCCACTCCGGATCTTATGGTTAACACGGGTATTACGGCACAAGAATCACGACATTTGTTGTTTAATCCTAGATGGATATAAACCCGTGCAATGGAACCTCCACCATATCAACACAATCCATGGTTCCATTGCCCACCACATAGTCATATTCATAGTTATGAAAGTAGTGGTTTTGATTTTTGTGCAATAGTGATAACCATAATACTTTGCAAGTAATTTGATAAAAATACTTCAAATGACATGAGCAAGTGATGAACTTGCCTTTCTTGGCTGCAAGATTATGCAGACAAGGTCTTCGATGCGTAATAACTCCAAATTCTGAAATAGCATCATCGTCCGGTAAGGACGATGTTTAAAAGATTGGCAAGAATGCAATAATGCATAAGAATGAGATGCAATCGCTCTAAGCGTGACCTAACCCCGATGATTTAGGATTAGTGAGTGGTAATAATTGATTCAGGGTGTGTTTCACTTTTAGAGTGTTTCACAAACAAGGTTCTTATTCAGGTGTGATTACTTGGTATCATGAACAGGTAGATAATAAAGTACAGTAATCAATTGAGCACACAAAGAATGATAATTGGCATAATGTTAACGTGTAAAGAACAGTTGTCAATTTTAGTACTATATGGCATGGTTAATGATTACTTGTTATATTCTTCAAAAGAATAACTTTTGAAGAACATGTTCTTTAATAAAGAACAAGTATGATAATTAGACTGGTGGGGTTCTATGGTTGACTATGGTTTCATCTAGTTTCTGAAGTAGTTATTAGATGGATCACAACCTAGTTGGATTCATCAGCTACTAGGCTTGTATTGTTGAGTTAAGCCTAAACATCTTAATTACCAATAGTTGCTATCAAGGTGGCATACCTTGTTGGTGATAGTTGGTTAGGGTTTATAAGTCCTTATAAGCAGGGTTGATGATGATTCCTTATTTTCTTCAAAAGAATAACTTTTGAAGAACATACTTCTTAAGTAAGAAGATGTATATCAATTAGGGTTGAGGTGGCCTAGGTTTTACTGTTGGTTCTGGTAAGTAAGGAATAATTGGCTCCTAAATAGGTTGGTTGATAATTAGTATCCAACACTAGTAGGGTTTAGTGGAGTAGGGAATGTAATACATAATAGTAGGTGTAGTTGCTATTAGGGTTCATCACAATGGTGTGATGCTAGTTATGGATAACTAAGGATGTGGTCTTTGGAATAGGAACTAGGGTTTTGTACTTGGTTGACCCTACTTGATTAGTTAGGTCTGATGAGGATGAGCACATGGGATACCCATATATTAGTGATAGGTTTCTACATTTTATGTGACCAAGACAAGTATTTATTTACTACTTTGGTTCTATGATTAGGAAGTAGGTACCATGATCACATATTCTAACCTAGGATTTAGGTTAGAAGCAATTTAAGTTTCATATGAAATAATGGAATTGGTTTTCCTAATGGAGTTAGGGTTTTAGGGTTTCACATGAAATGATGAATTCCTGGTTCTAATACTTATGAAATTAGGTTTTTTTTTTAAATACCCTAAAGTTCTTGAATTAATAACTTCACTTTAAGGTGGAAGTTATTAATAACTTAGAAATAAAATTAATATTGGATTTGGCATTTTTCTATTTTTAAAGATTTTAATATTTAGGGTAATTATTAATCAGGGTTTAATTCCTATTAATAAAGATTTAATAAGTTCTAAATAAATAAAATTAGTTTTCATGTTTTCTTTATTTATTTTACTGGTTTTTAATTAATTTGGAAAGTTTTCCTAATTGTTGAATTTTAATTAAACTTAGAACTAATAAACAAGGCTTAAATAACAATTATTAAATAATTGAATTTTTATTAAAAATAAAAATTTGATTTTATATTTTTATTGGATAGATTTTTCTTTTCTAAGAATTTTGATATCTTATTTGTATTTTTCTGACTTAAATTGAATTTTCTAAATTATTTCAAAGTTTCAGTAATTAGTGAATTTTGAATTAACACTGAAATTTACTAAAGCTACCCGAACAGGTATTACCCATAGTCAATGACTGGTGGGTCTAGGACCAGGTCACGTGCCACGTGGGCACGACCAAGTCAAAATCGAGGCCGAAGCTATGAGTACGGTGGCCGGCGGGCAGACGTCGCCGGCGGCGACGATTCCGGCCATGCACGGGCGAGCAATCGGTACCAAACGAAACTACACGCAACAGGGAACCTACTGAGGGTAGCGCCGCTAGTTATTGGTCACCGGAGCGGCGACGGCGGTGATGCCCGACGGCGGAGCTCACGGATGATTGGTGCAACGGCGGTGGAAAGGGATTAAAAGGGAGCTAAGAGGTGCTGGAGACTCAGTAGCTCACCACGATCCTGATGGAAGCGACGGCAGGGTCGGAGGAGCTCTAGGTCGCCGGAATCGGCTGCTCCGGCCGTCGGAGAGGACGAGCTCGACGTCGACTCTCCGAGGCTTCTCAGCACGATTCCCTCCGTAGGCTGGGCATGTCGAGGGTGGCGGTGACGATGGCGTCAACGGCGGTTCCTGGGGATGCTCCGAACGGCGGCAATGGTCGACGGCCGGGCTACCAGGTTTTCGGTTTGGGACGGAATTGAAGCAGAGGAGGAAGCAAACCGAAGATGGAGTTCGTGCGGGAGCTTTTATAGGCGCCAGAACACGCCTCGTCACGTCGTCGAAGAAGGAGGGATCGCCAGCGAGAGGGAAAGAGGAGCACGCCGTCGTGCTGTCCTCCATGCGCACGAAGAGGATGAGGATGACTCCTCCCTCTGTTATTTTGGCGAAGGGGTATGGTGGGTTGCCTGGGCCGTGCTGGGCTGGTGCTGATGGGCGGCTTACTGGGCTGCTCTGTTGGGCTGCACGGCCAGGTAAGGGTCCAGGTGGTTTTTCCCCCTACTCTTCTTTTTCTGTTTTATTTTCTGTTTTCAATTCTGGTTTTTATAATTCAAATTTGAATCTTCTATTTTGCAGGTGTTTGACAATTGATATTAAGATTTGATAACAATGGTCACTGCATTATTTTATTGCTCGAGACAAATGTGTAATGCATGATTTTGTTTATATCCTTGTGGTTTTCCTTTTTACATTTTTAATTAAGCCATGAATTTTATGTGGTCTTTGAAACTCCTTTTCCTCCTTGCAATACAACTTTCTTTTGGATTATTTAAAGTGTATAATTAGTGCTCAAAGCATTTTAAAGATTATTATAAGGTTTTGGGTTCTTAATTGAGAGTTTGTTTCACTTACATAGTATTTTATGGAATCACCTACTTATTATAGTTTTGTAAATTCTCTTATAACCCCCTTTTAAGATGAACACTATTATTATTTTTGAAAATGTCTAGAGTAAATATTGTTCTCATAATGGTTTGGTCTTGATTACAAAGGTAAGTGATTGATCACCTCACATGGTTTTAAATAAAGGTTTTCAACTATGTTCATCTTATGCTCCATAATTAAGTATAGGATTTAACTAGTGAGCAATCCTAGGGTTCTAAGCATATTCACCTAATGGGAATTGGTTTGAATCTCAATTATGGCCTGGTTTTATATTATGATCACCATAGTGATACATAAACCAGTGTTGAGATTTAATTCAAGGTTGTAAAAATGAGATGACACCATTTTGCATGCTAGGGTTTAATCTTCCCTAACCATGGTAAGATGTTTACTTACTTAATATTTCATGTGCTTCCTAGTTACTAAGGATTTGAGAAGTGGTTTTATCTTCTACCAATTAACTTCTATTGTTAACCTCAATTTATCATTAAATTAACTACAGTGGTTATAGTTCTTTTTATAGTTTAACTTTGGTCATATGGATTGGTGATTTCTCACCAGATCAAGTATGGGGTTTTACTCTAAAGCTTTCTTAGAAGAAGAATAAGTGGAATGTAGGTGTGGTAGAATTCTACTTGTGATCACCAAGTGGTTCACAAGTTAGGGTTTAGGATATAAGTCTAGGGTTGCTTACTAGTGATCTCCCTATGATTTCATGTGATGAATAATATCTACTGATCATATAAATGTTAGCATTTGGATTATACTCCTATTTCTCCAAAGCATGGTCATGGATTAAGCATGATCCCCTTGTTCTTAATATCCTCACCTCCAGTTCTTAGGGTTTAGGATCATTACCCAATTTGTAATGATCAAAGGTTTGGTTTCCTAAAGTATCTTTCATGATCTAAGTTTCTCACTTCTAAGATCAAGTATTGTCTTGATCACCTAGGGTGTAGTACTTCTATTTTATAGCTTCTTGGATGCCCATGGTTATGGTTGTCTCAATAGATTATATCCCAGGAGAATGCCTGAGATATTATGTTAGGGTTCTACTTAAACCATGATGATATAATCATCTGGGTTTATATGGATAGTTCTCTCCCTCACATTCAATTGTTGGCTTAACTTTCTTGAGTGTAATACCTTAGCTTGAGCTCTCTTACAAAGGTATGGTTTATTCTAGGGTTTATGGTGTATTCTAATACTCTAGTTCAATGGTTGTCCTTTATTCTTAAATAGATAAAGCTAAGTTTTGTATGATTGGTCTCTCTCATTTTGGAAAGGACTTTAATACTAACTTAAGGTTAGGCTCCATAGGAATTGATGTGATCATCAATATCTATGTTTAACATAAATGGATTCTCTCTCTAGGGATTGTCTTGAATATATCCTAGGGTTCCTCTTAGAGATGATGATTTGAATACTTGGATGTATATCCAAGGTTTGGCTCAAGGTTTGTTAATGCTTCTCTAATAATTATAATAGAACTCTCACCTCTCTGGTGTGATGTAAAACTATTTGGAATAGGGCAGAATATATATTTCTTGAGTGGATCTCCTTGTTATGTTTCCAAAGTTCAAGTAGAATGGATATCAAAGGTTTGATGATAAGAAAGTGGATTAGTTTAAGACATGAGAAGATAAGTGAATAATAGTTTCTCCAATTATTGTTACTTGATTTCCAATTAAATGGATGTTCATATTTTGTGGCAAGGATTACCATGCTATGATCTTTTATAAGATCAAGCAATTGATCATTAAGTAAAGTGTTATTGTGTTAATTTTAATTCCATTTGATCTAACCCCTTAGATCAAATCATCTCTACCCAAAAAAAATGTTTTAACAAAGTCACATTGAGGTTTATAGCGCTTGACTTGATGAGCTACTTCAATTCCACCAAGGTCAAGTGAAACTTCAGTTACTGTGACTGTTTTACTTTAAAGCGCGAAAATTCCCCAGATTTTCTATGCATGAATGCAATGCACACATCTGTTTCCTCTATTTTTGTGACCCCATTACCTGGGATATTACAGTCTCTACCCCTTAAACTAAACTTCGTCCTCGAAGTTTGATATCTCTCACGTTTCGGAGTGTGGATCTGACTTGTGCAGACTACTTCTTTTCTCGAACTCCGTAGTGATCTCACTGGATATAATTGAATATATCCCTTGTCCAGATTCTTCCTGGAATCCATTAGTGTTTGACATCAAACAATTATTACTTCCTTTACTTCCATGATTTCCTCCAATATTATACGCTTGTTTTCCTTTCTCATTGAATATTCAATGATTGGGACTTCTTCTTGTCCTGACAGTCTTAATTGAGGACTAATTGGATAACATTCTCCTATTTGATAAAATAGGTCTTTGTTTTCCCTTACTACCAAAAGTGCAGTAATGGTACTTGGTAAGGCACTTACCATGGAAATGGTTGTGATGGTTTATTTTCCTAGGAATGGATTAGACTCATTTAGTCCATCCAATCATGGTTTATAGTTGATACCTATAACTATTTTGGGTTATTTAGGTTCCATGAAAGGAATCATTCTATTAGTCTGTGTTCTGGTATGGTCAATTTCTTTCGGTCTTTGGCCTTCTTGAGCTGTATTTGGTCTATGGTATTTTCTTCGTCCAACTTCATTAACCTTAGATTACTTGAGCTATCGAACTGCTGAGTGAATATTACTCACTTTCTCAAGTTATAGTCTACTTCTTACTTCCTCGAGGTATGAGCCTCGGCTTCTTGTCTGACCTCCTTCTGAA
Source organism: Lolium multiflorum (assembly GCA_030979885.1). Taxonomy (NCBI): domain Eukaryota; kingdom Viridiplantae; phylum Streptophyta; class Magnoliopsida; order Poales; family Poaceae; genus Lolium; species Lolium multiflorum. The sequence goes on along the minus strand of CM061752.1, from coordinate 249,761,014 downwards.
GGTATTGTTCAACAATCTTATGAAAATAAGATCGAACTTCCTCTCAGTTCAGACCTTCTTCTTCTATCTTGCTTAAAGTATTGAGTCATTGTACAGTCTACTCATTCTTTACTCTACCCCTTAGAGTTTTCTTATGGTCCTCAATTCCTTTTCCTTCCAACTATTGAACTTATGGTTGGATTATTGGTCTTGTTCTAACTTATGGGTTTTACTTCTTCTAAGGTCTCGCGAAGAATGTTTGTGGTGTATCCACTCAATTGTGGACATCCAATGTGAATCCTTCGACTAAATGATTATAGATCTAGTTATTTGGCTGACAAGATTTTTATTTGTTCACAAACTTTTGTTACAAATAATTAAATCGTGGACTATTCGTAATACCAACTGATACCAGCTGTGGTTATTATACCAACTGTGGCTATTTGATATCTAAAAATGAATTCTATTATAAGTTCTGATCAACTGAACGAGATATCTTCTGCTTTATCTCGCAGTATTGATCCTATCTCAATTGTGGTCTTCTGATATCAACTATGGTCTTCTTATATCTGCTATGGTTTCATAGGTCATCTTTCTTCATTCAGGGTTTATTTTGCAAGAAAACCACTAGCTGACACTATGAATATAGTATCTTAAGTGATTTCCCATGCATTCCCTCTTCTATGTTCACTATGGATCTGCTTCAGCTTCACCATAATCACAAGATTTCTCACCTTCATGCTTCTTATGTACTAAAGTACTCCTCTGTTGAAGCAAGCCATGAGTTTTGGTTGATATTTTCTTCGGAGTATTGTGGTTGCTTCCCACAACTTAACTTCCTTTTACTGATGCACCTTCATCTTGTCTTCAGAATATTCCGAATTCGTCACTTCCTCACACGAATACTATTACCCTCTAGATCTATAACATCAAGTAAGGACTTGATATTGCAACATGCATTTGCATACCAAAGTCAAACTTCATGTATGGATCTAGTCAAACAATGAAAATCAAATAAAATCCAAGAAGATTCAGCTTTGTGCATATAATACACACCATCATAAGCCTGAATATAATAGTTGAGTAAGACATCTCTAAACATCAGGCTCTGATGTGTAGTATATAACACCACATAAGATAGGTTTATATCGTGATACTTAGCACGAATATATGGGATTCTACTATTTGTCTCGACCTTTACCTTAATTGCACCATTGCAATGAGATAAGCTTGAAACAAAGTGGTCTAGGATAGTTAAGATTAACCTAATTTTCTTTGGAAGTACTAACTTAACTTCCATTTTGTTGAGGACTACTTTACACGCTATCTCTATATTCTAATATAGCTACTCTAAATTACTCCTAACTATTAGAGCATAGTTCCTATACTTCCAAGTGTTTCTATCCTAAGACTATGGTCATGATGTGCTTGGCACACTTCCCATGGTTTTGGAACATAATTCTTGCACTAATGTCTGGCTTCTTATTGTACTCCTCCTAAATATTTTAGATGTTCATCAAATAATGATCCCGGGGTGAATCATATATGATTACTATTCCTACCAAGTAAGTAGGCATATTTTATTCCTATCTCTCTTCCTTACCTCCCATGATTGACTCATCATGGTCTATACTACTCATATCACTTGTTTGTATCACTTACTATCAGTTGTTTCACAAGTTTAGATAAATTTTACTTATTCATTACTTAACTTGGTATACATCTTCTATTTGGATATCTTAATTATCTTCATCACTTGATATTACTCATATTACAGGTCTGGATAACTCTTACTTTAACCACAACATATGTTGGTACACATCTTCCAATAGGATAGCTTCCTTATGGTTGTATCCTCTCTTTGGACTACCATGTATTGTATACCAACTGGGGTCTACTCATCTATTGTTTAAGGACTTCATGGTGTCCTACATATTTTGGATTAGCTAACTAACTTCACTTAGGAAGGATAGATAAGAAAGGTTGACTCAAGTGTGTCAGGATTATTCTCAAGTGAATATCCATCTCAAGTCATAAGAACTATTTGGTTTAACTAAGACAACTTCCTATAGACACTACCAATCCTATAGGTCTCCTTTAAAGGGTTTTAATCCTAGGGTCAAAGCATTTGCTCTGATACCAACTGTGGTGACCCGGCATACCACTGCATGGTGTAGTATGCAAGTCGATATAACACCAATGAAACACCGTTCCACTAGTATTATATCGCTCAGAGTGGTACAACAGAAACATATGCGGGTCCAAGGTATGTCTATAGAATTACAACATTGACTCTTTTACATAATATCATCACAGCCTCCTACTTTACAATGAGGTAAATCTGCAAATAAACTCCAGAAGAACGACTCGTAGTCTAATCTTATCTCGAACTCTATTTGTAGAGTATTTAACTATCTATAGGGCTATGAATAGATTCTAGCTAAATAGGAGCTAAGTTTAGGAAGCTAGTTCCCTTCTATGGCTAAACTAGGTTTTCTCCTTGTTGGATGCGGTATTTGACTCCTCTGACAAGGTTCTGTCTCTTGAAGTAGTTGTTGACTCCTCGGCCTTCGAGTTGCACTGTAGATCCTCCTTCGATGCCTCCATATCTAAGCAGGGGATTTAAGAGTGGGATGAGTACGAGCGTACTCAACAAGTTCATTATAGGAAAGAGGTGTTTAATGCACTAGCTACGGCATTAGACCAGAAAGTCTAATACCAATGCAGGTTTTCATAATCATTTCTTCAAAAAGGTTGCTTTTATTCAGAAGAACTATGTCCGTCAGCCTTCACCGGTTTACTAGAACTTCATGGAGCTCCTTTCCGGCGCGTTCGCATTCCATATCCGGAACAGGGAGTGACAGTCACGGTTCTTTACACTCTGCAGAGGTGTGTTGCTTTACCCATAAGAGATCTTAACCTTGGTGCCAACCGGATGTTCCCGTCCACACTTCCTTTGGTGTGAGGCCCGGTATAAGGTCTAGCCAATCATGTTCCTCCGCTACCTCGAACACCCACCCTTTTGTAAGATTGTCCTCCCCTATATCCATGATGAGACCGTTCCGGGCATTCATATGCCTTCCCCTATCATCATGGATAGACCGTTCCGGACACCTTACAATCCCTCATAGACCGCAATACCGTGGGGACTTAAGGCTTCCCCAGCCAACCGCTTGTACTTCAAGCGACAAGTGTCTACGGACTATGCCGTGGGGACTTAAGGCTTCCCAACCCGCTTGACAGATACAAGTGTCTACGGTAAGCGCATCCGTTGATGAACGAGAGGTGGAAACACTTTTGACTACTCCGTCCCACTCCGGATCTTATAGTTAACACGGGTATTACGGCACAAGAATCATGGCGACATTTGTTGTTTAATCCTAGATGGATATAAACCCGTGCAATGGAACCTCCACCATATCAACACAATCCATGGTTCCATTGCCCACCACATAGTCATATTCATAGTTATGAAAGTAGTGGTTTTGATTTTTGTGCAATAGTGATAACCATAATACTTTGCAAGTAATTTGATAAAAATACTTCAAATGACATGAGCAAGTGATGAACTTGCCTTTCTTGGTTATGCAGACAAGGTCTTCGATGCGTAATAACTCCAAATTCTGAAATAGCATCATCGTCCGTAAGGACGATGTTTAAAAGATTGGCAAGAATGCAATAATGCATAAGAATGAGATGCAATCGCTCTAAGCGTGACCTAACCCGATGATTTAGGATTAGTGAGTGGTAATAATTGATTCAGGGTGTGTTGCACTTTTAGAGTGTTTCACAAACAAGGTTCTTATTCAGGTGTGATTACTTGGTATCATGAACAGGTAGATAATAAATTACAGTAATCAATTGAGCACACAAAGAATGATAATTGGCATAATGTTAACGTGTAAAGAACAGTTGTCAATTTTAGTACTATATGGCATGGTTAATGATTACTTGTTATATTCTTCAAAAGAATAACTTTTGAAGAACATGTTCTTTAATAAAGAACAAGTATGATAATTAGACTGGTGGGGTTCTATGGTTGACTATGGTTTCATCTAGTTTCTGAAGTAGTTATTAGATGGATCACAACCTAGTTGGATTCATCAGCTACTAGGCTTGTATTGTTGAGTTAAGCCTAAACATCTTAATTACCAATAGTTGCTATCAAGGTGGCATACCTTGTTGGTGATAGTTGGTTAGGGTTTATAAGTCCTTATAAGCAGGGTTGATGATGATTCCTTATTTTCTTCAAAAGAATAACTTTTGAAGAACATACTTCTTAAGTAAGAAGATGTATATCAATTAGGGTTGAGGTGGCCTAGGTTTTACTGTTGGTTCTGGTAAGTAAGGAATAATTGGCTCCTAAATAGGTTGGTTGATAATTAGTATCCAACACTAGTAGGGTTTAGTGGAGTAGGGAATGTAATACATAATAGTAGGTGTAGTTGCTATTAGGGTTCATCACAATGGTGTGATGCTAGTTATGGATAACTAAGGATGTGGTCTTTGGAATAGGAACTAGGGTTTTGTACTTGGTTGACCCTACTTGATTAGTTAGGTCTGATGAGGATGAGCACATGGGATACCCATATATTAGTGATAGGTTTCTACATTTTATGTGACCAAGACAAGTATTTATTTACTACTTTGGTTCTATGATTAGGAAGTAGGTACCATGATCACATATTCTAACCTAGGATTTAGGTTAGAAGCAATTTAAGTTTCATATGAAATAATGGAATTGGTTTTCCTAATGGAGTTAGGGTTTTAGGGTTTCACATGAAATGATGAATTCCTGGTTCTAGTACTTATGAAATTAGGTTTTTTTTTAAATACCCTAAAGTTCTTGAATTAATAACTTCACTTTAAGGTGGAAGTTATTAATAACTTAGAAATAAAATTAATATTGGATTTGGCATTTTTCTATTTTTAAAGATTTTAATATTTAGGGTAATTATTAATCAGGGTTTAATTCCTATTAATAAAGATTTAATAAGTTCTAAATAAAGAAAATTAGTTTTCATGTTTTCTTTATTTATTTTACTGGTTTTTAATTAATTTGGAAAGTTTTCCTAATTGTTGAATTTTAATTAAACTTAGAACTAATAAACAAGGCTTAAATAACAATTATTAAATAATTGAATTTTTATTAAAAATAAAAATTTGATTTTATATTTTTATTGGATAGATTTTTCTTTTCTAAGAATTTTGATATCTTATTTGTATTTTTCTGACTTAAATTGAATTTTCTAAATTATTTCAAAGTTTCAGTAATTAGTGAATTTTGAATTAACACTGAAATTTACTAAAGCTACCCGAACAGGTATTACCCATAGTCAATGACTGGTGGGTCTAGGACCAGGTCACGTGCCACGTGGGCACGGCCAAGTCAAAATCGAGGCCGAAGCTATGAGTACGGTGGCCGGCGGGCAGACGTCGCCGGCGGCGACGATTCCGGCCATGCACGGGCGAGCAATCGGTACCAAACGAAACTACACGCAACAGGGAACCTACTGAGGGTAGCGCCGCTAGTTATTGGTCACCGGAGCGGCGACGACGGTGATGCCCGACGGCGGAGCTCACGGATGATTGGTGCAACGGCGGTGGAAAGGGATTAAAAGGGAGCTAAGAGGTGCTGGAGACTCAGTAGCTCACCACGATCCTGATGGAAGCGACGGCAGGGTCGGAGGAGCTCTAGGTCGCCGGAATCGGCTGCTCCGGCCGTCGGAGAGGACGAGCTCGACGTCGACTCTCCGAGGCTTCTCAGCACGATTCCCTCCGTAGGCTGGGCATGTCGAGGGTGGCGGTGACGATGGCGTCAACGGCGGTTCCTGGGGATGCTCCGAACGGCGGCAATGGTCGACGGCCGGGCTACCAGGTTTTCGGTTTGGGACGGAATTGAAGCAGAGGAGGAAGCAAACCGAAGATGGAGTTCGTGCGGGAGCTTTTATAGGCGCCAGAACACGCCTCGTCACGTCGTCGAAGAAGGAGGGATCGCCAGCGAGAGGGAAAGAGGAGCACGCCGTCGTGCTGTCCTCCATGCGCACGAAGAGGATGAGGATGACTCCTCCCTCTGTTATTTTGGCGAAGGGGTATGGTGGGTTGCCTGGGCCGTGCTGGGCTGGTGCTGATGGGCGGCTTACTGGGCTGCTCTGTTGGGCTGCACGGCCAGGTAAGGGTCCAGGTGGTTTTTCCCCCTACTCTTCTTTTTCTGTTTTATTTTCTGTTTTCAATTCTGGTTTTTATAATTCAAATTTGAATCTTCTATTTTGCAGGTGTTTGACAATTGATATTAAGATTTGATAACAATGGTCACTGCATTATTTTATTGCTCGAGACAAATGTGTAATGCATGATTTTGTTTATATCCTTGTGGTTTTCCTTTTTACATTTTTAATTAAGCCATGAATTTTATGTGGTCTTTGAAACTCCTTTTCCTCCTTGCAATACAACTTTCTTTTGGATTATTTAAAGTGTATAATTAGTGCTCAAAGCATTTTAAAGATTATTATAAGGTTTTGGGTTCTTAATTGAGAGTTTGTTTCACTTACATAGTATTTTATGGAATCACCTACTTATTGTAGTTTTGTAAATTCTCTTATAACCCCCTTTTAAGATGAACACTATTATTATTTTTGAAAATGTCTAGAGTAAATATTGTTCTCATAATGGTTTGGTCTTGATTACAAAGGTAAGTGATTGATCACCTCACATGGTTTTAAATAAAGGTTTTCAACTATGTTCATCTTATGCTCCATAATTAAGTATAGGATTTAACTAGTGAGCAATCCTAGGGTTCTAAGCATATTCACCTAATGGGAATTGGTTTGAATCTCAATTATGGCCTGGTTTTATATTATGATCACCATAGTGATACATAAACCAGTGTTGAGATTTAATTCAAGGTTGTAAAAATGAGATGACACCATTTTGCATGCTAGGGTTTAATCTTCCCTAACCATGGTAAGATGTTTACTTACTTAATATTTCATGTGCTTCCTAGTTACTAAGGATTTGAGAAGTGGTTTTATCTTCTACCAATTAACTTCTATTGTTAACCTCAATTTATCATTAAATTAACTACAGTGGTTATAGTTCTTTTTATAGTTTAACTTTGGTCATATGGATTGGTGATTTCTCACCAGATCAAGTATGGGGTTTTACTCTAAAGCTTTCTTAGATGAAGAATAAGTGGAATGTAGGTGTGGTAGAATTCTACTTGTGATCACCAAGTGGTTCACAAGTTAGGGTTTAGGATATAAGTCTAGGGTTGCTTACTAGTGATCTCCCTATGATTTCATGTGATGAATAATATATACTGATCATATAAATGTTAGCATTTGGATTATACTCCTATTTCTCCAAAGCATGGTCATGGATTAAGCATGATCCCCTTGTTCTTAATATCCTCACCTCCAGTTCTTAGGGTTTAGGATCATTACCCAATTTGTAATGATCAAAGGTTTGGTTTCCTAAAGTATCTTTCATGATCTAAGTTTCTCACTTCTAAGATCAAGTATTGTCTTGATCACCTAGGGTGTAGTACTTCTATTTTATAGCTTCTTGGATGCCCATGGTTATGGTTGTCTCAATAGATTATATCCCAGGAGAATGCCTGAGATATTATGTTAGGGTTCTACTTAAACCATGATGATATAATCATCTGGGTTTATATGGATAGTTCTCTCCCTCACATTCAATTGTTGGCTTAACTTTCTTGAGTGTAATACCTTAGCTTGAGCTCTCTTACAAAGGTATGGTTTATTCTAGGGTTTATGGTGTATTCTAATACTCTAGTTCAATGGTTGTCCTTTATTCTTAAATAGATAAAGCTAAGTTTTGTATGATTGGTCTCTCTCATTTTGGAAAGGACTTTAATACTAACTTAAGGTTAGGCTCCATAGGAATTGATGTGATCATCAATATCTATGTTTAACATAAATGGATTCTCTCTCTAGGGATTGTCTTGAATATATCCTAGGGTTCCTCTTAGAGATGATGATTTGAATACTTGGATGTATATCCAAGGTTTGGCTCAAGGTTTGTTAATGCTTCTCTAATAATTATAATAGAACTCTCACCTCTCTGGTGTGATGTAAAACTATTTGAAATAGGGCAGAATATATATTTCTTGAGTGGATCTCCTTGTTATGTTTCCAAAGTTCAAGTAGAATGGATATCAAAGGTTTGATGATAAGAAAATGGATTAGTTTAAGACATGAGAAGATAAGTGAATAATAGTTTCTCCAATTATTGTTACTTGATTTCCAATTAAATGGATGTTCATATTTTGTGGCAAGGATTACCATGCTATGATCTTTTATAAGATCAAGCAATTGATCATTAAGTAAAGTGTTATTGTGTTAATTTTAATTCCATTTGATCTAACCCCTTAGATCAAATCATCTCTACCCAAAAAAAATGTTTTAACAAAGTCACATTGAGGTTTATAGCGCTTGACTTGATGAGCTACTTCAATTCCACCAAGGTCAAGTGAAACTTCAGTTGTGTGTTTTACTTTAAAGCGCGAAAATTCCCCAGATTTTCTATGCATGAATGCAATGCACACATCTGTTTCCTCTATTTTTGTGACCCCATTACCTGGGATATTACAGTAATCTTCCCCTCTAAAGAAAGCTTGCGTATGGCAATTCGAGGCGGCGACATCACATTACCTATGTGCAAGATCAAGGCCATCGTCACGATCCCCACGGATGATCCGTTGGTGGTGGAGAAACTGGAAGAGGTGTGGGTCCACCTCCTCGGAGTCCCGCCTCCTTTGCGACACGCTGACCGTCTCCTCCTTAGCACCCGCGAGGTGGGTAGGCCTCTAGCGGTGGACGTGGCCTCCCTCGAGCACCCCAATGGCCCCATCAAGATGTCGTTCGGCTGTCAAACCCCGGTTCAGCTTCAAGAGCACATTACCCTGTTTGTCAACATGCAAGGTTTCAGGATCCGCATTGTTCCCATTTCCAAGAGCTCCACAGACGAACCATACAACGACCCTCCCTCCCCACCGGCTAAGAACGGAGAAGATGACAAGGACGAAGACCAAGAAGAAACGGATGAAGATAGGTGGGACCAAAGACGCAAGAAGCACAATGACAAGACCAAGAACACCCAGGCCTCTGCCCCGGCGGGAGGAAACGCTGGATTTGCGAGAAAATCTGTGCCGCAAGCGGCCACGGAGAGTTACACTTCCCCATGCTCGCCTTCAGCTTGTCGTGCCGAGAAGGATCAGTCGCACAAGATCACGCTACCCGCTTCTGCATTCAGTCAGTATGGATCAAACCTCACGGCGCAGGGAGACATCTTTCCCACGATGGCCAACATGATCAAGCAGGTGCTCGCATCTCCCCCTGTCTCGTCTCCAAGGTGCTCGGATCTGGAACAACTGCAGCTTTCTACCTCCCTGTCCACCCTCAACGAAGAAACTGATGAAGGACAGTCTTACCTGACACCGGGGAAGGCTTTGCAGTTAGGAGCTGAAGATAAGAAGGAGATCGGATGGCACAGCCCGGCTTCAGGGGAATCCGCGGCGTCCGCTCTCCGCGCCAGCGAGAGGCGCAGCAAAAGCAACCACGATCGTCCCTCAAGGAAGCTCATGCTCGAGGCGGCGGGGTCGAAACTCTTTGCGCTCGAGGACGAGCAGGTGGGGAAGGACCTGGAGAAGCCCTCTCTTCATATCGCTCCTGCAATCAAGGATTCCTCCCAGACTCCTCAGGTGCTGCTGGCAGAAAGCCCCATCCCGGAGCTGGGGGCGGCGGTGGCTCGTGCGCCTCGCTCCAAGGCAACCCCGGCTGAATCAATGAGGAAGAGCGCCCGTAGCGTGAGCGTGGCAGATGAACCTGTGCTGGCCAGAGCTATCCGCCGCGCCACCGACAAAGACGCTCCCTCCTCCGCCACCCCAGGTACTTTCGATTCATCTAAGTATACTGCCTTTCAAACTGTTCCTGTTGATAAATTGCTCACTGTGGCGAAAGATAGCTGTGTCATTTTCCCTTCCTCCTCTCTGGGCCCTCCCGAGACGATCATCTCCTTGATACAAGCTAGGGAGCTTGCACAAGCTGACCTGGCGGCAGCTAGACACAAAGCTGAGGTGGAGACGGCCAAGGCACAGGCTGCGACAAATGAAGAGAATGAACCCCGGGTAACACAGGAAGGGCCTGTGGTACAAGAGGGGGAGGACATCCTCGAGCGGGGAAGCAAGGGCAAACCCGCTAAAAAGAGGAAGATGGCCAAGAAGCAATATCCAGTAGGCCCAAGACCGCTAACCCACCAAGCACGGGCTCAAGGAAGGTTATCCAAATGAGATGCCTATTTTGGAACATCCGAGGGTTCGGTCGTAGGGGGCGACGGACTCTCTTGAAGGATTACCTCCGAGAGCACAAGATTGACATAGTCATCCTACAGGAAACCATCAAACAGGACTTCACGGATCTTGAACTGCGTAACCTGGAGATCGGGGACAAGTTTTTCTGGTGCTGGCTGCCGGCCAACGGGCACTCCGGGGGGATGCTTATGGGCGTCCGTGACAGCGGCTTTGAGGTGGGTGTGGTAGATATGGGACAGTTCTACCTTAGTACCTCCATTCTCCACAGGACGTCCAGGCGGATCATGACGGTGGTTGGGATTTACGGCCCTGCGGATCACGGGCGATCCAGGGCCTTCCTTGAGGAAATTTCGGCCAAGGTGGCTAGAACCAACACTCCTTTGCTTATGGGCGGAGACTTTAACCTCATCAGGGCGGCCTGTGACAAGAACAATGATCACCTCAACTGGAGGCTCATGGATCTGTTCAATGAACACATTGCAGCGTGGGCGTTGCGTGAAATCCCGCGCTCCGGGGCCCGGTTCACCTGGACCAACCGCCAAATCAACCCTGTGCGTTCGGTGCTCGATCGTGTCTTCATCTCTCCATCTCTGGAAGGTTTTTTCCCTCTCTGTTCTCTTCGCGCAGAGACGAGCTTGGGCTCCGATCATACCCCGCTTATCTTTGACTCCGGCGATGGGCTGCCAGAGAGAAGCAACCGTTTCTTCTTCGAATCAGGCTGGTTCGAGCGCCAGGACTTTCTCCCCATGCTTCAAAACACATGGGGCAATCTCTCGGCCAAAGTGGGAGGCCGGGACATCATTGACTGGTGGCAGTTCATGTCTGGTTGCCTTCGCCAGCATCTGCGTGGATGAGCCCGCAACATTGGGGTGGCAAGCAAACGTGACAAAGAAGCCCTGATGACCCAAATCATACAGCTTGATGTGCAGGCAGATTCCAGTGGCTTGGACAAAGAGGAATGGGCACAAAGATACTACCTGGAAGATCAACTCCTCCAAATCGTGGGTGCGGAGGAAGAATACTGGCGCCAAAGAGGAAGGGTCAAGTGGGCGGTCCAGGGGGACGCAAACACGGCATACTTTCACGCGGTGGCCAATGGAAGAAGAAGAAAGTGCACGATCTCCTCCATTAACTTAGGGAATGAAATCACGAACGATCCCAGTAAAATCCAAACGGCGATCTACGACTTCTACCGTGACTTGCTCGGTTCGGAGGGGAACCGCACATGTAGCTTATCTCCCAGGACTTGGCCGACGACTTCACAGGTCTCGTTGGAAGACAATAATCAGCTCATGATAACTTTTACGGAAACGGAGTTGGATTCCATTGTTCGGGAGATGAAATCGGACACGGCTCCCGGACCGGATGGCTTTCCTGTTTTGTTCTTCAAACGGTTTTGGCCTAATGTTAAGCTCGGGGTGCTTCACATTCTCAATGATTTTATGCTGGGACGCATAGACATCTCTCGCCTAAACTTTGCCATTCTCACTCTTATCCCCAAGGTCCCTGGCGCGGATCTGGTTTCGCAGTTCCGCCCAATAGCTCTCATCAATGTGATCTTCAAAATCGTCTCGAAGGCGTTCGCGTACCGCCTGGATCCGATTGCGCATAAAACCATTAGTCTGAACCAGACAGCTTTCATCAAGGGGAGGAATTTACTCGAAGGACCTCTTGCGCTCATTGAAATCGTTCATGAGCTCCGCTCTAAGCGTTTGGGTGGGGTTCTCCTAAAACTTGATTTTGAGAAGGCCTACGACCGGGTTAACTGGGAGTTCCTGGCTGAGGTGCTTCGGTGCAAGGGTTTTGAAGAAGCATACATCCACAGAGTCCTGCAGCTGGTCTCTGGCGGGCAGACCGCCATTGCCATCAACGGCGCGATCGGGCCATACTTCAGGAATAAAAGAGGGGTGCGTCAAGGGGACCCGCTTTCCCCTCTCCTGTTTAACTTCATTGGGGAAGCTCTGTCCGGCATTCTCTCTGCAGCTGGGGCTGCTGGCCACATACAGGGAGTGGTCCCACATTTGATCACGGGAGGGATCTCACATCTGCAGTACGCAGACGATACGCTCATCCTCATCCAGAATTCCGAAGAGAACATAGCCAACCTCAAATTCTTGCTTATGTGCTTCGAAGATATGTCTGGCCTGAAGATTAATTACCACAAGAGTGAAGTTATCGTGATGGGCCAACCCATGGAGGAACAGCAGAGAGTGGCGAACAAGCTGAACTGCAAACGTGGATCTTTCCCATTCATGTATCTTGGTCTTCCCATCTCGGACAGGAAGCTCCGCCTTGAGCAATGGCTGTTCCTGGTCCGCAAGCTGGCCGGCAGAATTGAACCCTGGCTGAGCAAACTTCTCACATCTGGGGGAAGACTGATCCTCTCTAATGCCTGCCTAGATAGCATTCCCATATTCGCCATGGGTCTTTTTCTTCTGCATGATGGGATCCATGCTAGATTTGACTCTCACCGCTCAAAATTCTTCTGGGAAGGAGCGGGCAATAAGCGTAAGTACCATATGGTCAATTGGCCTTCGGTTTGCCGACCAAAATCCTCGGGAGGGTTAGGCCTGCTCAACTCCAAAAAGATGAACATTGCCCTGTTGTCCAAATGGATTTGGAAGCTGTACCAGGACGATGCTTCTATCTGGGCGACTATCATCAGAGCCAAATACCGCGACGCCGATAACCTGTTCGAGGGATCTGGGCAGGGTGGCTCGCAATTTTGGAAAAGCTTGCACAAAATAAAGCACTTCTTCAAGCTGGGGGCGAAACATTTGATTGGAGACGGACGACGTACCTTCTTCTGGACTGACTGGTGGTGTCAAGACAGGCCCATCAAGGAAATCTTCCCCGATCTCTTCAACATCTGTGCTGATCCTAATATCTCGGTGGCCGCCGCTCTGGAATCTGGAGATCTTAACATTGTTTTCCGTCGATCTCTTAACCCTGAGGGAAGGCGACAGTGGGATGAGCTAGGGAGGCTCACAGAGTCCACTGTCCTTTCTAACAGCAAGGACAAGGTTACTTGGCACTTGGATTCCTCGGGCAAGTTCACGGTGCAATCTTTGTACGCCAAGCTGTCTCAAGGGGCGTCCGTCGCTTATTATAAAGATGTGTGGGAGGCCAAAGTGCCTTTGAAGATCAAAATTTTTGCTTGGCAGTTAATCCTTGACAGATTGCCTTATAGTCAACAAATTGCAACACGGCATGGTCCTGCCTCGGGCAACTGCGCGCTCTGCGGACAGGTGGAAGATGCCGGGCATATCTTCTTCTCTGCTCCCTTGCTAGGTTTGCTTGGAGCGCTATCCGGCAGATCCTGGACTGTAATTGGAACCCGGGAAACTTTCCTCAATTCCATGCCATCCTATCTAGTCTTGCGGGAAGGGCCCGTAGACTCCTTTGGTTTCTTTTTCTCGCCCAAGCCTGGGCCCTTTGGAACATTCGTAATAAGCTAACTATCGAGAAAAAAGTTATTAATCATCCCGCTAACGTGATTTTCAAAACTGCTATTTTCATTCAGCTTTGGAGCGGCAAGGCAAAGCCAAGCGATCGGGACGGTCTACGGTGGCTGGAGAACAAGCTGAGGGAGCTACACGTCGCCGTGAGACCAGAGCACACAAGTCCTGAGACCAGAGCACACAAGTCCTTGAAGAAGCAGTAGCGCGGTTCCTCCTGCCCCGGATATGTCTCGTGCTCCGTCTGGGACTAGCTATGCGTGTCGTGTTTACCTACCTTTTACCTCGTCTAGTTGTTTTACTTTGGCTAAGCTGTATGCCGCAGCATTGTATAACTTGTTGAACCTAAGGGCTTTATTAATTTAAAGTCGGGCATTGTGTTGCCTTTTATCTAAAAAAAAAACTAGCACACTGAACTCTATTGTTCTCCAAGCTTCGGGATCAATGGGCTGATGCTCAGGTGCAGACGTAGCCCAAGCTCCAATAAAGGATTGCTCGAACGAAACAGTGCAAGGCCAAATTCTCAGGTGGTAAATAACTAAAAACTATCAGAATACAGTGAAAACAACAAACGGTATTTGCCAGATTGAATGAGGAAAGCAACTATATGGAACAAAGCACTCCCCACGCCAAATCAAAACACAGTTCGTAAACCGACATACAGAATAGCGTAAAGCATATAACTCTTCGTGTAAATGTGTGTGCATCCGCTATTCCAACTGTGAAGAAGTCACTGCACTGCCTTCGTTGTCGATATCCATGAATGATATGGTACCACGTCTTTCAATCACAACCCTGCCATATAAGGACACCATGATTTACGAGTTTGGCATGATTAAAAAAATGAGAACAACGGTAACAAGTGTGTCATTTTCCTATATAAATAGTGGTAGTACTCATAGACATATCTTGTTCAACATGCAGTATGTATCTTATTCATCTGCAAATGCCTACAGAATGGAAGCTGGGAGGAGGTGCTTCTTCTATCTCGACCATGTTTTACAACGGCGTTTTTTACAAGACCTCTAACAAAGAATCTTCTGAGATTATTGAAGTCGACCGCAAGATGCCAGTAGTTGTAGGCGGAGCACAAACAATCATGCGAGGAGACGTTCAGTGTATGACCTTGGGACGGTGATATGGTATTAGCAGGAACGATACCCCGGCTCTTTCCCTCGTCTAGCTCGTTCCCGAAACAAAGCCACAAAACCCTAGATCGGTTCCCCAGTTTGATCGGTTCCTAGAAGAAAATGAAGAAGACCAAGGTGCTGATCAAGATCAGCGCCCCCTCAAGATCTGATTCCGCGTTTTGATCGTTGGTGACTCCAAAAAAAAAAACCCACCCTCCTCCCCAATGGTGTCCTCTTCCTCGGCAACCGCAATGGCGGCTGCTCTTGGGGCGCCTCCCTCGGATAGTCACGTGGGCGAACTTCCTCCTATGAAGATGTTGGTTCTTCCTGCCGTTCGTGCTGCTTTTGTCATGGGGCTGCTTGACGACTCCGATGCCACGGCACGCGAAACTCTTGAGGAGGAAGACAATGACAAGAAAATCAAGATGGTTCCCAATCCCCTCTATGGTGTGTGGCTCGCCCGAGATCAACAAGTTCTGAGTTGGTTTCTCAAAACCCTATCTCCCGACATCCTGTCTCATGTCCTTGGTGTCGAACATTGTGTTAATGTGTGGTCCTCAATTATGGAGCTTTTTTCGTCGCAATCTCAGGCACAGCGTAGCTCTCTTTCCAACACAAAGAAATTAGATATGAAGGCTAACAAATTTATCACCGCTGAATATAAATATACCGCATTGCCTCTTTCCATCAATTCGGACTTTTGGGATAATTTGCTAGTGCATCAATTCTATATGGTATCAGAGCCAAGAGGTCTCAAGTTCGAGACCTTCTCACACAACATTAAAAAACAAAGAAAAAAGATTCTATGGCCTCCACCGAAACCCACGCTAAAGACTAAAATAGCCTAGATATGAGGGGGAGCGTTGAATATAAATATACTGCATTGCCTCTTTCCATTAGTTCGAACATATGTGATAACTGGCTAGTGCATCAACTCTATAGTTGAATCAATAATTTGCTACTTTAGCTAGCTAGTTAAATTCACTAGTGGCAGCTTGCGGAAGATGTTATATCCTGTTATACTGTTCTGTTAAATGAATTGTTGTTCTAGTGTATAAATTACTGTTCTGGTATAATATTGCTATCAAAATTTATAAAAAGCATCCGCTATTTTTTAAAATTTTCACAAACAAATTAGTGGTATGTCACTGCACACCACGAGTATTTTGTTACTGGTGGCACGGGGCTGGTGTGTCAAATACACGCCACTAACGTTGTTTTTGACACGCCACCAACATGCTATTCTGCACTAATGGAGGGACAAATGACACGAGGAGCCACTAGAGACGGCTCAAAGAGGTGGTGACAACTACATGGAGTCCACAGCTGAAGTGCATGGAGACATAATGGGATTGGTGGACTAGGGTCAGACAATGATAGATGTGTTATGAGGGAAGCAACTTGTGCATGAGTTGTCGTCACGGGGTGGTTAAAGAAATTGAAACCCAAATTGAATCTTCATACCGTGTAATGAGGGAAGCAGCTTTGATACATGTATGATATAGAGTACGAAAAGGATAGACACAAAATGAAATGTAGAGTCCTATCACAACCCAACTATATGCCTAACAAATTACCCTCTAATTCAAACTGAACAAGATCCGTGAAAAGACAAGGTGTGGTGGCATCAATCATGGTCTTACATAGTTGAACCAAGAAAGGAAAAGGCAGGTAATATAGTTAAGTGGTCAATTACCTTCTTGTCCCCATCAAATAGAGATGCGGAATGTTTCTAATGGTGGCAAAGGTAACCATCCGCTCAAGCCTGCAGAATATGATGCAACCGGTTTCAGAATCCACCGAAATTGTAGTTAGATAATATGAAAATTATCAGTAAGGATGCGTAAGCCTGCATTTTACGTATGTGATGATACAGTCTGGTGAGTAGTTACCTAGAATTTCTGGAGTTCCAGATATGAATAATGCCATCTTCTGAACTTAAAATTAGATATGGAAGGTCTCGTAGGGAAACGACAGAATGAACAGGAGACATGAAAGCTCTCAATGTATGAACGCATGTTTTTTTCTGCAAGTCCCATATCTGATTACATGAACAGAAAACGTGCATTATTTTCTAAAGGTAGTGTATTATTATAAATGGTGTGGTTACTAAAATAGTTTATTTATGAATGAAAATGACGTATATACCTTGGCAGTACAATCATTAGATCCAGTGATCAAATAGTGTTGATCATTACGTTTAAAGAATTCCAAGCAGTTTACTTTGTCAGAATGCCCAGAGAGTGTGTAGTTAGATGTAGGAGAATCAAGGTACGACACCTAATCACCAAGCATCCGCAATCAGTGTAGCAGGTATCAAGTCTCAGCTTCATCAAATTTGGGTTTCAGTAAAAGAAAAAGAGAAACTTAAACCTTTATTGTGAAATCATCTGAAGCAACAACAAAATAGTTCGTGTCCTTCGGGTTAAATACAGCAGGCCACTCAAGACAATACTGTACAGCCTCAAATGTTTGTGTGCACTTCCAGTCCGTGTTTTCGTTAATGAGATTTGGCGAGCCTTTGTTCCAGCCCCAAAGTTTTATCGGGCCAGCTGATAGTGAACTAACATACGATTTGGTTGAATGATCGGCCAGTCTTATATCAAAGTAGTCAGCAGATTTGAAACTAATTATTTTTTGAATACCCCTTCCATAATTGTACACATGGATGAAGCCATCAGATGTCCCAGCTACAAACTGTTGTTTTTGTGCAACAAATTTAACGCAATAAGCTGCAGGAAGGGCCATCATCTTATCAGTATAACAGTAGGACACAAAAGACATTTCTTGTTAGATAATCATATCAGAAGTATACGTTTTGTACCGCAGACTGTGCGCAGAGGGGCCATGTCCTGATAGTACATACACATGAATTTGTTAGTTGAACTCAAGAAAAAGAAGGATAGATTTTCATCTGCCAATAAAATGTAGTCTTTTCAAAAAAAAATTACATATCTAGTAATAGCAGTGAAAAAACGATTCAACGCCAAAGAGAAAAAGAGAGTGGTTATTTTTAGACTACACAAAAAGGGGCCATCACCAAACCAAAACATAAACCTCTTATGGGTAAGAAGTATGTTCATATATAGATACGGAACTAGAAGTACATGCAATAATTATACTGAGAGAATGTGTTGACTTGCCGACGTATCATAATTGTGCAGGCGAACCTCACTGTAGCGGCTTCCACTTTCATAACCTGTTAAAATCCTGTGTGATCAAAACAAAATTGTCAGCGAAGGATAATGGCATCACCAACATTCACTTGAACAAACTATTAGACCTTTGAGTGAATATAAGGTTACACACTCACAATCGGTCTGTTGGGTGTACATCCAGGGCACACAGTTCGGCAAAATCATTACGGCTCAGACCCACGATGATCTGATTTCAAGCAAAGTTCTCGTCAACATTCGATAACTGCTAGCTCAAAGTCAGGATCTATATGTGGAAGCGAAAAAGAAGAAGACTACCTTTGTAATAGGTGGGATTGCCTACCACACCGTAGCACCATCCATGTAAAAGGCCAACAACAGCAGAAAGACGAGACAAATGAAAAGGAAACATATGAGTGTATAGATGCAGCTAACGTGGGTGGTAGATGATATTTCAGTGCCACTTCGGAAGCCTCTTAGCATGCAATTAGAATCTTAGTTAAATTTAGACTGTTAGGATATTGGTCCAGTTCATCATAAGCCCCTATTACTAAACTTGCTCCAGTTCATCATATTTTGCACATATGTAAATGATCATGTTTAAAACACTACAAGGATAGACTTCTACCCATATTCTACGTGTATGATATTTTCATAATTGGTTCATATGTATCAAGGCCGGTCGGCACCAGCTACATAAGACACCCTCTGTTTATAAACATAAGACTTTTTGGGAGTTCAAATTAAACTCCCAAAACGTCATATATTTAGAAAAGAAGGGACTGTATAACAATTCTTTGCGTAAAATACATTATGACTTACTAGAGAGCATGTAATAGAAGTTTCTTACTTTGACTACTAAAATACATATAAAAAGGGTAAATTAGTAAGCTGGATAATAGTATAAATATATTTGTCCTAAACCATAGATGTAAAATATTTTTTTTCCTAATTTTCAATTGTATGTGTAGGAAAATTTATGGCAAGGATACATATTAAGGATCGTTCAATGTATAAAAGGCATTTTTATCTAAAATGCAGGGAGTAGAAACTTATAAAAAATAGTTCTCCTTGAGAAAGAGCAAGACATGCAAATTATTTTGATGGGAAAATATTTTGAACATATTTAACTGTAGAACAAATTTTTGATGTATTTTAATGGAGAAAAACTATGGTTTCTCGCTTGATATGCATCAAATCACCCAATTAATTAGTTGTTATGGCCATTCTGTTGCTGCCATTGAAAAAATAGTAGGGCAAAGACACAATGGACGCATATTGGCCTCTTTTTTTTATCTTATTGAAGCGAGTATCAAGTGCCACATCAACAGAGACAGATAAACGTAGCAGCTTTGGACGGGAAACAGTGCGCACAAATGTTTCTTTAAAAATATGAACTAACTTACCGGAAATGGTGTCTCTCCTTGGCGAGTAAAAATACCTTCCAGCGCCAGCTCATGCACAACATTCCCCATCTCTTTGGCTTCCTCGAAAAATTCATTACACAGACTGATCTTTAAATGTCACGTACCTATCCCCCAATATGCTGCACTCAAGGATCACTCCATCTGTACATCCTACAACGATAGTGTGAGTGGATTTGGCATGCAAAATACCGCCTTTCCGCTTGAACCTAAATGCCACGTGTTGGTCTGTATTGTTTACTAGCTCGAGTGAGGGCGACTGGAGATGGACATTATCAGGTAGCCTGCCGGGGCCTACGATCACCTGCATCAGATGAAATTTTACGGTTAATGACCATCTTGATTGGAAATTTTCTGTGCTACAGAACAAAACACATAAGGAATAACTGGGTAGGCAATTAAACCTTTGACAGGTAGTCAACTTCCATCGATTTCTCCGGAGCAGACATGTTAGAGTCCTGCATGCAAACCAGTATGTATCATAAGTGTCTCGTCAGAATTAATGAAAACTATAGCGGCTGGATATATGTACCCTTCTAGTCCTATCTAATCTAATTTTTTTGATAACTCTCGTTTACTTTTGTGCTTCACCTCAAACATTAAACATAAAAATAGAAGATTTTGCTTGTGCTCCTCTATGGAGCTATCTCAGGACTATTGGTCTGCCCATCCTGCCATCCACCAAGCAACATCGCTTTGGCAGGCTTGACTGGGTTAGGGCACAATTAAGTGACAACATGGATGACATGATTGCGTTGAGCAGTGATGCCTGAGCAGGGCAATACAGGGTTAGCACCAGCAGCTATATTCATGTACGCTTTTCCCATTTTTCTGAATATAAAATTCTTAAGGGTTGGGACCTAGGTCACTTTCCCATGCCTGTCTCCAACCTTGTGGTGCAAGGATGTGTATATCCATGCGCAATATTGATGTACTATAAACTAGTGAAAATTGCCAAGGGACAAGTGAGTAGGTGTCTATTTTTCCAATTTCTCTTTTCGATGGTTATTTTTTGGTAGAATTGGTTCGCTTCATTTAAAATAAATACATCACGTGTCAGCGTGCCTTTGAATATCTGACCTAGATCACTCTACTAGAACGAGGGTATGATTGGGGTCAGTGGTAAAAAAAGAACACATTACAACGGACATTGTGGCGAAGAACCGAAAGCAAGTCCAACCACATGCCTTCTCCCTTATAGGGGCTAGGAAACCACCTGCTTAAACTTAACCTATCCCTCTAGCAGATCTACCTCTACCTTGCTCCCTTGCGCTCAGCCAGTCCTTCCATTCATCCGCGACACGACCAGCAAGGGCCGTCGCAGTGCAGGTGTTGTTGTCAAAGATGTGCGCAATGCGTTCCAGCCAGATTGAGCGCAAGGTAAGCAGAATTAGAGAATTGATCGATCTCTGCTGCTTACACACCACCTGACCCACAGCATCCGGCCACCAAGATGTCAACGATGCCGCAGTGGAAGGAAGCAGCTGTTGCATCCCCTGCCGTCGCAGTACTCTGAGCCAAACCATGCGAGCATACGTGCACCGCAGCAGTAGAATATCCTAAGGAATACTCGCTCTGTTCCCTTGATTAGGGCGTATATATTTTTTATAGTTTTCATCAAAGCATAAAGGCTCAAGTTTGGAATTGCTGTGATTTTTCCCAACATACCCCTCCGTAATTTATTCGGCATGTAGCTCAACTAGCCAATAGTTATCGGTGTATGCAGATTTTAAGAGAAAAAATGGTGTGCATGCTGCTCTGATTGGCTAAGCATGCACCAGCGGGCCTGCGCAGAATTATACCAGCAAAGGGGCGTGGTCGTTGCATGCAGGACGTGGGTGGTTAATTCCCTAGTTTGCTTGGGCTACGAGAGGAAGGGAGGGATATTAGGAGGTAGTAGTTATTTATGAGGGGTGACGTTGGAAACTAATCTGCTGCGTGGATATGCTTAATCTCCTTGCATAAAATTTATGCCTTGTTCGCAGGAATTTTTTGGAGTATTTTTAATGGTTTATATCTCAATCGGTAGAGAACAACCAAAACAGTTGATTCAACCATTAAATCTTACCCCCATTCATGCCCTGGTTGCCATCATCTCTATGACAATGTCTCTGTCGATCAAAGGCTAGTAGGGGATAAGGAATCAAGCTAGGGTTGAGGGAGCTATGTTGTGTGCTCTGAGGAGGATGAAGGATATATGCGGTAAGGTTCCGATCACACAATCTCAAACTAACATATCCCAATGTGTGCATCCTGGTTTCACTCCGTGAATCTTAGTTGGTGGCCGAATTGTAAAGTGAAACAGTTTGTAATGGGAGTCTGGTTTTAAATTTTGGTTGGCCATTGAATTAAAACATCTGTCCATCACGTGAAATGAAAATTCCCACGCAAAACTATTACATAAATATAACTTAAGATTGATGTTTCTACAAGATTCATGTTGTGTAAGTTTAAACTTAATGCTTAGGCTCATGATTTAAAATGTTTTTCACAGACGAAAAAGATTGTTTATTATTGCCAGGTCAAAAAGTTCATGAATTAACAAACTAGGAAGTCTTTATTAATGCAGTCCGATGATCTCACCTCAGATGTTGTGTTTCCTAGTACGCTATCTACATTTAACTTATGCTCACAAGAATCCGTTGATCCTGGCTCATAGCCCACATTACCAAAGCACATGACTGAAATTGCATTTGCATATCCAATGACAACCCTGTAAAATGAAGGAAAATTCTTTTAGAAGTAGGTGGAGTATTCTAGAAGATGGTGAAAAGTAAATGAAATGTATCTTTTTTACATTAACTAATTTTAGCATCGGTAATTAATAAGGTTGTCCATTTTCTGACAAATGGTTTAGAGGCATTTAAATGTGGTTATATAGTTCATTTGATATATATATCTATACATCCATATACAGTAAACACCTACGTTCGTTTTATACAAGCTAGCTAGTGAGTACCTAGGATAATTTCGATTATGTACGGATAGTATGTGAGTATACAAGACCCACCTAGATAGGACATATAGTATTTGTAGTTGGTAATATCGAAAATATGCCAAAATTATGAGCTCACGTGTAGTTCGCTTGGCGGCTTCTTATAAACACTGAATGAACATAGTCCAAATGATATCCTAGTTTAACGAGAAATTATTATACATGCAGACATTCTATTCCACCTATAAGTAGCAGGTATCAAAGCAATGGTCTTGGGCAGTTTAAAAAAGAATAAGAGGAAATTATTGATTACCTTTGTGGATCCATCAAACAAGAAAGTCGACATACTGATGCACAGCAATTTTGAAAGACTTTCTCAACCCTGTTGAGAGGAAGAATTCACTTACAAATTTCCCTAAACGTTATTATACAGTACAGGAAAAATGGTAGCAGAATAAGAGAAAATAAATTTACCCAAACTAGGAAATCTATGTGCACATGTAGTACCACAATACATGAATAATAATGTATAAATTGGCACAGGTTAAACAAGAAGGGTGGGGAAGGAAAATAAACCGGTTAGCCTAACTTCCCAATCCAGTGTATTGGTAAATATATGAATATATATAGGCCTGAAGTTAGCTAAGTTCGAAAATGTTGGCAACTTGTCTCTAGGATTTTGCCGCATTTCCTTGGTAACAAATGAGTTGCAATAGTATTAAGATGGAACCACATTGGCATGGTAAGTTAGGGCAACCAACTTTGGTCGTTACCTGAAATTGGCAGAGTTCCACAAATGCACAGTACCATTGCAGGAACCTGTAATTAGGATCGGGAGATTTGGAGAGGAATAGACATACATTACTCTAGACATGAAAGCTTCGAGTGTATGAACACACGTCCTTTTCTTTATATCCCATATCTGATTCACAAAAACAGACGATGCATCAAGGTTATGTGCACTGAAGTATTACACTTTTCAGCTAAGATGTTATATGTATACGAGAAATATATTATATATATGTACCTTGGCAGTACAATCATCAGAGACCGTAATCAAATACTGATGATCATTACATGTGAAAAATTCCAAGCAATTCACTTTTTTTGAATGCCCAGACAGAAAGTACTTAGATTCTGCTGAATCAGGGCCCCACATCTGCACATAAAACGAATAGGAGTCTGTAGCTATGATCTAGTAGAGAAACTCTTATAATATTTTTTGTGGGCAAGAGAGAGAATTCCAAACCTTAATTGTGTGCTCTGAAGCACTAGCAATGGTAATGCCCATCGGGTTAAATACGAACATGCGTTCAGTAGAGTATTCTGTCATAAATGTTTGGATGCACTCCCAGCCCCTGTTCCAGTCCCAAAGCTTTGCCTGGTTGCATTTAGGTGACACTGACAACATATACGTCTGGGTTGGATGAACGGCCAGTGTTTTGACAGATTTAGCTTCAGTATTAGCTCTGAAACTTTTAATCTTTTTCAGTTTATCGTAGCTGTACACATGGATGAAACCATCTTTTGTCCCAGCCACAAACCATTTCTTCCATTCAATAAATTTAATGGAGGAGACTGCATTAGATATATCATCAAGTTATGAGTATAGCAGTATGATAAAAGAAACGTCAGATTAATAGATAAGTCAAAAGGCAACACCTTTTTCCCTTGAGACTTTAAACGAACCCACTAGCTTCTGTCGGTATACGAAAAGTAGTTAGTCCATGCACATAAATAATAATAATTATTTTTTCTTTAACAATGATTTGTCTAATAGCAGTGGTCATAACAGAGTGAGAATTTTGTTCGAATTTGGCAGCTCATAACACAGGCAGTATTGTCCACATTAAGCCAATCTTCCACACAAGATCAAATCATATCAAATTCGTTTTTCCCTTTGTGTGGGTCATGATATTAAATAGCGGGCATGTTCACCAACTTCATGCATGTTAATGGAGTATGTTAAAAACATGTTAATTATTTTGGTACGGATTATGCTTTAGTGTGCCAAACATGTTTTCCTATAAAGGTTAAATCTTCTCGTCTTCCCTACACAATGGTGGTATCGCAAGGATCAGACTTTTTTGGTAATGAGGCAACTCATGGAGTCAGGGTAGGCCTTATGCTCTATGGCACTGCAATCAAGAAGTGCTCTGTTCCTTAGTGTAACACGTACTCAAAACAGTATATATAATAGCTTCACCAAGGTGATGGAAAGGAAAATCAGATTACCTGCACGCATGATGCTCTCAGACG
Organism: Lolium multiflorum; assembly: GCA_030979885.1. Lineage (NCBI taxonomy): Eukaryota > Viridiplantae > Streptophyta > Magnoliopsida > Poales > Poaceae > Lolium > Lolium multiflorum. The sequence continues at coordinate 249,736,341 of CM061752.1, read as the reverse complement.
AGCTGTAGTGTTGTACTGGCCAGTTATTTCCTTTTCGCTCAGTTGTTTTGTTAGGCTGATATATAGTTGGCTGCCTGAGGTTTTATCCTGTGACATACTAAAAGAACTGAGCTATAACGCTGTAACGCTGTGACGTGTCATTTCATTTTCAATGAAGATGGAATAGGCCCTATTGATCTAAAAAAAAATAGATTTACCAAGGTAATTAAAAATTTGTTTCTCCGTTATCATCAAGAGTACACTACATATTTTTTTTATGTATTGGTCCATTAAACGAAATAGTCTACCCCAACTTGCTTGGGAAAAAAGGATTTCATGGTGTTGTTGTTGAAATAGATGAAGCATTTACACTTGCCTGTGTCTCATAGCTCCAGATGCGAATGCGTCCATACTTGTGTCCAATTATTATCCTATGAAATAAGTCAGAATATAAATACCACATGTACCAACATATATATGTAATTAGTAAACGTCCAAATCATAGAGGAATAAACACTTATGAACAAAACAATTATGTAGCTTTTCAATAGGAAGTGCATTCACCATTGCTTCGTTGGGTTTATGTCCCAGCAACTTATATCCTTGTAAGGTATGTCCACATGTAAAACCTAACCAGCAAGGTTGCAATTAACATTCAAACTGAGTAACAAGGGACAAATAGTAGTAACCAATGGAAGAGTTTTACTGTGCCAGTATATCTGTATCTGCGAATAAATATACAAATAACACTTAATGGACGAATATAAATATTTTTAATATTTTATTGCAATTATTTTAGTTTGTGTTCACAAGTGAGGCAGGCATTTTGGGCGTTTTTGGATTGCATGAATAAAACATGATAATAGGTAACATCCCATGGGATGTAAAATGCTTATTGTGACTCATGTCTATATGATTTTTCTAATCAACTCACCTCAGACGTTATAATCCCTCGTTGTGGAGTACAAACAACTTTCAGTGTCACCTCACGCACCATATGCCCCATCTTTTTGGTTTTCTCAAAAAAATCATCCTGCTCATATGTTTCAGATGACCAGTTGTGCTCATCACCTAGTATAGTACTCTCCAGGATCAAATCAAAGTATTTATGTTCTGGAAGCTTCTCCTGCTTATATGTTGTCACAACAAGAGTGTAGACAGACCTCGGCGGCACAATGCCAAATAGTGGCAGCCTCACGAAGCACATCTTGTTCCCGCTATTGTTTATAAGACGAAATGGGACGTGCTCATCTGTGTTGTTGGTTAGCAGCAGTGAGCACTGTATAGACTTGTTGGGCTCGAATGGAAATCGAAGAACTAATGGTTGGACTTCAAGAAGATCGCTGGAACCTAGATTCACCTGCAGGAGTAAAGAAGTTGTTTTGTTATGGGAAAATATTCCTTATAGCTCCAGAACACACTGGAGATTTTTTATTTAAAAAATTTGACTAAAATCCTAAAATAAATTATACAACTGCATACAGAAATCTAGTATTTACGTCAGAAGTTACCTAAAAAAACATTTTATTTTGAGCTAGCCAAAAAGAGAGAAATTTGAAGATAAAAATGAGTTATTTTCCTTTTTGTAACCACAAAAAAATAGCCCAAAATTTAACCTTGTTTACCAAAACTTTGTAGAAATATATAAAACAGATGTGCCACAAATTTTTGGAATTTTATTGAACTCTAATTTACTATTTTCAATCAAAACCGGGGTGCCACAAATCCGCATTTGTTATTTGTTAGCATCTCAGTGGTCCTCTACTTGATTAATTTCCCTTCCATATAGGAATGCTCAACTAAAGAGAACTTTAGCTAGCTTCGTACCAGGTGTCCCGACGGCTTTACGGCTTGCTGGCATCCACATGACAATATGACAAACATTAGAATGATTAACAAAATCAATTGCTAAAATTCTTCAATTTTATTATAGTATGTCAATAAGTGCTAACTTTTTCCTTTTTAATGTAGAATTCAAAAAGTTTAGCTTCAGTAATTCAAACACATAAACTAGCTAATAGCCATTGAACTAACAACCAAAATGCAGTTGCTTAATTTCGAAGAGAGACAATTTAAATATAAATAAAAATCATCTTCAAACATGATCGAATAGATAATGCGTAACAGAAGATTGTAATCTGAAAGACATTTTAGATCTGCTAATGAAATGAAATAAGACAATATGCATGGGGAGCTAATACATTTCAGAATAATAAAAGATACATATAACAAACTCAGTAAATAAAATTATTAGTATTTGGTTAGCTAAAAAAAGGCTCTAAATAGAGGTTGTCCGAGTATTTAACATACCTGACTACTTTCTGTTTCATTCAGCCGAGCAACTATATGATGTATACTAACTGGTCGCTTCTCTGGGTTGGTGTCAATACACTCCATCCCTATCTCTGTGCATACTCGAATTTGTTCGAAACTGGTGTCTCCCTGTGATTTGTCCAATCTATTACTCCAACTTTCAAGTACCTAAGAAGTTGCAAGCATGAGTTACGATTCATAAAACTAATATAAATGCAATGTTATTTTATATAGGAAACCAAAGTATGGATGTATATATAGCACATGCAAACCTCACACTTAATGTTAACACGTAATAGCACCGACTCAATCATCAAACTACCAATAATTCTAAAAAAAGGTGTCTGTAAAATTTCTAGTCAGATTTAGCACAATGTAAGTTCTCCATTATGAAATATATAGTGGAGATGGTATATTTAACTCAATGGGTATGGGTTCAACTGTTCAAGCATATTTGATGCGACGTTAGGATTACTACTGGTATATATATAAGTAAGAAAACGTTTATCCATGTTTCTTTGCACAAACTTGTAAGAAAGATGAAACTCACTCCCAAGATTAAAACTTTATATGATAATTAGCTATTAATTATTCTAAAAAAACACCGATAAAATTAGGATGGGCAAGTGGTTCAAAATACTTCTGGATTTCTAGTATAGTGCAATGGAATAAGTCGGCCAACTGACTTCATAGTATTTTTTGTATGTTGTCCACTACGCTTTTAATTTCAGTTGCAAACTGAATAACTTGAGCTATTAACATGTAATTAGCTATTCTGAAAATTAGAGCCGCACTTTACTTACATTCAGTTTATATATTTTGTTATTGTATTTCGTAGGTTCAAAATATGACATTTACACTAGTGTTAAATGGCTATTGCATTTTATCTTTTGACATTTTTCTGAACCACAGTTGTACTTAGGTTTTGCTACTGAATTGACTGATTTAATCACTTCTATACTAATTGCACATGACTAATTAGAAAGAATGAATATGAGGTACATTCATTCTTCAAATTATAACTTATTTTACAGAATATACCTGAGGTAGTTAGCTATAAGAACAGAATTGAAATTTTGTTAGGAAATATTAGTTTACCTTGATACACATGGAATATTTATGTTTGATTCTTTGACAGACAATTTGTTTATTGGCCTATTTGACTTTGTTTAAATAACGAATGACTCACCACGTCTAGAAAATATTGAGGGATTTTGGGCAAGGTTAGTGTGTAAAATTATTTTTGATACATCGAGCCTTTATCATAGAAGCGTGACACAGAGAGTTCTTACAGTGTCGACAGCTTGATATCCCCTCTTTCCAGTCAAAACCTCTACGAGTATAACACCAAGACTATACAAGTCAAACTTGTGTGTGATCTCATTACTAGTGAATTCCGGAGCCAAATATCCTCTGCATGAAAAATATATAATCAAAGATTCTTTTTATAGAATGATCAACACCAATGGATGTTGGCTCAACAGGAAGGAAATTATGCTGCCATCAATGAAAGCTCAGCGGAAGTGCAACATAAATCATAGCGAATGAGAAGTATTAGCTTGCAAGAAGCTTAGATGTCTTACAGCGTTCCACCCACTTTTGTAGCAACGAAACGGCTCTTATCTTCCTTGAAGATTCTTGATAGACCAAAGTCAGAGATTTTGGCTACCATATTAGCATCTAGCAATATGTTCGCGGGTTTTAGATCTAGGTGGATGACTTTTTTCTGGTGAAGATAACTTAACCCCTCGCAGATCCCTTTAATTATTTTATACCGCTTGCTCCAGTTAAGTCCACCAGATGCATCTGCAAAAAAGAAGATGAAAACAAGCTGTATATTAGCCTTTGAAGCACTTGGCAGCCTCAATATATGAATAAAAGAAAGTGTACGACGGGATAAGTAACCATGAGATGCTTGAAAAAATAATCTCCAATAGTTCAGGTTAATTATAACTCCCCACATCCTCATAGAAAACATCTAGGAATTTATTATTAATTCGGAACAAACTCTCGTAGTGAGCCTCATGGTACAAAACCTGGAACCATCCGATCTATCTTCAATGGACGACTACCATGTATTTGCAACAATTATATTATAAATATATGCTAAAACTGAAATTTCAGAGAAGTATTCACATTTGCTTTGAATTTGCGCATTCCAAGTCATTACAGATTAAATAGATATCATGCTTCTGATGGTAGAATAAATCATTATTAACGAAACAAAATCGTGGGAGCCGTAATTTTCAGTGATATATATGAACAAAACAATGGCAGAAAAAAATGTTACGTGTCAGATGATACTTCATACCTTGGATATACCCATCGAGGCTTCCTTTAGGCAGGTACTCAAAGCAGAGCAACCTTTGTTGTACGTCTGCCATGACAACCTTTCCGTTCAAATCTGCCATAGTGCCTTGCGTATCAGCGCAGTATCCTAGAAATCTCACTATATTTGTGTGATTCGCCTTGAGCAAACATTCAACCTCTCGTTGGAATTCCTTCTCATACATGTAACAATTGGATAGTCTCTTCACAGCGACGGTCAGCCCATTAGCGAGCATTCCCTGCAGACAGAGCCGGAAGATGCCTTGTCAGTCAATTGTTTGAGAAAAAGACCACGAACTCAGTCCACATACACAAACTTCATAACCAAATTGCATCCAACCAAATCAATTGGTGGAAAGATTAGACTAACCAGAGACAAAACCAAATCACAAAATCGAGCTGAAAGGATTTCGTGTGTTTTCGCACCCAAACGCGAGATCATGAGCCCAACGCCAAAATATAGCTAATCTTCTGAGCGCCGGTGTTCCCCGCCGACGGCGCGCAGCGGCGTTGACCCACGCACAGCTTGAGCAGCGCCCCAACCGTCGCTGCAGCCGCATCCTGGCACCGGCGGCAAACCACATCGCGCCATCGATGCGTACGCACTTGCTGATTTGGTCCAGGATATATGGCGTCAAAGGATCCTTGCCGGAGGAAGACGCGGCGGCGGCGGCGGCGTCAGTGAGGCCAATCCAACAGAGAACCCGGGTCGGAAGGGGGCCATGAGATCCTGTGCCGGACGAGGACGCAACGGTGGCGGCAAAGATCGGTCCGTGAGCGGACCATCAGAGGAGATGGTCGTCGATTTGGGGATTTAAGAGCATCTCCAGTCGCGTCCCTCAAAAAACATCCGGCACAAATGATTTGGGGCACGTTTAGGACCGCGCCGGACAAAAAGAGATCAAAAATCTGTACAGAAAAGAGACCCTTTCCAGCCGCGTCCCTCAAACAGCGTCCGGATGCATGCATTTTAATAGAAGGGACCACCCCATGTGGGAAAAGTAGGTGAGAGAAAGTGTGGGAAAACTAGCATGTGGGGACTAGGGGCTGCATGCATGCATATGGGCTCTCATTTTGTATCCGGCGTCCCCGGTAGAGACTCTATAGGCGCTATTTAGCTTTGGGGACGCGACTGGGACACGATTTTCTCCATTTCTTGTCCGCCGTCGACGCGACTGGAGATGCTCTAAGAAACATGCCCAGGATGGGGAAGACGACTACTACAGTTGATCCATCAACGGACTCACCAACGGTTTGAAACCATTTCGTTCAGCCCAAAGTCCAAACCAAATCCAAAATCCAAGATCCAAGCCAGTCACCGCTAAAGCCAGTTGAAACCAGACATATGCTCGATATTAAAAAAAAAACAAGTTGAAACCAGACTTCAAGCATGCCCATTAACAGGGAGGCTGCTGTATATGAAAATTATGAATCTTATGAATTGGCGTCGTACTGTATTACTTACCTTGTACACCACCGAGAAGGCGCCTCTACCAATCTCCCGATCATCGGAGAAACCACCTGTGATGTCTTCCAAAAGCGACAGTGGCAGGGCCTTGGGCTCTGAGGTTTCATCTAGCAGCATGCACTCCAAGTCATTTCGGCTGCTAACCTGCCGATCCATACCGCAGCTAGAACCCCCTGAAAGTCTGAAACAAGAGCACGCTACACAACTGGCCACTCAACTTCACAAGTGAACTGCAGATGAGAGATCACTCTGTTGTTCTGCAAAAAAACATTGATTGCTATATATAAGAAGAGGCATGTTCATGAACATCAAGGTAGCGATTGATCATGCGAGAAGGGCACATCTTCAACAGCAAGCACCAAAAATTAAACTAAGGGCTAGCTATCTTTCTTACCTGGAGAAGGATGTGCCTACTCTGCTTAGCATCAAGTCTCGGGTCTTGCAGGCGAGTTTCAGTCAGATGTTATCGCTTCTGTAATAATCAAGAGCACAGGGGAAGGAAGAAGAGGGAGGCGATGTGGTATGATCTAGCGGCATCCGGGACAGTCGCACCTTGATGATGGAACTGAACATATAGAAATAATTATTCAGTTGACTCCCCAGACATGTGGAGGCATGTGATCTATACTTTAATCTTTCTAATTTTTAACTGGAAACTCCGAAAGACACCTAGTCTTTTATGAACTGATGATAGATTTCAGTAATATGCACGCCGCGCTACATTATAATACGAACCTGCACGTGGCATCAAAGACAATGTATCATCAAGAAGCAAGTGTTGCTCGGAAACAAAAATATTGTTCACAGTGAAACGATCAAACAGATAAAAGCATCCTGGTTACACCGTTGCAATCGACGTGTTGCACGGTGGCGGCGAGGCCTAGCGTCCACCGGCGTCTATGATCAACTCAAAATCAGTCACCTTCCCCTCATATCTTATTTTGACAAAATGGAAGAGGCGTAATACAAGCAGCATCCCTTTGCCATTAACAGCAGCATCACATATCGAGCCAATCCTCGCTGCTTGATTCGGCAACAACTGTGGCAAATTTCAACTTCGAAAAGACATGACATATTGAAGTCGTATGTATTGATGTACACTGACGTGGCTTATATCACATGAGGCTTTTTACGGTACAATTTACTTGTCCGAGGGGTGAGTAGTATTGAGCCAGGGGTAGTTTAGGCAGTTCATTTTTTTCCTGAGAGGGCAGCTTGGTCCATGATTAGGGATCGGTGGGATCGATGGACCAGTGCGCAGCTTGGTTCATTTTTTTGGCTGAGAGGGCAGCTTGCATGGTCCAGCTCGCACGCACCCAACGCCGCTGCTCTCGCATGCCCCCACGCTCGCCCTGTTCTCCTCCCCCATCTTCCTCCAATGTTTTCGCTCACGCAACCCGTTCCCCTCGCCCATCTCCATTCTCTGCGCTGATGTCGAACGGACAATTGATGTCTTCATCGACTTTTTTTTTAAAACTCACAATATATTAAGCTAGCAAGCCGCCTCATTAAAAACCTTCCAGTCCCCTTAGGTACCCTGGTAAGGAAAAGAGTGCGTCTGAAACTTGCTGCCAATATCATAATTCAGTTACATCGTGTATCAGGCTGCTCAGAATGATATCTGGGGGGCTCATCGTCCCAATTACAATTATATTTATCTAAGAAACCAACCTTAGCAAGATCATGAGCATCCTTGCTTGCTTCCCTCGAAATATGGCTAAAAATAACACTACCTATGCTAGTGCTCAGGTCAATGCAGTCAGCATAAATTGCAGCTGGCTCACTCCACTAGGACTCAGATCCATTACAAGCATCAATTGTTTCAGATGAATCAGATTCAGCATGGACCGAGTTGCACCCTTTCCGTAGAGCGAGAGCCAGTCCCTCTTTCATCGCCATCGCATCCGCCATAGTAGCCGAAGCAACATGGGTAGATACGTTGTACTCGCTGCAATAGACCTTCCCTTATAATCACGCAAGACTGCGTTCGTAGCCCCTGCACGAGAGTCGGAGAAGAATGATGGATCCACATTGAGTTTGACTTGCCTCGGTTCCGGACATCTCCACTTCTCTGTATTATCAGCCAACAAAGGACGAGTAGCTCTGGCAGCATTAGTAGTAATAGAGAGAATAGAGATCTTACATCTATAAATAGGTGGAACTTGTTCATTGTGTGTTTTCCTTCTCCTGAGCCACCACAAATACCAGCACACCACCGATATCGTTTCTTTTAGACCAATATTAGAGAAACCAGGGAGTGAATTGTCTTGCCGGCGAAGAATATGTTCCAACATAGCAGACCCTGCCATATCGGCACTGGCGGCTTCCTCTATCACCGGTTGAATACCAAGCGAACTCCAAAGCTCAATAGCTGATTAGCATTGAAACAAAAGGTGACGAACGTCTTCAGGGCCTTGGTTGCAAATCGGACACCCCCCTGGGGTAGGAATGTGGCGATTCGCCAATATGCACTTCAGTGGAAGAATTCCATGGAGAGCCCGCCATATAAAGATCTTCACCTTACTAGGGATTTTAAGTTTCCACAATGTTTTCCACACTGGATTATTTATAGACCCGCCAGGGAGTGCCAACAGACCCGCCGAGGCTCCAAATTGGTGCTTCCATTGTACATGATACCCAGAACGTACTGTGTAGCGCCCATGTTTGGTGAAACTCCAAGCCAAAAAACCATCAAACGCTTAGTAATTAATTGGGATTTGAAGAATTTGGCCAACATCCACTGGACTAAATAAATTGCTCAACAATGCGACATCCCAGCCTCCTGTATAAGGATCTAGTAATTCTGAAATTTTTGTGATCACTGCATTACCTCGTGAAGAAATAATCTTCCATGAAGGACTGCTAGGAATCCAAGGGTCTTGCCAGATATTGATTGATTCACCATTGCCTACCCTACAAATATGTCCTCGCTTAACCACTACTAGGCCAGCTAGAATACTTTGCCAAGTGAAATAAGACCCTGCTTTAGGTCCCGCTTTTAGAATGTCACCCTGAGGATAATATTTAGCTCACAAGCCTTGGGCGCAGAGGGATGGATCATTGATTAGCCTCCATACTTTTTTTTCTAACAGAGCAAGATTAAAGGAATGAAAATCACGGAAGCCCATCCTCCATCATTCTTTGGTTAACACAGCTTCCACCAAGCATACCAATGAATTTTATTACTATTCTCATCATCTCCCCACCAGAATTTAGCAATCGCATCCATCATTCCCTTACACACCAATTTCGGAATCAAGAAAACCGACATAGCATAAACCGGTATTGCTTGGGCAACCATCTTCAGTAGAATCTCTTTGCATCCAATAGAGAGCTGTTTTTCTTTCCAACCATTGATGCGCTGAATAGTTCTCTCAATAAAATGCTGGAAACAATCACTCCTATCCGCACCCACCAGAGCAGGGAGGCCAAGATATTTATCAGAAAGAGCTTCTGTATCAATATGGAGAGCTTCACAAATTTCTGCTCTCATCAGGCTGTTAGTACAAGGTGAAAAGAACACACTTGATTTCGATAAACTCACCAATTGTCCCGAGTTTGCACAATAGGTATCCAAAACTTGTTGCAAGGAAGTTGCATTAGTCATATCAGCTTTCATGAGAATTAGGGAATCATCAGCAAATAGTAGATGTGAGACTGATGGTGCATTTGTGCACACCCTTACCCCATCGATGCCACCAACTTTTTCTTCATGCAGCAAAAGACTGGATAAACCCTCCGCACAAAGGAGGAACAAATAAGGTGAAAGGGGATCTCCCTGCCGTAGACCCCTAGTAGGAACAAACATATCTGTTTCTTCAGAATTAAAACGAACTTGATACCGAACAGAACGGACACATGCCATCAACAGAGATATCCACCTTTCAGCAAAACCCAACTTGCGCATCATATTTTCCAGGAAGATCCATTCCACTCTATCATAGGCATTATGCATGTCTAGTTTTACTGCACGAGAACCCACCCTGCCTCTTTTATTCTTAATAGAATGGATGCATTCATAAGCCAGAAGAACATTATCAGTTATCAGTCTTCCTGGGACAAAGGCACTCTGCATCGGAGAAATAACTTCTGGTAGAATTATCTTCAATCTAGTCGCAAGCATCTTAGATATAATTTTATATATAACATTGCATAAGCTTATAGGTCTATACTGAGTCACCAATTCTGGATTATCGATTTTTGGGATCAGAACAATCGTGGTATCGTTCCACCCCTCTGGAATAATTCCTGTATTGAGTGCTTGTAAAATTTCTTGAGTAATTTCGTCTCCACAGATGTTCCAAAACTTTTTATAGAAAATTGCATGAAGACCATCTGGGCTCGGAGCTTTGTAGTCACCGATACTAAGCATGGCTTTTCTGACGTCCTCAGCCGAGAACGGAGCAATGAGGTTGGTATTCATCAAGTCAGTAACCTTCGGATTAATCTTTTCCATCATTGTCGGATCCACCTGTGCAACCTCCGACGAAAACAGGTTAGCAAAATACTGAAAAACTAGAGGTTTGAGCTGATCAGTACCTTCCACCCAATTACCATCCTCCCCACGTAGCTTTTTAATAGAATTCTTCTTGCGCCTGGCCGATGCAAAGCTGTGAAAAAAGCTTGTATTCCTGTCACCTTGCTGCAGCCAATTTACCCTTGACCTTTGCTGCCAAAGAACTTCTTCCTGCTCGAGGAGAATCTCAATAAGAGCTGCCTTTTCTTTGGCAATAACCTCATTCTCATCTGTCATAGGACCGTTTACTGCATTTTCCAATTCTTGTTGGACCTTTTTCAGTCTATTTTTTGGTTTCTGAAGTATAGCCGAGTCCCATGCATGAAGCGAGTTGTGCATGAGACCTAGCTTGCCCAACACGCCACCCTCAGGGTCTGCAACAGCTGCCACCTCCCACGCGCGTTTGACAACCTCTGCAAAGTCCTTCTCAAGGAACCATTTCGCCTCGAACCGTTTTGGCTTAGTGCTGCGATTAATAGATGGTGATTGGTACTCTGTGTCGACCATAATCGGTCTATGATCCGAGCGAGCATAATCCAAGTTTTGGACAACTACCCCCGGTGCATAGTGTTCCAGGCCTCATTAGCAACTGCTCGGTCAAGCCTCTCTCTAATACGACCTCGCTTCCATGTGAAAATATTACCAGAGTATCCAAGATCCTCTAGCCCGCAGTTTGTTAACGCATCTCTGAAAGCCTGCATGTAATTCTGAGGGCGCTAGTTCCCTCCTTCCTTCTCATGAGAATACAAGATTTCATTGAAATCACCAAAGACCATCCAAGGCAAATTACTGATGCCGTTCAGTTCTCTCAGTTTGTCCCAAGTTTTATATTTATCCTCCTAACGGGGTTCTCCATAGATACCTGTTAGTCTCCGAACCTTCCCTGGGTTTTCAACAATCTGAACATCAATATAATTCGGAGCCGAGAATAGCTGATGAATAACAACCTCTTTTTTCGAGAATAGAATCACGCCACCACTTCTACCATCACTGGGATTAACAATTTTAAAATCCATCTACAATCTCCTACGCAAACAGTCAGCCGGGTACACATCTAAGTGAGTCTCCGATAAGAACATCACATCGGGATCATAACGCCTTCGAACATTCAAAAGCGAGCAAACTGTCGGGTCGTTCCCCGGGTCGTTCCCCAAACCCTGACAGTTCAGACCTAAAAGTTTCATTGCGACCGGACAGACTCCTCTCGAGAGTCCGCCGATCCGAGTGAAGGGGAAGAAGCTCCATCCTTCTTAGTACGTTTATTCCTATCCATCATATTTTTACCGTCTGTATTACCCACATCCAATGAATGCTGCCCATCCGTGATCATAGGAAGAGCTGTCCCATCTCCAGTATCAGAGCATTCTTCTTCAGATAATTTACCGTCTTCCAAGTTCAACCGACGTTTCACCCCCGATTCAGTTGATTCTCTGTCATCCTTTTCAATGTCCATCATCTTGGGTGGACTTGAGGCTGTATCAGCTAGGGGATCATCAGGTAAAGCCTTCCCATCCACATATGCAAGAGCATTGTGGCGCCAACTTGCTGACTGATGTCGACCTCTACCACGAGGATCTCTGCCACCACGATCTCCTCCATCTCTACCCTGATTACCACGGGCAGTTCCACGGAAGCCTCCCATAGATCAGCTGCGCCAAGTAGACCAGTCATCTTTCAAAAAGTCACCCCACTTCAACTTACTTTCATCATGCTCTCTTGTGCCACACTCAACGTGAGTATGTCCGAGAAAACCACAGGCTCCACTGAACCTTGGTATCTTTTCGAATTTGATTTGATAAAATTCTCTCTGTCCTCCTCTAGCAATTGATACAAACCGGGCCAAGGGTTTATGAACATCTAGTTTAACTCTGACCCGAACAAAGTTATTGATACCAACAATTTGAGTTTCAACAGTGCTAACTGGACCAACCTTTTTCTGAACCAAGTTTCTGATCAGAGCCTCGTCCCTATATCCAATGGGTAACTTATGTATCTGAAGCCAAATAGAAATCTGATTTAATTCTATAGATTCTATAGCATATGGCTCAATTATCACCGCGTTCTGTCTAAATAACCACGGTCCGCCTTGCTCAATTTTTAGCCAATCGCCTAAGCAGTGACACTGAATTGTGAATAGGTTCTGTTCGAGTGCTTGGAAAATTACCACTTTTGCAGGGCTCCATGCCGTTTTCATATGCTCCTCGAACGTTAATGGACTGAAGAAATTTGTTGTGTGCACCCTCGCCAATGCTAGCCACTTTATCCCCTCCTTAGGTGCAGTTTCCTCATCTTCAAAGATCAGATCATCAATCTCATCGTCCTCAATTCCAAGCCGCTGAAGCAGATCGTCAATCGCCTGTCCTTTTTTACTACCCGATCCTTCTCCATGGCCGGTCGCAGACGTTTCCGGTCTCGAGCCCATGGTGAAGGCACAGCCTGCCAAACCCTAGTAAACCAGGGTCGTGAGAGCACCTCTGAACGGAGGAGTGATGACGCGTAAAGCACACGTCCGTTGGGAACCCCAAGTGGAAGGTGTGATGCGTACAGCAGCAACTTTCCCTCAGTAAGAAACCAAGGCTATCGAACCAGTAGGAGATGAAGGCCACATGAAGGTTGTTGGTGAAGGAGTGTAGTGCGGCGAAACACCAGGGATTCCAGCGCCAACGTGGAGCCTGCACAACACAATCAAAATACTTTGCCCCAACATAACACTGAGGTTGTCAATCTCACCGCTTGCTGTAAACAAAGAATTAAACGTATGGTGTGGAAAATGATGTTTGTTTGCAAAGAACAGTAGAGAACAATGATTGCAGTAGATTGTATTCAGATGTAAAAGAATGGACCGGGGTCCACAGTTCACTAGTGGTATCTCTCCAATAAGAAATAGCATGTTGGGTGAACAAATTACAGTTGGCCAATTGACAAATAGAGAGGGCATAACAATGCACATACTTATCATGATGACTAATATGAGATTTACTTAGGGCATTACGACAAATTACATAGACCGCTATCCAGCATGCATCTATGCCTAAAAAGTCCATCTTCGGGTTAGCATCCGCACCCTTCCAGTATTAAGTTGCAAACAACAGACAATTGCATTAAGTATGGTGCGTAATGTAATCAACACAAATATCCTTAGAAAAAGCATTGATGTTTTATCCCTAGTGGCAACATCACATCCACTACCTTAGAACTTTCTGTCACTGTCCCAGATTCAGTGCAGCCATCAACCCACTATCGAGCATAAATACTCCCTGGAGTCACAAGTATCAACTTGGCCAGAGCCTCTACTAGCAACGGAGAGCATGCAAGATCAAAAACAACACATATATGATAGATTGATAATCAAATTGACATAGTATTCCATATTCATTGGATCCCAACAAACACAACATGTAGCATTACAAATAGATGATCTTGATCATGATAGGCAGCTCACAAGATCTAACATGATAGCACAAGAGGAGAAGACAACCATCTAGCTACTGCTATGGACCCATAGTCCAAGGATGAACTACTCACACATCAGTCCGGAGGCGATCATGGTGATGTAGATTCCTCCGGTGATGATTTCCCTCTCCGGCAGGGTGCGCGATCTCCTGAATCCCGAGATGGGATTGGCGGCGGTGGCGTCTCTGGAACTTTTCTCGTATCGTGGCTCTCGGTAATAGGGTTTTCGTGACGGAGAGTATAAGTAGGCGGAAGGGCAGAGTCGGGAGAGGCTCGAGGCGCCCACACCATAGGGCGGCGGCCCCCCTTGGACGCGCCGCCTTGTGGTGTCGCCACCTCGTGGCCCCACTTCGTATCCTCTTCGGTCTTCTGGAAGTTCCGTGGAAAAATAATTCCCTGGGCTTTTGTTTCGTCCAATTCCGAGAATATTTCCTGTGTAGGATTTCTGAAACCAAAAACAGCAGAAAACAGGAACTGGCGCTTCGGCATCTTGTTAATAGGTTAGTGCCGGAAAATGCATATAAATGATGTAAAGTGTATATAAAACATGTGAATATTGTCATAAAACTAGCATGGAGCATAAGAAATTATAGATACGTTTGAGACGTATCAAGCATCCCCAAGCTTAGTTCCTACTCGCCCTCGAGTAGGTAAACGATAATAAGGATAATTTCTGAAGTGACATGTTGCTATCATAATCTTGATCAATACTATTGTAAAGCATATGAGATGAATGAAGTGATTCGAAGCAATGGTAAAGACAATGACTAAACAACTGAATCATATAGCAAAGACTTTTCATGAATAGTACTTTCAAGATAGGCATCAATAAAACTTGCATAGGAGTTAACTCATAAAGCAATAAATTCTTAGTAGAAAGTTTTGAAGTAATACAAAGGAAGGTATAAGTTTCAGCAGTTGATTTCAACTTCAACATGTATATCTCATGGATGTATATCTCATGGATGATTGTCAACACAAAGTAATATGATGAATGCAAATAAGCAAGTATGTAGGAATCAATGCACACGGTTGACACAAGTGTTTTCTTCTAAGATAGTAAGAAGTAGGTAAACTGACTCAACATAAAGTAACAGAAAGGCCCTTCGCAGAGGGAAGCATGGATTACTATTTTTGTGCTAGAGCTTTTATTTTGAAAACAAAGAAACAATTTTGTCAACGGTACTAATAATTCATATGTGTTATGCATAAGACATCCTATAAGTTGCAAGCCTCATGCATCGAATACAAATAGTGCTCGCACCTTGTCCTAATTAGCTTGGATTTCCATGGATTCTCATTGCATTACATATGTTTCAACCAAGTGTCACAAAGGGGTACCTCTATGCCGCCTGTACAAAGGTCCAAGGAGATAGATCGCATTTGATTTCTCGTTTTTGATAGATCTCAACTAAGGACATCCATACCGGGACAACATAGAAAACAGATAATGGACTCCTCTTTAATGCATAAGCATTCAACAACAGATAATATTCTCATAAGTGATTGAGGATTAATGTCCAAACTGAAACTTCCACCATGATACATGGCTTTGGTTGGCGGCCCAAAGTTCTTCTCTAACAATATGCATACTCAAACCATTTAATCATGATAAATCACCCTTATTTCAGACAGGACGAACATGCATAGCAACTCACATGATACTCAACAAGGTGTAATAGTTGATGGCGTCCCCAGAAGCATGGTTACCGCTCAACAAGCAACTTATAAGAAATAAGATACATAAGCTACACATTCTTCACCACAATAGTTTTTAAGGCTATTTTCCCATGAGCTATATATTGCAAAGACAAGGAATGAAATTTTAAAGGTAGCACTCAAACAATTTACTTTGGAATGGCAGAGAAATACCACATAGTAGGTAGGTATGGTGGACACAAATGGCATAGGTTTTGGCTCAAGGTTTTGGATGCACGAGAAGTATTCCCTCTCGGTACAAGGCTTTGGCTAGCAAGGTTGTTTGAAGCAAACACAAGTATGAACCGGTACAACAAAACTTACATAAGCACATATTGCAAGCATTATAAGACTCTACACTGTCTTCCTTGTTGTTCAAACACTTCACCAGAAAATACCTAGACTTTTAGAGTGACCAATCATGCAAACCAAATTTCAACAAGCTCTACAGTAGTTCTCCACTAATAGGTGCAATCTACATGATGCAAGAGCTTAAACATGATCTATTTGAGCAAAACAATTGCCAAGTATCAAATTATTCAAGACAATATACCAATTACCACATGAAGCATTTTGTTTCCAACCAAATAGCAATGAAGCAGTTTCAACCTTCGCCATGAACATTAAAAGTAAAGCTAAGAACACCAGTGTTCATATGAACAAGCGGAGCGTGTCTCTCTCCCACACAAAGAATGCTAGGATCCGATTTTATTCAAACCAAAACAAAATAAAAACATACAGACACTCCAAGTAAAGCACATAAGATGTGACCGAATAAAAATATAGTTTCACTAGAGGTGACTTGATAAGTTGCTGATGAAGAAGGGGATGCCTTGGGCATCCCCAAGCATAGATGCTTGAGTCTTCTTGAAATATGCAGGATGAACCACGGGGGCATCCCCAAGCTTATACTTTTCACTCTTCTTGATCATATTGTATCATCCTCCTCTCTTGACCCTTAAAAACTTCCTCCACACCAAACTCAAAACAAACTCATTAGAGGATTAGTGCATAATAAAAAATTCACATGTTCAGAGGTAACATAATCATTCTTAACACTTCTGGACATTGCCCAAAGCTACTGAAAGTTAATGGAACAAAGAAATTCATTCAACATAGCAAAAGAGGCAATGTGAAATAAAAGGCAGAATCTGTCGAAACAGAACAGTCCGTAAAGATGAATTTTTTCAAGGCACTTAACATGCTCAGATGAAGAAGCTCAAATTGAATGGAAGTTGTGTACATATCTGAGGATTACTCATAATTTTTCGCAGATTTTTCTGAGTTACCTACAGAGAGATCTACTCAAATTCGTGACAGCAAGAAATCTGTTTCGCAAATCCAAATCTAGTATCAACCTTACTATCAAAGACTTTACTTGGCACAACAATGCAATAAAATAAAGATAAGGAGAGGTTGCTACAGTAGTAACAACTTCCAAAACTCAAATATAAAACAAAATTGCTGTAGTAAAATAATGGGTTGTCTCACATAAGCGCTTTTCTTTAACGCCTTTCAGCTAGGCGCAGAAAGTGTAACTCAAGTATTATCAAGAGACGAAGCATTAACAGAGGAGTTGAGAGTTCTCTCAACAATACATTGTATCTTATCTATGTAAGTTTCAGAGGCCCCTCTTTCATTACTTTTAGGCTTACTATCCTCCTCAAATAAATTTTCAGGAACAATCCAATCAAAATTCTTTTCTAGTGCCTCATGCATTCCTAAGAGCTTGCAAGGTATTGGTGCTTTAATCTCCCCCTCACAATTGACTTTATTAGTGTATTTTAGTCTATCTTTTTCCATCTTTTCAAGGGTATTTGCAAAATTGGTATAAAAGCCAAGCATCTTATGTTGAATAAAGACTTTTCTAGCTTCTCTAGCTACATCACCAAATTCTTTAAGAAGGGTTTCTAAAACAAAATCTTTCTTCTCTCCTTCTTCCATATCAGAGAGTGTAAGAAACATATGTTGCATTATAGGGTTAAGATTAACAAATCTAGCTTCCAACATGTGTACTAAAGAGGCAGTAGCAATTTTATAAGTAGGAGCAAGTTCTACCAAGTGTCTATCTTCAAAATCTTCAACGATACTAACATGAGTGAAAAATTCTTCTATATTATCTCTTCCAATGATAGACCCATGCCCCATTGACATATCTTTCACTACTGGGAAAAGGCTTACCACCGGCGACCTAGAAAGGCTTACCGCCGGCGCTTTCGTATTCGCCGGCGATCACCTCGCCGGTGGTAATGGCCTACCGCCGGCGCTTCCGAAAATGCCGGGGGTAACCGAGCTTACCACCGGCGCCCCCATCCAATCCGCCAGGGGTAATACTTACCGCCGGCGCTTTCCAATCCGCCGGGGGTAATATTAAGCAGGAGCAAAAAAAAATGGTCGAATTACACAGGCTATGCAAAATATACACAACATATACAAGAATATACACAAAAACTAGGTGTACCCATTAGACGCATTTTCAATTGTTTGAATATACACAATATACAGTAATCCTCAATACAAGAATATAGACCAAGAATACTGTCACATGGAACAACCGAGACGGTCATGGCTAGTATTGCATACCAGCCACCGACCACGCCCAACACAGGCATATATTGCAGCGACCGGTAATCGGAGTCAACACCATCTGCTGACGCCACATGTGAAATGTCCTTGATCTTGAACTGTCACGTCCAGGAGCAACTGGGGGCTGCTTCTCCTTGCTGCTCGCCTCCGCCATGTTCGTCTCCGATTCCGGCCAAACAACACTGCAACATCATGAAAAAACAAGATAACTGACCTGCCATCTAAGGAGTATACTATGGCAACATTTATGTTTAGAAGGCAATTTGAAAGAAAAAAATGGAATATCTTCCTGTTATTACTACCAACTACTTCTACTGAATTATTATCCAGGAGTAAGCTAAAGAAAACACTAATGGCAAGTCTGAAGAAGACGGTAAATGAAATGCATGGGAGTTTCAGATTACCCATGAGACACAAAAGTGAGCTGATATATGTGCCTGGCATTTCAGACTAAGCAGGTTTGTAAATTATAAAGTGTTCAGATCATCTCAAAGTAGATGAATGACCTAATGAACAGGATAGAAAATAAAAAGGTGAATCATGCATGTAATCTGCCAGCTTTAATTCAAAACTGAAATACAACTGAAAAAGCATGGAATAATCATTTAGCTAGTTCTAAAAACAGGAAGGCATACAAATATAATCGTTGGTACACAAAATTGGCAGTGTTATAGTTGCCTCATGACATACCACTAGTCAGATGGAACATATTGTCGCCTGAAAGCTAGGGGAGACTACCCATGAGACACAAAAATGAAGCAGCAACCACCGTGAGGAAGTTAAGAAATAATACAAAATCCTGAACTCCATTATTCATTGCAGAAAAAATGCTTCTGTGTGCAATAAATAATAACCATCCTAGTATAACACATAGTGTACTTCAATTAACACATAGGCTGCTCCAGAGCTTGTTGGCGGAGTGGAGTCTAGGTATGGAGGGAAGTGGAGTGGAGTGGAGCTCTCCCTAACACACCCTAAATGCTCCTGGACATCACTAGCTTCAAGCCAGGAACAGTTTAGACAGTTTCTGCAAGTACATAATTCCATTTACTGAATGGGTAAGCAAACTGTATAAATACTCTTTAAAATTCCCCTAAGACACAACAGAAGATTGATTAATTAAACTAAAGGTTCATCTTTAAACAGAAATAATCAAGTAAACATGTCTTGAAAATTTGCCAATGTGTTCTTCAGAAGTTCAAGCTAAATTTTAGATATTCTATATGAAAGTGGGCGCATCTATACACAAAAACTCTGCACATGATGATACTAGCACTCCAAATCAGAAATTTAGCACCACTTTGACAATCAGATAAATATATAGAAGTGCATGCAAACAAAGGAGCTAGAACCGCAAGGCACTTACTTATCTCAGTATAAGATCAAATTAAGAAAATTATCTTCAAGCTTGTTCAACCCAGTTCAGTTCTACATCTCTTGTCTTAACTGAGGAAAGCAACAAAGAAGTATTATCATTCATGTGATAAGATGGATGAAGCATTGTGAACCTAATCAGATGGAAAACATCAGCATGTATACTGTTTAGACTATGACCTTATGATAACATAGCAGCTACATAGAAGCCGCCAAAAACTCAGCAGTCTGCCGAGTTGCAGATCCCGGTGAAGAAGTTGACGACGCCGGTGTCGCGGTAGAGCAAACCTTGTGGAAACGGAAGTGAGAGGGAAATCCCTGCAGCAGATCGTGGAGTTGGTCTCACCTCTGCCGTGCTACCACTGCATCCCGTGGAAGGCAGAGATCGACCACAAACAGCCCATCCCGCCTCTGTCTCCGACTGCCTGCTAAAAAAAGATGGATTTTTTTCAGATTGGGGAGAAGAGGATTGGGTGCTGGGGGTTTGGAGCCACCTGAAGTGGTCGACATCACGCGCCAGCTACGGCTTCACCTGCATGGCCACGGCCTCCAGACGCAACGACCGAAGGACGCAACACGGCCGGCGACGGCGCGGTTTGAAGGTCGATTGGAGGCGGGTTGGCGAGCGATTCGGCAGGGGTGCGGTGTTGAGGTCGGGGTGGGTCGGTAGGCGGCCAGGATGGAGCGCCGGAGCTGGGGCGAGGTCGTGGGGAAGGAGGGCGGATGCGGCGTCGATCTGGTCCAGTGGGGCGCGCTAGGGGTCGAGGGGAGGAGGGCGGTCGGAGGAGAGGGGCGACGGACGGCCGGCCGGCCGGCGAGTTGAGAGGTGAGGAGGGCGGGCGGAGGAGATCGAGATGGAGTCGTGGGGCGTGTGTGATGTGTGGGTGCGGTGAGGGTTGGATCGTGGCTGGTAGGTGGGGAGGTGGAAGGGGTGGTACCGCCGGCGCCCTCGAAGTGGGTTGGCCAGCGCAAGGGCCGTTACCCCCAGCGTTATTGGGCTGAATTCGCCGGCGGTAAGGTTAGGCCAGACAGAGCCCCGCGGCCCACTATAACGCTGCATTTTCAAATCGAACTCGCCGGCGGTAACGCATGTACCCCTGGCATCTTCCTTTTGATTTCGCCGGTGGTAGGGTTAGGCCACCCTGAAAGGCCTTACCGCCGGCATCTTCAAATCGAACTCGCCGGCGGTAAGGAGTGCGGCTATAAGCCTTTTCCTAGTAGTGTTTAAGAGTGAACTTAGAGGAAAGCATGATGAAATAAATAAAAGGTAAATAAAGTAAATGCAAGTAACTAATTTTTTGTGTGTTTTTGGTATGAAGAAAGCAAACAAGACAGTAAATAAAGTAAAGCAAGTAACTAAATCTTTTTGTATTTGTTTTTTATATAAAGAAAAAAAAACAAAGCAGAAAATAAAGTAAAGTAAAGCAAGACAATAACAAAGTAAAGAGATTGGATGTGGGAGACTCCCCTTGCAGCGTGTCTTGATCTCCCCGGCAACGGCGCCAGAAATTTAGCTTGATGACGCGTAAAGCACACGTCCGTTGGGAACCCCAAGTGGAAGGTGTGATGCGTACAGCAGCAAGTTTCCCTCAGTAAGAAACCAAGGTTATCGAACCAGTAGGAGATGAAGGCCATGTGAAGGTTGTTGGTGAAGGAGGCGCAACACCAGGGATTCTAGCGCCAACGTGGAACCAGTGCCGGCCCTTACATGTTTGGGGCCCCGGTGCAAAACAATAAAATGCGCCTTTTATACACAAATAATTATAGAAAAAATCACTTGTTCATAATTCAATATGAACTTAGAAAATCAACCTTACAATAGAAGTATTAGCTCCCCCATTATAATGATGCGCTTGGTGGTAGTACTATATCTTACAGCTATTGTTAGCTGATTGTAACAATTTCATTAAGCAGTAAAATCTCGGCGTTTCTCCCACAAAAAAAAGATCTCAAAACATACATTAAGAACACAAAGTACGCATCTTCTTATTGCTGGCAATGCTCAATTTAATAAAAAAACTTTCGGTGAGCTTGTAATGGAAAGAAAAGCACCTGGAGGTAGTTGGATAGTCGGATAGAGCCGCAAAGGCAGAAGCTGAGCTGCTTGCTTCCTGTGTTTTATGCCGCAAGATTGCCGATCTGCTCTGAGACAGCCCGGCTGAGGGCTGCCTGTTGGCTTCCGGCAGTCTGCAAATCCCCTTATCCTTGCCATTGCATCGAGTTGAAAGGAAAATCAAAGCCTATGGAGAATTTGGGAAGAGCACCGGATGAACTCAAATCGGGGCCTCCTCCTCTGTTAATTCGGGAAACGAACAAAAATCACGGGAAACGAGCAGAAATCACAACGGGTGGGCGGGGCGTCGTGATTGGGAGGGAAACGAGGAGGCGCCAACCGAGAGGCGATCAGGGGAGAGTAGAAGACGAAGGAGGAGACCTGGAGAAGAAATTGTAGTTTGGATCAGAGGACCGTATTGTGCGTAGCTAGCAATGGACTAATGGGCTACATTCATTTGCTGCCTTGGTAAACAATACCTGGGTTGGGGCCCCTAGCACTTGGAGGCCCAGTGTGGGTGCACCGGTTGCACTTGCTCAGCGCCGGGCCTGCGTGGAACCGTCACAACACAATCAAAATACTTTGCCCCAACTTAACAGTAAGGTTGTCAATCTCACCGGCTTGCTGTAAACAAAGGATTAAACGTATGGTGTGGAAAATGATGTTTGTTTGCAAATAACAGTAGAGAACAATGATTGCAGTAGATTGTATTCAGATGTAAAAGAATGGACCGGGGTCCACAGTTTACTAGTGGTATCTCTCCAATAAGAAATAGCATGTTGGGTGAACAAATTACAGTTGGGCAATTGACAAATAGAGAAGGCATAACAATGCACATACTTATCATGATGACTAATATGAGATTTACTTAGGGCATTACGACAAATTACATAGACCGCTATCCAGCATGCATCTATGCCTAAAAAGTCCACCTTCGGGTTAGCATCCGCACCCCTTCCATTATTAAGTTGCAAACAACAGACAATTGCATTAAGTATGGTGCGTAATGTAATCAACACAAATATCCTTAGACAAAGCATTGATGTTTTATCCATAGTGGCAACAACACATCCACAACTTCTCTAGCATTCTTTGCAAACAAACATCATTTTCCACACCATACGTTTAATCCTTTGTTTACAGCAAGCCGGTGAGATTGACAACCTCACTATTAAGTTGGGGCAAAGTATTTTAATTGTTTTGTGAAGGTTCCACGTTGGCGCCGGAATCCCTAGTGTTGCGCCGTCCTTCACCAATAACCTTCACGTGGCCTTCATCTCCTACTGGTTCGATAACCTTGGTTTCTTACTGAGGGAAACTTGCTGCTGTACGCATCACACCTTTCACTTGGGGTTCCCAACGGACGTGTGCCTTATGCGTCATCAAGCTAAATTTTTGGCGCCGTTGCCGGGGAGATCAAGACACGCTGCAAGGGGAGTCTCCCACATCCAATCTCTTTACTTTGTTATTGTCTTGCTTTACTTTATTTTATTTTCTGCTTTGTTTGCTTTCTTTATATCAAAAATACAAAAAAAAATAGTTACTTGCTTTACTTTATTTACTGTCTTGTTTGCGTTCTCTATATCAAAAACACAAAAAAAAAATAGTTACTTGTTTTACTTTACTTATTTTAGTTTGTTTTACTTACTTTTATTATTGCTAAAATGAGTAATCCTGAAGTTGAAGTTCGTTCGTTTAAGCAACAAGGGGGAGAGAGTTTTAAAGATGCTTGGTATAGAATTAGTGATGCTCCTCATAGATGCACTAAGAAACACTCCACTATTATCCTCCTTAGGAACTTTTATGTTGGTATCTCTAGCTGGAATAGGTATGTTCTTGATACCCTTGCGGGAGGTAATTTCCTAGGCACTCCTGCTTTAGAAGCTAATTGCATTATTGAGAGTCTAGTTGGAATACCACCTGTTAATGAAGCTAAAATTGAAATTTCTCTTTTTAGATGTCATGAAAAAGTTGGCCATAGAGAAAAATCTTCCAATTGTTGAGACTAAATTGGGAATATTACTTGATAACACTGATAAACTTGATAAATCTCTAGGAAGAATTATGAAAGAATTGCTATCTTAGAAACTTGTGCTATCCATGATAATCAAACCCATAGGATTGGTGAACTTGAAGAAGCTATGTGAACCTTGGGTTCAACTTTTTCTTCTCTTAAGTTTAAGGAGAAAGCTTATGTGGGTAAGGAGCAAAAGTTCATGTATGTCTCTAAGGTGCCTAAGCCAAAAAACTATTATAAGCCTAAAATTGATAAAGCCCTTAGTACCACTATGGGAAATTTAGATAATGGAGCATCTAAGATACCTATTGTGACAAGTTATGAAAATTATGATGTTGATGCTTCATCTCTTGATAATACTTGATTTACACTTTTTGCGCGTAGCTGAAAGGCGTTAAAAAAAACGCTTATGGGAGACAACCCATTATTTTACTACAACAATTTTTGTTTTATATTTGTGTCTTGGAAGTTGTTACTACTGTAGCAACCTCTCCTTATCTTTATTTTATTGCATTGTTGTGCCAAGTAAAGTCTTTGATAGTAAGGTTGATACTAGATTTGGATTTCTGCGCAGAAACAGATTTCTTGCTGTCACGAATTTGAGTAGATCTCTCTGTAGGTAACTCAGAAAAATCTGCGAAAAATCATGAATAATTCTCAGATATGTACGCAACTTTCATTAAATTTGAGCTTCTTCATTTGAGCATGCTAAGTGCCTCGAAAAAATTCGTCTTTACAGACTGTTCTGTTTTGACAGATTCTACCTTTTATTTCACATTGCCTCTTTTGCTATGTTGAATGGATTTCTTTGTTCCATTAACTTTCAGTAGCTTTGGGCAATGTCCAGAAGTGTTAAGAATGATGATGTTACCTCTGAACATGTGAATTTTTGATTATGCACTAACCCTCTAATGAGTTTGTTTTGAGTTTGGTGTGGAGTAAGTTTTCAAGGGTCAAGAGAGGAGGATGATACAATATGATCAAGAAGAGTGAAAAGTCTAAGCTTGGGGATGCCCTCGTGGTTCATCCCTGCATATTTCAAGAAGACTCAAGCATCTAAGGTTGGGGATGCCCAAGGCATCCTCTTCTTCATCGACAACTTATCAGGTCACCTCTAGTGAAACTATATTTTCATTCCGTCACATCTTATTTGCTTTACTTGGAGCGTCTGTATGTTTTTATTTTTGTTTTTGTTTGAATAAAATCGGATCCTAGCATTCTTTGTGTGGGAGAGAAACACGCTCCGCTCGTTCATATGAACACTGGTGTTCTTAGCTTTACTTTTAATGTTCATGGCGAAGGTTGAAACTGCTTCGTTCATTGCTATTTGGTTGGAAACAGAAAATGCTTCATGTGGTAATTGGTATATTGTCTTGAATAATTTGATACTTGGCAATTGTTTTGCTCAAATAGATCATGTTTAAGCTCTTGCATCATGTAGATTGCACCTATTAGTGGAGAACTACTGTAGAGCTTGTTGAAATTTGGTTTGCATGATTGGTCTCTCTAAAGTCTAGATATTTTCGGTGAAGTGTTTGAACAACAAGGAAGACAGTCTAGAGTCTTATAATGCTTGCAATATGTTCTTATGTAAGTTTTGCTGTACCGGTTCATACTTGTGTTTGCTTCAAACAAACCTTGCTAGCCAAAGCCTTGTACTTGAGAGGGAATACTTCGTGCATCCAAAACCTTGAGCCAAAACCTATGCCATTTGTGTCCACCATACCTACCTACTATGTGGTATTTCTCTGTCATTCCAAAGTAAATTGCTTGAGTGCTAACTTTAAAATTTCATTCCTTGTCTTTGCAATATATATCTCATGGGAAAAAAGCCTTAAAAACTATTGTGGTGAAGAATGTGTAGCTTATGTATCTTATTTCTTATAAGTTCCTTGTTGAGCGGTAACCATGTTTCTGGGGACGCCATCAACTATTACACATTTGTTGAATATCATGTGAGTTGCTATGCATGTTCGTCTTGTCTGAAGTAAGGGTGATTTATCATGATTAAATGATTTGAGTATGCATATTGTTAGAGAAGAACTTTGGGCCGCCAACCAAAGTCATGTATCATGGTGGAAGTTTCACTTTGGACATTAATCCTCAATCTCTTATGAGAATATTATCTGTTGCTGAATGCTTATGCATTAAAGAGGAGTCAATTATCTGTTTTCTATGTTGTCTTGGTACGAATGTCCTCAAGTTGAGATCTATCAAAAACGAGAAATCAAATGCTATCTATCTCCTTGGACCTTTGTACAGGCGACATAGAGGTACCCCTTTGTGACACTTGGTTGAAACATATGTAATGCAATGATAATCCATGGAAATCCAAACTAATTAGGACAAGGTGCGAGCACTATTGGTATTCGATGCATGAGGCTTGCAACTTATAGGATGTCTTATGCATAACACATATGAATTATTACTACCGTTGACAAAATTGTTTCTATGTTTTCAAAATAAAAGCTCTAGCACAAAAATAGTAATCCATGCTTCCCTCTGCGAAGGGCCTTTCTTTTACTTTATGTTGAGTCAGTTTACCTACTTCTTTCTACCTTAGAAGCAAACACTTGTGTCAACTGTGTGCATTGATTCCTACATACTTCCTTATTTGCATTCATCATATTACTTTGTGTTGACAATTATCCATGAGATATACATGTTGAAGTTGAAAGCAACTGCTGAAACTTATACCTTCCTTTGTATTATTTCAAAACCTTCTACTAAGAATTTATTGCTTTATGAGTTAACTCATATGCAAGTCTTATCGATGCTTGTCTTGAAAGTACTATTCATGAAAAGTCTTTGCTATATGATTCAGTTGTTTAGTCATTGTCTTTACCATTGCTTCGAATCACTTCATTCATCTCATATGCTTTACAATAGTATTGATCAAGATTATGATAGCAGCATGTCACTTCAGAAATTATCCTTGTTATCGTTTACCTACTCGAGGGAGTAGGAACTAAGCTTTGGGATGCTTGATACGTCTCAAACGTATCTATAATTTCTTATGTTCCATGCTAGTTTTATGACAATACTCACATGTTTTATATACACTTTATATCATTTTGATGCATTTTCCGGCCGACCTATTAACAAGATGCCGAAGCGTCGTTCCTTTTCTGCTGTTTTTGGTTTCAAATCCTACACAGAAATATTCTCGAATTGGACGAAACAAAATCCCAGGGTCTTATTTTCCACGGAGCTTTCCAGAAGACCGAAGGAGCACTAGTGCAAACATGGCCTTTTGCACCGGTTTTTAAAGGCCATATGCACCGGATGGGCAACCGGTGCAAACCATCCGGTGCAAAGGCCCCCCTTTTGCACCGGTTGTCTTACGAACCGGTGCTAAAGGGATCTCCACGTGGCCGTGTGGGCGCTCGCGGGGAGCTTTTGCACGGTTCGTAATACGAACCGGTGCAAAAGGGTTGTGCCGCGGCAGCATTTTAGTGCCCTTCCCTGCGCGGCAGAGTCTGCCGCGGCAGGGAATTGCACTAAAACGCTGCCGCGGCAGAGACTCTGCCCCATTCGAAACACGGTATAATATTAATGCAGACAATTCAAATATATATATATATATAGCAAACCATTATATTACATATATATATCGATCAAAGTGACACACGAGTTCATGCATATATATATATGTCTACATCAACGGTGATTTTGCATGTCGGCCACATAGTGTTCTCCGTCTGGAGCTATGACTTGCTCAAGTAAGAATCCCGCCAGCTCTTCTTGAATTGCTCGTACACGCTCGGTTGCTAGAAGACCGTTCCGCAACCGTTGGATCTAATAATTTAAAGAAGGTACGGTGGTCAATATATATATGTGTGTGTATGTGAATGAAACAGAAGGTGATAATATAAAGCCATGAATGTTGTTTACTTACATCAAGTTGTTCCAAAATGTCCCTCTTATGGTGGGTATTCTGGCGGATGAACTCGCAAACGTAGAACCCGCATAAATTATTCCCGTCCTCCTGCCTCAAGCACTTTACGAGAACAAAGTTCAATCAAAATAATATATATATAATCAAGGATGATAATAATGGTATATTGAAACTAGAATCAAAGAGATGCGCGTAGTACTTACCGGTACATGTTTTATTCGAAGTTCTTTATTCTTTAAACCCGGAGACTTGTTGGTGAACCGTTTCCAAGCCTTGAGGAGGATATCAGCCATGTCCCCCCACGCCTCAAGGGGTTTACTCTTCGAGTCCATGACTTCTACTATCCCGGTGTCGGGTTCAATGATTAGCAGGATATAGTGAAACCTGCGGACACACATATATATGCATAACTCATCAATTACACTTAACACATGGAGTAAGCGAAAAAGATTTAATGTGTGAAGACAGTAACACTCACGCGAAGTTGTAAGGAAATAGTATTGCCCTTTTGTATGAGTTTTTCCTTAAGACATATACCAAGTTATTCTCCGTGTCCTTGGGAGAGTGGTCGACAGTATACCCATTCACGGTATATGGGTCAACGAACCCAAGATCATAGATTTGCCCCTTGCGGCATTCGCGGATCTTCATTCTGCATAATACAATGAGAGTATGGTTATATGCATGCAATGGACGAGCCGCGGTAGAGACTTAATTACATAAATAATACTTACAGACAGTAGGCACTCAGCAGAGATTTGTCGAGGGCGTCTTGGTTGAATAACTGAAATAATTCACAAAATTCGATGTTCATCACGTCATTTCGCCCATAGTGCTCATCTGTGATTGCCACCATGATCCAGTTCTTACCATCCTTACATTTTTCCATGTACCAATTATGCAGTCTTCGCAGTTGCGTTGATAGATTAGGCAACTCCTCAGCTCTGACAAGAGGTTGCCCGTACTTGTACTGGTATGCTATTTGGACATCATCACCCGTACTTGTAAGGAATTCTGCATCGATGCGGCTTAAGTACTCAGGAATACTCATACCGACCGCATCTGCCTCATCTTTGTATAGTCTTACCATCTCCGGATCAAAGCACGCTGTGACATCGGGATACACTTGGAGCGGGGGGCACGAGTTTTTCTGGTTTCCAAGCTGGGGAACTGGTATCC
Organism: Lolium multiflorum; assembly: GCA_030979885.1. Classification (NCBI taxonomy): domain Eukaryota; kingdom Viridiplantae; phylum Streptophyta; class Magnoliopsida; order Poales; family Poaceae; genus Lolium; species Lolium multiflorum. Next base: position 249,707,479 of record CM061752.1, on the reverse strand, counting down.
CTTCTACCTTACTTTTTTCCCACCGATCTCTTGCTGACACATTTGACTTGCGAATAGACCGGTCATAGTTCGATGAAAGACTTGGCTCAGGTTGATGAAGGTTCTTCAGCAGTTTCAACTTCTTTTCCAGAGATATAGCTGGCTCCGGCTCAAGCTGGGGCTTTTTCAATTTCAACATTTGTTGCTTGTGTTGTTCAGCTACGATCTTGGCATTTTCCTCAACTGTATAGTCATAAGGTCTCTTGGGAGGAACCTTAGGCACTCTTGGGAGGGGCTCTTGTTTGCGTCTCGGTGATCTGTTACGACTCAGCTGTGTCGTAGCGGACCGCCTAATTTTGCTCTTAGACTTGGGCTGCGGCGGCGGAGAAGGCTCACACGGCGGCGGAGAAGGCTCACGCGGCGGCGGAGAAGGCTCACGCGTCGGCGGGGAAGGCTCACGCGCCGGCGGGGAAGGCTCACGCACTGGAGACGGCTGCATCGGTGGAGAATGCTGCCTCGGTGGAGACCTTGTTGGCGCCTTCCAACCCGGAATCACAATGAATTCTTTTCGCCATAGAACTGTAGTGTTCTTGGCTTCTCCCAGCTCTAGCAAATCCCCTTCACCGGCTGGGTGGTCAAGCCTCAGCGGCCCATACCCATCCATAACTTGATCCACCCCGGCAACAGCGTAGCCAGGTGGAACCGGCTTGAAGTGGTATCTTTGATCGGGTACTGGCGGTAAGACATAGCCGACCGCCGCCTTGAGCGTTAAGTAGCCCATCGTTTGGAAATGTAGCTCACAAGGTGTAGACTCTGTGATAAAGTCTACAGGGTAGAGATCAAGATCCATCTGCGGTTCCACAGGGGAGGGAGGAGCCATCTGCGGATCCACATGTGCATCATCACCAGGCAGCTCCGTGGAAGCCACGCCTCCGCTGAGATCCCCGCATGAACTTCTTCTATCTGCGGATTAGGTTGAGGTTGGGTGACTGTGACTGAGCCTGACATTATCATCCTCACTTGCTCCTCTAGCTTAGCAACGCGTTCGTGAACCACATCCTTTTGCCTCTGACGGCTTCTATCGGGATATTTCTTCGTTTCTGCAGGAAACCCAATACACCACGGCTTGCCACCTGATGTGGTTCGTGTTCGTCCTGAGTGTTCAGGATTCCCAAGGGCGCGTGTGAGCTGGTCCTTCTCTCTTTCGGGACGGAACTTCCCCTCTTCAACTTCCTTTGCAACATTTCTAAAGGCTTCGATGGGAAGTGGGTTTTCCTTATGTCTTTGTGTATATATGCATAACCCTTGTGCGTCCAACGTGCCCCCATGCGCGTAAAACCAATCCCTTGACCGCTGGTTCCATTTCAGTACCTCTGGCTGGATCCCATTTTTAATTAGCTCGTTCTCCCATTTCTCCCACTTAGGCCTGCCAGCCTTGTAGCCTCCTCGCCCCATGGTATGGAAGTACATCTTATTAGAAGCATTTTTCGTATTGGTGTCAGACCTTTTCTTTGCCTTGTCCGATTTCTTTAACTTCACAAATTCCTCCCAGTGGTCTTTTATCTTCTCATAGGGGCCTTTGAAATCAGGAGTCTTCCCTTTCTTGACAAAGAAGCTGTCCAATTTCTTCTTGTAGTCATTGAACTGTACTGCCATCTTCTTAAGAGCCCACTTCTTAACTCTTCGCTGTACGCTATTCAGCTCGGGATCCTCAGGGTCTGGCCTGTCATTCTCACTATCAGAGTCAGTTGGCTCCGGAAAGATGAAATTTATCAGCAGCTTCCTAAACATCACACTTTTTAATCTCGTGTCGACATAAGTAACTCCTTCGCCCCCTTTACAGGTTTCTTCCATTCTTGAGTGGTGATCGGGACGGTGTCCCTAACAACAACTCCACATTGACTTACAAACTTTTTTGCGAACTTCTTGGGAGAAATCGGTTCGCCATCTATCGCGATTTCCGTGATGGTGCACCTTTCATGGTCTTCCATCTTTCTGGCCGCGCCTCGTTTAGTTCTGCCAGTAGAGTTTGTTGATCGGGAGGTCTAAAAGAAGAAACAACGTTAATACATGTATATGCACAAATCTGGAGGCTTGGTTAATTAATATATATACACCTCGGCGGCCGTGAGCTTCTCCCTCGCAGTCGTCACCTTCTCCCTCACCGGAGCCGTCTCCACGGTTGTCTTGCTCATCTTCCTCACCGGAGGCGTCTCCACGGGTTCGCTCGTCTCCCTCGCCGGATTGGTTTAGGTAAAGAGAGGTGATATCCTCATCATCACGGATAATCTCCTCGACCATGTATTCTTTTTCTAGGTCTCGTTCCATAGTTTCTGCAAAGACTTACAAGTTATTCTAATGCTATAAACACAACGAAGCAGTAATTAACCAAGATAATGATATAAATAAATGATCAAATATTAGAGTTACACATATATATAAGTGCAAATAAAGGATAATGCTGAATACATAATCAAAGATCTGAGTTACACATATAGCTCGATCGGTCCCTAATACATCACACTACAAGCTCTCAACGGCGCCGACCGGGTCCCGAGCCGCGCCGGGTGAACACCCAAAGCCACGGAACAGTAACGGGAGCATAGCTAACATGAGATCCCTGCATAACTGACCATCCGGTCCTATACATGGTGTCTAATGCATACATGTAACGGCGAACATGCTCATCCTCCGCTGCAATGCGCTGAGCTACCACCTCCGGCGGGGCCGGCTCCCTCTGAAACGAACGTGGCCCATAAGACCTCCACCAGAGAATATCCGGGTCGACGACGGGACCCGGATTCCGCACCAAGGTGCGCGCCCCGGAAGATAACACCTCCCAGTGCCACCCGTGAGCCCAGTCCCGAACTTCCCCAACTGCCGCAACTCCTCTAAAATTGTCCTAGCTCCAGGACGCGGCGGGCGCGGCATCGTATGCAAACTAATATTGAATTTGAATAAATTACTTATGAATATATATATATCTTAGTAACAAATACTACTATTTTTAAATTTGTCTAACATATATTTTGTCTAACATATATTTTCTAACTACAATTTTCTAACATTTTTATCTAACATATTATAAATTCTAAATTCTAAATTTCTAAATTTCACTACTATTTCTAAGATTCTAAGATTTATCTAACATATTCTAAATTCTAAATTTCTATATTTCACTACAATTTTGTAACATTTTTATCTAACATATTCTATATTCTAAATTCTAACAAATATTTTCTAACTACAATTTGTCTAACATATATTTTCTAACATATATTTTCTAACATATATTTTCTAACTACAATTTTCTCACATATATTTTCTAACTACAATTTTCTAACATATATTTTCTAACTACAATTTTCTAACTACAATTTTCTAACTACAATTTTCTATATCTTAGTAAAAAAATTTGTCTAACATATATTTTCTAACTAACAATTTTCTAACATTTTTATCTAACATTCTAACAAATATTTTCTAACTACAATTTTCTAAATAGATCTAACTAAAATTTATCTAACTTATATTTCTAAATTTAACTACTAAATTTTCTAACTAATTAAAACAAAAAAAAAAAAAAAAAGGAAAAGGCCGGCCGGGGCTCACCTCTAGCCGCGGCTGCCGGCCGGAGCGGGGCGGCGGTTGGCGGCGCGGGCGGGGGCGGCGGCGCGGGCGCGGCGGCTGCGCAGGCGGGGGCGGCGCGGGCGCGCGGGCCGGGGCGGGGCGGCGCGGCGGCGGCGCGGGCGGGCGGGGGAGGCGCGGTCGGCGGCGGCGCGGGCGGGCGAAAATTTGGCAGAGTTTCCCCTGTAATTTGGTCCTCGCGCGAATGGAGAAGAAAGGGCGCGCGCGGAATTTATGCACAGGGCCTTTTGCACCGGTTGTTGGCTCGAACCGGTGCAAAAGACCCTTTTGCACCGGTTCGAGCCAACAACCGGTGCAAAAGGTCCCTTTTTTCACTGCCTTTTGTATTTTCCCGCCATTTATTTTTCATGTTTCGCGTGGGATAGGTTCCCGCCACGACGCGCGCGTGGTAGGTTCCCGTCAAACGACGCCGCGCGGGATATTTTCCCGCCACGACGCGAGGGATGTTTTCCCTCCACGACGCAAGCGGCGCGTGGTATATTTTCCCGCCACGACGCAAACGGCGCGGGATATTTTCCCTCCACGGCGCCGCGCGGGATATTTTCCCTCTATAAATAGTACGTCCCCGTCTCTCCCACTTCGATCATCACCAAACCCTAGCCCATTGCACAATGCCCCCAAAGCCGCACCCGCCGCCGGTGGAGGTGGACCCGCAGCTCACGGAGATAGAGGAGTGGGAGGAGCTGCAGCGGCAGGAGGCGGCAGCAAGGAGGGCAGCAGAGGATGAGGTGGACCCGCAGCTTGCAGAGATAGAGGAGTGGGAGGAGGCGGCGCTAGCGGCTACCATAGAAGCATTTGAGAGGCAGAGTCTCCAGGAGCTGCATAAGCGGCCGCGTGTGGCGGATCTGGATAGTGAGGAGATGTATAAGCGTCGTCGTGAGGAGGAGCTGCGGCAGGAGGCGGCAGCCAGGAGGGCAGCAACGGATGCGCGGAAGAACTAGTAGAAGTTGTTATTATTTTAGTTTAAATTTAGTTAATGTTAAATTTCAATAAAGTCGTTGTCGTTGTTTTAGTTTAAGTTTAGTTAACGTATCTTGTTAAATTTCAATAAAGTCGTTGTCTTTAGTTTATATACCCCTTTTATCCCGGTTCCTGGCTTGAACCGGTGCTAAAGATGGTGGATTTGATTATATACCCCTTTTATCCCGGTTCCTGGCTGAAACCGGTGCTAAAGATGGGGGAGGCTTATCTGGTGTTTGCCTTATCTGGGGTGGCCTCATCTCGGGGGGATTATCTGGAGGCACATTGCTATATATAGCCCCCTCCGGGGAGAGTAGAGAGAGCAGCCTGAGAGGCAACGACCAAGAAGGAAAGAGCCTCTCCGGCGAAGCTTCTCGAAGATGTCTTAGATGGCTGGCCGTCTTAGACATCTTCGGAAGCTTTGCCCGAGTAACTCTTCCCGCAAGTCCCGCTCGGAAGCTGCTAGTATACACCCAACAACCAGTAGCTCAGGGTAAGGAGGGCTTCCGGGAGCTTTTCGAAGGAAAAAGCCTCTCCGGCGAAGCTTCTCGAAGATGTCTTAGATGGCTGGCCGTCTTAGACATCTTCGGAAGCTTTGCCCGAGTAACTCTTCCCGCAAGTCCCGCTCGGAAGCTGCTAGTATATATACACCCAACAACCAGTACCTCAGGGTAATTAAAGAGGGCTTCCGGGAGCTTCTCGAAGGAAAGAGCATTTAGTTCAAACGACCAATGTTACTGATACATATCACAACAAACGCTTCACAATATGAGCTCATCAAGGTACAGGATAATAATTAATACATTATGATCGCTTCGACCGTAACCATGGAGTATCTTCAGCATTTAACGCGATGGTTGGATCAATGTTCACTCTGAAGGGCGGAATTTCAGCAAACTTATTATAATCTTCTGACATGTCTGTCTTGTCCTCGACTCCCACGATGGTTCTTTTCCCTGAAAGAACTATGTGACGCTTTGGCTCATCGGATGAGCTCGTTTCCTTATGTTTTCTTTTCTTCGGTCTGGAGGACATGTCCTTCACATAGAAAACCTGAGCCACATCATTGGCTAGGACGAATGGTTCGTCTCTGTAACCAAGATTGTTGAGATCCACTGTTGTTATTCCGTACAGCTGGTCTACCTTTACCCCTTTTCCATCAAGCTTGAACCATTTGCACCGAAACAAAGGGATCTTAAAATAAGGTCCATAGTCAAGTTCCCATATCTCCTCTATGTAACCATAATATGTGTCCTTTTCCCCACTGTTAGTGTTTGTTGCATCAATGCGGACACCACTGTTTTGGTTGGTGCTCTTTTTATCTTGGGCGAACGTGTAGAAGGTATTTCCATTTATCTCGTACCCCTGGAAAGTCAGTATAGTCGAAGATGGTGACCCGGCCAACAAGTACAATTGATCATCAATGGCGTTGTTATTCATGAGATGTGTTCGGAGCCAACCGCCGAATGTCTGCATATGTTTATGTGTAATCCATTCTTCAGACTGCCCCGGATATTCGGAGCGTACAATATTCTTGTGATCAGTGATATACGGGGCCACCAAGGTGGAACTTTGTAGAACTGTGTAGTGTGCTTGAGTGAAAGAAATGCCGTCCCTACATATCATTGATTTCCTTCCTAGCGTGCCTTTTCCACTTAGTCGCCCCTCATGTCGCGATTCAGGAACACCAATCGACTTAAGGTCAGGAATAAAGTCAACACAGAACTCGATGACCTCCTCTGTTCCATAGCCCTTGGAGATGCTTCCTTCTGGCCTAGCACGGTTATGAACATATTTCTTTAAGACCCCCATGAACCTCTCGAAGGGGAACATATTGTGTAGAAAGACAGGACCGAGGATGGCAATCTCTTCGACAAGGTGAACCAGGAGATGTGTCATAATATTGAAGAAAGATGGTGGAAACACCAACTCAAAGCTAACAAGACATTGCACCACATCCTTCTGTTGGAAGACTAGCTGGATCGATTACCTTCTGAGATATTGCATTAAGGAATGCACATAGCTTCACAATGGGTATTCGAACATTTTCCGGCAGAAGCCCCCTCGGTGCAACCAGCTGCGTCATAATAATGTGGCAGTCATGCGACTTCAGGTTTTGGAATTTTTTCTCCGCCATATTTATAATTCCCTTTATATTTGATGAGAATCCAGACGGCACCTTGATACTGTAAAGGACTTCAAAAAAGATTTCCTTCTCTGCTTTGGTAAGAGCGTAGCTGCCAGGACTTAAGCGACTCCCTGTATCCGTCTTGTAATCCTGTTCTTGCTTGTTCTTTGGGACTTTCATACGATACTGGTCCTCCCTTGCTTCTGGTGTATCTTTTGTCTGCCCATACACGCCTAAGAAGCCTAGCAGGTTCACGCAAAGATTCTTCGTCACATGCATCACGTCGATTGAAGAGCGGACCTCTAGGACTTTCCAATAGGGTAGATCCCAAAATATAGATTTTTTCTTCCACATGGGTGCGTGTCCGGTAACAACCTCTTTGGGAACAGATTTTTTCTTCGAAGCCTTTTTTTGGGAACAGATTGGCCGCCAGGACCCTTTCCAAATATTACTTTTATGTCCTTGACCATATCAAGTAAAGCATCACCAGTACGGAGTTCAGGCTTCTCCCGGTGATCTGCCTCACCTCCGAAATGATTGCCTTTCTTTCTGACGGGGTGCCTCTTTGGAAGAAATCGACGATGCCCCAGGTACACAACCTTCTTACATTTCTTCAAATAAGCACCTTCGGTCTCATCTAAGCAGTGCGTGCATGCATTGTATCCCTTGTTTGTCTGTCCTGAAAGGTTACTAAGAGCAGGCCAATCATTGATGGTCACGAAAAGCAACGCTCGTAGGTTGAATGACTCCTGTTTGTACTCATCCCATGCAAGAACACCTGGTTTGCTCCACAACTGTAAGAGTTCTTCAAATAATGGCCGTAGGTAAACATCAATATTGTTGCCGGGTTGCTTTGGGCCTTGGATGAGCACTGGCATCATAATGAACTTCCGCTTCATGCACAACCAAGGCGGAAGGTTATAGATACATAGAGTTACAGCCAGGTGCTATGACTGCAGCTCTGCTCCCCAAAAGGATTCATTCCATCTGTACTTAGACTAAACCTTAAGTTCCTCGCGTCTTCTGCAAAGTCCGGGAACTCTCTATCGATTTTCCTCCACTGCGACCCATCAGCGGGGTGTCTCAGCTTCTCGTCTTTCTTACGGTCTTCTTTGTGCCATCGCAACAACCTGGCATGCTCTTTATTTCTGAACAGACGTTTCAACCGTGGTATTATAGGAGCATACCACATAACCTTGGCAGGAACCCTCTTCCTAGGGGGCTCGCCCTCAACATCACCAGGGTCATCTCGCCTGATCTTATACCGTAGTGCATTGCATACCGGACATTTTTCCAAATTTTCGTACTCAAGGCGGTAGAGGATGCAGTCATTAATGCATGCATGTATCTTCAGCACCTCTAATCCTAGAGGGCAGAGAACCTTCTTTGCTTCGTACGTACTGTCAGGCAATTCGTTATCCTTTGGAAACCTCCTCTTCATTATTTTCAGTAACTTCTCAAATGGCTTGTCACATATACCAGCCTCTGCCTTCCATTGCAGCAACTCCGGTGTGGCACCGAGCTTTGTGTTGCCATCTTCGCAATTTGGGTATAACTTCTTTTTGTGATCATCTAACATGCCCTTTAACTTTCGCTTCTCGTTTTCAGTTTCTGCATCTCTGTGTGCATCGGCGATGGCCCGACGAAGATCATCATCAACGGGCTCATCTGATGCCTCTTCATCTTGATCACCTCCACCTGCCTCCTCATCTTCATCATGCCCTGTTGCAGTATCACCGTAGTTAGGGTACATATCATCATCCTCTTCTTCTTCGTCGTCGTCTTCCATCATAACCCCTCTTTCTCCATGCTTGGTCCAACAATTATAGCTGGGCATGAAACCTTTCCAAAGCAGGTGGGAGTGAATGACTTGCCATTCAGGGTATTGCTTTAAGTTCCGGCAATCAACACATGGACAACATATATAACCATCCGCCTGTGGGTTTTCCTCAGCCACACGGAAAAATTCTTTCAGGCCCGAAGTGAACTCGGGCAGACGTCGGTCAACGTACATCCATTGCCGCCGGTTCATCTACATCAAATAATTAAGTTTATCAAAAAACCATTACAAAACATCATAATATATATATATAGTGGATATTAGCACCGTACAAATGAAAGGATAAAGTTGTTTAACCTTGATTGAGGAGGGAAAGAAAGAGGAGAAAGCTTAAGTGTCGCTCCGGCACCTCATCTCATTTTTGTTTTGTGTAAAATCAAGCGGCATCATTCTCTCAGACATTTCATCGAGCACCTTGTGTGCATGCCAAAGAAATGCAAGGTAGCACTCAACACACACACCTTTCTCCTAGAAAAAGTGAAGTTGTGAATTGGCTGGTTGGAGGTGAGCTGATATAAGGGCTGGGGACCTTTTGCACCGGTTCGTGTTACAAACCGGTGCAAATGAGCTATCTTTTGCACCGGTTTGTAACACGAACCGGTGCAAAAGGTTCCTCGGCTGACACGTGCCTGGCGACAAACCTTTTGCACCGGTTTGTGTTACGAACCGGTGCAAATATCTCATTTGCACCGGTTTGTAACACGAACCGGTGCAAAAGGTCCCTCGGCCGGCTCCCCACGAACCGGTGCTAATGACCCCAGCACCGGTTCGTGCCAAATCCGGTGCAAAAGCCATCTGGGGCAAAAAACGAAAGCCCTTGTTTCTACTAGTGGAGATACGAAGTGGGGCCACGAGGTGGCGACACCACAAGGCGGCGCGGTCAAGGGGGGCCCGTGCCGCCCTATGGTGTGGGCCCCTCGAGCGCCCCCCGACTATGCCCTTCCGCCTACTTATACTCTCCGTCGTGAAAACCCTATTACCAAGAGCCACGATACGAGAAAAGTTCTAGAGACGCCGCCGCCACCAATCCCATCTCGGGGATTCAGGAGATCGCCTCCGGCACCGCCGGAGAGGAATCATCACCCGGAGGACTCTACATCACCATGATCGCCTCCGGACTGATGTGTGAGTAGTTCATCCTTGGACTATGGGTACATAGCAGTAGCTAGATGGTTGTCTTCTCCTCATGTACTATCATGTTTAGATCTTGTGAGCTTCCTATCATGATCAAGATCATCTATTTGTAATGCTACATGTTGTGTTTGTTGGGATCCGATGAATATGGAATACTATGTCAAGTTGATTATCAATCTATCATATATGTGTTGTTTATGACCTTGCATGCTCTCCATTGCTAGTAGAGGCTCTGGCCAAATTGATACTTGTGACTCCAAGAGGGAGTATTTATGCTCGATAGTGGGTTCATGCCTCCATTGAATCTGGGACAGTGACATAAAGTTCTAAGGTTGTGGATGTGCTGTTGCCACTAGGGATAAAACATCAATCCTTTGTCTAAGGATATTTGTGTTGATTACATTACGCATCATACTTAATGCAATTGTCTGTTGTTTGCAACTTAATACTGGAAGGGGTGGATGCTAACCCGAAGGTGGACTTTTAGGCATAGATGCATGCTGGATAGCGGTCTATGTAATTTGTCATAATGCCCTAAGTAAATCTCATATTAGTCATCATGATAAGTATGTGCATTGTTATGCCTCTCTATTTGTCAATTGCCCAACTGTAATTTGTTCACCCAACATGCTATTTCTTATTGGAGAGACACCACTAGTGAACTGTGGACCCGGTCCATTCTTTTACATCTGAATACAATCTACCAATCATTGTTCTCTACTTGTTCTTTGCAAACAAACATCATTTTCCACACCATATGTTTAATCCTTTGTTTCACAAAAAGGTGAGATTGACAACCTCACTGTTAAGTTGGGGCAAAGTATTTTGATTGTGTTGTGCAGGTTCCATGTTGGCGCCGGAATCCATGGTGTTGCGCCGCACTACACTCCTTCACCAACAACCTTCACGTGGCCTTCATCTCCTACTGGTTCGATAACCTTGGTTTCTTACTGAGGGAAAATTGTTGTTGTACGCATCACACCTTCCACTTGGGGTTCCCGACGGACGTGTGCTTTACGCGTCATCATTCTCCTGGTTAATAATTTTTTCATCACTAGCAGACATGGTTAGTAGGTTAGTGCACTAAATCAAAAATATATGGTGGTACTCTCACAACTCACTCAAAACTGATAAGAAAAGGAAATCATACCGCTCCAAAGTGAATTAGTATTGCTTACCACTTGTAGTAACAACTAGTGCATGTATGTAGCGAAGCGAATATCAAGGGTATAAGAACAATCACACGGCAAAGCAGGGTATATCTGGGGTTGTAGGTGGGCTACCTATTTGCACCAATAACAAGCTCTAGCGCTGACCATAGACAACCAAAGATACTCACACAAGGCGATAAATGTGGCAATGCAACTATATGGGTGAACGGTTGCAATGCACTAGAGAGACGCTAGCAAAGCTCAACGAGACAGGCACAAGATTGCTCAACTACAGGTGCAGTAAAGTAAACTTAGGCCTTCACTTGATTCTTCTAGCACTTCACTTTTCTTTTTGGATTTTTCTTTTTGTATAACACGCAGCTATGTAGCTCTTTTTGCTTCTTTTCAATTTTCTGTTTTTTTTTATTTTATGACACAACTCCTTGATAACACGGCCAACAAAATATGCAAAGCACCAAAACCCTAATGAGCAGCCCGTCGAGCGGTAAAACTAGTCTCTTCTGGGAAAGTTCCTAGTCACTTATATCGAAAGGCTGTGGCTATGGTTTGAACAAACACACTATATGCTATGTGGACTCGGAGTAACAAAATCTGAAACTAGATGATAATAGAGACTCAAACCCTAACAAAACTAGATGCAAGAAAAAGATACGCAAAAACAACTACGAAAAGCAACTAAAACTTGAAATTAGTGCAATCTAAGGCTATGGAAAACCCTAACCCTAATTTTTTGGCTTTTTCTTGATAGGAAACACTCACAACTCAACTATGGGGTGGATTGTGGATGGTTTACCGAGGAAACCCGAGAATCTGATACCAAGATGATAAGGGGTAGCCCGATCTTCTAAGTAAGCAAAGGTGGTGATGATGATCACGGGGTGATTGCAGCGGGGGTAACTTGATGAAGTGGATGATAACTTGTATGACGCAACGAGATCTATCGATTGGTCCCTATCGCCAGTGCAACAGCTGTCAACCCTGCAAGATATTCGCAACTCCACACACTTGCGCACGTAGCCGCCGACCACGAAACGTAAGTTGCAACCTTCTAATTCCCAATGGAACAGCAGATTACACAAGACTTTCATATCTACACAATATCAAGCAATATGGTGTAGGGAATTCAATAGTTTTGTAGAGCAAACAACTAAGAACTAGGGTTTATCTTAAACGTGGTATAAAGTAGCTAGAGGGGCATCCTGGGCACTTATATAGGCGTCCGGGACGACCTCAGGTCGAAAAGATACAAAAATAACCGACCCAGAATAGATCTGGTCGAGACAGACTCGGACACAGCCGGTCTGGGGGCTGGTCGACCGGGCCTGGGACCGGCCGGTCCGATTTGGACCGGGTCTGGCGCCGGGTGGCGACCGGATGGAGCGTCCAGCTTACTGGATACGCCCCGGTTGGCACAAGCGTGGAACCCGGTTTGGACCGGGCTAATCCGGCGTGGGAGCCGGCCGACCGGGTCTGGGACCGGGTGGCCTGGCGGCACGGTTGGTTGGACCTGCCGGGGCACCGACCTCCTGAACTTCATCTCCTCCTCTCGCGCATGCCTCCCGCTCCTCCCTCGCGCGTCCATGAGATGTCTTCAGGTCCAGCTCTATGTCCAGCTTCACGTCCATCTTCTTGTCCAGCTGCTCCTCTCCTCCTCGTGCGACGCTTGGTTCTTCTTCATACCTGATCATACATAAGTAATACGACTTAGGCAGTATAAAGTTCTCGTCGATCAAAGTATCACATAGGAACAAATTCACATGTTGCTTAAGTAGCTTCGCATGATGATGTCTACGTTCCCCCTCCTTTCCTGTAGACAGTGTTGGGCCTCCAAGAGCAGAGGTTTGTAGAACAGCAGCAAGTTTTCCCTTAAGTGGATCACCCAAGGTTTATCGAACTCAGGAGGAAGAGGTCAAAGATATCCCTCTCATGCAACCCGCAACCACAAAGCAAGAAGTCTCTTGTGTCCCCAACACACCTAATAGGTGCACTAGTTCGGCGAAGAGATAGTGAAATACAGGTGGTATGAATATATATGAGCATAGCAACGGTGCCAGAAAATAGCTTGCTGGCGTGTAGTTGATGGTGGTAGTATTGCAGCATAGTAACACGGTGAAACAGTAAACAAGCGGTAGTAGCAGCGATTTAGGAACAAGGCCTAGGGATTAGACTTTCACTAGTGGACACTCTCAACATTGATCACATAACAGAATAGATAAATGCATACTCTACACTTTTGTTGGATGATGAACGCATTGCGTAGGATTACACCCCTCAATGCCGGAGTTAACAAGCTCCACAATTTGTTCATATTTAAGTAACCTTTAGTGTAAGATAGATCAACAGATTAAACCAAGTACTAACATAGCATGCACACTGTCACCTTCATGCATATGTAGGAGGAATAGATCACATCAATATTATCATAGCAATAGTTAACTTCGCAATCTACAAGAGATCATGATCATAGCATAAACCAAGTACTAACACGGTGCACACACTGTCACCTTTACACACGTGCAGGAGGAATAAAACTACTTTAATAACATTGCTAGAGTAGCACATAGATAAATTGTGATACAAAACTCATATGAATCTCAATCATGTAAAGCAGCTCATGAGATTATTGTATTGAGGTACATGGGAGAGATTAACCACATAGCTACCGGTACAGCCCCGAGCCTCGATGGAGAACTACTCCTCCTCATGGGAGCAGCAGCGGTGATGAGATGGTGGAGATGGCAGCGGTGTCGATGGAGAAGCCTTCCGGGGCACTTCCCCGTCCGGCAGGTGCCAGACTCTGTCCCCCAGATCTTGGCGCGTGGTGATGGCTGGAAGGTTTGTGGGTTCGTCGAACGCATCGGTTTCGATCCGGTGGCTTTAAATAAAGCGAAGAGGCGGCGGGAGGTCGGCGGTGGCACCATAGGCTAGCGCGGCCAGGGCCAGGCCGCGTCACCCTATCATCTGGGCCACAGGCCCTCCTCGCTCTCGGGTTTGGATGCTTCCGGTGAAAATAGGAACACAGGTCTTGATTTCGTCCGATTCGAGAATATTTCGTTACTAGGATTTCGAAACCAAAAACAGCAGAAAACAGGAACTGGCACTTCGGCATCTTGTTAATAGGTTAGTTCCAGTGCACGAATATGACATGAAGTGTGCATAAAACATGTAGATAACATCAATAATGTGGCATGGAACATAAGAAATTATCGATACGTCGGAGACGTATCAGCATCCCCAAGCTTAGTTCGCTCGTCCCGAGCAGGTAAAACGATAACACGAGATAATTTAAGTGACATGCCATCATAACCTTGATCATACTATTTGTAAAGCATATGTAGTGAATGCAGCAATCAAAACAATGTATATGACATGAGTAAACAAGTGAATCATAAAGCAAAGACTTTTCATGAATAGCACTTCAAGACAAGCATCAATAAGTCTTGCATAAGAGTTAACTCATAAAGCAATAATTCATAGTAAAGGCATTGAAGCAACACAAAAGAAGATTAAGTTTCAGCGGTTGCTTTCAACTTGTAACATGTATATCTCATGGATATTGTCAACATAGAGTAATATAATAAGTGCAATATGCAAGTATGTAGGAATCAATGCACAGTTCACACAAGTGTTTGCTTCTTGAGGTGGAGAGAGATAGGTGAACTGACTCAACATAAAGTAAAAGAATGGTCCTCCATAGAGGAAAAGCATCGATTGCTATATTTGTGCTAGAGCTTTGATTTTGAAAACATGAAACAATTTTGTCAACGGTAGTAATAAAGCATATGTATCATGTAAATTATATCTTACAAGTTGCAAGCCTCATGCATAGTGTACTAATAGTGCCCGCACCTTGTCCTAATTAGCTTGGACTACCGGATCATCACAATGCATTGTTTTTACCAAGTGTCACAAAGGGGTACCTCTATGTATACAAAGGTCTAAGGAGAAAGCTCGCATTGGATTTCTCGCTATTGATTATTCTTCAACTTAGACATCCATACCGGGACAACATAGACAACAGATAATGGACTCCTCTTTTATGCATAAGCATGTAACAACAATTAATAATTTTCTCATTTGAGATTTGAGGATTGTTGTCCAAAACTGAAACTTCCACCATGGATCATGGCTTTAGTTAGCGGCCCAATGTTCTTCTCTAACATATGCATGCTCCAACCATAAGGTGGTAGATCGCTCTTACTTCAAACAAGACGGACATGCATAGCAACTCACATGATATTCAACAATGAATAGTTGATGGCGTCCCCAGAAACATGGTTATCGCACAACAAGCAACTTAATAAGAGATAAAGTGCATAATTACATATTCAATACCACAATAGTTTTTAAGCTATTTGTCCCATGAGCTATATATTGCAAAGGTGAAGAATGGAAATTTAAAGGTAGCACTCAAGCAATTTACTTTGGAATGGCGGAGAAATACCATGTAGTAGGTAGGTATGGTGGACACAAATGGCATAGTGTTTGGCTCAAGTATTTTGGATGCATGAGAAGTATTCCCTCTCGATACAAGGTTTAGGCTAGCAAGGTTATTTGAAACAAACACAAGGATGAACCGGTGCAGCAAAACTCACATAAAAGACATATTGAAAACATTATAAGACTCTACACCGTCTTCCTCGTTGTTCAAACTCAATACTAGAAATTATCTAGACCTTAGAGAGACCAATTATGCAAACCAAATTTTAGCATGCTCTATGTATTTCTTCATTAATAAGTGCAAAGTATATGATGCAAGAGCTTAAACATGAGCACAACAATTGCCAAGTATCACATTACCCAAGACATTAATAGCAATTACTACATGTATCATTTTCCAATTCCAACCATATAACAATTTAACGAAGAGAAAACTTCGCCATGAATATTATGAGCTAAGAACACATGTGTTCATACGAACCAGCGGAGCGTGTCTCTCTCCCACACAAGCATGATGTAATCTAATTTATTCAAACACAAACAAGAACAAAAACATACAGACGCTCCAAGTAAAGCACATAAGATGTGATGGAATAAAAATATAGTTTCGGGGGAGGAACGATAATGTTGTCGATGAAGAAGGGGATGCCTTGGGCATCCCCAAGCTTAGACGCTTGAGTCTTCTTGATATATGCAGGGGTGAACCACCGGGGCATCCCCAAGCTTAGAGCTTTCACTCTCCTTGATCATGTTGCATCATACTCCTCTCTTGATCCTTGAAAACTTCCTCCACACCAAACTCGAAACAACTCATTAGAGGGTTAGTGCACAATATAAATTGACATATTCAGAGGTGACACAATCATTCTTAACACTTCTGGACATTGCATAATGCTACTGGACATTAGTGGATCAAAGAAATTCATCCAACATAGCGAAAGAGGCAATGCGAAATAAAAGGCAGAATCTGTCAAAACAGAACAGTCCGTAAAGACGAATTTTAAAAGGGCACCAGACTTGCTCAGATGAAAATGCTCAAATTGAATGAAAGTTGCGTACATATCTGAGGATCACTCACGTAAATTGGCATAATTTTCTGAGTTACCTACAGAGAATTAGGCCCAGATTCGTGACAGCAAGAAAACAGTTTCTGCGCAGTAATCCAAATCTAGTATTGACTTTACTATCAAAGACTTTACTTGGCACAACAAAACACAAAACTAAGATAAGGAGAGGTTGCTACAGTAGTAAACAACTTCCAAGACACAAATATAAAACAAAGTACTGTAGCAAAATAACACATGGGTTATCTCCCAAGAAGTTCTTTCTTTATAGCCATTAAGATGGGCTCGGCAGTTTTAATGATGCACTCGCAAGAAATAGTATTTGAAGCAAAAGAGAGCATCAAGAGGAAAATTCAAAACACATTTAAGTCTAACATGCTTCCTATGCAAAGGAATCTTGTAAATAAACAAGTTCATGAAGAGCAAAGTAACAAGCATAGGAAGATAAAACAAGTATAGCTTGAAAAATTTCAGCACATAGAGAGGCATTTTAGTAACATGAAAATTTCTACAACCATATTTTCCTCGCTCATAATAACTTTCAGTAGCAACATGAGCAAACTCAAAAATATAACTATCACATAAAGCATTCTTATCATGAGTCTCATGCATAAAATTATTACTACTCCCAACATAAGCATAGTTATTCTTATTAATTGTAGTAGGAGCAAATTCAACAAAGTAGCTATCATTATTATTCTCATCAAGTGTAGGAGGCATAGTATTATCATCATAAAAATTACTCTCCATAGTAGGCGGCACTAAAAGACCAATATCATTATAATCATCATAAATAGGAGGCAAAGTATCATCAAAGAAAATTTTCTCCTCAATGCTTGGGGGACTAAAAAGATCATGAAAACCAACTTCCCCAAGCTTAGAACTTTCTATATTATTATCAACAATGGTGTTCAAAGCGTTCATACTAATATTACTACCACATGCAAATAAGATTCCATAGGTTTTTTAATTTCGCATCAAACAATCCATGTTTTAAATCAGGAAATAGAATAAGAAGCTCATTGTTGTCCATTATGCCAAACTAGTGTAAACAAGAAACAAAAAGATGCAATTGCAGGATCTAAAGGAAATAGCTTTGAGCACAAACAAAACGGCGCCAGAAAAGTACTTTACCTGGAACCGAAGTATGAGTGCCTTTTTACCTTTCCTCCCCGGCAACGGCGCCAGAAAAAGTGCTTGGCGCGTAGTTGACGAGGGAGGAAAGTGCTTAGTTGCCGGGCTTGCCAATGTGTGAGTGCCGTTTACCTTCCCTCCCCGGCAACGGCGCCATAAAAGTGCTTGATGTCTACGTTCCCTCCTTTCTGTAGACAGTGTTGGGCCTCCAGAGCGAGGTTTGTAGAACAAGCAAGTTTTCCCTTAAGTGGATCACCCAAGGTTTATCGAACTCGGGGAGGAAGAGGTCAAAGATATCCCTCTCATGCAACCTGCAACCACAAAGCAAGAAGTCTCTTGTGTCCCCAACACACCTAATAGGTGCACTAGTTCGGCGAAGAGATAGTGAAATACGGGTGGTATGAATATATATGAGCAGTAGCAACGGTGCCAGAAAATAGCTTCTTGTGTAGTTGATGGTGGTAGTATTGCAGTAGTAACACAGTGAAACAGAAACAAGCGGTAAGCAGAGTATTTAGGAACAAGGCCTAGGGATTAGACTTTCACTAGTGGACACTATCAACATTGATCACATAACAGAATAGATAAATGCATACTCTACACTTTTGTTGGATGATGAACGCATTGCGTAGGATTACACGAACCCTCAATGCCGGAGTTAACAAGCTCCACAATTTGTTCATATTTAAGTAACCTTTAGTGTAAGATAGATCAAAGATTAAACCAAGTACTAACATAGCATGCACACTGTCACCTTCATGCATATGTAGGAGGAATAGATCACATCAATATTATCATAGCAATAGTTAACTTCGCAATCTACAAGAGATCATGATCATAGCATAAACCAAGTACTAACACGGTGCACACACTGTCACCTTTACACACGTGCGGGAGGAATAAAACTACTTTAATAACATTGCTAGAGTAGCACATAGATAAATTGTGATACAAAACTCATATGAATCTCAATCATGTAAAGCAGCTCATGAGATTATTGTATTGAGGTACATGGGAGAGATTAACCACATAGCTACCGGTACAGCCCCGAGCTCGATGGAGAACTACTCCCTCCTCATGGGAGCAGCAGCGGTGATGAAGATGGCGGTCGAGATGGCAGCGGTGTCGATGGAGAAGCCTTCCGGGGCACTTCCCGCGGCAGGGTGCCGGAACAGAGACTCTGTCCCCCGATCTTGGCGTCGCGATGGCGGCGGCTCGGAAGGTTTTCGTGGGTTCGTCGGCATCGGGTTTTCGATCCGGGGCTTTAAATAGGCGAAGAGGCGGCGCCGGGGGGTCGAAGGCGGTGGCACCATGGTGGCGCGGCCGGGGCCAGGCCGCGCCATCATCCGGGCCCACAGGGCCCCTCCGCGGCTATCGGGTTACGGATGCTTCCGGTGAAAATAGGAACTGGGTCTTGATTTCGTCCGATTCGAGAATATTTCGTTACTAGGATTTACGAAACCAAAAACAGCAGAAAACACACTTCGGCATCTTGTTAATAGGTTAGTTCCAGAAAATGCACGAATATGACATGAAGTGTGCATAAAACATGTAGATAACATCAATAATGTGGCATGGAACATAAGAAATTATCGATACGTCGGAGACGTATCAGACCCCTTGTAATTGGTCCAATCCGAACTTCATTGGACTTGAGCTTCACAGCAGGTTCATCTTCATTTGGTAATGATGGAGGTAGTAGTGTGGTAGGGATGTCCTCATCATCTCATCTGATGCTTCGAGCTTTCGACCGCTCAAAAGAGCGCTCGTTTTCTATAATTTTGGTAAAATATATTACGGGTTTTGGTCCCACATATTTTGGTTCTGTCTTCATATTTTTAGTTCCGTCAGTTTGGTTCCGTTTATTTACCACCGTCTGATCGGGGTGAATAGACTGTTATTAAAAATGCCAATCACTGTAAAATTTGTAAAATCCTAAAGGCTCAAGCACTGTCCGAATATTCTGAACCGGTAGCAACCAAAAAAAAATTGGAAGCACATTCAAGGACGGAATATGTTTGCTGCCCGGAAGGAAAACTTTATTTGGAGGAAAATAGATAGCCATCTAATTAATTATGTAAGCAGGGTTCTTAGAGCATCTCCACCGGTAGCCCCCAAATAGGCACCGGCAGGAGCGCTGGCACCTCCGTTTGGCGGGGGGGGGCGGACACTGCATCCACTATTTGGGGAGCTGTTCCCACACCGGCGCCCCCAAAATGACGGCCCTGATAGATGTTTTGAATTAAATTCGTAAATAAATGCATAGAAAATTGAATAAGAAATATTTTATTCCACAAACTAATACATAATTGGGAACGGGGTTTACATGAAGATATAGTTTGGAACATGGTTTTCCACAAACTAATATATAGTTTGAACCATGGTTGACACAAATATAAAACGTTGCAAAAAAACTAAACCTAACTTGGCCGGTCATCACAGGTTTTGTGTGTTCGCTGCGAAGAAAGAACACTCGAGGGCACACCCAGTCACCCAAACTAGAAAATCTAGCTGGTGAGGGTCCCCTGTTGGTTCTTTCGATGAAGAACATCCGAAAACATGCGAGCCGATATTCGTTGCGAAGAAACAACACTCGTCAGTCGTCCTCCTCGGCGCTGACGACGTGGTAGTTCCGGCGACAACATGTGTCGTCGAATACCTTGACGCTCATGTCCCTATCGCCGAAGTAGGAGAACACGAGCACGAAGCCGGCTTGGAGGCTGTGGTGGTGCGCGAACTTCTCCCAGCCAATGTGGAGGTACATCTTGCCGTGCGCGTTGTAGATCACATCCACGATCCACCGGTAGTAGCCGCACGAATCCTCCCGCAGATGCAGCGTGCCCGGGCGGTCGTCGCCGGCGACGAAGTCAGCGAAGGTGTCCGGCAGCCTCTGGATGCCGCGTGGGTTGCCCTTGAGGACGAGGACGAACTCGAACAACATGGGCCCCTCCTCGTCCATCTCCGATGATGAAGATGACGGCGTCGCAGGAGACGGAGTGTGTACACCTCTGCGGCGGCCACGGCCACGACCACGGCCGCGACCTCGGCCTCGACCAGACATGGCGTCGTCTATTCAGGTGGTGGCGGCTAGGGTTGGGGAGAGAGGCGCTAGGATTTGTGTGTGAGAGGCACGATGAGAGGCTGCCCTCACTACTAGGAAAACCCTTACTGCCGGCACACCTATTTGGGCTTCTGCCGGCGCACTGGAGCCCGCCGGTGCAAAAAGGCCGGTGATAACTGGCTATTGCCGGCGCACAAGCCAGTGCGCCGGTGGTAGCTCAGTTATTGCCGGCGCACTTGTCTGTGTTCGCCGGCAATGAGTTGTAGCTCTGGCGCACGTGGTGCTGCGCCGGCAGTAGATGCTGTCAGCAGTGGCGCGTCGCTGTGCGCCGGCAGAAGGGGGTAGAGGTGCGCCGGCGGTATAATCCGAAATTTCAAATTTTACAGCATTTTCCAGCATATTACAATACATTCACAATCCATGAAATACAATAGATATTTAGATAGCAGTACATGCAATATGAGAAGCACATAGAGAGCCAAGTTTCATTTCGGTATCAATACATAAATACGCAAGTCTCGTTTCGGAATGTGTTGATTCATACAACACATGTGCATATGCAACACCGAACGAAGTTTCACAAAGTTTGAAGTCTCGGTACATAGTCGTCACAAGTATCGTCATACACCTCACAATGTAGGTCCTAACCTAAACTACAATCACATAGAACATGACCAACATGGTCATGATGACCATCATCACGAAGGCCATGGTCTTCATCCGGTTCCTCCTCATGTCCCTCATCTCTCCCGCTAGATAACGGGCGTATCTTCCTTCCGCCTCCACCCTAGTGGGGTATCCCTTGTAGCTGTTGCCGCTGAAGCGGTGCACCTGTCTCCGACAGTCCTCCCATCGTCGTAGACTCCAGGAACCCTCCCCTGTACACGACATATGTCGTCGGCATCTCCATTCACAAGACAAGTAAAACGTTAGTACCAATGCAATGAACAAGTGCCAACTCAAATAAGAGACAAGTAGTATGAACTAAATAGCATGTGCCTCATACTTTGTTGGTCGAAATAAATAATAACATACAGGGATGGGGTCAGCGAGGCTAGGTAGGATGCACAATAGATTGATATTTGTGGCCATCACACCAAGCCTCACTGGCCCCACCCCGGAGTGTACAAGTGACCAAACATTTTAATCATCGGCCAATGCAATTAAGAAGTGCGAACTCAAATAAAAGACAAGTAGTACGAATTAAATAGCGTGCCTCATACTTTGTCGGTCGAAACAAATATTAACATCCAGGGATGGAGTCAGTGAGGCTAGGTAGGATGCATAATAGATTGATACTTGTGGCCATCGCACCAAGGCTCACTGGCTCCACCCCCGAGTGTACGAGTGACCGAACATTCTAATCATCGGCGAACTCCAAATAAAAGACAAGTAGTATGAATTAAATAGCGTGCCTCATACTTTGTCGGTCGAAACAAATATTAACATCCAGGGATGGAGTCAGCGAGGCTAGGTAGGATGCACAATAGATTGATACTTGTGGCAGTCGCACCAAGGCTCACTGGCTCCACCCCCCGAGTGTACGAGTGACCGAACATTCTAATCATCGGCGAACTCCAAATATGAGGCAAGTAGTGGTCGAGTAAATGCAAATAATTATTAAGCTATGTACGCCATAATCTTGAAATGTATAGCAAAGTAAATGAAACTATAGACACATGTTCACATGCACATTCATACAACTAAATAAAAGCAACTAGTCGATTCTATGGGAATATATAGCAATTATTACAATACGGAAGTTCAAGGACATATCGTTCAAGCTTTAGCAATTGTTCCCGTCGTAGGATCAGGTTGTACGCCTAGGGGGGAATGGACGGCAACCCTCAAGTGAGTTGAACGGCCTCTCATCACGCGACATCTCCAAGCGGAGTTCTATCTCGTCATTAGGTGGTAGACCGTAGCCGTAGAAGAACTCAGACCTATTGTTGACATCCTGCAGGATTATCGTGCAAATGAACTGCTGGATGCGACCCCAGTTCTTTCTAATCTCTCTATCGGGACATCCGCCATGTTTGCAAACCTGTTTCGAGATTCTCTGCAGCAACATGTCATCTGCGCCTTATGTACTCCTGCATCTCAAGGATGGCGTACCACGCGTCCATCCCATTGTCGGGCGTCGACTGCCTGAGGCAGGGGAAGTTGGTTGTGTGGGTTAAGACCAAGCCTCCTCGAGATTTCCTCTCTACTTTGAGTGGGCCTGCCTTGTTGGCGAAGCCGATGAGAGCATCATTGAGAAGGGCCTTGATGTGGGTGTAGTCTTTCTTGTGGTCCCTACCCGAGTCGAGATAGACTGCATGCGAGTGTTGCGGGTGCACGACGATGAGGGTGCAGAACTTGTCTCTGTGGAAAACACACGGATTAACCTTTGGAAATGCAAATGGAGATATAGCATAGAATGGTAATGGGGGACTAGCGAGTGATTACTTACTCGGGGAAGTAAGGGATGAGAATGGCGCCCTTTTAATGTTCGCCAGCATGAAATCCTCGACCTGCTGGGTGGCAATCGCCCGATCCCCAGCGTTGCAGATGATGCTCTCCCTCATATAGAAGGGGTCCATTATCGCGATGGTCGGCGTCTCCTCCTTAACAATCTAGGTAGACAAGCTAAGAGCAACTAGGCGAACCACAGTAAAGTGGAGCGGTTGCATGCGATAGATGCTGAAGATGTCGTTGAACCGGATGAAGCACAAGTCCGCGGGGTACTTCTCGATGAAGTTCATGCCAGTTGGCACCTTCGCCACGAAGAGAGGGTAACCAGGATCTTTTGATTTGAGAAGAAGGTTCTCCACATGCCGACAGTCTCATGCAAGCTCCTCATATCCGGGGTGAGTTTCTTCACGACATGCTCCGGCAGCATCGGTTCACCCAAGTGATGCAGAGGTCGCAAATTGTTTGGCAACTTGTCAAGGAGGACCTTGTCCTTGGATTTGGCCGCCGCCTTGTCTTGGGCGTCCTTCTTATTTGGCCTCTTCCTCTTCTTGGGTTGTACTACTGGACCCTCCATCGCCGTAGTGGCCATAGCACGGAGTGTGTTTGGGCTCAGCATATTTTTGACGGCGGCGGTGGCGGCCTCCTCAGGATTTTCCTCCTCAGCCATTTCTTGAGAATCGAACAACTTCTTGGAGCACACATATTTCGAGGCCGGCGCATCCTCATGGACAACTTGTGAAGACGTAGGAATTTCCCATTGGAAGTTCTCACGTTCGTATTCCTCGGCCTCTGGCGCAGCTGGCTGTTGTGGTGGGCGCTGACCTGCGCGCTGGCCGTTCTGGTGGGGCGATGACCACGGCGCCCGCTATCGTGGAGGGACGCTGACATGTGGCGCCGCAAGGTGCTTGTCTTTACTTGCCGTCGACCCCGAGTAGGTGTTGATCCGAATTAGGGTCTTCGGCCATAGCAGTACCCAACCCTTCAGTGAGGCCAGATTCAACGGGCTATCGTCATCGGCACCATGCGGTTGATTAGGAGGAAACAAATCCTCATAGCCCGGTAACGTCCACATCAACCCGGTAAACGTCATCCGCCATATCTCGTGTGTGCCACTTCTTATCCAGGGGCCGAAGGATGGACCCCCTCGCGACGTCTTTGAGTTCGTTGTTTACTCTCATCAGGAAGGTGTTATCACCAGAATTTAGCCAGAGCAGGAGATGGGCCGTGATTGAGATGGGCTTAGAGGATATACACCTAAAGAGTTTTGGAACCGGCCTTGGGCGAGAGTTTGGGCTAGATTGCCCGTGTATTTGTAAATTATGGTAGATTATGTGTCGGTTAGAATTAAGAGATAGAGTTTAGCTCGTACCCGGTTGGGTTTATTCCCAAGTTAGAAAGTCTACGGACTATAAATATGTATCTAGGGTTATTGAGAAAGGAGGACAATCACGTTCACAACAAACCAATCTAGGCGCATCGCCACCCCTTGTTTTGAGGGTTTCTTCCGGGTAAGCGTCATGCTGCCTAGATCGCATCTTGCGATCTAGGCAGTATCTGTTTATTCGTTGTTTGGTGTTGCTCGTGCTGAAGCCTTGTTGATGGCGAGCAACACCATTATCGTAGGTGTTTTGGGGCTGACGTGGATACTTTTCTCATATATTTGCTTAGCTATGCTGCCCCTTAACATCTAGATGCCTTTGCGCCTGTCTTGGGTGTAAGGGCAGCATCTTGCTTAATCTTTATTTAGTAGAACCGATCTGTTATAGTTGCTCCTTGTTCTCCAAGGATTAGTTTGATATCCGCATGATTAGGCCTTGCAAACGGGTTGAATGATCCAGTAGTGCGTAAGGCATAGTTTGCTGATCCTAGAGGGATTGTTCCGGGAATCGACGTTATGTTGGTTTTTAGGCCTCTTTAGGACTAGTTTTCTATCACCTTACGTGTCTGCCAGGCTCAACTACGTGTAGGATGTTACGGTTATGCGGTGAAAACCCTAGACTGTCGTAGATTGATTTATCTTGGTATTGATTAAGCAGGACCCCCATGTTATCGTAAATCCAACGTGTACCATTGGTCAATCGGCTCTTTGAGCCGATCCACAGAGTAACCTAAGAGCCGATTGGGGCTCGTATTTAATGTTTGCGTGTTCGCCATGCAGGAAACTAATCGAAGCAATCCAACACCTTCGACCAGGTATAGGTCAGGTGGCACGCCTCGCACCGCTAGGACGTGTGCGGAGCATTGCGGGCCGTCGCCCGAGGGACCAGGGCCCACCGCAGTCCTGGGAGCTTCCCGGCTCTACTGTGTTGCCCGTCGCTGCTCGCCGGTGGGTTTTGGTAGGCAACACATTCTGGCACGCCCGATGGGACATTCTACAGCAACTACGTCAACATCTGCAGCTGAGATGGCTGACGAGCCAGTCAAGTACGAAGAGCTGCCTGAGGAGCACAAGAAGAAATATGATGAGATTAAGGCCCTCTTCGAAGCCGATCTCATCGGCTCTTTCACGAAGACTCGTTCACACGGCATTAGGTGGAAAGGGTTCTCAGCCGATGGTGCTCTCGATGAAGTAGATCTGTCTACCCCTTCAGAGGAACGCACCAGAGCTCTGCGCCTGGAAGTTAATTACATGGTGGCTCATTCCCTACACCGCCATTCTGAGAGCCTGGTGAACGCTTTCGAGCGCGTTGCGGTCTGCGTGGTTCAGGAAATCATGAAGCATCAGTACTCTCCGTCAGGGCCCGTCCTAGGGACTTACCAGGGAGAAATACCGCTCCAGATCAGACCGCCGCTGCCATTCGCCCTTGCAGCTCCAGAGCCACAGGGTTCACCGGCGTACATCGTCTACAAGGTTGGAGGTGATCGTGGCGATTGCCAATTCCTGTATGAGCCGCCTAAAGAAATCCCACATGGATACGTGTGCGCATACGTGCCGGACTGCAATAACTTGGCGCGCACGAACCAGATTACAGCGGGAGGGATTTGGAGCGGCCGATAAACAGCGTGGCTAGCTAAATATGCCACCGGAGCAAGTCATGCTCGGTCCCTGCAGCTCATACCATGGAACAAATCAGCACAATCTTGAGAGACCAGTTCGGCATCTTGCCAAGGAGAAAAACAATCGGCTATTCCAAGCCGTACCCCGACGAGTATGATTTGATCCCGCTGCCGCCCAAGTATCGGCTCCCTGAATTCTCAAAATTTAATTGATCAGAGGGGTCTATCTCAATTGAACACGTGAGCCGATATTTGGCACAGCTGGGCATGATTTCAGCGTCGGACCCGTTACGTGTGAGGTTTTTCGCACAATTTCTCACGGGGTCAGCTTTTGGGTGGTACACCTCGTTGCCACCAAATTCAGTCCGGACGTGGAAGCAGCTGGAGGAACAGTTTCACACCCAATATCACTCAGACGCTACCGAGGCTGGCATTGCCGATCTAGTACAGGTGCGGCCGGGGAGAAACGGTGTCAGAATACATTTAGCGTTTCAGGACTGTCAGGAACCGATGTTATTCGGCTCGCTTATCTGAGAAAGAAGCAGTCGAGCTGGCAGCATTGAACCTCGCAACGCCGATCAAGGATCTGGCTTTCCAAGTAGACTACAATTCACTGGCGCACATGGTTCAGAAGTTAACTTTGTATGAACAGCGCCACCCAGAATTGTACCAAGACAAGTTCAAGCGTCCGATCGCCCTGGTCGGGACAGAAGAGGTCGAGGATTCTGCAGAAGACCAGGAAGTAGCCGTAGCTGAATGGGCTCGGGGGGCAGCTCCCGTGTCCTACAAATGGGTGAAACAACAAGGGCCTGCAAAAGGGTTTGACTTCGATGTGAGCAAAGCTGAGCAGATATTCGATTTATTGCTCAAGGAAAAACAGCTGAAGTTACCCGAAGGCCATAAGATCCCTACGGCGCAAGAACTGAACGGGAGACCGTACTGCAAGTGGCATCACTCGTTCACCCATGTCACCAATGACTGCAAAGTGTTGCTTCAGCAGATCCAATCGGCGATAGAGCAAGGCCGTTTGATCTTTGGATAGTTTGCCATGAAAGTGGACACACACCCGTTCCCTGGCGTCAACATGGTGGAACTCAATCACTCCGCAAGGCGTCGGCTAGATTTCTCATTCGACGTTAACATGGCAGGGCCTGTATACCACCATGGCAAGGATAAAGAAGAAAGTCAGTGGAAAGGAAAAGGAGGAGGCCGGCCCACGCGACCGGCCCCGATATGACGACAGACGTTACCTCACCGAGGAACATGTGAGAAGCGTACGGTACCAACGTCCTCTCTCCGCGCATCTCCTTAACAAGTATGAGCGCCAGTACGACCGACGTCGACGGTATGACAGAGATGGCGAAAGATATCATCAGTCTGACGTAGACAGTGGAAGACATCGTCGGTATGATAAAGACGACGAAGGATATGAGCACCGCGCGGAAGGGAAGTCACGGGAGCAGGAAGACATGGATAGACACTGGGACTGTCCTTTCTTTAAGCACTGCTGGGACTCAGGAATGAGCCGATTGCCTACAATCGACAATTGCCCGGAGTGTAGAGAGCGGAAGAAGGACGCAGGAGAGGTGTCAGTTTTCGAGCGTCTAGGGCCTCTCCCACCTCAGAGCAGGTGAGCTGAGTCCTCTCAGGAGGAAGATTTTGAAGCGTCAGAAGATGAAGAAGAGGATAGGTACCACCGGTGGTGGTGATGGACTCAGCCACTCCCAAAAGCGTAGGGTTCAGCGGCTACGTAGCTTGGAGCAAGCCAAGGAGCAATACCTACACACATTGAGGAAAGCGTGGCCCGATCTGGCCGTGAAAATTCAGCAAACTTTGGACGTGGAGTCGTCCACAGAAGAAAGAATGGCGCCCCAAGCAAGTAAAAGCCGATGCAGAGGCATCGGCTGGCACAAACATGGTGTTCATACTTCCCTCGGAGTTTTGTGCTCCAAGACCCGAAGAAGTGCCGATAGCGCAGTTTGATTGCGGCCCACGGCCAGTTGTCTTTGAAAAGCCACGAGAGAAGAGATACAAGCATTTGAAGGCCCTGTACCTAAAAGGTTATATCAATGGGCAGCCTGTCGGCAAGATGCTGGTTGACACGGGAGCGGCAGTCAATATAATGCCATACTCCATGCTACGCGTTTGGGACACTCTAACTCAGATCTGATCAAAACCAACGTCACACTAAGCGACTTCAACGGCTAGCATTAGAGACGCAAGGCGTTCTGAACGTGGATCTAACAGTAGGCCGAAAAACCATCCCTACATCATTCTTCATCGTCGACACAAAAGCACCTACGCTGTCCTGCTAGGGAGGGATTGGATTCACGCCAACTGCTGCATTCCATCCACGATGCACCAATGCCTGATACAATGGGATGGAGATGAAGTGGAGGTCGTCCATGCAGATGACTCGATCGAGATCTCATTAGCGGGCATGAACATCTGGGACGCGGAAGGTCAAGGGCCGCTCTCTGGAGTCAGTTTGGACGGCTGTGAGCGTATCGAGGTTACAAAAACGGGGTGAGGCTGGTCTTATCCACCGGCCTGACAGAGTAGCAACAACAAAATCGCTGGACGTACGTGGCAAGGCCGATCCCTGCGATCGGCCCCAAAAAATAAAAAGCAATGATCTAAACTCAAGCATTTCACGTGGTCGTAGTAGGGAGACTCCCTCCCGTTGTGGAGCACAAATAAGTTGTAAACCTTCATTAAGCAATGCAATCAAAATGGGGGCCGATTCCAGCAATCGGCCCAAATTATCCTCGCCATACGTTTTGCCTGTGTTCAGCATTGATCTAGCAGGTGACGGAAAGCTAGGGTATGGGTTTACATCAGCTGATGAGCTAGAAGAGATTGACATTGGTCCTGGGGATAAGCCACGACCAACATTTATCAGCAAAAAGTTGGATCCGCATCTGAGGAGCCTAATGATAGCTTTGTTAAAAGAATACCAGTTGTTTTGCACAGGATTACACGAGATGCCCGGGTTAGACAGGGCATCATTGAGCATCGTCTCCCTCTTAGAAAGGATTTCGGCGTTCCAGCAGCCGAGCACGACAAATGAAGGCCGAAATTTTAGAAGAAGTCAAGAAAGATATCGAGAAAATGTTAAGCGCCGGGTTCATTAGGCCATGCGGGTATGCTGAATGGATTTTTAGTATCGTACCAGAGAAAAAGGACGGCGATGGCGTCGCCATAGATTTTCGAGATCTCAACAGAGCCACTCCAAAGGATGAGTATCCAATGCCGGTAGCAGAGACATTGATCAATGCAGCTGCTGGTCATAAGGTTTTGAGTTTAATGGATGGCAATGCCGGTTACAACCAAATATTCATGGCTCCATAAGATATACACGAGACTGCATTCAGAGTACCAGGTTCGGTGGGCTTGTTTGAATATGTAGTCATGACGTTTGGACTGAAAAATGCCGGCGCAACATACCAAAGAGCCATGAATTACATATTTCATGATCTGATCGGCAAGTTGGTGGAAATCTACATTGATGACGTGGTAGTCAAGTATGTCTCAGTAGAAGGACACTTGGAGGATTTACGACGCATCCTGGACCGAACTAGGAAGTTCGGACTAAGAATGAATCCAAAGAAGTGTGCCTTTGGTGTGACGGCCGGTCAATTCTTGGGCTTCTTGGTTCATGAACGAGGAATTGAGATCGGCACGAAAAGTCGGAGGCAGTGCGAACAATGAAGCCGCCTACCACGAAGAAGGAAC
Source organism: Lolium multiflorum (assembly GCA_030979885.1). Classification (NCBI taxonomy): domain Eukaryota; kingdom Viridiplantae; phylum Streptophyta; class Magnoliopsida; order Poales; family Poaceae; genus Lolium; species Lolium multiflorum. The sequence goes on along the minus strand of CM061752.1, from coordinate 249,677,733 downwards.
TACAGTGTCTCATCGGCAAAATCAACTTCGTCAGAAGGTTCATCTCCAACTTATCGGGGCGAATCGAGCCGTTCACGGGATTGGTAAAAATCAAAGCTGATGAGGAATTTCACTAGGGGCAGAGCAACAGCGAGCGTTTGACGAGATCAAAGAGTATCTAACGAAGCCACCTGTGTTGGTTCCACCCCAGCAGGACAGACCATTCTATATTTATCTGTCCGAAGCTGACACTTCCATCGCCTCAGTAGTGGTGCAAGTCTATGATGGTCTGGAGAAAGTTGCCTTCTACCTCAGCAGAAGGATGTTGGATGCAGAAACTAGGTACCCTGAGATCGAGAAGTTGTGCCTCTGCCTATTCTTTACCTCCACCAAGCTTCGTCACATCTTGCTGACTGCGGAAATTATCATCATATGCAAATCAGATGTTGTCAAACACATGCTGTCGGCTCCTGTGTTGAAAGGCCAACTCGGTAAGTGGATGTTTACATTATCGGAATTTGATCTCCGGTATCAACCTGCGAAAGCAGTCAAGGGACAGGCGTTGGCCGATCTTATTGCGGAACGAATCAACACTGATATAGCAACCTTTATGTACGTGCATAGGCCATGTTTTTCGATGGATCGGCTTGTGAGGATGGTTGCGGCATCGGCACTGCTCGTGTCGCCTCGGGGGCAACGTATTCCTTCTCCATAAGACTCTACCCCTTGCACCAACAATGTCGGCGAGTATGAAGCAATACGCAAGGGAATGGAGTTGCTTTGGGAAGCCGGGGCAGAAGCGGTGGAACTGTTTGGAGACTCAAAATTGGTGATTTCCCAACTCACGGAGGAATATAGATGTGAGAGCGAGTCGCTCTTCCCATTATGGATGCAATGCCGTGAGCTGATGACACAATTTAGGTGCATAAACTTTAAATGGATCCCGAGGTCGCAGAATACCGAGGCGAACGATCTTGCACAGATGGCGTCAGGCTACAAGGCATAGCAGTGGGCCCGATGTTCAGTACAGTTCCTGGAACCGGATGACTGGATAGGATATCTTCAATTACTTGAAAGATTCGGCTCGGGGGCACCTAAACCGATAAGGTACAGGGGCCATGAAGTACGTCCTTATTGGGGATGACATGTTCTACGAGGACTTTGGAAGGGTTACTTCTCGAATGGGACCAGCTGAGTCAAATCAGCTCTTACACGAGGTACACGAAGGCGCCTGTGGAACTCACCAGTCGGCTCATAAGATGACATGGTTGATCAGGCGATCAGGGTTTTATTGGCCCACCATGCTTGAGGATTGTTTTACGTACTATAAAGGGTGTCAAGCATGTCAGAAGTTTGGGAAAATTCAGATGGCACCTGCATCAGCAATGAACCCCATCATCAAGCCTTGGCCATTTCGAGGTTGGGGTATGGATATGATCGGCAAAATCAATCCTCCATCGAGGAAAGGCCATGTGTGGATTTTGGCCATCACGGATTATTTTACTAAATGGGTGGAGGCCGTCCCTATGAAGTCAGTAGCATCGGCCGATGTTATCAATTTTGTGAAAGAACATGTCATTCATAGATTCGGGATTCCCCAGACTATCACGACCGATGGAGGTTCGGTCTTCATTTCTCACGAGTTTAGAGAGTTCTGCGAGGGCATGGGAATTAAGTTGATCCGATCGTCTCCATACTATGCTCAAGCAAATGGGCAAGCTGAAGCATCCAACCAGAGCCTTATCAAGTTGATTAAGAGAAAGGTCGACGAACACCCTAAACGTTGGCACGAAGTATTGTCAGAGGCTTTGTGGCCCTATCGCATGTCATGTCATGGAGCAATAAAAACCTCGCCATACCATCTGGTCTATGGACAAGAAGCCGTGTTGCCCTGGGAAATCACGGTTGGGTCGAACGATGTTACGTTTCGAATGACTTAACAACTGAAGAATATGCAGCTGATGAGTGATAGCATGAGGATGCGACGGAACTTAGACTTTGGTCGCTTGAGATTAAAGAGAGCAAAGCCAAGGTAGCTCGCGCATATAATAAGAAGGTGAGACCAAAGGAGTTCCACGTTGGTGATCTGGTATGGGAAGCTGTGTTGCCATTGGGGACTAAGGATAAAGTGTATGGTAAATGGTCTCCAAATTGGCACGGGCCGTACAGGGTCGACAAAGCTCTAAAGGGTAACGCATACATGCTTGAGGAGCTGAGCGGTGAGAAGTTCCCAGTGACTGTCAATGGTCATCATCTCAAGAAATATTTCCCAAGTATGTGGGATGATGGACAGTAAAGTATGGGGGGCCGATGTATGAAATCGGCCAGTAAAAATTTTAAAAAAAATATATATGCAAAGTATAGCCGATGCACTGACATCGACTTTAGGACTGAAAAGCCGATGCGTAGCCATCGACTCTAGAGGAACAAACTGTTATGGATAGAGGCTGGCCTTGCTGGCGTTTTTTTGGTGAAAGACCGATGTGTTGCTATCGGCTCTGTGAGCATTGATCTATTGTGACAATTGGGAAGATCAAACCAAAGCAGATCGAACCAGAGTGTTCTTCATTGATTAAAGGGGGATTTTTACATGAAGAGCTGATTGCTCGCAAAAGGAAGGTCTACTGCCTAGTCTACTACTACTAGTCCTACTCTAGTAGGCCCTAGTCTAAATGCCGGCGCCGTCGCCACCGTCGCTGCCTTCGTCGTCGCCGTCGTAGCTCTCGTCGGCGCTGCTGCCGGCGAAGTCCTCATCGCTGCTACCGAAGCCGTCGGCAGGCGCTCCTTCTTCCTCCTCGTCGTCGTCATCATCATCCTCCTCCGACCCGGCGCGGAAGCGCTTCGCCGGTGGGTACTCGTAGGAGGAGTCATCCTCCGCTTCCTCCTCCTCGTCGGAAGAGGAGAAATCGCCCCAGGAGAAGAGGTCGTCGTCGCTCTCCTCCTCCTACTCCCCGTCTACGAGGAATTGGAGGTTGTCTTCCCCGTCGGTCAGGGATTCTTCATCCTCGGACCCAATGGTGAAATCCCAATCTCTCTCGTCCCACCACTCTGGGGCGCGGGCCTCGTACGCCCTTATCGGGTCATACTCCGGCATCGGCTCGCTGGAGGAATCGGACTGGAAGGAAAGACCGTAGGAGGCAGAGGAGGAGGAAGAGGAGGCCATGGCTGCAGGGGAGGGCTTTTCGAGTGCTAATGGACAAAGGGATGAAAGAGCGAACTGCTCGATGCGGTTAAATAAAGGAGATATAGTGGAGATGATTCAATGTTGCGGCGGTTTCCGAGGATGTGGTGCCAAAACTATCAAATCTGTCAAGTCGTGCAGCACAGAGAAGTGGAGAAGGCAAGGCATCATGATGAAGGATACTGCAACGGTTCTGCTCTGACACGCGTGACCCAACGAAGAAAAAACAGAGTGGTTTTGGAATTATCATTACCAAAACCAGGAGGGCATGTGTTATCACCAGAATTTAGCCAGAGCAGGAGATGGGCCGTGATTGAGATGGGCTTAGAGGATATACACCTAAAGAGTTTCGGAACCGGCCTTGGGCAAGAGTTTGGGCTAGATTGCCCGTGTATTTGTAAATTATGGTAGATTATGTGTCGGTTAGAATTAAGAGATGGAGTTTAGCTCGTACCCGGTTGGGTTTATTCCCAAGTTAGAAAGTCTACAGACTATAAATATGTATCTAGGGTTATTGAGAAAGGAGGACAATCACGTTCACGACAAACCAATCTATGCGTATCGCCACCCCTTGTTTCGAGGGTTTCTTCCGGGTAAGCGTCATGCTGCCTAGATCGCATCTTGCGATCTAGGCAGTATCTGTTTATTCGTTGTTTGGTGTTGCTCGTGCTGAAGCCTTGTTGATGGCGAGCAACACCGTTATCGTAGGTGTTTTGGGGCTGACGTGGATACTTTTCTCATATATTTGCTTAGCTATGCTGCCCCTTAACATCTAGCTGCCTTTGCGCCTGTCTTGGGTGTAAGGGCAGCATATTGCTTAATCTTTATTTAGTAGAACCGATCTGTTATAGTTGCTCCTTGTTCTCCAAGGATTAGTTTGATATCCGCATGATTAGGCCTTGCAAACGGGTTGAATGATCCAGTAGTGCGTAAGGCATAGTTTGCTGATCCTAGAGGGATTGTTCCGGGAATCGACGTTATGTTGGTTTTTAGGCCTCTTTAGGACTGGTTTTCTATCACCTTACGTATCTGCCAGGCTCAACTATGTGTAGGATGTTCCGGTTATGCGGTGAAAACCCTAGACTGTCGTAGATTGATTTATCTTGGTATTGATTAAGCAGGACCCCCATGTTATCGTAAATCCAACGTGTACCATGGGTCAATCGGCTCTTTGAACCGATCCACAGAGTAACCTAAGAGCCGATTGGGGCTCGTATTTAATGTTTGCGTGTTCGCCATGTAGGAAACTAATCGAAGCAATCCAACACCTTCCTGACCAGGTATAGGTCAGGTGGCACGCCCTCGCACCAGCTAGGACGTGTGCCGGAGCATTGCGGGCCGTCGCCCGAGGGACCAGGGCCCACACGATCTGGGAGCCTCCCGCTCTCTTCGTGTTGCCCTGCTCGCCGGTGGGTTTTGGTAGGCGAGAGGTGCATGGCGTTGAGGCGCCTGCGAGAACATGTGTATGGCGTTAGAGAGAGGGCAAGGATGATGAAACTAATATATTAACTTGATGTACACATTAGTTAATTACCGTGAGGGCGTTGAGCTCGGCTAATGTCGACGGGCCGGCACATGCGGCGGCGGGCGTGCAAGTGACGGAGGGGGCTACCCGGCATGGATGGTGAATCCCTAGCACCAGCGACATTGCCGGCGGCCGGAGGAGTCTCCATTATAACATTGTCATTGCCGGCGGACGGCGGCGCCATCGAGTTGCTGCCGTCGAAGCTAACCACTTGCATTTTCGGGGGGGCTTGTTTGCCACCCTCATACCACGCGTGTAGAGCATTGAAATCTGCTTGGACTGAAGCGGCGACTTCAGCTTTGACTTCAGGTACGAGTGTAGCTTTGAGTTGCGGTACCAGTTGCGGTACCAAACCAGCTTGGACTTGGGCTAGGATTGACTCCCTCATTTCCTCCGCCTCCCGCTGCTTCCTCTCATTGCGCACATTTTTATCGGCCGCAGACGACAAGCCGTAGTGATCATGCTTGTAGCCTGTACCGGCGCCAGCCACACGGCCTCTATGCGGCCTTCTCGTAGGTGAATGCTCATTGACGATGTTTAGCGCCCGTACGAGAGGCTTGTCACATGCTACCCTGCCCGTCGACGCCTAGGAAGAGGAGCCTTCGTCACCTTGAGAAAGTCTTTGTCTTTCTTCTTCCTGCGGAAGAAACGTGAACCATTTAGAAATGTTGCTACTATTATATGAACGATACTTGATCTACTTAAACCGGTAAATTGCTTACCAGTTTTTTCTCCAACGACAGGACCTTCTGGTCGTTCGTGAACCAAGTTATGTCGGTTACGACCTTGGGGTCCGTGACAAGTTCCCCGTTAGTTTCTTCTTATGGTACCGGGACCTGATGAATCTTCTTTCAAGCGGGTCCTTGCACTTGAGCCAGGGGTTCTCAATGCCGGCATTTACATACGCCCCGTCCTCCTTCGCCCAATAGGGCTCCTTTCCCTCATACCCACGGCTCCCAAGGTTGTGGTTGCCGATGTTAAGCTCCCGCATTTCCTTCCCCCACAACATGCGATTCTTGGTCGCTTGTAGCTCTTCATTGGCCACAAAAGCATCAAAGTCCGCCTGGGAGACATGCGGAAAGGCAGAGTAGACCTCTTCGAAACCTTTGCCCTGAGCAATCAGCTTCCGCACCATGTACTTATAGTTGCTGAGGTGTTTGGTGAACTTCAGGAGGGCTTGTGAGTTCACAATGTTCTTGGTTTCATCAGTGGAGGCGTAGTCGCCTAGGAACTTGTATCGTGAGTGCAACCTGGCAATGAGCTGGGCTCGCAAATGCGCTTTGTTCTCAGCTCGGAGATCCGTCTCGTTGAGATTGATGACCTCTCGGAGGATACATGCCAGTTGGTTGCCGTACCCCTTGGCAACATCCTTAGGCTCCACCGGCAAACCACTGGCGGGGTCCACCTCTTTGATTGTGTCTCTGCCGGTGGCGACCGTGTTTTGGCGCCTTGCCTTCCGCGGCCTCTTGGAACCACTTGTCCCGGTGCCACTACTCCCGGCGGCGCCGCTAGGATCGTCGCCGCTTGTCTCGCCGCCACCCCCGGCGGCGCCGGTTGCCTCATCGCCGCTAGGCTCGTAGGTACTACCCCCGGCGGCGCCGCTTGCCTCGTTGCCGCTTGGCTCGTCGGCACTACCCCCAGCGACATCCTCCATCTCATGGTCCTGTCGCCGAACACCAATCGGCATCCTCCTCCGTCCTAAAGAAGTGCCTATTGTAGTGCTCCTCTAATTGTTCTTGAGACGCCATGGTGGCTTGCACTAATATAAGATGAGAAAGAGTTAGAATTCACGGAAAAATTCGGCATGACCTTTGCTAAAAACTGGTCATGCCGAGTGCTAGAATTGCCGGAACGGAAATGAATCGACATTCCGGCACTCAATAGCAACTCAATCCCTGTACAACAATGCAAGCATCTTGACAACACATGTAAATATTTACAGACATGTAAATGTGTAACAGACATCAACTAAGCAATATTTACTAAATCTGAACATGTATACAGTATCTTCATTTTCATTTCTTTTCCAACCAGCAGCAAGAGAGCAGCAGCTTCATTTTCATTTTTTTCCAACCAGCAGCAAGAGAGGAACATGAGCTTAATTTCATTAGCAGCAGTAGATATAGCAGCAGCTATATAGGAGCAACACCAACTAATAGCACTTGTTCTTTTTAAATCCAGCATACCTACTACATTTTTCAACATGAGCACCAGCACACATACATATTTTTTACCTTTCTGCCAGCCAGCACACTTACAGAGAGCTAGCTAGACCTTGGCATTTTGCTATATCTTGGCATTTACATAATTTGTACAGAATTTACAGAATTTTAGCCAGCCCACATGATGAACCAAAACATCTTTCTATGCACAAAAAGAACCAAAACCAGAGAACAATATCCTGGTTATGTTGGAGTACTAGGAACAACTATAAACTACAAATATTGGTTCAGTTTTAGAAGTTCCCTAGTAATTTGGGCAAATGGACAGACTTGGCTCCCTGCCATTTGTAGAAATGATCCTGATTGCTGTTTGTTCATTCTGTATGAACCCTAACATTGAAAAAGCCTAAAAAATCAATTTTGCTATAGAAAAAGCCTCACTTGAAATATGTATGAACCCTAAATCTTCGATTTTTTATAAAGCAGAGAATTGATGGACAGAACAGGAGCATTTTCATTTTCATCATAAACCATAGCATAAAAAACCCCTACTGCCTAGCTACCTAGGTACTGCACATCATCAACATCTGCTACTGCTAGCATTTTTCAACTAAACCAACTAAATGAGAACCACTTTAGTCTCTGCCAATTTATCCACTATTAACTAAACCAACATCAATTAACCACTTTAGTCTCTGCGAATTTCATATAAACTACTGCATAATATGTCAGCCATTTATTTAGGAACAACCTAAGCATCATTGAAGTAAATCAGTGACAAACAATATGGAACAGAGGGAGTATCATTATATTTTTAATCACTACTGTAACTGTAGTGTTTTTCATTCACCACTAAATCATACAAATGTTGTTTGGGCTAGAGATAATGTACTGAGTTAGCTACAATTAGTGTCCAGGGTATGTTAGAGTTCCATCTGAATAAATGGTAAAGCAATTTCATGAAATTTAGGTTCCCAACTTCTCCCTCCTATTCTGCTTTTTCCATAATTAGTGTCCAGGGAAGTTTCAATAGATATATTTGTGTAGGACATGGTGACCATAGGCCAAAATCATGTTCCTAGAAACTAAACCTAAGCATATGCAAGCCCTTCATGCAATTTTGGTCGATCCTAGCAGTATGTGCATCATTAGTTGAATTGGTTCACAGAGAAAGAAGCTTTGAAATTGAAACTACTACATTTTCACCAAATTGCATTGTATTCAGCCACAATTCATACATTCAAATACAAGGAATATGATGCAATTTCATTTTCCTAACCAGAGAGCAACATGAACTTAATTGTTCCATTTTCTTATTCAACAATTTTAGCAGTAGTTCATTTGAATGTATGAATATGATTCAATTTCATTTTCAACATGAACAATATGATGCAATCTATCTATGCAACTAGAGAGCATCTAGCAGGAACCCTAGCCCTAACTAGCAGTAGGTAAATCCTAACCCTACCGAGGAGGGGAGAGCGAAGGCGGAGGGAAGGGAGAGGGAAGGGAAGAGGGAAGGGGAGAGGGAAGCTCACCGTGGCTGGCGAACCAGTGCCTTGGTGCGCCGGCAATAAGCCTGGCACGGCTATACCTGGGACATGTCAATTCACCTAGCAAGCCTGCCCATTTCCTTTTCTTTTTTCCATTCTTTTTCTTTATTTATTTTCTCTTTATTTTATGTTTCTTTTATTTTACCCCAAATGCTATAATATTTTATTTTTATTATCTTTTCAAGATAATAACAAAGCAATATATATGCATGAGTATGCAAAAACAAATGAGTTATACATACAAAATATTGACAAACACAATTAATATTAGTTATAGATAAAATATTGGACATGACCATATGAGTAGTTATGAATTACACAAAATATGAGTTATAGATTGCAAATAAAGTTTTACATCATCGATTGAGAAGAGTGTTTCGCTTTCTTCTTGCTTTTCTTGCTCGTCGTTGAATAATTTAGCCCCGTGTCGTGACTTCTTCTTTTGAAGGGTCGACCTGACCTCGGTAGCGTGGTCCTGCTTCTTCTTGTGGTGTATGTTGTGTCTTCGTCCTCGGATTCTTCCATCATTGGGTCTCCGACTTGTCCTTCGAAGTCTTCCTCGTTGGCGACTCCATCCATTCCGACGATGGTCCTCTTGCCTCTCCTCACGGTAACACGGCTAGGCCTGGATGGGTCGGTTATGAAGAAGCATTGGTGCACGTGTTCTGCCAGTACCCATGGCTCATTCTGCGCGGTGGCGTTCGTGGACTCTGATTTGTTGGATTCGGGTAGAAACATGGTGGTGAAATACTGGTCTTCTTTTGTGACGCTCTTAGCCCATCTGATACGGAACATCGGCACTTTCTCCCCAGCGTAGCTAAGCTCCCAGATTTCCTCGATTCTTCCGTAGTATCTAGTCTTTACGTCACCCGTCCAGAATCCATCGTTACCCCTGAGTTCTGGTAAACACTGTTCTTGTCTTTTTCTTCCGTGTAGAATGTGTACCCGTTGATATCATACGCTTGGTAAGTCATGATGTTGGGCGCGGGGCCATGTGACAAGGCCAATACTAGTTTATCCTTGTCAGAATCCATTGGTGGGGATTAGCATCAATGTGGTCTTTGAACCAGCGCGCGAAAGAGGAGTTGTGCTCTCTGTATATTTCTGCTTCCTTCATCATCGGCTTGCCACTGTTCTCTATCATGGTTTTGTGCTCTTTCAACCAAGGATCGATCAAGTCAATGTGTTGTAGCGCTACTAAGTTGGCCCTGTCAAAGTCGGAAGTCCGACCAGACATGTGCACGTGCAGTTCCTTCCTTCCATTTTGTGGCCTACTCCCTCGAACCTGCGGAGGTGCTTGTTTTGAGGCAAACCAACAGGGTCCTCGATGTCTAGATAATTCGTGCAGAAAGAGATGCACTCTTCGGTGAGCCAGCCCTGGACGATGCTTCCATCCGGATGTGACCTGTTACGAACGTATCCTTTAATGACCCCATTCATTCTTTCAAACGGCATCATGTTGTGTAAGAATGCCGGCCCTAGACTGATGATATCATCCATGATATGGACCAACAGATGGACCATCACGTCAAAGAATGCAGGTGGGAAGTACATCTCAAGCTCACATAGGATCACCACGATCTTTTCCTGGAGCCTTGCGAGTTTCTTCACGCTTATCGACTTCCGAGTTATGACGTCGAAGAAGTTACAGAGCCCAGCGTTGCACGGACATGGTCATCCATTATACCTCGGATTGCTACCGGAAGAATCTGCGTCATCATCACGTGACAGTCATGAGACTTCATGCCGCTGAAGTTTCGTTTCTTGGGGTCCATGTATCTTCTTATTATCCCGGAGTAACCGAAGGGCACTTTGACTCCTAGAAGGCAATTGAAAAATTGATCGACCTCAGCCGGACTAAAAGCGAAGCAGGAGGGGGGACAGTAATAGTCTGGCTGCTTAATCCGTTTGCGCTTCTGACCGCCGTCCGCCTCCTCCTCCGACTGTCCCTCTTGGGCCGCCGGGATCTGAAGCTCTTCCCTGATGCCCAAAACTTTCAGGTCGTGTCTTGCTTTCGGCCCATCTTTGGTCCGGTCCGGCATGTTGAGAAGAGTGCCAAGCAAGCTCTCGCACACGTTCTTTGTAATATGCATGACATCAAGGCAGTGAGGTGTATCAAGAATTTTCCAGTACGGCAAGTCCCAAAACACGGACCTCCTTTTCCATACACCAATGGGCGGCGTCGTTTCCTTTTTCTTCTTCTTCTTCTCTCGGGCTTTTGATGAATATTTCCGGCGCAGGGCACTCCTTCCAACCTTTCAGTAATGTATCGATCTCTTCGCCGCTCTTCTTACGTGGAGGTCCTCGGGTTCATTTGTACCATCGAACAGATCTCCACGCTTTCTCCATGGGTCAGTCTTGTGTAGCCACCTTCGATGCCCCATGTAAACTGTTTCGAAGAGCCGGGATCCTTACCAAGCTGCAAAAACATCGTCTCTTCCATGCACGACACATGCCTTGTGTCCATGGCACACCTGACACGAAATATAACCGTATCCGAGGTAGTCCTGCACCGTCGTGATCAACACAGCTCTCAAAGGGAAATATTCTTCAGAGACGGCGTCCCATGTATCTACCCCTTCCTCCGCCCACAACGTTTCAAGCTCCTCCTTTAATAATTCGAGATACATGTTGATATCGTTTCCTGGCTGTGTCGGCCCTTGAATTAGCATACTCATCTGTATGTACTTCCTCTTCATGCACAGCCAGGGCGGGAGGTTGTAGATCCATACAAACACGGGCCATGTGCTATGTGTGCTGCTCTGGTTTCCGAACGGATTGAATCCGTCCGTGCTCGCACCCAACCTGATGTTTCTGGGATCTGCCCCAAAACTTCCGAATTCATTGTCTAATGCTTTCCACTGGCTTGCATCCGAAGGGTGTCAGCACTGGGTGCTCAATCCGCTCTTCATCATTCAACACTGCCTCCTTTCTTTCAGCGTGCCAGCGCATGAGCTTTGCTTCCTTGCGGTCCGCGTAGAACCGTTGAAGCCGGGGGGCGGAGCGGGAAGTACCACACAACTTTACGAGGAGCTTTCTTCTTCCCTTTCTTGTACCATTCAGCGTCACACACGGGACATTTGGTCTTGTCCACGTGCTCCTTGCGATACATGATACGGTCGTTGATGCAGGCGTGATGTGGGGTAAGTCGAGAGGGCACACGATTCTCTTGGCCTCAGCTAGACTACCAGGACACGTGTTCCGGGCAGGAAGGAGATCTTTCACGTATTCCAGAATGTCGTCGACGCTTGTGTCCGTCCATCCGTGTTTCGCCTTCATCTGCAGCACATCGGCTACTCTCAAGACTCCCCCAACCCGCGACCTGAGTCGTACAACGGAGTATTCGAGTCTATCTCCAGTTGCTCAAGCTTTGATTTCCGCTTGGCGCCTTTCGTCTTTTCGAGAAGCAGATCTTGAAGATGAGGGTCCCGCACGACTGAAGCTAGCGGCACCTCTTCGTCATCGTCAAGGTTACTGTCGTCGTCAAGGTTACTGTCATCGTCAAGATTATCGTCATGTGCGGCAAACTCTTCATCGTCATCAATATCATGATGCCCTCCTTCTTGCCGGCCATTACCACCTGATGCCGTCGCCCCATTGACCTCCGCGCCATCATCACTCATCCATTGAGTGTGTCCATGCATGAAACCATTAGTGAGCAGGTGCCCCTGCAATTTGCCTGAATAGGGGTCAAACCATTTCACTCGTTTGCATCTTCGGCACGGACACAATACCTCCGTGCGGTTATTGTCATACATGTCGATGATCGCTGTAACATCCCAACTTTTCAATAAAGAGACAAAGAGAGAGTTTCCCCAAATACCAAATTTGAGAACTAACAAAAACTTTTTCCTATCATATAGTGCTATGCATCTAGATTACTTGTTTAATTAATTGAGTGTGCAATTGACCATGGTATGTGCTTGTGTGATTTCACTTACACCTAAACCCTAACTTGATCTTTGGATCATAAAATTCCACGAGAAAAGAAAATATAGAAGGACTTATAAAAATCAACTCAACACACACATATGGCTCATGCCATTTTTGCAAATACTTAACCAAGACCATTTTGGCTTGCACCATTGGTTGTAATTGGTTACTAAACACCTTTGAACACTTTTGGAAGTGAAGAAACTCAAATCAAATCAAAACCAAATTCAAATTCCATGTTACATGCAATATGGTCATTTTGGAAATTCTTAATCTGGTACCTACTTTGAGCCCTGATAATTAAAGTTTTCTCTTCTAACCTTTGCCCAAACTTTGCACCTCATCCAAGACAATACCAAGGTGAATAACTTTGCCCAAAGACACCACCCCAATTTCCCTCTCTATTTCAAATGGTGGTGAACCAAAGTTGAGACATTGTTACATATGTAAGATCACATGCAATTTGTGATTTTGCAAATCTTTGTCAAATTGACCCAAACCACCACCATTCTACTGCAAATATTATATGTTTTCAACCCACCAAAATTCATCCAAAAATTTGAAAGTTTTGTTCTTGCGGCCATTTCATCAAACACTTGGTGAGCACCAATCTGCCAACCCAATACATTGCTTTGTCCAGCAGATTTTGGCATTCCTCTTCGACCTTAGGTCATCATTTGTACTCCATTGACCTCCCTCTACCCTGCCAAGCACACCAGACAAGAAGTGGTACACAATTTCATCACCATTTGGACAAGAACACACCATGCCGTGGCATGGCATGGCATGATCATGCCATCTCTCTCTCTGCTCACCTCAGCCCTGTACCACCATGTCCTTCTGTTGACTGCCAAAACCCACCGGCGGGCAGCGACGATCAACACAGGTAGAGCCGGGAAGAGCCTAGAGCTGCGGCTGGCTGAGACCCCTCGAGCGACGGCCCGCAATGCTCTTACGGTCACACGTCCGATGAAGTGCAGGGCGTGCCACCTATACCTCAGGAAGGTGATGGAGATGCCTCGCTTAGTTTCTGCATGGCATACACGTAAACATTAAATACGAGCCTCGATCGGCTCTCGGGTTATCCTGTGAATCGGCTCAAGGAGCCGATCCACCCATGATTCGTACGGGTGCACGAATATATGGTGGTCCTGCTTGATCAAGATAAAGCTAATGAGATCTACGACGATTTAGGGTTTTCACCGCATAATCGGATCATCCTACTCAGGTTGGGCCTCGCGGCCACGCACGGTGCTCGTAAGCCGATCCTAAACAAGGCCTAAAAACCAACATGAAGTTGATCCTCGGAACATCTGTTTAGGACTTGCAACGCCACCCTACGTGCCGCTGGATCCTCCCCCCCTTTGTAAGGCCTAACTATTGCAGATATTAAACTAATCCTTGCAGAACAAGGAGCAATCGTAACGGATGATACGTCCAAAACGTATCCACTTTCTCGAACACTTTTGCTATTGTTTTGCCTCTAATTTGTGTATTTTGGATGCAACTAACACGGACTAAAGCTGTTTTCAGCAGAACTGCTCTGGTGTCTCGTTTTTGTGCAGAAATCCAACTTTCGGGAAAATCCTCGGAATTTATGCGAAAGGCCCTATTTTCCCAGAAACTAACGGAGCAGAAGGACAATTGAAGTGGAGGCCCGAGGGCCCCACACCATAGGGCGGCGCGGCCCAAGGGGGCCCGCGCGGCCCTGTGGTGTGGCCCCTCGGCCGGCCTCCGATGCCCTCCTTCGGACTACTTATTTGCCTCGACCTAAAAACGCACGGAGAGAAGTCGAAGTCGCGAGAAACCTCCAGAACGCCGCCACATCGCGAAACTCCGTCGCGGGAGCCAGAGTCTCCGGATTACGGCACTCCGGGACGGGGAATGGAGGAGATCATCACCGCCATCACCGCCAACGCCTCTACATCAGCCACCATGTTTCCCCATCCATGTGTGAGTAATTCCCCCGCTGTAGGCTGAAGGGGATGGTAGGGATTGGATGAGATTGGTCATGTAATAGCATAAGATTGTTAGGGCATAGTGCCTAGTGTCCGTAATTGGTACTTTGATGATATTGTTGCAACTTGTTATGCTTAATGCTTGTCACTAGGGCCCGAGTGCCATGATCTCAGATCTGAACATGTTATTGTTTCATCAAGATAATCATTGTTTATGGTCTTACCTATAAGTTGTATACACATGTCGCTGTCCGGAACCGATGGCCCCGAAGTGACAATCGGGACAACCGGAGGGAATGGTAGCGATGTGAGGATCACATGTGTTCACGGAGTGTTAATGCTTTGCTCCGTACTCTATTAAAAGGAGTACCTTAATATCCAGTAGTTTCCCTTGAGGCCCGGCTGCCACCGGCTGGTAGGACAAAAGATGTTGTGCAAGTTTCTCATTGCGAGCACGCACGACTATATATGGAACACATGCCTATTGATTGCTTTGTACTAGGACACCGTTTTATTATTATCTGCAAATGCCCTGCATGATTGTTACATGAGTTTCTCTCATCCATGCAACGCCCGTTCATCCGTCCCGTGCCTACAGTATTTTAATCTGCTGTTTACTAAAATCACTTTGTTGTCTCTTACTCTGCTGTTATTTCACTACTCTTGCTATAAAACCTTACCTATTGATAAACTCTTGCGAGCAAGTCTGTTTCAGGTGCAGCTGAATTGACAACTCATTGTTAAGGCTTCCAAGTGTTCTTTGTCTCCCCTTGTGTCGAATCAATAAATTGGGTTTTACTTCCCTCGAAGCTGTTGCGATCCCCTATACTTGTGGGTCATCAAGACTATTTTCGGCGCCGTTGCCGGGGAGCATAGCTTTATTTGGAAGTTCACTTGGATTAATATTGTTCGCTGCAAATTCTCCATCATGGGTAAACCTCGCGATACTAAGATCGCCATATTACCATCCACTACAAGAAAAGGTACAACTCTGAATACCTCTGCTGCTCTTGATTCACCATCTGTGATTGATAAACTTGTTTCACCGCCGCATGCTTCAAATGCTGGTACTTCTGCTGAATCTGAAAACTCTCATAATATTGATAATATTTCTGCTGTGCTTGATGATAGTGGTTCATTGGGAACTTTTCTAGATGCTAAAATTGCTAGGTCTAGACAAATTGAAAATGCTGAAACTCCTGATGTTACTACACCTGTTAATTCACCTGAACTTGAATACTCTAGTGATGATCTTGATGAAGATTATGTGGAACTTGATGATGATTTTATTGAAAAATGCCATGCTACCACTGATGCAAGAAAAATTAAAAAGTTGCTTGCAGAACATACTGTTAGATATAAACTGTCTCCTGATCCTAAATTTGCCACATCTCCTATAAACATTAGGGATAAAGATTATGATTTTTCTCTTGATCTATCTCATATAGCTATTGTTGAGAAAACATCTTTTTGTGGTACTGAAAAAGAAAGTGCTGTTGAACACATGACTGAGTTATCTACTTTGAGTTTGTTTTCTGATGATGTTAAGAAGCGTACTTACTTTGTTGCTAAAATCTTTCCATTCTCATTAAAGGATGACGCTAAAACCTGGTATAATAGTTTGCCACCTAGTTCTATTAAAGTCCAAAAGAATTGCTTGCTTGTTTTTCTTCGAATACTTTCCTGCTAGTGCTCAACATCTGCTTTGCAGAGGAGTTTATAATTTTGATCAGGGAGATGAAGAAAATTGCCTGAGGCTTGGGCGAGATTTTGCTCTCTTATTAGAGCTCTGCCTGACCATGATTTAGAAAAGCATGATTTACTTGATATATTTTATAGCGGACTAACCGTTGAGTCTAGGGCATACCTGGATAGTTGTGCTGGTTGTGTTTTCAGGAAAAGAACTCCAGACGAGCTGAAGAATTATTGGCTAAAATAAGCCGAATCATGATGATTGGACTACGCCTGAACCAACTCCAACGCCAATATTGAAGAAGAGGGGTATGATTAAATTAAATGATGAAGATATGAGGGAAGCCAAGAAATCTCTCAAGGAGAAAGGTATTAAATCTGAAGATGTGAAGAACCTTCCTCCCATAGAAGATATATGTGAGATAATTCCCCCTTCATCCATGATTGAGGTAAACTCCCTTCAACGCTTTACTAGGGAAGATATTCCGTATTCGAAACCTCCTGCACAATGCTTAGATGAGTTTGATAATTATATTGTTAAGCAAGAAAATTTTAATATGAGAGTAGAGAATCATTTAATGGAAAATTCTCGAGCTATTAGTGAATTGCATGGTATTGTGGAGAGAACCTCCAATGATGTTAAGATGCTTGTTAAACATTTTCATATGATTCAAACTCAAATTGATCAACTCACTAAAGTGCAAAATGACTTGTTAGGAAATAATGCTAAAGAAAAACATGCTTTTGAAGTAACAACTAGAGGTGGTGTCTCTACCCGGGATCCTCTATATCTGAAGGGCATCCCAAAAGAATTGAACAAGATTCTCAACGCATTGAACCTAGAGCTCATTCTAAGAAAAAGAAGAAACATAAAAATGTTGTAGAATCCTCTGAACCTGTTAATGATCCTAATAGTATTTCTATTTCTGATGCTGAAACGAAAGTGGTATTGAATATGATGATAGTGAAGATAATGATAAGAATGATACTCCGATAAAGAAGAGGTTGAAAAAGAACCTGAAAAGCATGCTAAAAATAAAAAGTATACTAAAGAAGATTTTATTGCTGAGAAACATGGTAATGAAAGAGACCTTGGGTGCAAAAGCCAATGCCTTTTCCTGCTAAAAAACTAAAATCAAAGGAAGAGGAACACTATAATAAATTCTGTGATTGGATGAAACCTTTATTCTTGCAAATCCCTTTGATGATGCTATTAAATTGCCTCCTTATTCAAAGTATATGAAAGATATTGTTACTAACAAAAGGAAAATCCCCAATGAGGAAATTTCCACTATGCTTGCTAATTACTCTTTCAATGGCAAAGTTCCAAAGAAGTTGGGCGACCCAGGTATACCTACTATTCCTTGTTCTATTAAGAATAATTATGTTAAAACTGCTCTATGTGACTTGGGAGCCGGTGTTAGTGTTATGCCTTTTTCTCTTTATAAGAGACTTTACTTAGATAAGTTGATACCTACTGATATATCTTTACAAATGGCTGATAAATCTACTGCTATTCCTGTTGGTATATGTGAGAATGTTCTGTTCAAGTTACTAAAACTGCTTGATATTAGCCGATTTTGTTGTGTTGGAAATGCCTGAAGATGATAATATGTCTATTATTCTTGGGAGACCTTTTCTTAACACCGCAGGGGCTGTTATTGATTGCAATAAAGGAAAGGTTACTTTTAATGTTGATGATAAGGAGCATACCGTCTATTTCCCTAAGAAGATTGATAAAGTATGTGGAGTCAATACTATTACTAATGTGAGAAGTATTAAAGTGGGAACTATTGATTGCCCTATATATGAGCCTAAAGAAGAATATCAAACTCTTGTGATTGGATCTATATCAATACAATTCAAGGTAACATGATTGATTTGAGGTTTATTTCTTCTTATGCTATGAAAAAGTTATTTGGTGACAAGACTTGATCAACCTTGTTAACGAATACCTTTTACATGCATAGAGGAGATAAACAACATCTCTTTCTTCCTCCACTTGTTCCAGTTGCTGTAGCACTTTTAATTTGCAAAATTCTTTAGTTATTTGAAGATTTCAAAATTTTTCCTGGCCAGTAATAATAAACTAAATACCCAGAAATGTGCATTTTTCAAAGTTTTCAAAAATTCACAAAAATTATACCGTTGGTCCTATTTTTCGACGAGGCACCGGGAGCACCGAGAGGATGACCTGTGGGGCACCGGAGGCGCAGACCACGAGCCGGCGCGGCCAAGGAGGTGGCCGCGCCACCATGTGGTGTGGGCCCCCTTGCCCCACTTTGTCATCTCTTTCTCCCAGACTCTTCTCTCTCCCGAAAAAACTCGTACCAAGTTCCTCTCTCTCGCGTTTTTGCTCCAGAGCTCCAGATTTCTCGATCTCTTTGCTCAGCTCAGATTTCTGTCTGAAATTTGGCACATTTGCTCTTCGGTATGTGACTCCTCCACCCATCCAAGTAGAATTTTGTTTGGTTGAGTATATCTTGAATATTTTGCTGCTGTAGGTAACATGTTTAGTGAGCTTGCATGCTTGTTCTAAGTGGTAGAAACTAGTTTTGATGCATGATAAGTACTCTAGCAAGTTCCTATGGTAGTTTCCCTCAATTATATGTCACCAAATCAAGTTTTATTTTGTTTGTTGAAAAATTTCAGAAAATGGAAGGGAGCATGCACCAACTTAACCAACAAGAATTAGAAGTCCAACAGGTCATGAGAGTTCACCGGGAAGAAGGAGTATACCCCGCTTATTATCCGTGTGAGGATTTCATGAGAAGTGCAGGGATCTTGCAGGACGTTCGAAGTTTAATCTCTCGTGTAGGATTGGATGATTTTGTTGATGGGGAACCATGCCAATATGTAAAACTGACTATGTCAGTAGTGCAGGATTTTAAATTCAATCGGTCACAATCTAATCCCATGGTTCAGTACAAAATTTATAATAAAACTGTCAACTTGCCATTCAGTGATTTTTGTGCAGCAATCAGAGTGCCGCAATGGGGATCATGCGAGAAGATAAGGGGATCGCCGCAAGAACTCGTGGACCTCTTCAAGATGATTTGTCATGGAAGAAGTTTCTCAGAGGATGATGGTAAAATCAGTAGCATTCATTCCCCAGCTATTCGTTACTTTGCTTATTTCATTACCAAGTGCGTTCTAGCGAGAAGGAATGGAGGTAAGGTAACTATCCCGGATCTAGCCTTTCTAGCTGCTGCATTACAAGGTAATAGGACTTATAACTTGGGAGCTTTGATAGCCAACAGACTTGCCACTAACCGTGAGAGGGGAGGAATTTGTGGAGGTCTCATCGCCTCTCGCTTATTAGCTATGCATAATGTAGAACCTCACCATCTTGATATTCGGCTCCCCATAGAGAAACTTGACATAGCTTCCATGATTAAGCATGAATTTCTTTCTGATTCGTCTAATTTAGGAAACCTGTCTTACAGAATAACATTTTACAAGAAATCTTGGACAAGGACTAAGAAAGTTGAGAAATTAGTAGAATTGCCTGCACCTTCTCTGTTTAACCTTGATTCCAGGGAGGATTGGTCAGTCACGGAAAGTGCGGTTAATGCATACATAGAGGGAGGAAGCCATCGTGCAAGAGGAAACACGGAGGAGGTCGAGGAACACCTCGATTCGACATCCGATGCAGCAAGCTCTTCGCATCAACACATTGGGCATGAGGAGCCTCCACGCTTTTCTTCTGCATCGGTACCTTATTATGACTACTCCATGTATGATCCACCGGCGTGGAACCCAGACCCTCGCTGGGGTTGATCTCCACTTAGGCCAAAAGCCTAAACTTGGGGGGAGGTATACCGGCATCACTTATTCTTTGCATATTATGGTTGCTGGATACTTGTGTATACTTGTTTTGTTCGTTTGAGTGGTTTTCTAATGAGAGGAAGATGATATTTGGGGAAGTGCTGCCTGAAAACGGATTCTGGACTGTTACTACAAAAATTCGTATGCACAGCCAGAGCGTTATTTTGAGCTGCCAATTTTTGTGCAGGTTCCCCAGGTTGTTATCTAACTTTCATTAGTTGAACACTTTTCGATCTGAGCAACGTAAGATTTTTGTAAAAATCGATTTCTGTACTGCTGTCAGGTTTTGGCAGATTTCTGCCATCTCGCTTTTATTGTTTCTTTTGGTTTGCTATTTCTTGTTTTTGCTTTGTTTCCTTCCCAAAACACAAAAAGACCAAAAATATTTCTGTTGTTTCTCTTCACCATTTGTTTGCTTTGGTTTCTTGCATTTGTTTCACTTTATTTGCTGTTTCTAGTTTGCTATAAGAAAAACCAAAAAGATTTTACTTTGTTTATTTGTTTCTTTTTATTCTTGTTTCTAATTCGAAAACACCAAAAATATTTGCTGTTCTTCTTTGGTTTGTAAAGTTCTTTATGAGTTCAATGGTCTTCGGTGGCTGGAGCGTGGTTTTCATTTCATATTATCCAAGCTACACAAGTGAAAAAGCAATAATGACGATCTACGACAATCTGATTGTGGTGAGAGGCTGGTATGAACTCTATTTGTTTTCATTTTTGTACACATACTCATCCATGTGAGCATGCTTAGTTGGTTCATGTGAGGTATATGTTATTTGAGAAATTCTAGTAGTTTATGATCTCTCATGTTTAGCTCCAATCTATTAATATGAGTAGCATGTCATGGATGTTTGCTTGCATTGTTTTATTCATAAGTAAGTATGGCATTGTGGTATCCTCCTCTGAATAATTCATTTATATCGACTTGGCACATGCTCACGCATGCATATGACTGAACAAAAAGTCAATTAAGCCTCGATGATCTATATTGCTTCAGAGTTCTTGCATCACTTTTATGCCTCCATTAATTTATTTTGCCGCAAGCATGATTATGACAGTTCTTGCTCTCTTGATTTGTCGCTCCCTAGTCTATTGCTAGCCTTCACTTGTACTGAGCGGGAACGCTGCTCGTGCTTCCAAACACCTGAAAACCAAGTTATTCCAAAGTGTCCACCATAAATACCTATGCATGGCATTTCAAACCATTCCAAGTAAATTCTCATGCGCTACCTTTAAAACCTTCAAAATGCTTCTCAATTTGTGTTTATGTTTCATAGCTCATGAGGAAGTATGTGGTGTTTAGCTTTCAACCTTGCCATTTACTTTTGACGGACTCTCATATGGACTAGTGGCACATCCGCTTATCCAATAATTTTGCAAAAAGAGCTGGCAATGGGATTCCCAGTCCCGAATTAATTAACTTAATAGACACTCCTCCATGGTTTGTGATTGTTGGACGGCACCCGAAGGATTCGGTTAGCCATGGCTTGTGTAAGCAAAGGTTGGGGGAGTGTCATCATCATAAAAAATAAAATAAAAGGCACTCCTTCATGGTATGAGATTGTTGGCAGCACCCGAGGATTCGGTTAGCCATGGTTTGCGAAGAAAGGTTGGAAGGAGTGCCACATAAATATGCAATAATTCATGGGAGCCGCTCTTGAAAGTCAGGTTGGCGAGGTAGTTAGTGTACCCATTACCACTCGTTGACAACAACAAACACCTCTCAAAATAATTTTACTCCTGTCTTTATAAAAATAAAAAGCTCTAAGCATGTTAATCCCTGCTTCCCTCTCGAAAGGTCAATCTTTTACTTTTATGTTGTGTCTACATCATTTCTCTGAGCACAACTTGTCATTCTTAGTATAATATGCTTGTCTCAAAATATGCTTGATTGTGGTATAACTTTGATGCATTTATCTTTTGACAATCACTACTTCTAGTCTTTCTATGAACTCAGAGGTGCCCGGGCATTTATGTTTTGCCAATCAAATACAGGCAAGCGAGATACCACTTTATCATATCTCTTATGACATTGCAATCCTGCTTATATACATAATTCATGATGCTTATTATTAATTGCTGGTACCTCTCCATGATTGACATGGCTGTTAGATGATCTTATTTGCATGTGTCTCATTATGAACTAAGTATTAGCCATAGCATGAGAATATATACATCATATGAGCAAATGTGTTCGTGAAAGTTCTTTTATCGCTCAGTTGTTAACTGAATTGCTTGAGGACAAGCAATAAGCTAAGCTTGGGGGGAGTTGATACGTCCAAAACGTATCCACTTTCCCGAACACTTTTGCTATTGTTTTGCCTCTAATTTGTGTATTTTGGATGCAACTAACACGGACTAACGCTGTTTTCAGCCAGATGCTCACAGTGTCTCGTTTTTATCACCGAAATCCAACTTTCGGGGAAAATCCTCGGAATTTATGCAGAAGGCCCTATTTTCCGGAAACTAACGGAGCGAGAAGGACAATTGAAGTGGAGGCCGAGGCCCCACCCATAGGCGGCGCGGCCGGGGCCGCGCGGCCTGTGGTCCCCCTCGACCGGCCTCCGGCGCCCTCCTTCGGACTACTTATTGCCCTCGACCTAAACGCACGGAGAGAGTCGAAGTCGCCGAAACCCTCCAGAAGCGCCACATCGCGAAACTCGTCGCGGGAGCCGAGAGTCTCGTTCGGCACTCCGCCGGGACGAGGTGGAGGAGATCATCACCGCCATCACCGCCAACGCCTCTCATCAACCAGCCATGTTTCCCCCATCCATGTGTGAGTAATTCCCCCGCTGTAGGCTGAAGGGGATGGTAGGGATTGGATGAGATTGGTCATGTAATAGCATAAGATTGTTAGGGCATAGTGCCTAGTGTCCGTAATTGGTACTTTGATGATATTGTTGCAACTTGTTATGCTTAATGCTTGTCACTAGGGCCCGAGTGCCATGATCTCAGATCTGAACATGTTATTGTTTCATCAAGATAATCATTGTTTATGGTCTTACCTAAGTTGTATACACATGTCGCTGTCCCAGGAACCGATGGCCCAAGTGACAGCTCAGGGCAACCGGAGGGAATGGTAGCGATGTGAGGATCACATGTGTTCACGGAGTGTTAATGCTTTGCTCAGGTACTCTATTAAAAGGAGTACCTTAATATCCGGTAGTTTCCCTTGAGGCCCGGCTGCCACCGGCTGGTGGGACAAAGATGTTGTACAAGTTTCTCATTGCGAGCACGCACGACTATATATGGAACACATGCCTATTGATTGCTTTGTACTAGGACACCGTTTTATTATTATGCAAATGCCCTGCATGATTGTTACATGAGTTTCTCTCATCCATGCAACGCCGTTCATCCGTCCCCGTGCCTACGGTATTTTAATCCTGCTGTTTACTAAAATCACTACTGTTGCATCTCTTGTTACTCTGTGCTGTTGTTCCTCTGCTCTGCTATAAAGCTGACACTACTGATAAACTCTTGCGAGCAAGTCATTTCCAGTGCAGCTGAATTGACAACTCCGGTTAAGGCTTCAAAGTGTTCTTTGTCTCCCCTTGTGTCGAATCAATAAATTGGGTTTTACTTCCCTCGACTGCGATCCCCTATACTTGTGGGTCATCAGCGGATCGGATCTACTAAATAATGATCAAGCGGGTGCCGCCCCCACAGAGATAGGTGTGAGGGCGGCTACACATGCAAGGGTTGCACTACGTAAGCATGTTATACGAAGAACAATGCTAACCCTAACACATCTATGATAACTACGTTGCTCGCCATCAAAAGCGCTTGATGGAAACGCATGAACAACGTGGAGCTTGATCTAGGCAGCATGTCGCTTACCTGATAGAAACCCTCGAGATGAAGGAGTTGGCGATGCGCCGAGATTGGTTTGTTTTGGGTTGAACGTGAGTTGTTGTTTATTCCATAAACCCTAGATACATATTTATAGTCCGGGGACTTTCTAATTCGGACGTGCACCTAACCGTGCACGGGTAAAACTCTAACTTCTAACTTAAGATACGATCTAATAAATGTTACAGATACACGGGCAATTCGCCCAACTTGGTACATAAGGCCGATTCACGTATTTCTTCCATGTATAACTCCTTCAACTTCATCTTGATCGTGGCCCTTAAAGCTCGGTCAAATTCTGATGATAACACATGCCCCACAGTTTTTGGAAATGACATTTTCCAAAATCATTACGCTTTCTATCGTCGGGTCATGTCGTGGCAGAGCAGAACCGTCGCAGTATCTTCATCATGGCACCTTGCCTTCTCAACTTCTGCACGATTCGACAGTTTTGGCACCACCTCCTCGGAAATCACCACAGCATTAAATTTCCCCGTCCCCTTCATATTTTTAACCGCGTCAAGCGGTTTGCTTCTTCATCCTCCTGCTCCGCAGTAGCTATCGGCAAAAAAGAACCCCTGTCTGCCACCATGGATTCCTCTTCCTCCTCCAGCCTGTCCTTCCGTCCTCTCCTCCAGCCGAGCTCGGCGGGAGGTCAGCTTGATGGCCATCTCGAGGCCCGCGCCCCAGAGTATTGGGACGCGCGGGACTGGGATTTCTCCATTGAATCGGAAGACGACCAACCCCTCACCGATGGGGAGGAGGACCTCAATTCCTCGTCGACGGGGAGCGGCAGCGGCGGCGGCGGCGACCTCTTCCCATGGGAGGCGGTCCTCTCCTCAGACGAGGAAGAAGAGGCGGAGGAGTCGGAGGACGACTCCTCCTCCCGCGGGATACCCGCCGGCCAAAGCGCTTCGTGGCTGGGCCTGGTCGGATGGCGGCGATGGCCGATGACGACGGGGAGGATGAAGCCCCCGGCGGCTTCCATCGGGGCGACGAGGCTTTGCCGGTAGTAGTGCCACGGGCGACTAATAACGACAGCGAGGGCGGTGACGGCCCTTAGATAGGGAGTAGCATAGGGCTAGTAGTAGTAGTGCATTAGGCGTCGGATGATCTTTTGAGAGCCCTCGGCTCTTTCTTGTAAAAAACCTTTTTCGAATCAATGAAAATCGTTCTTCCAATATGATTCTCCATTTGTTCAACTTCAAATCTTCCGACTGCCAAAACAAGTAAACGCACCAAGAACCGATAGCAACGTATCGGCTTCTCACCCTCACACGCCCATAAGGCCGAATTCAAATCCCAAATCGGACAGATATCCAGGCAAACAACTCTTCGAACTCAAATTGTAACTTGATATCTGACCACCACATTGTGCACCTCTACAGTCGATGTCTGTGCATCGGCTGCTTCAAAAAACTTTTTACTGGCCGATTTCGTGCATCGGCCTTCACACTTTATGGTCCATCATCCCACATGCTTGTGAAGTACGTCTTGAGGTACTGTTGTTGACTGCCAAAACCCACCGGCGGGCTTGACTTGTCATCCTTCAGAGCTGGAAGAGCCTAGAGATGCTGGTAGGCCACGAGACCCCTCAGGAAATGCTCTTCTGGTCACACGCGGCGGTGAGTGCAGGGCGTGCCACCTGACCTATACCTGGAGGAAGGTGATGGGGATGCCTCGCTTAGTTTCTGCATGGCATACACGTAAACATTAAATACGAGCCTCGATCGGCTCTGAGGTTATCCTGTGAATCGGCTCAGGAGCCGATCCACCCATGATTCGTGCGAGGTGCACGAATATATGGTGATCTGCTTGATCAAGATAAAGCTAATGAGATCTCCGACGATTTAGGGTTTTCACCGCATAATCGGATCATCCTACTCGGGTTGGGCCTCGCGGCACGCACGGTGATCGTAAGCCGATCCTAAACAAGGCCTAAAAACCAACATGAAGTTGATCCTCGGAACATCTTTTTAGGACTTGCGACCGCCACCCTACGTGCCGCTGGATCCTCCCCCCCTTTGTAAGGCCTAACTATTGCAGATATTAAACTAATCCTTGTAGAACAAGGAGCAATCGTAATGGATCAGATCTACTAAATAATGATCAAGCGGGGTGCGCCCCACACGAGATGAGCGTGAGGCGGCTAGACATGCAAGGGTTGCACGTAAGCATGTTATACGAAGAACTATGCTAACCCTAACACATCTATGATAACTACGTTGCTCGCCATCAAAAGAGCTCAGTACGAGCAACGCATGAACAACGTGGAGCTTGTGTTGCCTAGATCGCAGAGATGCGATCTGGGCAGCATGTCGCTACCTGATAGAAACCCTCGAGACGAAGGAGTTGGCGATGCGCCGAGATTGGTTTGTTTTGAGTTGAACGTGAGTTGTTGTTTATTCCATAAACCCTAGATACATATTTATAGCCAGCGGACTTTCTAATTCGGACGTGCACCTAACCGTGCACGAGTAAAACTCTAACTTTTAATCTAAAGATGCGATCTACTATATTACAGATACATGGGCAATTCAGCCCAACTTCGTGTGTAAGGCCAATTCTTGTTCTTCCTTCCATGTATATCTTCAAGTCTATCTCAATCGTGGCCCATAGGACTAAGTCAAATGAGGTGATAACACATGCCCCCTGGTTTTGGAATTGGTAATTCCAAAATCACTCTATTTCCTTCGTCGGGTCATGTCGTGGCAGAACCGTCGCAGTATCCTTCATCATGATGCCTCGCCTTCTCAACTTCTCCGCGTGATCGGCAGTTTTTTCTTTAGGGCACCACTTCCTCGAAGCTGCTGTGGCATTGAATTTCCACTATATCTCCTTTATTTAACCGCTGAACAGTTTCTTCCTGCATCTCCTTCGCACTAGCACTCCAAAAGCCCTTCTGCCACCATGTCTTCTTCCTCCTCCGCCCCATCGGATCCTTCCAGCCAGTCTTCCACATCCCGTGAGCCGACGCCGGAGTACAACCCGGCAGAGGTCCACGCGGCGAACATCCGCCGCGCCATTGCGGCCGGGGAGGAGTCAGACCACGACTTCTCCATCTGGTCCGAGGGCGACCAGTCCTCGACGGACGGGGAGAGCGACCTCCGCTTCCTCGCCGTTGGGGAAACGGAGGAGGAGGCGACGACCCAACAACTTCTCCCTGCGACTTCACCTCTTAGGGAGGAGGAGGAGCGAGAAGAGAGGGGATGACACCTCCCCTCCGACGAGCCGCCGGCCAAGCGGTTGCCCCTGGCCGGGCGCCTCAGCAATTTCGACGACGATGACGACGACGAAGAAGATGAGGACAATGAGGACGATCGGCGGCCAGGAGCGGCAGCAACCCGCGGAAGCAGCCTTAAACGGCGGCGGCGATGGCGGCAGCCGAGGCGATGGCCTGGAATGGACCTCTAGAATAGGGCCACAGGTAGTAGATGGGGCAATGTATCCCCTAGCATTTCCTTTTGAGAGCAATCAGCTCTTCATGTAAGAAATCTCGCCTATCAATGAAGAACATTTCCCCAATTTGATTTTGCCGATTTCTTCTGAGTTTAATTTAGCCGATTCCCTCTCCTACTGACCTTGCCGATTCGTCCCTTTTGCCAATGCGTAATGAGCCGATCGCACCGCATCGGTCCTTTGAAATTCACCCTTCCCTTCTTCAACTGATGATTTTCTAAATCTGGTGGAAAATGCAGGATCTTCAGGAAAACCTTTGAACTTTTCCAACCAAATAATCCTTTTCAGTACTCATCATTGTGAAGAAGGTTGCAATGAAGGATGAGACTGTCCCCAGGCTCTTTAAACGAGTATCCACTGAGCTGCTGCCCCCGAGCCTTACTCGAGGCGAGAATATCAGAGAGAATGCGCCATAGCCGATCCTCTTTCTTCCTCCGACAGCCGATAATCTTCCGTTTCAGCTGAACTAGCCCAAAGGTGGTAATCCTTGACAAAAAGGTTCGGGAACCCGGATCGGCTCAAAGCAGCTGAAGAAGTTTCCATTGTTTTATTCCCTCGAAGCAACAGAAGGCACCCCGCTGGCCTGGATTTGGTGGAACTCGATAAACATCGCATAATTCAACTAGAGTCGATGGCTGCGCATCGGCATTTCTCGATTCTAAAGTCGATGCCCTCGCATCGGTTGTAAAATTTTTATTTTTTTGCCGATTTTCTCTATCGGCTGACATTTCATTGCACACATGTACCCCTGCATCTGTTCCCGTGTTTCGTGCCCCGGGCGAATACGCAGAATAATGGATATCGGCTCTGAATAGTCGCACGTCGGCTCTGATAGGGTCGAGGGTGAACACAAGCGAGAACATGTGGTGAGGATAATTTTGGCCGATTGCTGGGATCGGCCTCCATAATGATTGGAGCCACTGCGAAGGTTACTAATGTCCTTTCACAGACCTTTTGGGCCGATCACAAGGATCAGCCTCGCCAAGTTGCGCATCGCTTTGCTCCAACTACATGGTCAGGCCAGTGGATAAAACCAGCTTAACCCTTCCCTTTGTCACATCGATACGCTCGCAATCGTCCAAGTTGATGCCTGAGAGGGGTTCTTGGCTCTTTGCTTCCCATGCGTTCATGCCAGCCGTTGAAATTTCGGCTGAGTCGTCGCTGGAACGACCTCTACCTCATCTCCATCCTTGTATTATGCATTGGTGCATCGTGGAGGGGATACAGCGGTTGGCGTGGATCCAATCTCTTCCCAGCAGCACAGCATAACTGCTCGTGCTATCGACGATAAAGAACGTTGTAAGGGATAGTTTTCCTTCCTACGATCGGAGTCCACGTTCGGAACTCCTTGTGCCTCGGACGCTTGGCCGTTGAAATCGCTCAATGTCACGTTGGTCTTGATTAGATCCGAGCTAGAGCATCCGCCGACGTAGCATAGAGTACGGCATGATGTTAACTGCCGCTCCGGTGTCTACCCAGCATCTTATTACAGGCCTCCCATCGATATATCCTCGCAAGTATAGGGCCTTCAGATGCCTGTAGCTCTTATCTCGTGGCTTCTCAAAGATAACCGGCCGTGGGCCGCGGTCAAGTTGTGCCACGGATGTCTCGTCTAACCCTGGAGCACTGAACTCCGAAGGGAGGATGAACACCATGTTCGTGCCGCCGATGTTTCATCATCGGCTCTCCTTTGTTTGGGCGCCACTCCATTTTCCGTGGACGACCCTCTTCATCCAGGGCTCGCTGAACCTTTGCAGCCAGATCAGGCCGTGCCTTCCTTAACGTATGCAGGTATAACCTTTCGGCTTCCTCCAGGGCCGCGCAACTGGCTGAACCCTGCGCTTTTGTGAACGAGTGAGTCCGTCAAGGCACCACCTTGGACGGTGGTACATCTTCTTCTTCTTCTAGTCCCTCGTCTTCGGAATCCTCAAGATCTGCCCAACGAGGTGACTCAGCGCGTTGCTTTGTGGCGGGAGAGGCCCTAGGCGCTCGAACACAGACACGTCGGCTGCCTCCTTCTTTTTCTTGTTGCATTCCGGGCAGTTGCCGATTGTGGGCAATCGGCTCATTCCTGAATCCCAGCGATTAATACGAAGAAAGGGCAGTCCCAGTGTCCGCGTTGTCATCTTGCTCCCTTGATGTGTCCGTGGCACGGCGCTCGTGCTCCTCCTCATCGCGATCCTGCTGACGATGTCTTCTGGCTTCTCTAGCCAGACGATTTCCTTCATCATCATAGTTGGACCGTCGGCGTTGGTCATACTGACTCACATATTTGTTGAGGAGGTGATCAGAGAGGGGTCGTTGATATCTTATGTTCTTCACTTCTCCCTCTGTGACGTAGCGCTTGCCATCATGATGGAGCCGATCGCGTGGAGCGGCCTCCTCTGTGTCCTTGCTATGAGAGCAGCTGCCCTCATCTCCATCTTTGCAGTGGTTTCCAGGTCCTACCATGTTGATGCTGAACGTGGGACCTGGCTGCAACCCTCGGGAGTAGATGACTTCTACCATGTTAATGGCGGGGAAGGGCTGGGTGTCGACCTTCATGGCGTACTGGTTGAAAATTAAACGCCCCTTCTCTATCGCCGCTTGGATGTGCTGACGCCACCCTGCGGTCGTTGGTGGCATGGGAGAGCGAGTTGTGGAATTTGCAGTACGGCTTTCCGTTTAGCTCTTGCGCCGTAGGGAACTTGAGACCTTCAGGAATCGTCAACTGTTTCTCCTTGAGCAGGAGGTCGAAGATTTGTTCGGTCTTGGTCACGTCAAAATCAAATCCCCTGGGCGGCCCTGGTGGCTTTACCCATTTGCAGGACACGGGTTCCTCCCCGAGTCCACTCAGCCACTGCTACTTCTTGGTCTCCCGCGGGCACTTCGTCTTCCTCTGCATCGACCAGGACTACTGCTTGAACTTGTCTTGGTACGGTCCGGGTGGCGCTGTTCATATGCAGATAGTTTCTGAACCATGTGCGCCGAGGAATCTGCTTGGGAGGCCATGTCCTTGAGCTGTGTTGCAAGGCCAGCTACGCCAACTCGACTGCTTCCTTTTCAGTTATACGAACCGAATAACATCGGTTCCTAAGATTCTTGGCTGGATGTACTCTGTCACCGTTTCTCCGCGCGCGTAGTTGTGCTAGATCGGCAATGCTAGACTCGGAAGCTTCTGAATGGTATTGCATATGGAATTGCTCTTCCAATTGCTTCCAAGACCGGATGGAGTTTGGCAAAGAGGTGTACCATCCAAAAGCCGATCCCGTGAGGGACTGTGAAAAGAGCCTCACGCGTAGCTGATCCGACACTAAAGCGGTCCATTGTGCCAAATATCGGCCGACGTGCTCGATGGAGCTGGAGCCATCGATCCACTGAATTTGGAGAAGTCAGGGGGCCGATATTTAGGTGGCAGCGGGATCATCTCGTACTCGTCGGGGTACGGCTTGGAATGCCGCCCTTCTTTTCGGCACCATGCCGAACTGGTCTCTCGGTATGGTACTGATCTGATCCCATTGTCTGGCTGCAGGAGTTGCACTCCGAAGATTCGCCGGGGTGGCGTACTTAGCCAGCCATGTTTGCTTTTCAGCTCAGACCAGCGCAGGAGCTGGGCTCGGGAGTTTCGTCGGGGTGGCGTACTTAGTTAGCCACGTCTGCTTCTCAAGCTCTGTTTCCTCCTGTTTGCGCCGGAGTCCCTGACGTTGTGGCCTGGTTTGAGAGTGGCCAGTTGCCACAATCCGGCACATACGTGCACGCGTATCCTTGAGGGACCTCCTTAGGCGCCTCGGCCAAGCGGTAGTCACTAGGGTCACCAGATCTTGCGGACGACGAACGCCGGTGTAGCCGGCACTTGCTGGTGCGCCAACGCATATGGCAGCGGTGGACGGGATGGAGTGGCAACTCTCCCTGATGCGTCCCGAGAGCTGGTCTGACGGCGAGTGGGTGGCTCATGATCTCCTGGATCACGCGCGGAGCGAGCGCTCCAACGTTGACCAAGTTTTGAGTGGCGGTGTAGCGAGTGAGCCACCAAGTAGTTGATCTCACCCGCGAGGCCCTGGTGCGTTCCTCCGACGGGGCAGGAGGTTTATCCCATCGAGTGCACCTTGCGGTGAGAATCCCTTCCATCGATGCCATGGGTACGGTTTCTCTGAAAAGAGCCGATGAGGTCGGCTTCGAGGGTGGCCTTGATCTCGTCATATCTCTTCTTGAGCTCGTCGGGCAGCTCCTCGTAGGTGACGGCGTGCCGTCCGCCATCTCGGATGTAGATGGCGATGTGGTTGATGTAGACGATTGTCCCACCGGGCGTGCCAATGTGTTGGCCAAAACCCACCGCGGGCGACTTGTCAACACGTAGAGCGGGAAGAGCCTAGAGCTGCGGCTGGCTGAGACCCCTCCGAGCGGCAGCCCGCAATGCTCTTGGTCACACGCGGCGATGCGAAGTGCAAGGGCGTGCCACTGACCTATGGTCGGGAAGGTGATGGGGATGCCTCGCTTAGTTTCTGCATGGCATACACGTAAACATTAAATACGCCGATCGGCTCTCGAGGTTATCCTGAATCGGCTCAAGGAGCCGATCCACCCATGATTCGTACGGGGTGCACGAATATATGGTGATCCTGCTTGATCAAGATAAAGCTAATGAGATCTACGACGATTTAGGGTTTTCACCGCATAATCGGATCATCCTACTCCAGGGTGGGCCTCGCGGCCACGCACGGTGATCGTAAGCCGATCCTAAACAAGGCCTAAAAACCAACATGAAGTTGATCCTCGGAACATCCTGTTTAGGACTTGCGAACGCCACCCTACGTGCCCCTGGATCCTCCCCCCCTTTGTAAGGCCTAACTATTGCGGATATTAAACTAATCCTTGTAGAACAAGGAGCAATCGTAACGGATCAGATCTACTAAATAATGATCAAGCGGGTGCCGCCCCCACTGAGATAGGCGTGAGGGCGGCTAGACATCAAGGTTGCACTACGTAAGCATGTTATACGAAGAACTATGCTAACCCTAACACATCTATGATAACTACGTTGCTCGCCATCAAAAACGCTTCAATACGAGCAACACATGAACAACTTGGAGCTTGTGCTGCCTAGATCGCAAGATGCGATCTAGGCAGCATGTCGCTTACCTGATAGAAACCCTCGAGACAAAGGAGTTGGTGATGCGCCGAGATTGGTTTGTTTTGGGTTGAACGTGAGTTGTTGTTTATTCCATAAACCCTAGATACATATTTATAGTCCAGCGGACTTTCTAATTCGGACGTGCACCTAACCGTGCACGAGTAAAACTCTAACTTTTAATCTAAAGATGCGATCTACTATATTACAGATACATGGGCAATTCAGCCCAACTTCGTGTGTAAGGCCAATTCTTGTTCTTCCTTCCATGTATATCTTCAAGTCTATCTCAATCGTGGCCCACCTCTGACTCGGTCAAATTCTGGTGATAACAACTGTCCATTAACAACCACTGGAAACTTCACACCATCCTTCAACTGATGATCCTGAGATCTGGTAGGCAATGCAGAGTCCTCAGGAAAGCCTTTGAATTCTCCCAACCAGACCCAATGGTCTTCTTCAAACACTCATCATTTTGTGAAGAAGGTTGCAACGAAGGTTTAGCCGATGGTACCCCAAACGGCTTCTGAACAGAGCACCTACCAGGCCTGCTGCCCCCCGAGCCTTGAGGCGAGAATGTTAGAAAGGATGCACCAAAGCCGATCACCTTTCCTCTTTAGAAAGCCGCTATCCCTCTTCTGTCAACACGGCTACAACTGAAATGGATTTGGTGGAGATCCGGTAAACCTCGTATAATTGCACTAGAGTCGATGGCTGCGCATCGGCTTTGTTTAGTATGAAAAAAAAAAAAATTTACTGGCCGATTTTTTCCATCGGCCCCCAATGTTTCATTGTACACATGTTTACTGGCCGATTTTTTCCATCGGCCCCCAATGTTTCATTGTACACATGTTTACTGCACTTGCTCATCTGACTACATGCCCCCCGAGCCGAATCTGCCAGGTGACTGCAGATATCGGCTTTTATAGTTAGCCAGGGCACTGCACTTGCACGTCGGCTCCGCAAGGATTCGTGCTGACTTTCATCTGCCGACGTGGCCGTTGCCCAGTAGATTTGACGTCGCATACAGGCAGAACATGTGATTAGGATAATTTTGGCCGATTGCTGGGATCGGCCTCCATATTGATTGGAGCGCTGACTAAAGGTTCCGTAATGCTCCTTCATAAATTTTTGGGGCCGATCACAAGGATCAGCCTCGCCAAGTTTGCTCACTGGTGCGTTCTTGCTACTCGGTCAGGCTGGATAAAACCAACCCAACCTCTGACTTTATGCGCCTGCTGTCGTCCACCTTGAGCGCATCGTAGACTCGTGGGGCACCAAGCTCTGTCGGAAGGACGAGCACCATGTTTGTGCCAGCCGATGTTTCATCATCGGCTTTCCTTTGCTTGGGACGCCACTCCATTCTCCGTGGACGACCCTCTTCATCCAGGGTTCGCTGAACCTTTGCGGCCAGATCAGGCCGTGCCTTCCTTAGCGTATGCAAGTATAACCTTTCGGCTTCCTCCAGGGCCGCGCAAACGCTGAACCCTGCGCTTTGTGAACGGCTGAGTCCGTCAGGGCACCACCTTGGACGGTGGTACCTGTCTTCTTCCTCTGGTCCCTCGTCTTCAATCCTCGAGTGCACTTGAGGACTCGGCACGTTTGCGTGGGGAGAGGCCCTAAGCGCTCGAACACGGACACGTTGGCTGCCTCCTTCTTCTTCTTGTTGCATTCTGGCAATTGCCGATTGTGGGCAATCGGCTCATCCAAGTTCCAGCGATGTACGAAAGAAAGGGCAGTCCCAGGTGCTGGCGTTGTCATCTTGCTCCCTTGATCCTTCCGTGGCGTGGCGCTCGTGCTCCTCCTCATCGCGATCATGCCGACGATGTCTTTCGGCTTCTCTAGCCAGACGATCTCCTTCATCATCATAGTTGGACCGTCGGCGTTGGTCATACTGACTCACATATTTGTTGAGGAGGTGATCAGAGAGAGGTCGTTGATATCTTATGTTCCTCACCTCTCCCTCTGTGACATAGCGCTTGCCATCATGATGGAGCCGATCGCGTGGAGCGGCCTCCTCTGTGTCCTTGCTATGAGAGCAGCTGCCCTCATCTCTATCTTTGCCAGAGTGGTTCCCAGGTCCTACCATGTTGATGCTGAACGAGGGACCTGGCTGGCAACCCTCAGGGTAGGTGACCTCTACCATGTTAACGGCGGGGAAGGGTTGGGTGTCGACCTTCATGGCGTGCTGGTTGAAAATTAGCCGCCCCTTCTCTATCGCCGCTTGGATGTGCTGACGCCACACCCTGCGGTCGTTGGTGGCATGGGAGAGCGAGTTGTGCCATTTGCGGTATGGCTTTCCGTTTAGCTCTTGCACCGTGGGGAATTTGAGACCTTCGGGAATCGTCAACTGTTTCTCCTTGAGCGGGAGGTCGAAGATTTGCTCAGTCTTGGTCACGTCAAATCAAATCCCCAGGTGGGCCAGGTGGCTTTACCCATTTGCAGGACACGGGGTTCCTCCCCGAGTCCATTCAGCCTTGCTACCTCTTGGTCTCCCGCGAACTTCGTCTTCCTGCGCCGACCAGGACTACTGCACGCTTGAACTTGTCTTGGTACAGGTCCGGGTGGCGCTGTTCATATCCTGATAGTTTCTGAACCATGTGCGCCATGAGGGATAATCTGCTTGGGAGGCCATGTCCTTGAGCTGTGTTGCAAGGCCTGCTACGCCAATTCGTGCTTCTTTTTCGATTAAACGAACCGAATAACATCGGTTCCTAAGATTCCTGAAGCGCTGGATGTATTCTGTCACCGTTTCCCGCTTCGACGTAGTTGTGCTAGATCGGCAATGCCGGACTCGGAAGCTTCTGAGATGGTGCTGCGTATGGAGCTGCTCTTCCAGCTGCTTCCAAGGCCGGATGGAGTGCGGTGGCAACGAGGTGTACCATCCGAAGCCGATCCGTGAGGGACTGTGAAAAGAACCTCACGCGTAGTTGATCCGACACTGAAGCTGGTCCTAGTTGTGCCAAATATCGGCGACGTGCTCGATGGAGCTGGAGCCATCGATCCACTGAATTTGGAGAAGTCGGGGAGCCGATATTTAGGTGGCAGCGGGATCATCTCGTACTCGTCGGGATACGGCTTGGAATAGCCGATTGCCCTTCTTTCGGCACCATGCCGAACTGGTCTCTCGATATGGTGATCGATCATTGTCTTTGGCTGCGGGAGTTGCACTACGAAGGTTCGCCGGGGTGGCGTACTTAGCCAGCCATGTTTGCTTTTCCAGCTCTGAGCCAACTGCAGGAGCTGAGCTCTGGAGGTTCGTCGGGGTGGCGTACTTAGTTAGCCACGTCGCACTCAAGCTCCGTCGGCGACGTTCCTCCTGATTCTTGGAGTCCCTGATGTTGTGGCCTGGTTTGTGAGTGCCCAGTTGCCACAATCCGGCACATACGTGCACGCGTATCCTTGAGGGATCTCCTTAGGCACCTCGAGCCAAGAACTGGTAGTCACTAGGGTCACCACCGATCTTGTAGACGACGAATGCCGGTGTAGCCGGCACTTCAGGCTGGTGCGCCAACGCAAATGGCAGCGGTGGACGGGACTGGAGTGGCAACTCTCCTTGATGCGTCTGAGAGCTGGTCTGACGGCGAGTACGGTGCCTCATGATCTCCTGGATCACGCGAAGAGCGACACGCTCCAGCGTGTTGACCAGGTTCTCGAGTGGCGGTGTAGCGAGTGAGCCACCAGGTAGTTGATCTCTGCCGCGGGGACACCTGGTGCGTTCCTCCGACGGGGCAGAGAGGTCTATCCCATCGAGTGCACCTTGCGGTGAGAATCCCTTCCATCGATGCCATGGGAACGGGTTCTACGAAAAGAGCCGATGAGGTCGGCTTCGAGGGTGACTTTGATCTCGTCATACCTCTTCTTGAGCTCGTCGGGCAGCTCCTCGTAGGTGACTGGCGCCGTCCGCCATCTCGGATGTAGATGGCGATGTGGTTGATGAAGACGATTGTCCCCGGGCGTGCGAGAATGTGTTGACTGCCAAAACCCACGGCGGGCAGCGGCGATCAACACGGGTAGAGCCGGGAAGAGCCTAGAGCTGCGGCTGGCTGAGACCCCTCCGACGGACCCGCAATGCTCTTCTGGTCACACGTCCGATGCGAAGTGCGGGCCTGACCTATCCTGGTCGGGAAGGTGATGGAGATGCCTCGCTTAGTTTCTGCATGGCATACACGTAAACATTAAATACGAGCCTCGATCGGCTCTCAGGTTATCCTGTGAATCGGCTCAAGGAGCCGATCCACCCATGATTCGTACGGGGTGCACGAATATATGGTGGTCCTGCTTGATCAAGATAAAGCTAATGAGATCTCGACGATTTGGGGTTTTCACCGCATAATCGGATCATCCTACTCCAGGTTGGGCCTCGCGGCCACGCACGGTGCTCGTAAGCCGATCCTAAACAAGGCCTAAAAACCAACATGAAGTTGATCCTCGGAACATCCTGTTTAGGACTTGCGAACGCCACCCTACGTGCCGCTGGATCCTCCCCCCTTTGTAGGGCCTAACTATTGCAGATATTAAACTAATCCTTGCAGAACAAGGAGCAATCGTAACGGATCAGATCTACTAAATAATGATCAAGCGGGGTGCCGCCCCCACACCTGTGGGGCGGCTAGACATGCAAGGGTTGCACTACGTAAGCATGTTATACGAAGAACAATGCTAACCCTAACACATCTATGATAACTACGTTGCTCGCCATCAAAAGCGCTTCAGTACGAGCAACGCATGAACAACGTGGAGCTTGTGCTGCCTAGATCGCAAGATGCGATCTAGGCAGCATGTCGCTTACCTGATAGAAACCCTCGAGATGAAGGAGTTGGCGATGCGCCGAGATTGGTTTGTTTTGGGTTGAACGTGAGTTGTTGTTTATTCCATAAACCCTAGATACATATTTATAGTCCAGGGGACTTTCTAATTCAGGCGTGCACCTAACCGTGCACGGGTAAAACTCTAACTTCTAACTTAAGATACGATCTAATAAATGTTACAGATACACGGGCAATTCGCCCAACTTGGTACATAAGGCTGATTCACGTATTTCTTCCATGTATAACTCCTTCAACTTCATCTTGATCGCGGCCCACTTCTGACTCGGTCAAATTCTGGTGATAACACCTTCACACTCCACTCACTCCCCTGATCACCCTGGACACGCTGCTCGATCGGTTGGTGCACCGGACGCGCCAGGAACGTGACGCCCAGACACGCCCAGGACGTGCACATGCACGCCGGAGCGCGCATGGCGAGCGTCGCAGAGCGCGTGCGGCCACGTCGTTGACGACCCCTCTTCTCCCGCGCACCTCGCGCAACGTCACCACGCACCGCCGCATCGCCATTGGCCCGCGGGAACGCCGTAGACGAAGCCCATCTCGCCGACGTCCGCCGCGGTTGGCCGCTCCCGTCATGGTACGTCTCGCCCGCTCTTTCTACGCCGTCAAGCTGCGTCCCGGCCTGCCTGCAGCCTCGCCG
This sequence comes from Lolium multiflorum, assembly GCA_030979885.1. Taxonomy (NCBI): domain Eukaryota; kingdom Viridiplantae; phylum Streptophyta; class Magnoliopsida; order Poales; family Poaceae; genus Lolium; species Lolium multiflorum. Next base: position 249,640,032 of record CM061752.1, on the reverse strand, counting down.
TCATGCGCCCGCCCATCATCGTCGCTGTAGACGCGTCGCCATGATCGCCACCTCCGCAGCACCACGGCCACCTCCCGCAGCTATAAAAGGAGCGCCCCTCCCGTCGAATTGAGCACACCATCTGCTTCTCCTCTTCACCCTGAGCCGCCTAGCCACCTCGCCTTGCTCGATTAGCCAACGCACCGCCCCAATTGCAAGATCGTCGCCGCCGCCAGTACACGGAGCTCGCCGGAGAAGGACGCCGCCCCAGACGACGCCACTGCTACCGTTGGCTTCCTCATCGACGACAAGGTCCCTGCGCACCTCGCCGTCGACCGCCGGAGCTCCGACGACCTCGCCGACCCCCTACTGCCGCCGCCAGTGAGTCCCCCTCTCGCCGTCGACGACGACGAACCCTGGCCGTCGATCTTGTTTCTAATCGCACGGCCCCCCTCTCGCGTACCGCTTCGCTCTGTTATAACTCGCTGACGCGTGGGACCCGCCGTCAGACGGCCTGCTCGCGTTGGACGCGAAGTGGGCTGGCCCATTTCTTTTTAACCCCGCAGCCCAGCTAGTTTCACGCGCGAAGCCCACCGTTTGAATTCAAACAAATCAAACCTTTTCAGTTTTCCCCACAGATGCTGTTTTCAAAATTGAATAGTTTCCAAACCACTGGGCCAAAATTTATGAAATGGATATGGTTGGAAAGCTTAGAGTTTTATCTATCCAATGCCACTGGTTTGAACCCTAGATGTGTGGTAGAATTAAAGTAGTAAAATAAACAAGGAAGAGACTTTTGTGACTTCAAACAATTGTTAAAATTCAACCAAAAATGCTTTTGAGTTGATTCCGACTCCTATAATCCACATTTCACTTGCACTAATTGTTTCTGCAAAAATATGCCATGCCTACTTTGGATGATCATGGCCTAGATGGATTAGAGGACTATTTGGTTATTTCTAGTCAAAGATATTGTCCAAAACTATTTAGAAATTTTATGAGAGTGTTTATCTCATTTAAATCTTGTCACAAACCTTCCATTATGAGATAGAGACTTTGGTCTTTTGTTTCTCATATGAGTTGTTTGATGATATTAAATCATCACCATGTTAGGATTAAAATGTATGAGGTGCTCCACCTCATTTAAATCATTTTCTTAAATGATAAGTATGAAGAGGTTGACTTTGGTCAACCTAGGTCATATATTACTCATGAAAGAAATTAAATCTTAAATATATATCTAGAGGAATTTAATTCTCTAAAGAAGGCAAAGAAGCACCTTATTTAGTTTGAGAGGAAATTATTTTTCTTAAATAAGAAAACCACCTCAATAACTTAGTAGTGTGTGATGATAGCTTAGTTTGAGTGACTTATGTGTGATTAGTTTAGTATATAAGATTGGTGTGGTGATTGTACTTCGTATTCGTATTTTAGACGCTAGTACGGAAGAATATCGAGAGGAGGAGGAGGCCTACTTCCAAGGAGAAGAAGACCAATTTGATCAGTACCATCACCAAGGCAAGCTAATACACTTGCAAAGTTCAAAGCTCTCAAGAGCAATGCATCACCCTCTTTTACCTTATGCTTAGTGGTCCTATCCCAAGTTTTACTATGCAAGTTTTACTACTCTTACTTTCAAAGTACTTTTGATTCATGATTCACTTGGTCTAGGGTAGCATATTGAGCACTAAGCTTAGCCTAGAACAAGCAAAGCTAAGTTAGCACCCCTCATGATTAGTGCTATTGCTAACAAATAAAACTTGACTACTCTAGATGGGAACTTGGTGAAGTGAAGTTGTTTTTGAATGATTTTTGAAAGGTGTTAGGACCAAGAGAAGATGGTGATTTTGATTAAAAACTGATATTGGTTTGGATGCGATACCTTTCCAATTTTGAGTACCCCCACAATACCTGATTATGGGTAGGGCTTAACTGGAAGTTTATGTGTCTTAGTATGGGTTCCCCGAACAAGCATCATAGGGGTTATGCAGAGCTGCCTCCGTTGTTGAGAAATGATGTGAATTGAGGTGAATTGTACGGCCAAGCCCTGTGCAGTTCCCGGGTTGACAGTTGGTCTTCACTGGGAGGCCAAGCTCATGGGGAGAGGTGCCTATACTAGGGTTTGTAAGCGAAAGGTTATGGTTGATGATCCGCGTACCGAGTTACGATGATTCGTGGTTATCCCTGACGGATGTAATCAAATGTTGTGGCACAAGTGTGCAACCTCTGCAGAGTGTAAACCTATTCGAATAGCCGTGTCCTCGGTTACAGACGGTTGGAAAGGCCATACAGTTTCCTGTGTCTGAATTTCTTGAAAAGGGTGAACTGTGAATGGTGATTTGACTTGAATCACAACTGAGTTGTGGGAATGACACTAATGTTCCCACTTGAGTTAGTTAGCAAATATTGAGTCTTTTACTAAAATGCTTGTGAACTAAAATTGGCTTTATGCAAGTCAAACTATAGCTTAGCACCCTTACTAGATTTGTCTAGCACTTACTCTAGTATTAGTTTGCGAGTACTCAACGTACTCACGGCTTTGTCCCTGGCTATTCAAATGGCCAGAGTATGAAGACGAACATAACTATCAACGTGACGACCAACAGGACGCCTACGACAACTAGGAGTCTTCCAACGTCAAGCGTTGGCTTGTGGACTAGAGAGTCCTTGTATCTTACGCTTCCGCTATGAACTTGTGTTTGTTCGTTGATCAATAGATCAACTATTCGTGTAATATGGATGATGTGATTCCAATTGTAAGACTTTATGGTTTGTAATGAATGATGACTGTGATACTTCACTATTATGCCTCGCAACAACAATATTCCTGGGATTGCGATGTATGACATAATAGGCATCTGGACTTAAAAATCCGGGTGTTGACAAGTTGGTATCAGAGCCATTGTTTGACCTTAGAAGACCCTAGTTAGAATGGACGTTCGGAAAAACCTAACTTCACAATCAAATGAAGGGAATATTTGTGAAAATTTACCTACCCTCTTGTCTTTGAGACTTTTTCAAACTTGGTGACTCACGTTCCTCCTTATTTGAATCTACTTAAAAGTTTGCCACACTTATTCACTCTCTAACTTATTCATCCTTTTCGCTTTCAGATGGAGCCAAATGAACCTATCAACACCAAGTTCTACCAGCTTGGCAATGGGGGAAGCTTGATCTTCGAGCATGACCTCAACTCTCTGTCGGATCACCTTGGCCGCCCCCACCCCGAGTTTCACGGGATCCAGGTGGACGACCAGCCGGGAGGGGAACTGCAGTGGATTATCACCGCTGCCTTGAGGGGCAAGATGGAGCCTCCCACCTCTGAGAGGATCCTCTTCTCCTTCAGAGAAAGCAGCTGGCTCGACGGGCTTGCACGTGCTCTTCAGGAAGCACTTGCTCGCTTGTGCGGACAGAATGTGGAAGCACTTCAGGAGGAACGCTTTGCGCATCTCGCAAGGCGTAACACTGCCGGAGAACCCATGGATCTGCCGATGCATCCCCAGTTGAGGCATCATGTGGATCACTTGGACTTCATGCTGTACAACACCCAGCATGACCTGGACAACGCACGCGCCTACGCCAACCAGACTCACCTTGCACTGGCAAATCATGCCGATGCAATCAAGATGCTTGCCAAGGGTCGCAAGAACCTCCGTCTACAGCATGCCAAGAAGGACGCTACCATTGCGCGCCTTCGCGCCAGGATAGCATCCTTGGAGGCCACTGTCAAGGCCCAAGAGGACCAGCTGAATGAGATGGAAGAAGAAGGTGAAGACCTTCAGGGAGGAGAAGCCTTCCTGAGTGACGACGACGACTTTGAGGAGGATGAGTTCACCGAGGAGGAGGACTACAAGTTCCTGGAGGCCGTAGAAGATGGAATCATCCCGATAGATGTGGATGATGATGAGGAGTAGATGCACTAGTTCACTTATGTAGGTGTGAGTTGTATCCCGTCCCACTGTATCGTAGCGCGAGTGAAATGGTTCTTAAAACCATTGGGTGTTAGTTTGTAAAATATGTTGAATGAATGAATGAATGTATGTTTATCATAAAAAGAATTCAAGTTTTACATTTTAAACTTATTCAAAATAAGCCATAGAAATTTCCCTCTCATCTCATGATCTCTTTCCATATTCAGATGGCCCCTCCAAATCGGAACGCAAATCAAGACGCTATGATGCAGATGCTGCAGATCATGCTGGAAGACAGAGAAGCTGAACGAGCAAAACGACAGGCCAATATCGCAACACTCCAACAGCTTGCCAACAACCCTGGCCATGGGAACCATGATCACCCAGGGTCAAAACTCAAAAACTTCCAAAACACAAACCCTCCAGTTTTCAGCAAGACTGAAGAACCCTTGGACGCCGATGATTGGCTCCAAACTATGGAAAACAACTTAGAAGTAGCCGGAGTGGACAACCAGGAGAAAGTGCTGTTTGCCACGCACTACCTAGCCGGACCCGCAAGAGCTTGGTGGACCAGCACTCGTGCCATGAATGCCGGACAGTTCATGACTTGGGCAGACTTCAAGCTCAAGTTCAGCAAATATCATGTGCCCCCGGGTTTGATAAAGAAGATGAGGGATGAGTTCCGCGAACTGAAGCAAGGCAGAATGTCGGTGGTAGAATACCGCGACAGGTTCCTCACCCTGTCAAGGTACGCCCCGATGAAACTGATACCACCGAGAAGAGAAAAGAGAGGTTCCTGAACGGACTGCATGATGAAATGCAGACTGTGTTGGTGAATATCCCCTTCGCCGACCTCGAAGCCCTTGTGGACTCCGCCATCCAGATGGAAGGCAAACTTCATCAAGCCAATGAAAACTGCAAGCGCCGCATGATGAATCAGAGTGGGCCCAGCAATACCCCAAGGTATCGCCCCAGCTCAACCGGAAGCTTTGCCCCAAGAAGCAACAAGCCCAATGCACCTATGTCGCGTCCGGGTTTTCAAAACCGGAGTGGAGGAACCCCAGGCCAGGAGGCCACCACAACAACAGCAGCTACAACAACAACCACCACAGCAACTTCAACCGCGCTCCGCAGAAACCCCAATAACAACAACAACACCAACACAGCCCCAAGGAAGCAACGCCATCCCCGTCACCCCAAGGACAAGTCCACCATCACTTGCTATGAGTGTGGTGTAGTGGGACACTACTCCAACGAGTGTCCCAAGAGGCTCGCCAAGATCGAGCAACACCGCCACCGGCAGCAACGCCGAGTCTCCACCGGCAAGAAGTTCGTCCCCAACAACCCCAACAACCGCACCGGCCGTCTATTCCACATGAACGCCGAAGAAGCCCATGAAGCACCGGATGTGGTACTGGGTATGTTCTCTGTCAACTTCATCCCTGCCAGAGTGTTGTTTGATTCCGGAGCATCTCATTCTTTTGTCACCGAAGACTTTGCATCAACAAGTAAAATTCAACCCATCAGTTTGAAGCATGTTATGATAGTTCAAATTCCCGGATCAACCACCAAAGCCAGAAAATTTTGCAAAAATGTACCCATCAAAATCCATGGAGTAGATTTCTATGCCAATCTGATAATTCTGGGAACCAAAGGTTTGGAAGTCGTACTAGGAATGGACTGGATGTCAAAACACCAGGGTTTGATTGACTGTGCCAAGAAAGCTATCACCATGACTAGCAGCACCGGTATCGTAGTAGAACATGTGTCCGAAAGACTACCCAGAAAGTTCACCTGCAACTCAAGTGTAGCAAAGCCAACTCTGGATCAAATCGGGTCGTTTGTCGATACCTGATGTGTTTCCGGATGATCTACCCGGTATGCCCCCGGATCGGGATATCGAGTTCATCATCGAGTTAATCCCTGGAACTGGACCTATCGCCCAGAGAGCCTATAGCATGAACCCAGCAGAGTTAGTAGACCTGAAGAAGCAGATTGATGATATGCTAGCCAAAGGTTTGATTAGCCCGAGTGCATCCCCCTGGAGATCACCAGTTTTATTTGTGGATAAGAAGGATGGTGCCAATCATTTATGTACGGATTACCGTAAGCTTAACGACGTCACCATCAAAAACAAATACCCCCTACCAAAGATAGAAGACCTGTTTGATTAGTTGACCGGAGCCAAAGTTTTCTCCAAGATAGATCTTAGAACTGGTTATCATCAGCTGAAGATTCGAGCCACGGATATCCCAAAGACTGCCTTTACCACCAGATATGGGTTGTACGAGTACAACGTCATGTCGTTTGGATTAACCAATGCCCCCGCTTACTTCATGAACCTCATGAATAAGATCTTCATGGAATTTTTGGACAAATTTGTCGTTGTGTTCATTGACGACATTCTTGTCTACTCCAAGTCCGAAGAGGAACATGAACAGCACTTGGAGATGGTCCTAGAAACCCTGAGACACCACCAATTGTATGCCAAGTTCAGCAAATGTGAGTTTTGGCTGAAGGAAGTCGGATTCCTGGGACACATCTTGTCTGCAGGAGGAATTGCCGTAGATCCCGCCAAGATTAAAACTGTTATGGAATGGCAAGCCCCAACCACCCAAACCGAGGTCCGCGCTTTTCTTGGATTAGCCGGATATTACCGCAGATTTGTAGAAGGCTTTTCGAGCATCGCTCGACCAATGACCCAATTGTTGAAGAAATACAAGAAGTTCGAGTGGACTGACAAATGTGAAGAGAGCTTTCAACAGCTCAAGAGTAGACTGACCTCAGCCCCAATCCTAATCATGCCAGACATCACCAAGCCCTTCGACGTATATTGCGATGCCTCCAAGGTTGGTCTTGGATGTGTACTTATGCAAGAAGGCAAAGTTGTATCCTACCTTTCAAGACAGTTGAAGCAGCATGAACAGAACTACCCAACCCATGACCTCGAGCTTGCAGCTGTGGTCCTAGCCTTGAAAGTTTGGCGTCATTACCTCATGGGTAATCGATGCGAGATCTACTCCGACCATAAAAGCCTGAAATATATCTTCACCCAGAAAGAACTGAACATGAGGCAACGCCGATGGATAGAATTGATCAAGGATTACGACATGGAGATTCACTACCACCCCGGCAAGGCCAATGTGGTAGCTGATGCTTTAGACTGCCGTGTCAGCTAAACTCCATGATCGCAAGCGAACATCCCAGCCTTTATCAAGAGTTTGAACAATTCAGACTTGAACTTGTTAGTGAAGGATTCCTAGCCAGCATGGAAATGCAACCCACCTTGGTTAGCCAGATCAAGGAAGCCCAGAAAGACAACGCTAGCATCGACGGAATCAAGAAACAGATAGCAGCAGGAAAAGCCCCCGGATTCACCGTAGATGAAGCCGGAGTTCTTTGGTACAAGGAACGTCTCTGCGTACCATCGGACTCGGACTTGAAGCAAGTCATCCTGCAAGAAGCCCATGACACCCTTTACTCAATCCACCCCGGAGGTACCAAGATGTACCAAGATCTGAAGGAGCAATTTTGGTGGCATGGAATGAAGCGAGAGATCGGAAGCTACATCGCCAAGTGTGATATATGCCAGCGAGTCAAGGCAGAACATCAGCGACCCGCAGGACTGCTACAGCCTCTGCAGATTCCGGAATGGAAGTGGGATTCGGTAGGAATGGATTTTATCACTGGACTGCCCAAATCAAGCAAAGGAAATGATTCTATCTGGGTAGTGGTAGACAGATTGACCAAAGTAGCCCATTTTATCGCCGTCAAGACCACATACCAAGGCCCCAAGTTAGCTGAGCTATACATCTCCAGAATAGTCGCCCTGCACGGAACCCCGAAGTCAATAGTGTCAGATAGAGGATCACAATTCACCTCAAGATTCTGGCGGAAAGTACATGAAGGACTTGGAACCCGGTTAAATTTCAGCACGGCCTATCACCCTCGAGGCCAGACAGACAGGAAAGTCAACCAGATACTTGAAGACATGTTGAGAGCTTGTGTCTGGAATATGGATCCAAGTGGGAAGGCTGCACCTTACGCATAATTCTCGTATAACAACGGTTATCAAGCCAGCTTGCAAATGGCCCCCTTTGAAGCCTGTACGGAAGGAAGTGCCGTACCCCTGAACTGGTCGAAGTCGGAGAGAGCCAAGTCTTTGGACCAGATGTTCTCGAGAAGCCGAAGAGAAGGTGCACAAGATCCAGAGTACCTCAAGACCGCTCAGTCAAGACAGAAGGACGCCGACAAGAGACGCCGAGAGATGACCTTCGAGATCGGAGACTTCGTCTACCTCAAAGTGTCACCCCTTAAAGGAATGCAAAGATTCCAACTGAAAGGAAGCTCGCCGAATATGTCGGACCATTCAAAGTTCTGAGTCGCCGAGGAGAGGTTTCATATCAACTTGAACTACCAGAAGAAATGTCTGCTGTGCACAATGTGTTTCACATCTCGCTCCTCCGGAAGTGCCTTGAAGTCCCCGAGAAGACCGAAGTGTTCAAGAATATCGACCACCGCTCGGTGGATATCAACACAGACTTGACCTACCGTGAAGTGCCTATTCGCATCCTTGAAGAAGCTTTCAGGACCACCCGCACCAAGTATCAAGTTCCTGAAGATTCGGTGGAGCAATCACTGAAGACGAAGCCAATTGGGAGCGAAGAGACATGAAGGAATACCCAGATCTCTTTAGTACCTAATTTTCTTTAGATCTCGGGACAAGATCTTTAGTAAGGGGGAAGGGTTTGTAACATCCCAACTTTTCAATAAAGAGACAAAGAGAGAATTTCCCCAAATACCAAATTTGAGAACTAACAAAAACTTTTTCCTATCATATAGTGCTATGCATCTAGATTACTTGTTTAATTAATTGAGTGTGCAATTGACCATGGTATGTGCTTGTGTGATTTCACTTACACCTAAACCCTAACTTGATCTTTGGATCATAAAATTCCAAGAGAAAAGAAAATATAAAAGGACTTATAAAAATCAACTCAACACACACACATATGGCTCATGCCATTTTTGCAAATACTTAACCTAGACCATTTTGGCTTGCACCATTGGTTGTAATTGGTTACTAAACACCTTTCAACACTTTTGGAAGTGAAGAAACTCAAATCAAATCAAAACCAAATTCAAATTCCATGTTACATGCAATATGGTCATTTTGGAAATTCTTAATCTGGTACCTACTTTGAGCCCTGATAATTAAAGTTTTCTCTTCTAACCTTTGCCCATACTTTGCACCTCATCCAAGACAATACCAAGGTGAATAACTTTGCCCAAAGACACCACCCCAATTTCCCTCTCTATTTCAAATGGTGGTGAACCAAAGTTGAGACATTGTTACATATGTAAGATCACATGCAATTTGTGATTTTGCAAATCTTTGTCAAATTGACCCAAACCACCACCATTCTACTGCAAATATTATATGTTTTCAACCCACCAAAATTCATCCAAAAATTTGAAAGTTTTGTTCTTGCGGCCATTTCATCAAACACTTGGTGAGCACCAATCTGCCAACCCAATACATTGCTTTGTCCAGCTGATTTTGGCATTCCTCTTCGACCTTAGGTCATCATTTGTACTCCATTGACCTCCCTCTACCCTGCCAAGCACACCAGACAAGAAGTGGTACACAATTTCATCACCATTTGGACAAGAACACACCATGTCGTGGCATGACATGGCATGATCATGCCATCTCTCTCTCTGCTCACCTCAGCCCTGTACCACCATGTCCTTCACACTCCACTCACTCCCCTGATCACCCTGGACACGCTGCTCGATCGGTTGGTGCACCGGACGCGCCAGGAACGTAACGCCCAGACACGCCCAGGACGTGCACATGCACGCCAGAGCGCGCACGGCGAGCGTCGCAGACGCGTCTGGCCACGTCGTCGCCCGAGCGCCTCCGTTGACCCCTCTCTCTTCTCTCCGTGCCACCAGCTCCGCAACGTCACCACGCACCGCCAGGACATCGCCATTGGCCCGCGGGAACGCCGTAGACGAAGCCCATCTCACCGACGTCCGCCGCAGTACTGGCCGCTCCCGTCATGCATACGAGCTCGTCTCGCCCTCTTTTTCAACGCCATCAAGCGCTGCGTCACCGCCAGGACCTTGCCTGCACGCCTGCGTCATCGCCCGTCCATCATCGTCGATGTAGACGCGTCGCCATGATCGCCACCTCCGCAGCACCACGGCCACCTCCCGCAGCTATAAAAGGAGCGCCCCTCCCGTCGAATTGAGCACACCATCTGCTTCTCCTCTTCACCCTGAGCCGCCTAGCCACCTCGCCTTGCTCGATTAGCCACCGCACCGCCCCAATTGCAAGATCGTCGCCGCCGCCAGTACACGGAGCTCGCCGGAGAAGGATGCCGCCCCAGACGACGCTGCCCATTGGCTTCCTCATCGACGACAAGGTCCCTGCGCACCTCGCCGTCGACCGCCAGAGCTCCGACGACCTCGCCGACCCCCTACTGTCGCCGCCAGTGAGTCCCCCTCTCGCCGTCGACGACGACGAACCCTGGCCGTCGATCTTGTTTCTAATCGCACGGCCACCATCTCGCGTACCGCTTCGCTCTGTTATGACTCGCTGACGCGTGGGACCCGCCGTCAGACGGCCTGCTCGCGTTGGACGCAAAGTGGGCCGGCCCATTTCTTTTTAACCCCGCAGCCCAGCTAGTTTCCCGCGCGAAGCCCACCGTTTGAATTCAAACAAATCAAACCTTTTCAGTTTTGCCCACAGATGTTGTTTTCAAAATTGAATAGTTTCCAAACCACTGGGCCAAAATTTATGAAATGGATATGGTTGGAAAGCTTAGAGTTTTATCTATGCAATGCCACTGGTTTGAACCCTAGATGTGTTGTAGAATTAAAGTAGTAAAATAAACAAGGCGGAGACTTTTCTGACTTCAAACAATTGTTAAAATTCAACCAAAAATGCTTTTGAGTTGATTCCAACTCCTATAATCCACATTTCACTTGCACTAATTGTTTCTGCAAAAATATGTCATGCCTACTTTGGATGATCATGGCCTAGATGGATTAGAGGACTATTTGGTTATTTCTAGTCAAAGATATTGTCCAAAACTATTTAGAAATTTTATGAGAGTGTTTATCTCATTTAAATCTTGTCACAAACCTTCCATTATGAGATAGAGACTTTGGTCTTTTGTTTCTCATATGAGTTGTTTGATGATATTAAATCATCACCATGTTAGGATTAAAATGTATGAGGTGCTCCACCTCATTTAAATCATTTTCTTAAATGATAAGTATGAAGAGGTTGACTTTGGTCAACCTAGGTCATATATTACTCATGAAAGAAATTAAATCTTAAATATATATCTAGAGGAATTTAATTCTCTAAAGAAGGCAAAGAAGCACCTTATTTAGTATGAGAGGAAATTATTTTTCTTAAATAAGAAAACCACCTCAATAACTTAGTAGTGTGTGATGATAGCTTAGTTTGAGTGACTTATGTGTGATTAGTTTAGTATATAAGATTGGTGTGGTGATTGTACTTCGTATTCGTATTTTAGACGCTAGTACGGAAGAATATCAAGAGGAGGAGGAGGCCTACTTCCAAGGAGAAGAAGACCAATTTGATCAGTACCATCACCAAGGCAAGCTATTACACTTGCAAAGTGCAAAGCTCTCAAGAGCAATGCATCACCCTCTTTTACCTTATGCTTAGTGGTCCTATCCCAAGTTTTACTATGCAAGTTTTACTACTCTTACTTTCAAAGTACTTTTGATTCATGATTCACTTGGTCTAGGGTAGCATATTGAGCACTAAGCTTAGCCTAGAACAAGCAAAGCTAAGTTAGCACCCCTCATGATTAGTGCTATTGCTAACAAATAAAACTTGACTACTCTAGATGGGAACTTGGTGAAGTGAAGTTGTTTTTGAATGATTTTTGAAAGGTATTAGGACCAAGAGAAGATGGTGATTTTGATTAAAAACTGATATTGGTTTGGATGCGATACCTTTCCAATTTTGAGTACCCCCACAATACCTGATTATGGGTAGGGCTTAACTGGAAGTTTATGTGTCTTAGTATGGGTTCCCTCTGAACAAGCATCATAGGGGTTATGCCGAGGCTGCCTCCGTTGTTGAGAAATGATGTGAATTGAGGTGAATTGTACGGCCAAGCCCTGTGCAGTTCCCATTTGACAGTTGGTCTTCACTGGGAGGCCAAGCTCATGGGGAGAGGTGCCTATACTAGGGTTTGTAAGCGAAAGGTTATGGTTGATGATCCGCGTACTGAGTTACGATGATTCGGGGTTATCCCCGATGGATGTAATCAAATGTTGTGGCACAAGTGTGCAACCTCTGCGAGTGTAAACCTATTCGAATAGCCGTGTCCACGGTTACGGACGGTTGGAAAGGCCATACAGTTTCCTGTGTCAGAATTTCTTGAAAAGGGTGAACTGTGAATGGTGATTTGACTTGAATCACAACTGACACTACTAGAAAAAGGGCAATCAGTGGCGCACCACTTTTACCCATCAGTGGCGCACTAGTGGTGCGCCACTGCTATCACGCCACTGCTAACTTTTAGTAGTGGCGCACTAGTGGTGCGCCATTGCTATTTGGCTTAGCAGTGGCGCACTGGTAGTGCGCCACTACTAGCTTCATGGTGCGCCACTCCTAAACGTCGAGGTGCGCCACTGGATAGAAAAAGGTGCGCCACTACTAAAATTTGAAATTTCTAGATCTGGATCGGATCGGATCTGGATCTGGCACATTCGTTTCGAATTTTTTTGGCTCGTTATTTTTTCTCGTTCTTGTTGCTAGAATTATTTGTGCAATGTTCATTCTCATTTTTCTTAGCCTAGCCGCCGGTGATGATGGATGAGGGACATAGGAGAGGTGAAGAGAGGTGAGGAGATGTAGGAGAGGATGAACAAGAGGACGAGGAGGTCGACGGAGTGAAAGGAGGAGAGGAGAGGAGGAGGTCGCCGGAGTGAAAGGAGGAGAGGAGAGGAGGAGGTCGCCGGAGTGAAAGGAGGAGAGGAGAGGAGAGGGAGGAGGTCGCCGGAGTGAAAGAAGAGAGGAGAGGTCGCGGAGTGAAAGGAGGAGAGGAGGAGGTCGCCGGAGTGAAAGGAGGAGAGGAGAGGAGGAGGTCGCCGGTGAAAGGAGGAGAGGAGAGGAGAGGAGAGGAGGAGAGAAGGAGGAGGAGAGGAGAATGAAAGCAGTAGAATGTGTGGAGGAGGAGGGAGGAGGGAGGAGGGGGTTAAGTGGCCGGCTCCTCCCATTTTGAATTTCGTGGGCGGGAAGCTTAGCGGTGGCGCACCAAGGCATGGGTGCGCCACCGCTATTTTTTTTCTATTTTTGAAATTTTTTCATCAAAATCTAAAACCTGAAAAAACCTGTTTCTGTTTTCCAATTGACGAATCCATTTTTTGTCCAAACGGCCGTAGGCGGTTGAATTCGAATAGGAAATTTCGAGTAGATCGATTTTGATATAAAAAAGTTTTTCATCGGAGGTCGTATGCAACCAGAAATCCCGTTTTACCGAAACATGACGCCATTTTGCATAATACATCGAAATTCAAATTTTCAAAGTTTCACTAAAACTAGATCACATATTACATGGGCATCTCGAAGGATTTTATTTTTTGAAATTTCTATCTATTTCTTTTATTTTTTCCAAACCCGAAAAGGCGATCCACGGGGGGGTGTGGAAATGTTTGGGCACCACTTAGCAGTGGCGCACCAAGCATGGTGCGCCACTACTAAGTGATGCCCAAACATGTCCATCATCCCCTTTACATAGCAATGGCGCACCATGTAGAGGTGCGCCACTGCTACATAAAATAGCTGTGGCGCACCTCTACATGGTGCGCCATTGCTATGTATAAGGCTGGGTCAAACCCATGGTCAAACTTAGTGGTGGCGCACCACAGAAGAGGTGCGCCACTACTACATTTTTTATAGTGGCCCACCACTTTCCGGTGCGCCACTGCTAAGTAGTAGTGGCGCACTGCCCTCCTGGTGCGCCACTAACACCCATCTTACGGCTAGGCCTTTTCCTAGTAGTGTGAGTTGTGGTAATGACACTAATGTTCCCACTTGAGTTAGTTAGCAAATATTGAGTCTTTTACTAAAATGCTTGTGAACTAAAATTGGCTTTATGCAAATCAAACTATAGCTTAGCACCCTTACTAGATTTGTCTAGCACTTACTCTAGTATTAGTTTGCGAGTACTCAACGTACTCACGGCTTTGTCCCTGACTATTCAAATGGCCAGAGTATTAAGACGAACAGAACTATCAAGGTGACGACCAGCAGGACGCCTACGACAACTAGGAGTCTTCCAACGTCAAGCGTTGGCCTGTGGACTAGAGAGTCCTTGTATCTTACGCTTCCGCTATGAACTTGTGTTTGTTCGTTGATCAATAGATCAACTATTCGTGTAATATGGATGATGTGATTCCAATTGTAAGACTTTATGGTTTGTAATGAATGATGACTGTGATACTTCACTATTATGCCTCGCAACAACAATATTCCTGGGATTGCGATGTATGACATAATAGGCATCTGGACTTAAAAATCCGGGTGTTGACAATCGCGTATTTCAGATATCTCATCACGACGCTTTCACTCATCTCGATAACCATTATCGCCTGCACGGTAAGATTATATAATTGATTAGAACCATCCATCCGTCGGTAGTTTTCACGGAAAATTTCGGCATGACCTTCCTACACGGTAGGACATAGGAGCGCAAGAAATGTGCCGAAACGAATCAACATTTCGGCGCAACGTTGGCAACTCATTTTCAACGCCAACACACACAAGCACAAACACAACATATATATATGCCACACACGAGAGCTTTGCTTCAAATGTCCAACATACGTCGATTTCATTCCTCAATTTATTCATTAATCACCTATTTGTTTGATATATTCGTCGATGAGATCGAGACGACGCGCCGCGACAATGGCGTATGGAAGCCGACTTTCTAGATCTAGAACTAGATCTAGATTGAGCGGTCAATGCGCGATAGATAGATCTAGATCTACATAGGGATGTGGGAGATGCATGTAGGAAGGGAAGATTTGCTCAAAAAATATGATTTTGTTTGGTCAAATTGGCTAAAGTTGGGGTAGAAATGGGCAAAAATTAGGTGGGTTGGGAGAAGGGTCGGGTTGTGTGGATGAGGAGTGAGTGGCATAGTGGCTGTGTGAGTGCTGGTTGGTGGCTGTAATAAGTCCCAGGTTACGCGGCGCACCAGGACCTGGGTGCGCCGGCGTATATAGCCCATCCGCTATCTGCTCCAGACCAGGCCACGAAGCATTGCCGGCGCACCAGCCCATGAGCGCGCCGGCAATAGTAAATTACCGCCGGCGCGCTCATGGGCTGGTGCGCCGGCAATTCTACGTGGGCATGGCCCGAGGTGGGCGAGGTGTTGCCAGGAAATAGCGCCGGCGCGTCAGTTCAGAAGGTGCGCCGGCAGTGGGCGTCCATCGCCGGCGCGGCCCTTATTTGGTGCGCCGGCAACAAGTTCCACCGACGCATGCCTATGGTGGTGCGCCGGCACCACTTGCCTCCACCTATAGGCTTTTCCCTAGTAGTGCCTTTTATAGGCCCGAGGGAGGCGGGGGAGCGGTGGCGCTCATTAACGGCGGCACGAAGAGCAAGGCGCGCCCGACGGGACGGTTCGCTGCGCGTCTGCGGCAACTGCACCGCCGCTGCGCTCCAATTAACTCCCGTCGCGAGGTAGGCGACGGTTAGGTTAAAATTGAATGAGCCGTTGACGCGTCGCCCCGCCACTCCCCGCTGGCGTCGAATTTTGGGATGTGTGGCTGACAGGCGGCTCCCACGCCCAAAACATTCAGCCTCGCGAGGAGCCAGCGCGCCCGATTCGCGCCCTTGACGAAGGAGCCGGCACGGGGTTGCCGGCGATTCTATTGGGCTCCAAAATTGACTGACACCGTATAAGACGCACCGGTGCGAGCCCATTTTCGCTCCCAGCCCCTAAAATGCTATCGGAGCCGGTATCGGGGATGCCGGTGGAGATGCTCTTAATTTTTTTTTCGGGAGAGCCGGGTTCTTAACTTGGAGTCGTATACGTATTAACTTGGAGTAGTATTTTATTTCCTTTCGTGTAAGTGCTTCCTTATCTCTTGCTCCGATTCCAACTCAAGCTCAATTTTGCCCACGGGTATTGCAACCTATTTAAAGGTACTCGCCTCAGCGGATAGACCACACGGACCGACGAAGAGATATCAATCTATAGAATATCGATCTTATTATTTTCCGGCCGGCCGGCCGGCGGTGTGCACACGACATGCTTCCCAAGGCAACTGCAGTCTCAATAGCAAATGACATCCTCTTTGACATCCTTTTGAGGATGCCAGGGAGGGCCCTCCGCCGGTTCCGATGCGTGTCCAAGCAGTGGTGTGCCCTCCTCTCTGACCCGGCCTTCCTCGCCGCACACAAGTCTCGCCGTCCCGACCTGCTCCTTGTCGACACCGGCTACTTTCGAGGATACAATGAACCTGATTTGCGGCTCAGGGATCTCAGCGGCAATGTTGTTAGAGTGATCGAAGGCGTCGGTGGATCGGACATCCTTCCCACGACGAGCCTCGACTCCGGCCTAGTGTGTGTCCTCGACCATCCTTGCAAAGGTGTCCGTGTGGTCGATTTGGCATCAGGGAAGGTGCTCTTGTCCATCTCGGGACTAGAAGTGAAAAGGCAACAACATGAATTTGCCAGATGTCAGTATGAAACCTTCGGCATCGGCCTTACCGCCTCCTCTTGTGTATACAAGGTGGTCCGGCTCGTCCGAGGTGATACCTGTCAAGTTCTCACATTAGGTGGCGACACAAGATGGAGAAGGAGGAAGACACGCCCCACCAACAAGTATTTCCTCGATCGCTATTATTCTCCAATCACTATTGATGGTGTCATGTACTTCTTGACCGAAGGGGCATCTGGCACCTTGCTTTGCTTTGACCTCGAAAAAGAGCAATGGAAGGTCAACCCGATCGAAGGTCCATCGGAGTTTGTTGGTGCCAAGAGGTGGAGTACAATTTCAGTCTACATAACAGAGCTCAACGGTTTTCTTTGTTTGGTCCAAGAGGAGTATGACAACGTGCGTATGTTTCCAAATTCACATAATTCATCCACCAACATATGGATCATGCATGATTGTGGTAAAGGTAACTGGACCAAAGTGTACACAATCCCAATGAGCGTATTCGGGTATCGTTATGCGCCTTATCGTTGTATGCCTTTAAGGGTGATGCATGGTGGCGAAAAGTTGCTTATAGAATATGTTCCTAGATACTACTACTACATGGAAAGGAAAGCATCCTTTGGACTCTATGATCCTCACACCAAGACATGCACGGACATTCTGCCGGACTATCTCCCCGAAAAGAATTTTCTCTGCAAACTGCAGTTAGAACACCTTGCGTCGTCTGTCAATAATTAATTCAGTATTTTTGTAGCCCTATATTTGTTGAAGTACTACAAAGTATATGAATTTTTTTTGAGAACTCCTTAATTCGAGCAATAAATGTAGCATGTGAGCTTGCTTTTGGCCTAAATACTCTGCTATACGTCTGACGGATTCACATCCGAAGTTTGTACGACAAGCCACATGGTCGTTTGATTAGAGGGCGCATGGAGTCCAACGGATTGGAGGATCGTACCAAAATCGGACATGAAACATCGTATGCAAAGCAATTCCGTAAATGTTATAACTCCCCTCCGATCAAGAATAAGTCAAAACTAAAACCATGACACTTATAAGAGGAAGTACAAGTAATTGTGTAGTAGTAAGATTAGCACAACATAATGTTAGGCTCAGGACAAAAACCAATGGTCAACTCAACTCAAGCAGTGACCGTAGCTCGACAAGAGCCAGTCATTCAACCCAACTGGTGGCATCGAATTAAAGAGTCCATTCAGTCAAGATAACCATCAAAACAATAATGCAAATAAAATTCTTTATCAGTTTGTAATTGCATCGAAGCTAGAACGTAGGACAATCTGTTCCATGCGACTAGGCCTGGTGGCATCGCCGTGGCGCTCCATGAGCCGACGCATCGCCAGCGCTGCCGCCTCGCTCACCTGGAGTGTTCCACTTGCCATTATCGCCTAGAGCTCCTTGATCACCTTTTCCTGCACCTTCCCCCTCATGTTCCCGAGTTTTATGTAGATGTAGCCACACCTAAATCCCGAACTTCCAATTCTAGCTATAAATGTAGAGATTGTGCTCCCCCTAGCCAGGCAAATGACAAAAGGCCGTGAACTCGTTTGTTGCAAGGTTGTCAGACTATGCGCTGGAGTATTGCAGTCACAGTTTAACAACAGAATAATGAGGAACGAAACTATGCACTGGATCCTCATTCAGCCTTGAAATCGATTGATTCTAGACCTAGAAATGACAATGTCGCCCTTGAGGCTCTCTAGGAACAAGATTCCGCAGTGCCATACCCAATATAAAAATTTCGAACAATATCAAATCTGTGGCTGGCAGTTCCTTCTATCAACTCCAAGGTTCTCCAAGATCTAGCGATGGCATGCTTATTTGTCTTTCCCCAAGACAAAAGGCCGTGAACTCGTTTGTTGCAAGGTTGTCAGACTATGCGCTGGAATATTATAGTCACAGTTTAACAATACAATAATGAGGAACGAAACTATGCACTGGAGCCTCATTCAGCCTTGAAATCGATTGATTCTAGACCCAGAAATGACAATGTCGCCCTTGAACAAGATTCGGCAGTGCCATACCCAATATAAAAATTTTGAACAATATCAAATCCGTGGCTGGCAGTTCCCTCTATCAACTCCAAGGTTCTCTAAGATCTAGCGATGGCATGCTTATTTGTCTTTCCCCAATATCCTAATATATCTCACATCAAGTCCGTAGGACCTTTGTTCAAAAAAAAAAAAGGTCTGTAGGACCTCACAAATTTATAGTGGAAGTAGCATTTTCTTTACTCAGCCGGTTCATGCAGTTCGGGTCTGTTTGGTTTCTAGCCACACTTTACCAGGCCAAAGTTTGGCAATTTGGCATGTGTTTGGTTCTTGCCACACTTTAGAGCTGCCACACTTCACTAATCATATGGCCCACTTATCATAGAGTGAATTTTTTGCCAACTTTTGCCACACTTTGTGGCTTCCAAAATCCTAGCCACACTTTTGTGGCTGCCACACTTGCCAAAGTGTGGCTGGGAGCCAAACAGGCCCTTCATGTGCATTCACATGTTGTTTATGATATATTGGCTTTGCAAAAATGTTGATTGATTTTGGTAGATCTAGCAACATTTTAGAACAACTAACAGGTTGCTTGTAATCTAGATGTTGTACAAGTCTTATGGTACTACAAGATATATTTTCAGCAAAACAATCTTAGTCCGAGATGAAACCCAATGCTCAACAAAACTCTAGCAATGAAAACTTGAGCTCAACTAAATGCGAGGGATTCAGCCAAAGCCACTGATCCCCGTGCCACAAATTTCGACGCAGTATCTCATAGGAATCATGAGTTCATTCTGTCACGTCCAGTTATCATCAAAACAATAGGATAAATAAAATTAGGTCTCATTCAACGTGCCGCAACACAGCAAAGCAAGCAAGTAGTTCGTCCCCAACAATTATCAGTTTCTAATCGAATCATCAAAGCTGGAACCAGTAAAATAGGAGTGTTTGGTTTGATGCGACTAGGCCTGCTGCATGCTGGTGGCGTCGCCATGGCGCTCCATGACCCGGCGCATGGCCAGCGCGGCCGCCTCGCTCGCGCGGAACGTCCCGCTGGCCATGATGGCGGCGAACTCCTTCATCACCTCCTCCTGCACCTTTCCCCTCATATTCCCGAGCGGGTCGGCCGTGGTAGCGGCGGGTTTCTCCTCAGTCTCCTTCTCCACCTCCTTCACTTCTTGCTTGGAAGAAGAAGAGTCCGCGGCGGCAGCGGTAGCTGTAGTAGTACTGGCCGGACCTTTGCTCTCCGCCGCCACCGCAGTAGGCAGCGGCACGGAGACGGACGCGGGCGTGGGCACGAACTGCTGGGTCTGCGGCGGTGTGTTGGTCCGGAGCGATGCCTCGAGGTTCTGGATCATGGGCATGATGAGCGGGCCCATGGGGCTGGACATGACCTCGTTGGGGAGGCTGAGGATGTAGTCGGGGATGCCGGCCCCGACGAGGAACTGCGCGGCCTCGTTGGTGAAGTTGTTGCAGTTGTGCGTCATGAGGCGGTAGGTCTCGGCGGTGTAGCGCGGCGCGATGTCGCGGAGGTAGTCCTCGAACACCTCCCGCGGCAGGTGCGTGACGCCGAGGTCGACGACCCGGACCGGGCGGCCGTACTGCGTCGCCCCGGCGGGGGTTGACTGGATCCCGCCCCCGTAGAAGTACTCCTTGCCGTACACCACCACGCCCGTGTGCCTGCGGAGGAGTCGGGCCGGGTCAGAATCGGATTTCATGGGATCGTGTTGGATCGAGAGGGGATTGGGGAGGGAGGGGAGGGAGGAGGGCTGACCAGATGGCCTCGATGGGCTTGCCGAGGAAGGAGGTGGAGAGCTGGCGCGCGAGGCCGTTGCTGAGGTCGTACACGTTCAGCGACACCTTGTGGCCCTCCTGCATGCGCGCGGCCATGGACAACAACGAGCAGCTAGCGTCAGATCTCCGGCGAATTCGGCGAAATCCCTCGCGGCGCCGCGCGCGCGGAACGAACGACGGATCGGAAGGGAGAGAGGGGGCGGATTCGTACCTCTGCCATTATCGCGACGGCGAGTCGCGAGAGTGAAGGAGCAGTCGAATCTGGAGGAGGAAGGAGACGACGCCGGAGAGGAAGACGAACGTACGAACAGAAGACGCGCGGATCTGGGAAGGGAAATACGGGAGGCGTGGGGGCGCGCGCCACAAAATAAATAAACGGAAACGGGGAGGACTGAATTAAACTAAACAGGGTAGTTAATGCAAAGGAAGGTTCTGGAGGCGTTCCGTTTCGGAGGCGTGAGTGCTCTGTCTGTGGACCGTCGGATGGGGCCGGTAGGGGTGGCTTTCATGGAAGGTTCTCGAGCTTGGCGCGGGACGGGACGGGGATCTTCTAGAAGGACCGGGTCAGGCTCGAGGTTGAGTCCGACCCGTGGTTGGTTGGGACAGGCAGCGGTTGCGTGCGTCCCGGTCCGTATGTCAGCCGTGACGGCTCCTGATTGTTCGCGAATTTGTTCTGAGCGTGACGTCCGAAACGTGAATCCGGCAGGATTCGTGACGTCAGGCGATGCCTGGCCGGGCACCTAAATAATTCGAAATCTATAACATCTATAAAGTTCATCCCCACTAAGAATCATTTAATGTTTGCAAGCTGAAATCTGGTGCTGCCACATCATCCCAATTGTTTTTATCCGCCAGATTTCAAATGTACGGTCGTGGTTACTCCTCGCACAGTTCTCATGTCATGGTGTCATGTGGTACCAAGGTCGGCTGTATTGGAATGCTTCATATACCCGAGACGTTTTCTGATGCCTGTTTGTATTCTGCAACTGACAGGCGCAGCCGCGCAAGATTATGTTATTCACACCACTAACCATGCATCGTTTCACTCCATCTTCGTTCGATCGTTGTGATTACTTAACCGATATATAGGCTAGCTTTTCTCTCCATCCTTCCTCAACATTCTCCTCATCTTCAAATCCCAAGGATCCCACACGCTCCTTCTGCAGCTCCGACCCAATCAAAAACTGCATCCGCGACTCCGCGTGTGCTCCCTGCCCCGCTGATGCATGTTGTACATGAGCCAGTATTTGAGCGTGCATATCTTCAATTGGATCGTGATGGTCATGTGCAGGGCCCTGCCAGCGATGCGGCGTATCCCCGGTCTCTCTCGGCGATGCTGTTGCTGCTGTTGCCGCCGTCCGCCAACCTGAAGCAGTCCGTACAGGTTCTGAGTCGGAAGCCTCGTGTGGTGACAACCTCAAATCCAAGCAGAGAAAAAAATATATCCATAAGATCATAACGTCAGTGCTGGGAGTGAAAGGAAAAGGTGAAGCAGATCAATATTGCAGGGTAGAGCCCCAAGAACCAATCCTGCGGCGACAATTTATCAATCAGGTGATACTACGTCCCTCAGCCACCGTCCTTTTCTGAACTTGACATTCATCTCTACATCAGTTTGTCCTATTTGATTTTAGTTAAAAAGATAGCCTATATCTTGGATAAAAATGCTAAATTGGGAACGTTGCACCATGTAACTGCATAATCTGAATAATTTTTTTTATTGTGAGTGACATTTACATTAATTGATGGAATACCAACATACATCTTCAAATCCCAAGGATCCCACACGCTCCTTCTGCAGCTCCGACCCAATCAAAAACTGCATCCGCGACTCCGCGTGTGCTCCCTGCCCCGCTGATGCATGTTGTACATGAGCCAGTATTTGAGCGTGCATATCTTCAATTGGATCGTGATGGTCATGTGCAGGGCTGTCAACACCCGGATTTTTAAGTCCAGATGCCTATTATGCCATTCATCGCAATCCCAGGAATATTGTTTTTGCGAGACATAATAGATTAATATCACAACACATCATTTATTACAACGCATAATTGTCTTACAACACGGGATCACATGATCCAGTCTCATTACAATACTAGTTGATCTATTGATCAATTACAAAACACATAGCGGAGCGAAGTAGCGTAGTAGTAGTCCATCTATTCCACAGGCAACTGTTGACGTCGGGAGTGATCCTAGTTGTCGTAGACGTCTGCTGTCCTTCTTAGGGTTCTGTGCTCCTCTTCATAGTCGGCCATTTGAATAGCAGGGGACAAAGCCATGAGTACTTTAAAGTACTCGCAAACTAATACTAAGGTAAGCACTATCAACTATAGAAGGGGATGCTAAGCTCTAGTTTCATTTGCATAAAGCCAGTTTTATTTCATAAACACTTTAATAATCAAAAACCTTCATTTGCTCAACTAACTCAAGTGGGAACATTAGTGTCATTCCCACAACTCAGTTGTGATTCAAAGTCAAGTTCACCATTCACCTTTCAAGTTCAAAACTCAAGTCACCCTTCACATGTCACATTTTGAAAATGGTCGATGACGGAACAATATGGCCATTCCAACCGTCCATAACCGAGGACGCGGCTATTCGAATAGATCTACACTCTGCAGGTCGTACACTTGTGCCACAACATTTGCAATAATCCGTCGGGTTAACTGGCCCTGATTTACCACTCCGTGTGCGGACTACCAACCATAACCTTTCACTTACATATCCTAGTATAGGCATCTCTCCCCATGAGCTTGGCCTCCCGGTGAAAACCTGTTAACCGGGAACTGCACAGGGCTTGGGCCGGACATTCACCTCATTTCACGTCATTTCATATCACTTCACTTTTGTAGAGGCAGCCTCCAGCATAACCCCGATGACGCTTGTTTAGAGGGAACCCATACTAAGATACATAAACTTCTAGTTAAGCCCTACCCATATCAGGTATTGTGGGGGTACTTGCAAAATTGGAATGGTATCGCATCCAAACCCAACCATCAGTTTTTGTAAAATTCACCAAGTCATTCACCAGTCACATTCACCTTCAAAAATCTTTCAATAGAATGACTCATCATTCCAAGGTTTTCAAAGTCATTTCATTTCACAAGTTCCCATCTAGAGTAGCCACTTTTGATATTGAGCACTAGCAACTAGTCCTGAGGGGTGCTAAATATCTTGGAGCTTGCTAGGCTAAGTTTGATACTCTTGTAGTATTCTATCTCTAGACCAAAGTTAACTATAAAAGCAAGTTATAAATAATCAAAAACAAAAGCTTGTAAGAGTAAAACTGGGAAATAGGATCATTAAGCATAAAGTAAAAAGTGGTAGTGCCTTGCTCTTGTAGAGCTTTGCACTTTGCAAGTATATTAGCTTGCAAAAGTCTAGCTTGCAAAGGTGTTAGCTTGCCTTGGTTGGTGTATTGATCAAAGTGGTCTTCTTCTCCTTGAAAGTAGACTTCCTCCTCCTCTTGATACTCCCCGGTACTAGCGTCTAAAAATACGAATACGAGGATACAATCACCAAACAATTCATTGGCTATTCCAAACATCACATATATTCACACCAACTATTCTATTCACACTATTAAAACAATTTGGTGTATTGGTGGTCTTGCTTTGAGGAAGAATAATTTCCTCTTATTTTATATGTAAAAGATAATTTCCAAATAGTTCTTGAGGAATAATTTCCTCTCATTGAATCTTCTTTAAGATTTAATTTCTCAAACCATCACACATGAATTTATGTTGACCTAAGTCAACCATTCATCCTCATCATTTGAGAAAATGATTTAAATGAGGTAGGGTTACCTCATACCATTTAATAAGGCCTATTATGATTTAAAATCTCCAAGTATTTCATGTGAGAGTATTTGACCCGGGGTTCAAACTTCATATGAGAATACTTGGGATAAGATTTAAATG
This sequence comes from Lolium multiflorum, assembly GCA_030979885.1. Classification (NCBI taxonomy): domain Eukaryota; kingdom Viridiplantae; phylum Streptophyta; class Magnoliopsida; order Poales; family Poaceae; genus Lolium; species Lolium multiflorum. The sequence continues at coordinate 249,615,685 of CM061752.1, read as the reverse complement.
AAGTGAAACACCTCATATAATTTACACAAGTAAACTAGTATCACTCATTACTATTAAGTGGGTAAATGTGTTGTTTTCTTATTTAGGAAAATAATTTCCTCTCATACAAATTAAGGTGTTACTTTTAGTTACTTAGAGAAATAACTTCTTCTCATTGCCTTATTAAGATTTAATTTCTCTTATGCATAATATGTGACCTAGGTGACCAAAGTCAACCTCTTCACACTTATCATTCAAGAAAAAGATTTAAATGAGTTTCCATACCTCAAGCTATTTAATTCCTATTAATGACCTCAAGTGAGCATATATGAGACCCAACAAAAGGATCATCACATTACTTTAGGCCACTTGGTAAGTTGATTTAAATGAGGTGTTACCCTCATAGGTTTGAACCCTAATTTTGAACATAATTTAAATGAGGTGGTGTACCTCATGCATTTTAATAACACAAGTAAAGATTTAATTTCCTCAACTAATTCAGTATGAGATTTAGCTAACCATGGTATCTACCTCATGTTGAATTAGTTGAGACAAGATTTAAATGAGAAGGAATCTCTCATACAATTTAAATACTATTTTTGAAAAAGTTTAAATGAGCTAGAGATGGCCAGATAGCCATTATTTGAGTTTAGCTCAAGATCATATGAAACAACCATAGTATTTTATTACATAATAAATTAGACAACATCAATTGTGATTTTTGAGAGGTGGAACCACCTCAAAATAGTTTATGGTTGATTTTTAAGATTTATTTGAAGTTTGAAAAGTTACTGATTTGTTATTTTTACTATTCAAAAACTATAACAGATATTGGTTTGAATCCAGTGGGGTTGGATAGAGTTTTTGCTGAGCTTTCCAAATATATAAAATTTGTTGAAATTGGCTCAGTACATTTGGATCTATTAAATTTTGAATCTAGCATCAGATTGTAAAATAAATGAAAAAGAATTAAACTATTTTGAATTCAAGCGGGGGCGGGAACTTAAACGGGCCGGCCCAACTTCGCTGGCGACGCGGGCGGGCCGCCTGACAGTGGGGTCCACTGTCAGGGCGTTTAAAACGCCGAACCGGTAAGCTGTGTTGTGGACCGTAGGATTAAAAGGGGATCTAACGACGCAGGGTCGTCGTCGACGTCGACGAGCGACGGCGCAGGCACGGCAAGGGTTTGGGGCTAGCGGCTTACCGGAGCTCCGGCGAGGCTCGGCGAGGCGCTGCGGTGGTGTTGTCGAGGACGAGGAGGCAGAGGGTGGTCGCGGCAGAGCTTGGGGTGGAGGAAATCAACGGCGGCGCTGAGCTTCCGTGGCGGCGGACTCCGTCCAAATTCCGGCGGCCTCGGGCTCAATCGAGGTGGAGAAAGGGTCTAGGAGATCGAGGAGAAGGAGGGGAAGCTACTGAGGTGCTGAACTCGTCTAGGGGGAGTCGGTATTTATAGGGGCGAGGGTCGGCCGAGGGTGCGGAGCAGGTCGACGGCGAGGACGTCGTTCCACGGTGACGAAGGGGTAAGGAATGGGCGTAGCGTGTTCCTTGTGTCACGGTGAGCGCGACGGGCATCCATGCGAGGTCAGGGGAGGAAAGGTCGCGTCGTCATCGTCCTCGAGTCCTGGCAGTATGGTGGCGGAAAGTCGTGGAAGGTGACGACGGCGACAGTGCTCGAGCTGGGAGATGGGGGTGTCTGGGGGCTTACTGGTACCGTGGCGATGCTCCGTGCAGAAGCTGAGGTCAGGGGGAGGCTGGAGGCGACGAGGCATGGCGATGCTCTGGCGCGTCCAGGGGACGTCACCATGCGCACCGTGGCACGCGTGGGCGTTGTCTGGGCGTGTCTGGGCGCGCTGGTCCTGGCCAATGTCGACGTCCTCTCGAGTCAGCAGGTGTATGGTCGTGATCAGTAGAGTGAGGGCAAGCTCAGAGACATGCTGAGGTGATTTGGATGGGAGAGGAGAGGGGGTGAGCATGTGGGGTGACATGGAGCTCGGCATGGTTGTGTTCTGGTCAAAAATGGTCCAAGGCAAGTGGTGGCAAGGCTTGGCAGGGATGCAGAGGGGTGAGGTGAAGTGTCTGGGCAGCAGAGAGGGGCCAGGGTTGGACCAAGTCCAACCAGAAAATCAGTATGGGCTCAAGTTTGGTTGGTGCACACAAGGTGTTTGTGAAAATGGCCGAAAGAGAAAAGTTTTCAAAATTTGAAAATTCCTTTGGTGGATCTCCAACATTTATTCATAGAAATGGAAAGGTGGTGGTGGGGTTCAATTTGGTGAAGAATTGCAAAAATTCAAAAAGTGGCTCATCTTCTCTTTAATCCAAAGTCTCCACTTGGCAACACTATACTGGTCAACCTGGTCAACTTCAGCAGGGATGGTCAACATGGAAGTTGTTGACCTTGACATGGTCTTGGATGACATGGAGGTAGATGGTCAAGTTTGGTTGCAGAAACAAAAGATAGGAGGGGGCAAAGTGGGGAAGAAAATATAAAAGTGACATATGACCATTATCATATGTGAATTGGATTTGAGAATTCCTTTGATTGGATTCTTGTTTCTTTGATGCAATTGTGTTTGTTTATCATATATAAGAGTTTTATAAGCAAGAGATCAAGCAAAGGTGGCCTTGGTTGAAGATTTGCAAATTTGGCTCTATGTGTAAATGAGTGAAAATGGGATTTTCTCACCAATTGATTTCTCTCCATTTGTTTTGACTTTTGTTGACTCAATTGTGATTCTTATGAGTTTAGAAACATTTCCAAACCATTGAATCCATTCAAAAAGGTCTTGATCCAAGATTTGCAAAATTGGCCATAACACATAAGAGGTGATGTGTTAAGTTTTATTATTTTTGAAAAGGGTTCACCTTGCTTCACTTGGACATGGGTTAGGGTCAATTTGGTGTTATATTAGGTTTGGAGAAGGTTTCACACCATTTGGTCAAGGTAGAAAAGCATAGGTCAAGATTTGGTGAAATGGCTATGTGGCACATATGCTTCTATGCATATGTTTAATTTGATTTTTGATTTGAGTGTTTGTGGCCCAATTGATGTTGTTGAATGTTGAAAAGGTATTTGGAAGTGATCCAACCATTCACAACAAGTCCTAGGGTCAAACTTCTCAAATTCACAAATTTGCATTTTTCTCACATATGCCTCTATGGCATTTTTAGTTTCTTTTTATTTTCTTTGGAAAACCACTTGGAATTGGTTGGGTAGGTACTAGATAAGGTGTATGAAGGTTTTCTAAACCTCTAAGCAAAGTAGCAAAGCTTAGGGTAAAGTTTTATAAAAATAGCCATAGGCACATATGCCTCTTTCTTATTTAATTTCTTTTTATTTCATTTTATCTAGTAGTGGTGAAAAGAGGGGTGAGGTCTAGGGTTTAGTGGGGTTCACAAAGGTTCACCACCATTTAGCAAAATTAAAAAAGATAGGGTTCAAGATTTACCTATTAGGGTTATAAGTTCCCATAGGTCTTTTATTTTATTTTGGGTTTCTCAAAATAGATCCAGAAGGATTCTGGAGAGGATTAGGGTTTAAGGTTCTTCTTATTTGATTTCTTTCTCCTTGGTTTTATTGGGTTGGTGATCTTCACTTGATCACTTTAGGGTTTTAGCTCACTTCAAATACTAATAACAAGCAAACATGGCAATAGCACAAGTATCAAGCAAGATCACTATGTATCAAGCTAATTTTAATAAAAGTTTTTGTTGGTTCCAAAATTTGGAACTAGGGAAATTCATTTTGTTTGTTTTGAAATTTTTGGGTTGTTACAAACCCTTCCCCCTTAAACAAATCTCGTCCCGAGATTTTAAGAAAAGTTAGGTTCCTAAGAGAGATTGAGTATTTATTAACCGGAAGACCCACTTGGCATGGTCTGGGGTGCTTCCTGGGCTTCGGTGGCAGTCATGTGGTAGAGACGGCCGTTGTTGTTGTTCTGGTTCCTTCTTCTGCGACGGCTTGTTGAGCAGGTCTGCGTATTGGCGGCAATCTGGCAAGCTTTTTGGGGCACTCATTGGAGAAGTGACCCACAACTCCACATTCGTAGCAGTTGACGGTGGACTTGTCTTTGGGGTTGATGGGGGTAGCATTGCTTCCAGTCCTTGGGGCAGTATTGGGGTTGTTGTTGTTTCCATTGTGGTTGCTGTTGTTGGGGTGGTTGTTGTTGTTGCGATTGTTGTTGTTATTGCCTCCGGGCTTCGGGGGTCCTCCGTTGTTGTTGGTGTAGTTGGGGCGATAATTCTGAGGGTTGGCTTGTTGTATCTTGGGGTGAATCCTCCAGAGGAGTGAGATACTTGATTATGGTGGGGTCCATGGTTCATCATTCTTCTCTTGCGGTTCTCATTGGCTTGATGCATTTTCCTTCCATCTGGTATGGTCACGACGGCTTTAAGTCGTAACGTTTTTCTGCAAATCCGTTCAGAAATCTCTCTTTCCGCTTTTCATTGGTATCGGTCTCGTCCGGGGCGTACCTTGACAGAGTTAGAAATCTGTCGCGGTATTCCACCACGGACATCCTTCCTTGCTTGAGTTCACGGAACTCGTCTCTCATCTTCTTGATCAGTCCTTGGGGCACATGGTACTTGCTAAATTTCAGCTTGAAGTCTTCCCAGGTCATCATCTGTCCTGCATTCATGGCACGGTGCTGGTCCACCAAGCTCGGTGGTCCTGCCAAGTAGTGCGTGGCAGTACTTTCTGCGGCTTCAACTTGCGCAACTTCGAGGTTGTTTTCCATGGTGGGAGCCAGTCATCAGCATCGAGGGGCTCTTCAGTCTTGTTGAATATCGGAGGGTTGGTGTGCTGAAAGTTCTTCAGCTTCGATCCAGGGTGATCGTGGTTTCCGTGGCCTTGAGCTATCTGTTGCAGTGCAGCAATGTTGGCTTGACGTTCAGCTCTCTCGACTTCTCGGTCGGCAAGCAGGGTTTGCAGCAGTTGCATCATGGCATCTGGGGTGGTGTTGCGGGTTGGTGGGGCCATCTGAACATTGGAGTAGATGATAAGATAAGAGGGAAATTTCTAGGGTTTGTTTTTGTTAAATTTCTAAAAGTTCACATATTGAAAAATTTGAGTAGTGTTGCGGGGGTAAAAACCAACAACACTTTTCATTCATACCAAGCATCATACATTACCAAGCTAACACACCGTTGGTTTGAAGAACCATTCATCGTTCTACGATACAAGGGGGATCCTGATACAACTCACACCTACTTAAGTGCTTAAATGATACTACTCTTCCGAGTGGATTCTTCTTCTTCACGGGTGAGATGCTTGGCGAGAGGCGAGGGCGTTGTCCAAATCTCTGCGGGTTTTGTACTGCCTGAAGTCCTGAGGTGCTTCATAGGGGTTCATCTTTGGTTGTGGTGGGGGCATGGTCATCGGTCTTCCCATGGAGTCATGTCTTGGGTAGTAGATGAAGCGAGTGTTCTTGATCTTGTCCTCATTTTGTCCACACAGACGGGAAATTGCTTCTTGCATAGCTTTGTCTAGTCCTTCCTTCCAAGTGTTTCCCGTTACAGAAAACCATATGGTTTCCCATACCGGGGCATCAAGCTTCCTTCGTAGATCAGTAGAAACGTCCCACGAGGTGGTTCTCCTTGAGCTTTGAGGGGTATTCCGAAGAACTCGGGATACGGGTGTCCTAGATAGTCCACCAGTTGCTTCAACTCCTTTTCGAACTTTTGTCGTCTCCGGATCCAAGCTTATAGGACTCCCATTGGTACTTCATCTGTGAGCAAGTAGGATAAGTAAGTTAAAGAAGTGATCAAGTGTGCAAAATTTTATGTAACATTACAAGGAACAGCAGAGTATGGATTTCTTTCTTTGAAAAGATCTCAAGGATAAGAGTGAGAATAAGTTTTCATAAATATTCACTTTATTGGTTTTGAAACTAAGTTTTTCAGACGTCCATTCTAACTAGGGTCTCCTAAGGTCAACAATGGCTCTGATACCAACTTGTCAACACCCGATTTTTAAGTCCGGATGCCTATTATGCCATTCATCGCAATCCCAGGAATATTGTTTTTGCGAGACATAATAGATTAATATCACAACACATCATTTATTACAACGCATAATTGTCTTACAACACGGGATCACATGATCCAGTCTCATTACAATACTAGTTGATCTATTGATCAATTACAAAACACATAGCGGAAGCGAAGTAGCGTAGTAGTAGTCCATCTATTCCACAGGCAGCTGTTGACGTCGGAGTGATCCTAGTTGTCGTAGACGTCCTGCTGTCCTTCTTAGGGTTACGGTGCTCCTCTTCATAGTGGCCATTTGAATAGCCAGGGACAAAGCCATGAGTACTTTAAAGTACTCGCAAACTAATACTAAGGTAAGCACTATCAACTATAGAAGGGGATGCTAAGCTCTAGTTTCATTTGCAAAAGCCAGTTTTATTTCATAAACACTTTAATAATCAAAAACCTTCATTTGCTCAACTAACTCAAGTGGGAACATTAGTGTCATTCCCACAACTCGGTTGTGATTCAAAGTCAAGTTCACCATTCACCTTTCAAGTTCAAAACTCAAGTCACCCTTCACATGTCACATTTTGAAAATGGTCTGATGACGGAACAATATGGCCATTCCAACCGTCCATAACAGAGACGCGGCTATTCGAATAGATCTACACTCTGCAGAGTCGTACACTTGTGCCACAACATTTGCAATAATCCGTCAGGGTTAACTGGCCCTGATTTACCACACTCCGTGTGCGGACTACCAACCATAACCTTTCACTTACATATCCTAGTATAGGCATCTCTCCCCATGAGCTTGGCCTCCGGTGAAAACCAACCGTTAACCCGGGAACTGCACGGGGCTTGGGCCGGACATTCACCTCATTTCACGTCATTTCATATCACTTCACTTTTGTAGAGGCAGCCTCCAGCATAACCCCGATGACGCTTGTTTAGAGGGAACCCATACTAAGATACATAAACTTCTAGTTAAGCCCTACCCATATCAGGTATTGTGGGGGTACTTGCAAAATTGGAATGGTATCGCATCCAAACCCAACCATCAGTTTTTGTAAAATTCACCAAGTCATTCACCAGTCACATTCACCTTCAAAAATCTTTCAATAGAATGACTCATCATTCCAAGGTTTTCAAAGTCATTTCATTTCACAAGTTCCCATCTAGAGTAGCCACTTTTGATATTGAGCACTAGCAACTAGTCCTGAGGGGTGCTAAATATCTTGGAGCTTGCTAGGCTAAGTTTGATACTCTTGTAGTATTCTATCTCTAGACCAAAGTTAACTATAAAAGCAAGTTATAAATAATCAAAAACAAAAGCTTGTAAGAGTAAAACTGGGAAATAGGATCATTAAGCATAAAGTAAAAAGTGGTAGTGCCTTGCTCTTGTAGAGCTTTGCACTTTGCAAGTATATTAGCTTGCAAAAGTCTAGCTTGCAAAGGTGTTAGCTTGCCTTGGTTGGTGTATTGATCAAAGTGGTCTTCTTCTCCTTGAAAGTAGACTTCCTCCTCCTCTTGATACTCCCCGGTACTAGCGTCTAAAAATACGAATACGAGGATACAATCACCAAACAATTCATTGGCTATTCCAAACATCACATATATTCACACCAACTATTCTATTCACACTATTAAAACAATTTGGTGTATTGGTGGTCTTGCTTTGAGGAAGAATAATTTCCTCTTATTTTATATGTAAAAGATAATTTCCAAATAGTTCTTGAGGAATAATTTCCTCTCATTGAATCTTCTTTAAGATTTAATTTCTCAAACCATCACACATGAATTTATGTTGACCTAAGTCAACCATTCATCCTCATCATTTGAGAAAATGATTTAAATGAGGTAGGGTTACCTCATACCATTTAATAAGGCCTATTATGATTTAAAATCTCCAAGTATTTCATGTGAGAGTATTTGACCCGGGGTTCAAACTTCATATGAGAATACTTGGGATAAGATTTAAATGAAGTGAAACACCTCATATAATTTACACAAGTAAACTAGTATCACTCATTACTATTAAGTGGGTAAATGTGTTGTTTTCTTATTTAGGAAAATAATTTCCTCTCATACAAATTAAGGTGTTACTTTTAGTTACTTAGAGAAATAACTTCTTCTCATTGCCTTATTAAGATTTAATTTCTCTTATGCATAATATGTGACCTAGGTGACCAAAGTCAACCTCTTCACACTTATCATTCAAGAAAAAGATTTAAATGAGTTTCCATACCTCAAGCTATTTAATTCCTATTAATGACCTCAAGTGAGCATATATGAGACCCAACAAAAGGATCATCACATTACTTTAGGCCACTTGGTAAGTTGATTTAAATGAGGTGTTACCCTCATAGGTTTGAACCCTAATTTTGAACATAATTTAAATGAGGTGGTGTACCTCATGCATTTTAATAACACAAGTAAAGATTTAATTTCCTCAACTAATTCAGTATGAGATTTAGCTAACCATGGTATCTACCTCATGTTGAATTAGTTGAGACAAGATTTAAATGAGAAGGAATCTCTCATACAATTTAAATACTATTTTTGAAAAAGTTTAAATGAGCTAGAGATGGCCAGATAGCCATTATTTGAGTTTAGCTCAAGATCATATGAAACAACCATAGTATTTTATTACATAATAAATTAGACAACATCAATTGTGATTTTTGAGAGGTGGAACCACCTCAAAATAGTTTATGGTTGATTTTTAAGATTTATTTGAAGTTTGAAAAGTTACTGATTTGTTATTTTTACTATTCAAAAACTATAACAGATATTGGTTTGAATCCAGTGGGGTTGGATAGAGTTTTTGCTGAGCTTTCCAAATATATAAAATTTGTTGAAATTGGCTCAGTACATTTGGATCTATTAAATTTTGAATCTAGCATCAGATTGTAAAATAAATGAAAAAGAATTAAACTATTTTGAATTCAAGCGGGGGCGGGAACTTAAACGGGCCGGCCCAACTTCGCTGGCGACGCGGGCGGGCCGCCTGACAGTGGGGTCCACTGTCAGGGCGTTTAAAACGCCGAACCGGTAAGCTGTGTTGTGGACCGTAGGATTAAAAGGGGATCTAACGACGCAGGGTCGTCGTCGACGTCGACGAGCGACGGCGCAGGCACGGCAAGGGTTTGGGGCTAGCGGCTTACCGGAGCTCCGGCGAGGCTCGGCGAGGCGCTGCGGTGGTGTTGTCGAGGACGAGGAGGCAGAGGGTGGTCGCGGCAGAGCTTGGGGTGGAGGAAATCAACGGCGGCGCTGAGCTTCCGTGGCGGCGGACTCCGTCCAAATTCCGGCGGCCTCGGGCTCAATCGAGGTGGAGAAAGGGTCTAGGAGATCGAGGAGAAGGAGGGGAAGCTACTGAGGTGCTGAACTCGTCTAGGGGGAGTCGGTATTTATAGGGGCGAGGGTCGGCCGAGGGTGCGGAGCAGGTCGACGGCGAGGACGTCGTTCCACGGTGACGAAGGGGTAAGGAATGGGCGTAGCGTGTTCCTTGTGTCACGGTGAGCGCGACGGGCATCCATGCGAGGTCAGGGGAGGAAAGGTCGCGTCGTCATCGTCCTCGAGTCCTGGCAGTATGGTGGCGGAAAGTCGTGGAAGGTGACGACGGCGACAGTGCTCGAGCTGGGAGATGGGGGTGTCTGGGGGCTTACTGGTACCGTGGCGATGCTCCGTGCAGAAGCTGAGGTCAGGGGGAGGCTGGAGGCGACGAGGCATGGCGATGCTCTGGCGCGTCCAGGGGACGTCACCATGCGCACCGTGGCACGCGTGGGCGTTGTCTGGGCGTGTCTGGGCGCGCTGGTCCTGGCCAATGTCGACGTCCTCTCGAGTCAGCAGGTGTATGGTCGTGATCAGTAGAGTGAGGGCAAGCTCAGAGACATGCTGAGGTGATTTGGATGGGAGAGGAGAGGGGGTGAGCATGTGGGGTGACATGGAGCTCGGCATGGTTGTGTTCTGGTCAAAAATGGTCCAAGGCAAGTGGTGGCAAGGCTTGGCAGGGATGCAGAGGGGTGAGGTGAAGTGTCTGGGCAGCAGAGAGGGGCCAGGGTTGGACCAAGTCCAACCAGAAAATCAGTATGGGCTCAAGTTTGGTTGGTGCACACAAGGTGTTTGTGAAAATGGCCGAAAGAGAAAAGTTTTCAAAATTTGAAAATTCCTTTGGTGGATCTCCAACATTTATTCATAGAAATGGAAAGGTGGTGGTGGGGTTCAATTTGGTGAAGAATTGCAAAAATTCAAAAAGTGGCTCATCTTCTCTTTAATCCAAAGTCTCCACTTGGCAACACTATACTGGTCAACCTGGTCAACTTCAGCAGGGATGGTCAACATGGAAGTTGTTGACCTTGACATGGTCTTGGATGACATGGAGGTAGATGGTCAAGTTTGGTTGCAGAAACAAAAGATAGGAGGGGGCAAAGTGGGGAAGAAAATATAAAAGTGACATATGACCATTATCATATGTGAATTGGATTTGAGAATTCCTTTGATTGGATTCTTGTTTCTTTGATGCAATTGTGTTTGTTTATCATATATAAGAGTTTTATAAGCAAGAGATCAAGCAAAGGTGGCCTTGGTTGAAGATTTGCAAATTTGGCTCTATGTGTAAATGAGTGAAAATGGGATTTTCTCACCAATTGATTTCTCTCCATTTGTTTTGACTTTTGTTGACTCAATTGTGATTCTTATGAGTTTAGAAACATTTCCAAACCATTGAATCCATTCAAAAAGGTCTTGATCCAAGATTTGCAAAATTGGCCATAACACATAAGAGGTGATGTGTTAAGTTTTATTATTTTTGAAAAGGGTTCACCTTGCTTCACTTGGACATGGGTTAGGGTCAATTTGGTGTTATATTAGGTTTGGAGAAGGTTTCACACCATTTGGTCAAGGTAGAAAAGCATAGGTCAAGATTTGGTGAAATGGCTATGTGGCACATATGCTTCTATGCATATGTTTAATTTGATTTTTGATTTGAGTGTTTGTGGCCCAATTGATGTTGTTGAATGTTGAAAAGGTATTTGGAAGTGATCCAACCATTCACAACAAGTCCTAGGGTCAAACTTCTCAAATTCACAAATTTGCATTTTTCTCACATATGCCTCTATGGCATTTTTAGTTTCTTTTTATTTTCTTTGGAAAACCACTTGGAATTGGTTGGGTAGGTACTAGATAAGGTGTATGAAGGTTTTCTAAACCTCTAAGCAAAGTAGCAAAGCTTAGGGTAAAGTTTTATAAAAATAGCCATAGGCACATATGCCTCTTTCTTATTTAATTTCTTTTTATTTCATTTTATCTAGTAGTGGTGAAAAGAGGGGTGAGGTCTAGGGTTTAGTGGGGTTCACAAAGGTTCACCACCATTTAGCAAAATTAAAAAAGATAGGGTTCAAGATTTACCTATTAGGGTTATAAGTTCCCATAGGTCTTTTATTTTATTTTGGGTTTCTCAAAATAGATCCAGAAGGATTCTGGAGAGGATTAGGGTTTAAGGTTCTTCTTATTTGATTTCTTTCTCCTTGGTTTTATTGGGTTGGTGATCTTCACTTGATCACTTTAGGGTTTTAGCTCACTTCAAATACTAATAACAAGCAAACATGGCAATAGCACAAGTATCAAGCAAGATCACTATGTATCAAGCTAATTTTAATAAAAGTTTTTGTTGGTTCCAAAATTTGGAACTAGGGAAATTCATTTTGTTTGTTTTGAAATTTTTGGGGTGTATCCCCGGTCTCTCTCGGCGATGCTGTTGCTGCTGTTGCCGCCGTCCGCCAACCTGAAGCAGTCCGTACAGGTTCTGAGTCGGAAGCCTCGTGTGGTGACAACCTCAAATCCAAGCAGAGAAAAAAATATATCCATAAGATCATAACGTCAGTGCTGGGAGTGAAAGGAAAAGGTGAAGCAGATCAATATTGCAGGGTAGAGCCCCAAGAACCAATCCTGCGGCGACAATTTATCAATCAGGTGATACTACGTCCCTCAGCCACCGTCCTTTTCTGAACTTGACATTCATCTCTACATCAGTTTGTCCTATTTGATTTTAGTTAAAAAGATAGCCTATATCTTGGATAAAAATGCTAAATTGGGAACGTTGCACCATGTAACTGCATAATCTGAATAATTTTTTTTATTGTGAGTGACATTTACATTAATTGATGGAATACCAACATACATCTTCAAATCCCAAGGATCCCACACGCTCCTTCTGCAGCTCCGACCCAATCAAAAACTGCATCCGCGACTCCGCGTGTGCTCCCTGCCCCGCTGATGCATGTTGTACATGAGCCAGTATTTGAGCGTGCATATCTTCAATTGGATCGTGATGGTCATGTGCAGGGCCCTGCCAGCGATGCGGCGTATCCCCGGTCTCTCTCGGCGATGCTGTTGCTGCTGTTGCCGCCGTCCGCCAACCTGAAGCAGTCCGTACAGGTTCTGAGTCGGAAGCCTCGTGTGGTGACAACCTCAAATCCAAGCAGAGAAAAAAATATATCCATAAGATCATAACGTCAGTGCTGGGAGTGAAAGGAAAAGGTGAAGCAGATCAATATTGCAGGGTAGAGCCCCAAGAACCAATCCTGCGGCGACAATTTATCAATCAGGTGATACTACGTCCCTCAGCCACCGTCCTTTTCTGAACTTGACATTCATCTCTACATCAGTTTGTCCTATTTGATTTTAGTTAAAAAGATAGCCTATATCTTGGATAAAAATGCTAAATTGGGAACGTTGCACCATGTAACTGCATAATCTGAATAATTTTTTTTATTGTGAGTGACATTTACATTAATTGATGGAATACCAACATACATCTTCAAATCCCAAGGATCCCACACGCTCCTTCTGCAGCTCCGACCCAATCAAAAACTGCATCCGCGACTCCGCGTGTGCTCCCTGCCCCGCTGATGCATGTTGTACATGAGCCAGTATTTGAGCGTGCATATCTTCAATTGGATCGTGATGGTCATGTGCAGGGCCCTGCCAGCGATGCGGTGTATCCCCGGTCTCTCTCGGCGATGCTGTTGCTGCTGTTGCCGCCGTCCGCCAACCTGAAGCAGTCCGTACAGGTTCTGAGTCGGAAGCCTCGTGTGGTGACAACCTCAAATCCAAGCAGAGAAAAAAATATATCCATAAGATCATAACGTCAGTGCTGGGAGTGAAAGGAAAAGGTGAAGCAGATCAATATTGCAGGGTAGAGCCCCAAGAACCAATCCTGCGGCGACAATTTATCAATCAGGTGATACTACGTCCCTCAGCCACCGTCCTTTTCTGAACTTGACATTCATCTCTACATCAGTTTGTCCTATTTGATTTTAGTTAAAAAGATAGCCTATATCTTGGATAAAAATGCTAAATTGGGAACGTTGCACCATGTAACTGCATAATCTGAATAATTTTTTTTATTGTGAGTGACATTTACATTAATTGATGGAATACCAACATACATCTTCAAATCCCAAGGATCCCACACGCTCCTTCTGCAGCTCCGACCCAATCAAAAACTGCATCCGCGACTCCGCGTGTGCTCCCTGCCCCGCTGATGCATGTTGTACATGAGCCAGTATTTGAGCGTGCATATCTTCAATTGGATCGTGATGGTCATGTGCAGGGCCCTGCCAGCGATGCGGTGTATCCCCGGTCTCTCTCGGCGATGCTGTTGCTGCTGTTGCCGCCGTCCGCCAACCTGAAGCAGTCCGTACAGGTTCTGAGTCGGAAGCCTCGTGTGGTGACAACCTCAAATCCAAGCAGAGAAAAAAATATATCCATAAGATCATAACGTCAGTGCTGGGAGTGAAAGGAAAAGGTGAAGCAGATCAATATTGCAGGGTAGAGCCCCAAGAACCAATCCTGCGGCGACAATTTATCAATCAGGTGATACTACGTCCCTCAGCCACCGTCCTTTTCTGAACTTGACATTCATCTCTACATCAGTTTGTCCTATTTGATTTTAGTTAAAAAGATAGCCTATATCTTGGATAAAAATGCTAAATTGGGAACGTTGCACCATGTAACTGCATAATCTGAATAATTTTTTTTATTGTGAGTGACATTTACATTAATTGATGGAATACCAACATACATCTTCAAATCCCAAGGATCCCACACGCTCCTTCTGCAGCTCCGACCCAATCAAAAACTGCATCCGCGACTCCGCGTGTGCTCCCTGCCCCGCTGATGCATGTTGTACATGAGCCAGTATTTGAGCGTGCATATCTTCAATTGGATCGTGATGGTCATGTGCAGGGCCCTGCCAGCGATGCGGTGTATCCCCGGTCTCTCTCGGCGATGCTGTTGCTGCTGTTGCCGCCGTCCGCCAACCTGAAGCAGTCCGTACAGGTTCTGAGTCGGAAGCCTCGTGTGGTGACAACCTCAAATCCAAGCAGAGAAAAAAATATATCCATAAGATCATAACGTCAGTGCTGGGAGTGAAAGGAAAAGGTGAAGCAGATCAATATTGCAGGGTAGAGCCCCAAGAACCAATCCTGCGGCGACAATTTATCAATCAGGTGATACTACGTCCCTCAGCCACCGTCCTTTTCTGAACTTGACATTCATCTCTACATCAGTTTGTCCTATTTGATTTTAGTTAAAAAGATAGCCTATATCTTGGATAAAAATGCTAAATTGGGAACGTTGCACCATGTAACTGCATAATCTGAATAATTTTTTTTATTGTGAGTGACATTTACATTAATTGATGGAATACCAACATACATCTTCAAATCCCAAGGATCCCACACGCTCCTTCTGCAGCTCCGACCCAATCAAAAACTGCATCCGCGACTCCGCGTGTGCTCCCTGCCCCGCTGATGCATGTTGTACATGAGCCAGTATTTGAGCGTGCATATCTTCAATTGGATCGTGATGGTCATGTGCAGGGCCCTGCCAGCGATGCGGTGTATCCCCGGTCTCTCTCGGCGATGCTGTTGCTGCTGTTGCCGCCGTCCGCCAACCTGAAGCAGTCCGTACAGGTTCTGAGTCGGAAGCCTCGTGTGGTGACAACCTCAAATCCAAGCAGAGAAAAAAATATATCCATAAGATCATAACGTCAGTGCTGGGAGTGAAAGGAAAAGGTGAAGCAGATCAATATTGCAGGGTAGAGCCCCAAGAACCAATCCTGCGGCGACAATTTATCAATCAGGTGATACTACGTCCCTCAGCCACCGTCCTTTTCTGAACTTGACATTCATCTCTACATCAGTTTGTCCTATTTGATTTTAGTTAAAAAGATAGCCTATATCTTGGATAAAAATGCTAAATTGGGAACGTTGCACCATGTAACTGCATAATCTGAATAATTTTTTTTATTGTGAGTGACATTTACATTAATTGATGGAATACCAACATACATCTTCAAATCCCAAGGATCCCACACGCTCCTTCTGCAGCTCCGACCCAATCAAAAACTGCATCCGCGACTCCGCGTGTGCTCCCTGCCCCGCTGATGCATGTTGTACATGAGCCAGTATTTGAGCGTGCATATCTTCAATTGGATCGTGATGGTCATGTGCAGGGCCCTGCCAGCGATGCGGTGTATCCCCGGTCTCTCTCGGCGATGCTGTTGCTGCTGTTGCCGCCGTCCGCCAACCTGAAGCAGTCCGTACAGGTTCTGAGTCGGAAGCCTCGTGTGGTGACAACCTCAAATCCAAGCAGAGAAAAAAATATATCCATAAGATCATAACGTCAGTGCTGGGAGTGAAAGGAAAAGGTGAAGCAGATCAATATTGCAGGGTAGAGCCCCAAGAACCAATCCTGCGGCGACAATTTATCAATCAGGTGATACTACGTCCCTCAGCCACCGTCCTTTTCTGAACTTGACATTCATCTCTACATCAGTTTGTCCTATTTGATTTTAGTTAAAAAGATAGCCTATATCTTGGATAAAAATGCTAAATTGGGAACGTTGCACCATGTAACTGCATAATCTGAATAATTTTTTTTATTGTGAGTGACATTTACATTAATTGATGGAATACCAACATACATCTTCAAATCCCAAGGATCCCACACGCTCCTTCTGCAGCTCCGACCCAATCAAAAACTGCATCCGCGACTCCGCGTGTGCTCCCTGCCCCGCTGATGCATGTTGTACATGAGCCAGTATTTGAGCGTGCATATCTTCAATTGGATCGTGATGGTCATGTGCAGGGCCCTGCCAGCGATGCGGCGTATCCCCGGTCTCTCTCGGCGATGCTGTTGCTGCTGTTGCCGCCGTCCGCCAACCTGAAGCAGTCCGTACAGGTTCTGAGTCGGAAGCCTCGTGTGGTGACAACCTCAAATCCAAGCAGAGAAAAAAATATATCCATAAGATCATAACGTCAGTGCTGGGAGTGAAAGGAAAAGGTGAAGCAGATCAATATTGCAGGGTAGAGCCCCAAGAACCAATCCTGCGGCGACAATTTATCAATCAGGTGATACTACGTCCCTCAGCCACCGTCCTTTTCTGAACTTGACATTCATCTCTACATCAGTTTGTCCTATTTGATTTTAGTTAAAAAGATAGCCTATATCTTGGATAAAAATGCTAAATTGGGAACGTTGCACCATGTAACTGCATAATCTGAATAATTTTTTTTATTGTGAGTGACATTTACATTAATTGATGGAATACCAACATACATCTTCAAATCCCAAGGATCCCACACGCTCCTTCTGCAGCTCCGACCCAATCAAAAACTGCATCCGCGACTCCGCGTGTGCTCCCTGCCCCGCTGATGCATGTTGTACATGAGCCAGTATTTGAGCGTGCATATCTTCAATTGGATCGTGATGGTCATGTGCAGGGCCCTGCCAGCGATGCGGTGTATCCCCGGTCTCTCTCGGCGATGCTGTTGCTGCTGTTGCCGCCGTCCGCCAACCTGAAGCAGTCCGTACAGGTTCTGAGTCGGAAGCCTCGTGTGGTGACAACCTCAAATCCAAGCAGAGAAAAAAATATATCCATAAGATCATAACGTCAGTGCTGGGAGTGAAAGGAAAAGGTGAAGCAGATCAATATTGCAGGGTAGAGCCCCAAGAACCAATCCTGCGGCGACAATTTATCAATCAGGTGATACTACGTCCCTCAGCCACCGTCCTTTTCTGAACTTGACATTCATCTCTACATCAGTTTGTCCTATTTGATTTTAGTTAAAAAGATAGCCTATATCTTGGATAAAAATGCTAAATTGGGAACGTTGCACCATGTAACTGCATAATCTGAATAATTTTTTTTATTGTGAGTGACATTTACATTAATTGATGGAATACCAACATACATCTTCAAATCCCAAGGATCCCACACGCTCCTTCTGCAGCTCCGACCCAATCAAAAACTGCATCCGCGACTCCGCGTGTGCTCCCTGCCCCGCTGATGCATGTTGTACATGAGCCAGTATTTGAGCGTGCATATCTTCAATTGGATCGTGATGGTCATGTGCAGGGCCCTGCCAGCGATGCGGTGTATCCCCGGTCTCTCTCGGCGATGCTGTTGCTGCTGTTGCCGCCGTCCGCCAACCTGAAGCAGTCCGTACAGGTTCTGAGTCGGAAGCCTCGTGTGGTGACAACCTCAAATCCAAGCAGAGAAAAAAATATATCCATAAGATCATAACGTCAGTGCTGGGAGTGAAAGGAAAAGGTGAAGCAGATCAATATTGCAGGGTAGAGCCCCAAGAACCAATCCTGCGGCGACAATTTATCAATCAGGTGATACTACGTCCCTCAGCCACCGTCCTTTTCTGAACTTGACATTCATCTCTACATCAGTTTGTCCTATTTGATTTTAGTTAAAAAGATAGCCTATATCTTGGATAAAAATGCTAAATTGGGAACGTTGCACCATGTAACTGCATAATCTGAATAATTTTTTTTATTGTGAGTGACATTTACATTAATTGATGGAATACCAACGTACAGTTTGCCAAAATGGCAGCATAGCTTATTCTCCCAAGAATACCCAATAAATAGCATACTACTGGAGAGAAATTCTAATAGTCTGCAACCCGCCATTCCCTCGGAGTAACGAGAAGAAGGTTTATTCCAAACGGTATGTGTCTCCAACATGGATATGCTGACAGTTCCCATTTTTTAAAATAGTTTTGTTTCTTAAAATTAGACAACAACTAATATCCCGATATATCTTAGAATTTTTTCATATTTGATTGGTCTATTATTTTTAGGAAGCCATACTGTTATGCCATGACATTAATGGCAATTTCAAGGAATGAAACAGTGATCTAGCATCTTTTTTTTTTTTTGAGAACACAGTACAACGCAGACGCTCACAAACACGCACGTACAAACATCCCTATGAACGCACGCAATGAGTATACACACCTCTGGCCCTCATATCTTGAGGTTGACGAAGTCACCACTGGCGCCTCGCTGTTGACGGGCACGTCACGTACCACTGAAAGCATAGCGCCGGTTAAATCCTGGAATAAATCCAGGTAAATGCAAACACCCATGTCAAGTCTAGGACTTGAACCTGGATGGGATCTAGCATCTATGTAGCTGCCTGGCCACATACTCCATCACTTCCATACCGGTCAGAGCGCTTCCAGATTTCCTCACGATGAATGCTATAGGTATCTCTACAGCTTCGCCATCTTTAACATTGTGTAACAACATGGAGAAAAGAAACAGGTTTAAGTGCATGAAGATAGACAATGTTACGTCAGCTTAATCGACAATGTCAGGGTGCTGAACCAAAGGTGCATCAAGATCAACTGGAACAATCTGATGGTAAGAAAGATCAGCTGTCTACAACCAGCCATCCCTTCTGGTGCATGTGTCCTTCTCATTCAAGTAACCTGTAAAGAAGTGGATTTTTTTAAAACGGAATGGAATACATCGGGGTGTAATTCAAGTGAAAAAGTTAGCTGCCACGTGCATGATGTTGAAAGATAGCAACCGAAGACAAGTAATTAGCTATATGCTTGCACTTCCAAACAAGCATTATTTTCATAGACTGTTCGTGCTATCTTTACGTACTAAGAAAATCATCTCTAATGGCCGCCGCAACGCGCGGGGTATCAACTAGTAACATCTACTACCAGAACCACCGTAAAATGTATCATCATCATAAAATTATGTAAATTTGATATTATATAAATCTCACTAGTAGGAAAAGCCTCATCAGTGGCGCACGAAAATTTGATTCTGTGGCGCATGGGGGTGCGCGTGTCGCACAAAAATAAGCTTTCTGTGGCGCATGCCGTGCGCCACAGAATTAAGGTTTTTGTGGCGCACTTGGGCCGGTGCGCCACAGAAATAAGTAGTTCTGTGGCGCATGTGATATAGCTGCGCCACAGAAATAGGTGCGCCACAGAATTATTTTTTGTGCGCCACAGAACTATCTACAGGTATACTCGATTGTGTGCTCCCTGGTGTATTATACAGGTTTTATACTGGTTTTATACACAGTATACAAGTTATATACTGATATAATATAGACAGATATAATATGGACATATATAATCATCACATCATCATCACATTACTTAGAGCCCGATCGAGTTATACATATAGCTCCATACAACTCATAATCCATGCAAATTAAGAAAGTTCTCATCATCTCTAGATACAAACGAAGTGACACCGGCCGCGGCCTACACTAGGATGAAATAGAGTACCGCCGCGACGATGGTGAGCAAGAGCGAGAGCACAAGGAAGGTCTTCATCTTGCTCTTGTTCGCTTGGTGCGCCCTCCACTTGGCAACCGCCTCGTGTCTAGTCGGGTACCCTTTGTAGCAGTTGCCGCTGAACTTGTGCACCTGTTTCTTGCACTCCTCCCACTCCTCGTACACTCCTGGAACCCGCCCCTCGAACACGACGTAGTACGTCATCTCTATGGACACAAGGCATATTAGTATATAACGCAATGAAAAGAGTTAGAGGGTTCACATGCATACATATTCACAAGAATTAAAGCAAGGAAATAATAATAAACCTAAAAGAAATATAGCATCGGTATCACATAAGTAATATGGTTCAACGATAACGACTACAATAGAAAATGAAGTCCAACAACGACGACCACCGTTTCGAGCAAATTAAGCAAGTTTAGTTTACAACACGGTACAAATTGTCTATCGATTCAAAGTAATGCTAGGCACACCGGCCTCGGTCAACGAGACGTCTTCTTGAGCGGCTCCGGGAACGGCTTGTACAAGTCCTTCATCGTCCACGTCCTTCCATCACCCTGCCTATGTAGGCGTTCTTCGATATCCCTCTTAGGCAACGCTCTGGCTGCGTGTAAGAGCCCCGATCCGTTGGATACATCTTGTAAGATAATTTCCGAGAGCTTTACTTGGATGCGATGGAAGTCTTCTCTAAGATCATCATCACTGATTTCCCCCGACATTTTAATGGGGTCTCGCTTACTAGGTGGCAGAGACATCATCTCTGCATCCTCGACAAACCCTTTAAGGTGATGGAGGACATAGAAGGCCTCCTTAATGCTGCCAGGTGGCTGCTTGATACAAGGGAAGTTGATCACGTGCTTGAACCCGATCTTTTTAGTGTCCGGCCTGATATATTGCCCATTCTTGTCGAAGGTGCCTCCACTTTTGGAGTAGCCAAGGATAGCCTCATCGAGAACACCCCTTATTCTCGTGTAGTCTTTCTTCGTCGTCGTACTCGACGAGTCGAAATACTGGGCTAGTGACCACTTTGGATCTAGGATGATGAGTGTGCAGTATTTGTCCCTGCTCAACACATGCAATTGAAATGGAATGTTGGAAATGATCGGCAATGGAAGAAATATATAAGAAAGCATAAGTTACGACGGCCGTGAGCGGATGTGTACTTACTCGGGAAAGACAGGCAGAAGAATGGTGTTGCTCTCTTTGTGCATGAGCATGAAGTTCTGGAGGTACCGCCGCCTTGGTCCGTGTCCTTGAGCCGTCCTGGAGCTGGCTATCGCGCATGTAGTAGGGATCCGCTACGCGATGTGGCGGGGTCTCTCTCTGTTGATCTTCATCTGAAGATTGATCGCGTATAGGCGGACCAAGTTATAGTCGAGCCGTTTCGAGTGAAATAGATTGAAGACGTCCTCGAACGCTATGAAGAAGATATCCGCGGGGTCTTCATTGACGAAGTTCTGGTCGGACGGCACCTTGACCGAGAACACCGGGTAATTTGGATCCTTTTCTTTAAGAAGGACGCTCTCTTGATAATGAATAGAGTGCTGCAAAGGGAGCATTTGTCCACTTGCGAGGTGTTCCATGTCCGGAGGCAGTATGGTTTACCAGCTTCATGACACCGGGCAAGCCATCCGGTGTAGGTGGTACCATGTCGTCGGCCCGGATCCTCTTAGGAGCAGGCTGGCTCGAAGATGCGCCCTTCTTGGCTCCTCTCTTCCTTCCCTTCTTCACCTGACCTACTGGGGGTGCTTGTGGTGCTGATGGTGGTGCTTCGGGTGCTGGTGGTGCTTCTGAGGTTGCTGGGGTTGATTTGGGTGGCTCCCCGATGATCGTCTTACGCAGCGTGTTAGGGCTGAAAACGGTAGCAGGCTTGACTTGAGCTGGATTGCCAGCCTCCGGAGGAGTGTCTTGAGAAAGACCCGTGAAGACCAGGCGCTGCTTCGTGACTGTAGGGGGACGAGTAAGTTGATCGCCGTGTGTGCGGAAGGCTTGTTCATCCATAGGAGGCATGTACATATCTTGGCTGCAGGCGCCAGTGTTGATGTAGGCATCGATGTCATCATCATCATCTACATCGTTGCCATCAAGTGGCGCCATGTCCTGGACCTTAGGTGGTGGCGGTTGCGATGCCGCCGCTTGGCGTACCGTGTGTCTAGTAGACGGTCGTTGCGGTAGCGCTCCCAACAACTGTTTGTGGCGTCTGGTGGTGACGGCGATCGTCGGTTCCTTCCGGGTGGCGGCGGCGACCGCCGGTTCCTTCATAGTGGGGGCGGCGACCGCCGTTTCCTTAAGGGTGTCGTCGGCGCTGGCGATCTTGGGCCGGATGATAGGGGAGGTGGCGCCGGTGCTTTTCTTACCACTCGGAAGACCCCCCCCAGACGAATCTGGTTCTTCGGCCATGTCATAAGCCATGAGGTGCAATCCCCAAGGGGCAAAACGTCGCCTTCGTCTGTGCCCGGAGGTTGAAAGGGGGGATGGCGTAGCGGTACTCCGGCACTACCATTACCAACTTGACCTTCGCCACGTCTTTCGCCAATGTAGTGCCGTGCATAACGCGGGAAGCCATGACATAGCCGCTAGCAACTTCCACCAACTTGCCGCCGGGCTCCACCGTTTGCAGAAGTATGCATTGTTCATCCTGAGTCAGGGGCGCCATGTTGGGCATCGTGAGATGGTAGTCACGAAAGGCATATATAGTTAAAGAAGATGACGCGAAGGAGTAACTAATGAGTTTACCTCCTTGATGGCTTTCCATACACCGAGCAGCGGCTCTGGCTTCGGTCGCTTCTTTCCCGGTGCTGGGCACTCCTTCCAATTTTTCAGAAGATCATCGATTTCTACGCCGCTCCTCGGGCGTGGGGGTCCATCGGGCTCATCTTTACCATTGAACAGATCACCGCGTTTTCTCCACGGGTGATCCAAGCGAAGCCACCTTCGAGCACCTGGGTAGACGGTTTTCGAGGACCCGGGATCCCTTGGTAGTTGTAGATGCGGGGTATCGTCCATGCACTTCACACAGCCGTTGAATCCGTGGCCACCTGGCAGATACATATGCGTAACCAGGATAGTCCGTGACCGTCGTGATCAACGCGGCTCTCATATCGAAATAAGTTCTAGTGTAGGCGTCCCACGTACGGGGTGGCGTCTTCCACAACGTGTCTAACTCCTCTTTCAGCAGCCCGAGATACAAATGCATGTCGACACCTGGTTGTTTCGGCCCCTGAATGAGAATACTCAGGTGTATGTACCTTTGCTTGGTGCACAGCCACGGGGGTAGGTTGTAAGGCCATACAAACACAGGCCAGGTGCTATGCGTGCTACTCTGGTTGCCGAACGGATTGAGTCCATCGGTGCTCATACCCAGCCTGATGTTCCTTGCGTCGCCCCCGAACCTAGGGAAGGCGATGTCCAATGCTTGCCTTGTCTCGAAGGGTGTGTCAGCATATAGCCCATCTCGGATCTTCTTCGGGCTTCTGCTTTCCGCGTGCCATTGCATGAGCTTTGCTTCCTTAGGGTCCACGAAATACCGCTGCAGACGGGGAGTGATAGGAAAGTACCATACCACCTTTCGAGGTACCTTCTTGTTCCCAACCTTGTACCGTCCGTGGCCACACACCGGACATGTGGTTCTGTCCTTGTACTCGCACCTATAAATCACACAATCATTAATGAGTGGTATTTTTCGTGCGGTAGGTCAAGGGGACACACGACTTTCTTGGCCTCCTCGGTACTACTTGGCAATGTGTTCCCCTCCGGGAGACGATCGTGCCGAATTTTAAGTTCTTGCTGAAGCTGGAATCGGTCCACTTGTTCTGCGTCTTCATCTGCAGGTAATCAAGCGTTACATGCAAGCGCGTATCCTGCGGACGACACCCAGGAAAGATCGGAGTCATCCCGTCTTTCTCCATTTGCGACAGCTTGGCTCTCTCTCTAGCTGCAACTCTATCGTTGCTCGTCTCCTGGAGGAAGATCTTGAACATGAGAGTCCCGCAAGGCCGAAATTAGCGGGGTCGCGCCGGAATCTTCTTCTTCATCATGATGATGTTCTCCGCCGGCATCTTCTTCTTCATGATGATCTTCTCCGCCGACTTCTTCTTCATGATGATAGTCCCCGTCGGCATGATGATAGTCTTCTTCATGATGATAGTCATCTCGCTCGACATGGTCTTCATGCGCACCATTTGATGGGGCCGGCCGCGCCTGGTTGTCTTGCATGAAACCGCGCCTCAGCAGGTGCTCCTCCAGTTGTCCGGAATCAGGGTTGATCCAGCGCTCGAGTTTGCATGATCGACACGGACATCTTATCTAGCGCCTATTGTTCCGAATCATGTCCTCCTTCGCGTCTATCTTGTATCTAGAGATTCGAGCGGAACTCATCGAGAGGACCATGCTTGCCTGCAAATGGTATACATAGAACAGGAAATTAGAACCGCACCAAATGCACACACATGCATGGGCCGTACCTCTCCTCAAGGTATTACATGGAGCGGAAAAATTCGGCATGACCTCTCCTCAAAGTAGGACATATGGGTAGTGCAAAACATGCCGAAACGGAAATGAATCAACATTTCGGCAAACATCCATGCACCACACCGGCACACACAAGCGCTTCACCTGCAACAAGCATCCATACACACGACGGCCACACAAGATCTACAAGCATATGCATGTCTCCTCCAAGCATATGTATGTCTCCTCCAACTACTCACCTTCTAGATTCGATACCGAGACGAGACCGCGATCGATGAGTTCGAGAGGAGGAGAGAGTATGGAGAGCCTTCTCCTCAACTCCAATTAAGTATCAACCAAAGTAAGTGCAATAAATACCCAAGCAAGTGAAAAGTAGAGTCAAAATGGTATGAGAGAGAAGGGGGACGAGCTAGATGGAGGAAGAAGAATGGCTTGTGTAGTGTGGTAGGTGGGAGGTTGGCTCACTTTTGTATATCTGGTTCGCTAATTACGTGGCGCTTTGAACAAATGCGCCACGAGAATACCTATTTCTGGCGCACGAGCCAGCTGCGCCACGGAATAGCTTATTTTTGTGGCGCAACGTGGCCGTGCGCCACAGAATATCTTATTTTTGTGGCGCCTGTGGTATGTGCGCCATAGAAATAGTAAAACCAATGATTGGGGGTGTCAGCTGGTGGGGCCTGAGTTTTGTGGCGCACGGTTCTTGGCATACAAAATTAAATTTTTTGTGGCACCTTAATCTTGCAAATTTCGTGGCGCATTTTTTGTGGTGTACAGAACTAAGCTCCGCCTATAAGGGTTTTCCTACTAGTGTCTTGCTATGTTTTGCTACTTGTTTGGTCAAACTTTGTATAATTTGACTTTGACAAAACTCAAAACACAGGGTATGTATCTTCATTGCTCTCTATACATGATTATTCAAAATCAAGCTTCGTAATCTTTGACCAATAGTCTGACATAAAAATATAAGTATATGCGTAACCAAATGTAAAATATACGATAGTACTACATTGCATTAGGGTAGTAATGATATTATTTTCATTTTCTAAAATAATCCACGTCGTGGCTGAGATGCTTCATGCGCTGGCGACGAAAATCCACATCATGAAGGTAGGGGGTGACGTGGTTGCATCTCTCCCTACGGCGGCACCCGTCCGTCTCGGGTTGTCCTTCCAAAACTAGATTGCGATGCTCCATTCAAAGAGGAGTAATTCGTTGTAGAACCGAGGGAGAAGGTTTTCTTGGTCTTAGCGAGTTAGCCCTTGGACTTTGTAATCCCTAACAATGGTTGCAAATGGTAGTGAAATTTTGACAAATGGGAGTATATCTTTTATACGTTTAAAAAAAATTAAAAAATTGAATCGAAAAATTATGTTGGGTTAAATTAAGCTGACGGACGGAGGCGTTTGCGCCGCACATGACCGCAACACGTTGCGGTTTGCCACGGAAGGCCGCATAAGGGTCGCATTCTTGCGGTCGCTCATCTCGCCGCACCCGCACATGCAGGGGATCATGGGAGCGCATTCGCCGGAACCGAGGCTCTTGTTTTGGATCGCCTCTAATTTTCTCCTTCGATCATCAACATTTTGTCTCTTGACCAAGTTATCTCTAGTGAGCAACTTGTTGTGGAAGAGCAACCAAAGAAAGAAATGAATTTTTGGAGGTACTTTAATTTTCCAAACACAGTGAATATTGACTTGTTGGGTTTTTTGCAATGAAGTGGAATCTTGTCAACACCTTTTCTTTGATTGTGTGGTTGCATCAAATCTCTGGAATGAAATTGTTGTAGTTTTGGGTCTTAATCTTAAGATTTCGAGCATGCATGACATTCCATCTTTGTGAAATGAAAAGAAAAAGAACAATAATTGCAATATGATCTTTGCTGTTGTATTGAGAACGATCTGGATTACCAGAAATGATCATATTTTCAATTGTTCTCAATGGACTGGCATGCAGGGGCTGTGGAGACTCTTGGCTTGGCTTGAAAGATCTGTGAAGGAAAAGGAAGAGATGAGAGGGACGATGCTGAGCGGTGGCTGGCTCGGCTGCCACCACTGTTATTGTGACCGGGGCCTGGTTGACTCCCCAGAAGAAGGCAAGAACCACTCTGGAACGCAAACAAAACCCCTAGTCGTGTGGTATGCGGCGTTACCGTGGCAGCTGCGGGCCGGCCCGCATACGCCTTTTTTTTACTTCAATTTTCGTGGGACCCCGGAGATGCACTAAAATGGGCCCAAATTCGCGGCGCCGCGGACGGCCTGCTACCGCTTGCACCCGTTGCTCCACTCGATGGAACGGTCATTACGCCGGCTGCAACCACGAATTCCCAAGCGGCCAAGCGACGGAGCGCTAATTAATCGTCCGTCGTCGTTTCAGTTTTCCATGGATGATGCATCGGATTCGTTGCAGCTCGTTATAAATCACTCACCAGAGCATTCCCACTTTCACTTGTCCTACTTCTATTCATCCTCCGAATTCTATGCCCCGGTAACAGAGGCAAGCAATGACAGACAGGCTGGGGCTGAGCGAGGCTCATCTCTTTGCGCTGGGGGCGGCAGTCGGGGTGGCAGCCGTCAAGGCAGCGAGGGCGGCCGCACGTGAGGCGGCTGAAGCTGTTTTTGAGGCCATCATCGAAGCGGCAGAGGCCGCGTCACGCTACATGTCAGCGCAGAATCCCGAGGAGGCGGGCGCGGAGGACTACGAGGCGGTCCACAGCGCCGCCGCGTGTGTCAGCAGCCGCGTCGTCGTGCTGATCCAGCAACTATACATCGGGGCGGGTGGCTGGGCGAAGTCGAAGCTGGAGCGCGTCAATGGGCTGGTGCAGGCAGACGACGTCGCTTCTCTCGCCGCCGGGATCGTGTATGGCGTCGGCTGATTTTCTCCTTCGGCGAAGTTTCCGAGCCACTCCTCGAGACAGTTCCTGCTGCGGGAGTCACCGACGGCGAGTCGCGCGGCCTCGAGCGCCGCACGGATAGTGGAGCTGCTCGGTCTGATCTCCTCCGCCGGCGACGCAGGGGAGATGTTGGGATCGAAGGTTCCGACGGCGGCGAAGACTGCCATCAGCGTCATAGGGGTCGCGGCCGAGTTGGCCTTCGCCGTCTTGCGGGCCTAAACGCCACTCAAGCGGCGCGCAGCACTGCATTTGATATCTAGGATGCTGCCATTGACGAGTCTGGCTCTATGCTATATGGCAGCCGCACTATTTCTATTTACCAGTTACCACCCATGCAAGCTCTTGTTACTGATCATATATCATACTTTGTTGTTTGTGCACTACTGATGCTCTCATGTCACACCTCAGGTTGTACTCTGTACACGACGGCAATGATTTATCGTTTTCTCGTTTCTTTTGTCCCAATTAGTTAGGAAAAGCAAGCTTTATCTCGCTTGTGAAACCATAGATTTGTATGAGCTCTTTCTTTTATGCTCAGTTCCAATTCTCTATGCCTTGTAGTCTTACACTTGAATGCAATTTCCTATGGAACCTCTGAATGCAGCCACTATCGGAAATCACACCTTCGCCGAGTGTCCGATGGTAGCAAACGGCGAAGGACATTTGGTCAGGTCCTTCCAAATGCTAGACTATGCAATTGGCCGCCACATGTGCTGGCAAAGGCTCCCCTGTTTTTGATTTTTTCCTAATTTCGGCAATCCTAAAAATTAAGTGCGGTTTATATAGTACTTGGAGTACCACATCAAATAGATGGATATATAGCATCCTGAAGTACTAATACCATCATCAACACATGGATAACAAAGTTCACAAGTAGTACAAGAGTACATGACTTTAAACATGAACCAAGACAAACAAAGGCAACAACATGAAGAACAAATTGTGCAAGCATGACAAGCACAACAATCATGAATTCATTCCAACTTCCGGCATCCAATGTCCACTCCGTTATGCAAACGTACAAGTTAACGAAGCACAACAAGCATGAGTTTGCTCCAAGTTGAAAACAAAAGGTTATATTGCTTTGACCTTAACCTTGTGATATTTGTAGCAAATCCGGCACCGTGGTGATTTACCTGTAATATTGCAATGGAATCCAACACCATGCTTACAAATAAAACATACTGATACGTCTCTAACGTATCGATAATTTCTTATGTTCCATGCCACATTATTGATGTTATCTACATGTTTTATGCACACTTTATGTCATATTCGTGCATTTTCTGGAACTAACCTATTAACAAGATGCCGAAGTGCCGTTCTGTTTTCTGCTGTTTTGGTTTCAGAAATCCTACTAACGAAATATTCTCGGAATCGGACGAAATCAATGCCCAGGTTCCTATTTTTCCCGGAACCATCGAGAACAGAGAGCCGCCGGAGGGGAGCCTGGGGGCCCACACACCACTGGCGGCCGGAGGGGGCCGCGCCGCCTATGGTGTGGGCCCCAGCCCTCTGCGCCGCCTCTTCGCCTATATAAAGCCTCCGTCGCGAAAACCTGATGCGTTGGACAAAAACCAGAAACCTTCGAGCCGCCGCCATCGCGAGGCCAAGATGGGGGGACAGGAGTCTCGTTACGGCACGCTGCCGGAGCGGGAAGTGCCCCCGGAAGGCTTCTCCATCGACACCGCTGCCATCTCCATCGCCATCTTCATCACCGCTGCTGCTCCCATGAGGAGGAGTAGTTCTCCATCGAGGCTCGGGCTGTACCGGTAGCTATGTGGTTCATCTCTCTTCCATGTACCTCAATACAATAATCTCATGAGCTGCTTTACATGATTGAGATTCATATGAGTTTTGTATCACTACTATCTATGTGCTACTCTAGCAAAGTTATTAAAGTAGTTCTATTCCTCCTGCACGTGTGTAAAGGTGACAGTGTGTGCACCGTGTTAGTACTTGGTTTATGCTATGATCATGATCTCTTGTAGATTGCGAAGTTAACTATTGCTATGATAATATTGATGTGATCTATTCCTCCTACATATGCATGAAGGTGACAGTGTGCATGCTATGTTAGTACTTGGTTTAATTGTTGATCTATCTTACACTAAAGGTTACTTAAATATGAACAAATTGTGGAGCTTGTTAACTCCGGCATTGAGGGTTCGTGTAATCCTACGCAATGCGTTCATCATCCAACAAAAGTGTAGAGTATGCATTTATCTATTCTGTTATGTGATCAATGTTGAGAGTGTCCACTAGTGAAAGTCTAATCACTAGGCCATGTTCCTAAATACTGCTGCGTTACTACTGCTTGTTTACTGTTTCACTGTGTTACTACTGCCAATACTACCACCATCAACTACACGCCAGCAAGCTATTTTCTGGCACCGTTGCTACTGCTCATACTTATTCATACCACCTGTATTTCACTATCTCTTCGCCGAACTAGTGCACCTATTTGGTGTGTTGGGGACACAAGAGACTTCTTGCTTTGTGGTTGCGGGGTTGCATGAGAGGGATATCTTTGACCTCTTCCTCCCGAGTTCGATAAACCTTGGGTAATCCACTTAAGGGAAAACTTGCTTCTGTTCTACAAACCTCTGCTCTTGGAGGCCCAACACTGTCTACAGGAAAGGAGGAACGTAGACATCAAGCACTTTTAAGGCGTCATTGCGGGGACCGAGCTACACAACGGATTTCCTCCCTCGTCAACCACGCGCCGATCTGGGCGGTATCAAGCACTTTTACGGCGCCGTTGCGGGAGGGAAAAGGTAAAAGTACTCACACTCCGTATCTCGGCTACTAAGCTATTTTCCGGCGTTGTAAGTACTCGAAGCTATTTCCTTTAGATCCTGCAATTGCAACTTTTTGTTTCTTGTTTACACTAGTAAGGCATAATGGACAACATCTGTGAGCTTTTTATTCTATTTCCTGAGTCAAGACATGAATGGTTTAATGCGAAAATTAAAAAACCCATGGAATCTTATTTGCATGCTAGTAGCAATGATATTAGTATGAACGCTTTGAACACCATTGTTGCTAATGATATGGAAAATTCTAAGCTTGGGGAAGCTGACTTTGATGAGCATGATATTTTTAGTCCCCAAGCATTGAGGAGAAAATTTTCTTTGATGATACTTTGCCTCCCATATATGATGATTATAATGATAGTGGTCTTTTGGTGCCACCTACTATGGAGAGTAAATTTTGTTGTGATTATACTATGCCTCCAACACTTGATGAGAATAATAATGATAGCTACTTTGTTGAATTTGCTCCTACTACAATTAATAAGAATAACTATGCTTATGTTGGGAGTAGTAATAATTTTATGCATGAGACTCATGATAAGAATGCTTTATGTGATAGTTATATTGTTGAGTTTGCTCATGATACTACTGAAAGTTATTATGAGAGAGGAAAATATGGTTGTAGAAATTTTCATGTTACTAAAACACCTCTCTATGTGCTGAAATTTTTGAAACTATACTTGTTTTATCTTCCTATGCTTGTTACTTTACTCTTCATGAACTTGTTCATTTACAAGATTCCTTTGCATAGGAAGCATGTTAGACTTAAATGTGTTTTGAATTTGCCTTTTGATGCTCTCTTTTGCTTCAAATACTATTTCTTGCGAGTGCATCATTAAAACAGCTGAGCCCATCTTAATGGCTATAAAGAAAAGAACTTCTTGGGAGATAACCCATGTGTTATTTTGCTACAGTACTTTGTTTTATATTTGTGTCTTGGAAGTTGTTTACTACTGTAGAAACCTCTCCTTATCTTAGTTTTGTGTTTTGTTGTGCCAAGTAAACTCTTTGATAGTAAAGTCAATACTAGATTTGGATTACTGCGCAGAAACTGTTTTCTTGCTGTCACGAATCTGGGCCTAATTCTCTGTAGGTAACTCAGAAAATTATGCCAATTTACGTGAGTGATCCTCAGATATGTACGCAACTTTCATTCAATTTGAGCATTTTCATCTGAGCAAGTCTGGTGCCCTGTTAAAATTCGTCTTTACGGACTGTTCTGTTTTGACAGATTCTGTCTTTTATTTCGCATTGCTTCTTTCGCTGTGTTGGGTGGATTTCTTTGTTCCATTACCTTCCAGTAGCTTTGGGCAATGTCCAGAAGTGTTAAGAATGATTGTGTCACCTCTGAACATGTGAATTTTGATTATGCACTAACCCTCTAATGAGTTTGTTTCGAGTTTGGTGTGGAGGAAGTTTTCAAGGGTCAAGAGAGGAGGATGATATACTATGATCAAGAAGAGTGAAAAGTCTAAGCTTGGGGATGCCCCGGTGGTTCACCCCTGCATATATCAAGAAGACTCAAGCATCTAAGCTTGGGGATGCCCAAGGCATCCCCTTCTTCATCGACAAATTATCAGGTTCCTTCTCTTGAAACTATATTTTTATTCGGTCACATCTTATGTGCTTTTCTTGGAGCGTCGGTTTGTTTTTGTTTTTGTTTATGTTTGAATAAATTGGATTACATCATGCTTGTGTGGGAGAGAGACACGCTCCGCTGGTTCGTATGAACACATGTGTTCTTAGCTCATAATATTCATGGCGAAGTTTCTTCTTCGTTAAATTGTTATATGGTTGGAGTTGGAAAATGATACATGTAGTAATTGCTATAAATGTCTTGGGTAATGTGATACTTGGCAATTGTTGTGCTCATGTTTAAGCTCTTGCATCATATACTTTGCACCTATTAATGAAGAAATACATAGAGCATGCTAAAATTTGGTTTGCATAATTGGTCTCTCTAAGGTCTAGATAATTTCTAGTATTGAGTTTGAACAACAAGGAAGACGGTGTAGAGTCTTATAATGTTTTCAATATGTCTTTTATGTAAGTTTTGCTGCACCGGTTCATCCTTGTGTTTGTTTCAAATAAGCCTTGCTAGCCTAAACCTTGTATCGAGAGGAATACTTCTCATGCATCCAAAATCCTTGAGCCAACCACTATGCCATTTGTGTCCACCATACCTACCTACTACATGGTATTTTCTGCCATTCCAAGTAAATACTTCGTGTGCTACCTTTAAACAATTCAAAATGCTTCTTAATTTGTGTCAATGTTTTATAGCTCATGAGGAAGTATGTGGTGTTTTATCTTTCGATCTTGTCATTTACTTTTGACAGACTTTCACAATGGACTAGTGGCTTCATCCGCTTATCCAATAATTTTGTAAAAGAGCTGGCAATGGGGTTCCCAGTTAATTACAACTTGCATTAATAATTCTCTTCACATGTTTTGCTCTGATTCATCAGTAAGCAACTTAATTTTGCAAATAGACACTCCTCCATGGTATGAGATTGATGGTAGGCACCCGAGGATTCGGTTAGCCATGGCTTGTGTAAGCAAAGGTTGGGAGGAGTGTCACCCATAAATAAATAAAAACTAAAGTACATGTGTAAACAAAAGAGAAGAGGGATGATCTACCTTGCTGGTAGAGATAACGTCCTTCATGGGAGCCGCTCTTGAAAGTCTGGTTGGCGAGGTAGTTAGAGTACCCATTACCATTCGTTGACAACAACAAACACCTCTCAAAACTTTACTTTTATACTCTCTATATGATTTTAAAACTTGAAAAGCTCTAGCACATGATTTATCCCTGCTTCCCTCTGCGAAGGGCCATTCTTTTACTTTTATGTTGAGTCAGTTCACCTATTTCTCTCCATCTCAAGAAGCAAACACTTGTGTGAACTGTGCATTGATTCCTACATACTTGCATATTGCACTTATTATATTACTCTATGTTGACAATATCCATGAGATATACATGTTACAAGTTGAAAGCAACCGCTGAAACTTCATCTTCCTTTGTGTTGCTTCAATGCCTTTACTTTGAATTATTGCTTTATGAGTTAACTCTTATGCAAGACTTATTGATGCTTGTCTTGAAGTACTATTCATGAAAAGTCTTTGCTATATGATTCACTTGTTTACTCATGTCATATACATTGTTTTGATCGCTGCATTCACTACATATGCTTTACAAATAGTATGATCAAGATTATGATGGCATGTCACTCCAGAAATGTTATCGTTTTACCTGCTCGGGACGAGCAGAACTAAGCTTGGGGATGCTGATACGTCTCCAACAACACAAAGCAATATTAAAATAACACTACAGGAATCTGCCCAGATGCCGACGGCCGCCGGCCCTCGGCGTAGCACCGCCTAGCCCTTGGCGTATGCTATGCCGACGGTGGCCCTCGGTGTAGCTCCTCGGGGAAGGTAGGCCTCGGGGCTGCCAACGTGGCCCTCGGCGTATCGTCGACCGTCGGCGTAGACGGAGTGGGCCGACGGCTGGCCCACCCGTCGGCGTACGAGCCCTCGGTGTAGCACGTTAACGGGCACAGTCAAGCTGACGGCCGTTATAGCTACGCCGAGGGGGTTGCCATCGGCGTACGTTGCGACGTGGCGCAGCCTGGGCAGCTCTGGCGCCCGCTACGCCGAGGGGGTTGCCGTCGGCGTACGCTGCGACGTGGCGCAGCCTCGGCAGCTCTGTCGCCGGCTACGCCGAGGGGGGGGGGGCCGTCGGCGTACAATGCGACGTGGCGCAGCCTGGGCGCCTCTGGCTCTGGCTACACCGAGGGGTTGGCCATCGGCGTATGCTGCGACGTGGCGCAGCCTGGCAGCCCTGGCGCGGTCTACACCGAGGGGGTGGCCGTCGGTGTACGATGACCATTTGGTCCTGGTCGAGCCTATGCCGAGGGGATAGCCGTCGGCGTAGCAGTGCAATTTTTCCAGATTTTTGCTGTTTCGGCTATTCCCAGGTTTGCACAGTTAAATAGCACATAAATTCACAAATATTTCACAGGAACTTCACAGGAGCCTCACATGAAGTGCAAATATACATAACATGAAGTGCATGAAATGCAAATAGGTACAAATCTCTCATAACATTGCATACATAGTGTCATAGTGTCATAGTGTCATAGTATCGATAAGAGATACATGGGACAACTAGAGGAGCTCGTCGCCGCTAAACACCGGCCCGGGCCGATTCCTTCCGGTAGAAGCTGCGGAAGAACCACCGGGAGAAGGACCGGGAGAAGTACCGGGAGAAGTACCGGGTGTAGCACCGGGAGAAGGACCACCATGATGAACCGGTGTCATGTCCCTCCCACCACCCTGGTTTCCGGAACATCCCGTTCCCTACACACATGTTCCCGAGATGTTAGCAATTTGCGAGGCAAAGGAAAGCCGTAGTATTCGGTTTGGCGAAGAACTTACCGTTGTTCTCCCATAGTACTCCGCAGCGAAATTTTCCTTCGATGGCATGTTTGGCGCCGGCCCCGGAAAGGGAGGCATCGGCCCTAAATCCACTGTCTGTCCAGTTTGATTGGCCACCATCGACGCCTGCAAGATAGTTTACATGTCAGTCTTTGCAGAAATGAAGCATCAAACTAGGGGAAAGTGGAACTTGTCATCATTTGCGAAAACAAAGGTTGGAACTTACATGTATATATGCCATGTACTCCATGAACTGCTGCTGGTGCTGGTTGAAGGCCACCTGATATTCTTGATGAGCGGCCACGTAGGCCGCCTCGAAGTCAGGCTACAATTTCACAAATTCATGTCTCGTTAGCACTTAGCAATGTATGAACGAAAGTCGGAAAGAGGATGGAAATGAGGGAAACTTACGTCGTATGCGGGTTGTTGCCGAGCCCGGCGACGAGGCGGGAGAGGGGGGCTGTCCTTGGTGAGTCCCGCCTTGAGACGCGTGAAGGTCGTGGTGAGGGTATGCTTGACGGCCTTGTTCAGCATGGCGAGACGGCCATGCGGCAACCCTCCGGACGACAGGACCAACGACTCCTCGTCGACCTCCGCGCTCATGGGGTCATCCACCTCCGGGTGACGATGCCTCACCATCGCGCAGTAGTTCTCGACGTCCTCGGCGTAGGTGCCGAAGTACTCAGGGAGCGAGGGCTGAGGCTGCGAGAGATCGGGCTTCTTAAGCCGCATCTTGTTGTATATCTCGAGGTCAGACATCTCCTCCTCGGGTCCTAACGCGGCCCTCTGCATCGCGAAAGGAAATGTTGTGAGTACCAACTTTGAACATGACGGAAAATAAAATGTATACATACCATCTTCCCCTTGTAGCGCTCGTAGCTGAGGTTTCCCCCACAGTGTGTGCCACCGTCGCCTCGGTTCTCCGCGTTCCGCCTCGCCACGGCTGCAAAGTCCTCGTCCATCTTGAGCCACCTCGTCCTAACCATCTCCTCCCATGCCTCGGCATGCGGCTCGGCCCAATCGGGGATAACCTGAAAATGCAATACTCAACTCAATCTAATGCAATTGCAACTTAGTAGCAATGTAGAATCTCATTGACATTTTACTCACCGACATGTAGTCCTCCACCGTCATCTCGTACTCGGCCTTAGCATTCTTACCGACAATGTCCGGCTTATGGACCCTCTCGCCTCTCTCTGCCCAGAAGTGACCCGCGGACGTGATCCTTTGGTTGTACCACACCTGCGGTGTCAACCTCTCACAAGTCGCCCGCAAAGTCCTGTTCGCGGCCGTCTCCTCAACCTCGGGCGCCACACGATAAAAACACTTCAATCATGCAAAAAACAATTGTGAGATTCATGAGTTAGAACATTGGGGTCATCAAATATGAACGAAGCTCGAGAAAATATGTCTTACCCAAAACTTTCTCATCACGGCCTCAGCAGCCGTCGGGAAGCCTACGCCAGGGGCACTCTCGTAGTCCGTCCAAGTAGTGGCTAGCTTCTTCTCGCCAGCTGGGACAGTGCCGAGGGGATAGTACTTGCCCGGCCAGAACTTCCTAAGCAAAGCTCCAATCATGCTGCTAGGCAGGCGCCCCTTGACCCCCGGAGGAAATGTCCAATTGTTGCACATGAAAATCAAACATTAGCACATGAAAATCAAACATTAGTACATGAAAATCGAAATTGCCAAATTAGTACACTTACTCAGGGCCAGCAGGAATAATAAGGGTCTTCGCCTCATGGGTCTTAGGCTCCTTCCTCTCGTCGGGGACTCTCGCTTCCCCACGAATCTTCAGTGGCTTCGGCCGCCCATCCTCCTCCGGAGTCTCAAACCCGCGGCTAGAGTCCTCCTCGGCTCTAGACTCCGTCTCCGCCTCCTCTCTAGACGGCCCCTCCAAAAAGAACCCGGAAGCAATGTCGCCTGAAGCCGAGGGTGGTGGCTCAAAGTCCGGTCCACCTCCACCTCCACCTCCACCTCCTCCCAAGCCACCTCCGGCTCCACCACCTCGTCCCCGTCCTCGTCCTCGTCCTCGTCCTCCTCCTCCTCCCGCGCCGTCCTCGTAACGCGGATTGCGACGCGGTTCCCTCTCACTCCTTCTAACATTGTTCTTGCGTTGTTGCATCTTCTTAAGCAAGCTCGACGAGTCCTCCTTGCCGCCGCTCATATTGTTCAATCACCTGCATTGAGAAAGAGAAAACAATTAAGAAGCATGTTGAAAAATATATAAATAGTAAGCATAAAGACACTAAACAATTAAGAAGCATGTTCAAAAATATATAAATACTAAGCATAAAGATACTAAACAATAAAGAAGCATGTTGAAAAAAATATAAATACTAAGCATAAAGATACTAAACAAATAAGAAGCATGTTGAAATATAAACACATAAAAGACCCTCACCAGCCGTCATCAATCTCATCGTCAATCTCATTTTGTTTCTCCTTGCCACTATCACTATCACTATCTTTTGAGTAGTAAGTTGGATCTTGATAGACGGGTGGAGGCTCATCATCGCTATCATCTTCCACTTGTAACTTCTCGAGCATATCTATGTCCTTTAGATCCACCACTGACTCACCACGAGTTTCTGCATCGTTCCTGAGGTCCTCTTCAAGAACACATTCTAACTCAAAGTGCCCGAAGTCCTCTTCCTCTTGATAGAAAATTCCCTCGTATGTTATAGGGTCAATGTTGTTGTAATCGTCCTCGGAGGGAATCGGTAGGTTACCATGTGGCGATACCTGGAACACGACTTCCCAGCCGTTGAGGGCCGCTTTCTGGCATGGGTACGGCAAATAATAAACTTGCTTGGCTTGGTGAGCAACAATATAGACATCGGCTCCGGTATAGGTGGTGGAAGGCTTAACTTCAACTAACCCAATGGACTTGGTAATTCTCTGTCCACCTCTTGGGTCGAACCAATGACACTTGAACACAACGAGATTGAGTTGTTTGTTTGTACGATTGAAGGTCAGCTCGTATACATTCTCTAACCTCCCGTAGTAATCAAAGGTATCGGATCCTTTAGTGAAGACACCAGTATTTATCGTTTTTGGATTCGCCCGGCCCTTCTGGTGTGTCTCTGTATGGAATCGAAACCCATTCACGTCATACTTCTCATACTTCATGACGTCACGGTTACAACCTTGGGAAACACATCTCAACTCATCTGTCATCTCAACGTTTGCATCAGCTCCCTACAAGCACGGTTCAAATTTGTTGTGTGCATTAGTTACGTGGAATAACAGGGACAAGTCACATATTGGTAGGTAAGAGGGACAGCTTAGACATTACTTTTTTCATGAACCAAGACACAAAGTTTATTTTTACTTCGGGAGCACCCTCTTTCAGTAGAGTGTCCAACTCCGCGCCCGTGGGATCGCGCGGAAGCCACCACTGTTCATCCGTGAATTCGCTGAAAGGATACAATAAGCATTAGACCGAGTTGAGTGTAGGTGATCGAAACTAGATACAATAAGCATTACACCATGTTACCTAATGAAATCGTGACCGCCATCGTCGTCGTCCCCCCACCACTTCCTTCATGTTCATAAGCACATAGAGCATTATGCAATCCTTCTCTTCCCTCTCCAATCTATATTTTTGTCCTTTACCAGCCTTGCCACCGGGACATTGGAATAGTTGAAGCTTGGGGTCATTCATGGGCACGTCGACATTGTAACGAGAGACCGGGTTATGCAGAGTGGGAACTTCATCAGGATAGTACGTTGTTGCGGCATCTGCCATCTCCCGAAGGCACGTTGCCTCAGCTATGCATGCTTCAATCTTGGCTTTGTTTCCGGTTATCTTCCGAATATACTTGAACTCTCTCTCAATACAAAACTGCCACCGAAACTGCACTGGGCCACCCAAGAGTGCCTCGTTTGCGAGGTGCACAATGAGATGTGCCATCGGAGTAAAGAAGCCTGGCGGAAAGATCATCTCCAAATTGCATAGCAACTCCGGCACTTGAACTTGCAGCTTCTCAATAACCTTAGGACATATCTGCTTAGCACAGAGCGTGCGGAAGAAATGGCTCAACTCCGCGAGCACTCGCCATATTTTCTCGGGGAGATACCCTCGAAGCATCACCGGCATCAGCCGCTCAATCCATATATGATAGTCGTGACTCTTGAGCCCGGTGACTTTTCCCGTCGAAAGATTGACTCCCTTGCTCATATTCGAACAATAACCATCAGGGAACATCACAACGTATTTTAGCCACTTGAATGCCTCCTTCTTTTGGATGGAATCAAGGCAGAAGTCGGCGTGCGGCTTGAACCAATTCTTTCGACGGCCAGTAGGACGTTGCATGTGTAATTTCTTCCTATCACAGAGCTTCTCAACATCGACTCTAGCCTTGACATTATCCTTTGACTTCCCGGGAATGTTTAGGCACGTGTGAAATAAGGACTCCGCGACATTCTTTACGGTGTGCATCACATCGATGTTATGGGGAAGTTCGAGGTCCTTGTAATACTCGAGCTTCGTTAAGGCTGCCTCGTGAGTCCAGTTGTGCGTTACACCATATCCCTCAAATTGATGGCCAGCTTCCGATGCCGCTGGCACGAGAGCACGTAGCTCGGCATCAACAGCTATACCATCGAACTTTGGCACCTCTGTTACTTCATGCACAACTTT
Organism: Lolium multiflorum; assembly: GCA_030979885.1. Taxonomy (NCBI): domain Eukaryota; kingdom Viridiplantae; phylum Streptophyta; class Magnoliopsida; order Poales; family Poaceae; genus Lolium; species Lolium multiflorum. The sequence continues at coordinate 249,576,847 of CM061752.1, read as the reverse complement.
GCCTTTCTTGAAGTTCTTTTTGTCTTCTCTGAACGGATGCCTCCGTTTGAGGTACTGCCGATTCGTGTCAAACGCAACATACTTGCGACCCTTATTTAGCCAAAGGAACTCAAGTCGATGCCTGCACACTGGGCATGGCCATTTACCAGCTGTACACCATCCGCATGTTAGGGCGTACCCGGGCATGTCATGCATGGTATACTGCAACCAAACTTTCATGCAGAAGTTTGTCTTCGATGCTCGGTCGTACGTCAACGTCCCGTGGTGCCAAGAGTGGTTCAAATCATCCACAATCGGCTGCATGTAGACACTCAAGTTCTTCCCCGGGTAATGGGGCCCTGGAATGATCAGCGACAGAAACATGGTCTTCCTCGTCATTAGGACTCCGGGAGGGAGATTGAGCGGAATTACAAACACGGGCCAACAACTGTAATTGGCATTCGACATACCATATGGATTGAAGCCATCTGTAGCTATCGCAATTCTGACATTCCGAGCATCTGCTGCCCTATGGGGGTATTTTCTATCAAAGTTCTTCCATGCATTGCCATCAGATGGATGTCCCATCTTCGTCCGCCCCTGATTGTCCTTTATTCGAGTCCCCATCTTGTGCCACGTCATCTGTTTGGCGGTCTCCTCAGTCAAGTAAAGCCGCTGGATTCTTTTTATGAATGGGAGATACCGAAGAATCGACTTTGCGATCTTTGACTGCCTCACCTGACCATCCTTTCCCGTTACCTCTTCATACCTAGAGGCCTTACAAATGGGACAGTACTTGTCCTCCGCAAACTGTTTCCAGAAGAGAACACAGCCTTTTTCACAACAGTCTATCCTTTGATAATCCATGTTGAGCGCCGACATGAGTTGCCTCGTCTCGTGCAGGCTTTTAGGCAGACAATGCCCTTTGGGCAACATGTTACCAGTTGTTTTCAGACTTGCTTCGAAGCCGTCACGGGTGGTGTTGTACCGGGTCTTGTCGGCTAGACATTGGGAGATGGCATCGAGCTGAGAAATCTCGGCGCCATCGTACAGAGGCGTCTTAGCAGCGGCTATCATATCATAGAAGGCCTTCGCGGCTGGCTCTGGTTCCTCCGGTTCTGGAGGTTCCTCCGGTTCTGGCGGTTCCTCCCGTGAAGGTGGCGACTCTGGCATGTGGGCATCGACAAGATCATCTAGAAAGTCTCTAACCCCATCGTACTCATTGCCATTGAGCCGCTGCCGCATCACCTCACCTCTGTCACGTTCGTGCTCATCAAAGTCGATCTGCGTGACGTAACGAGGCATATACCCATATTGCAGAAGGTGTTTAAACATGTCATCCTTTCCACGACGGTGATGCTTCAAGCAACGATTGCACGGGCAAAGTGGCTGAACCTTCTGTTTTGTACCACGCGCCAACTCCTTCACTAAATGCCAAGTCTTCCTTATCCACTCATCTGTTTTATTAGTCGCACTAACACGGCCGGTGTACATCCATCCATTATCAGCCATCCTCTGCTCTATTGGAAGCCAAACGACAAGCATAGCATTTATATCAAATAGGAAAATGCATCATATTTTAATTTTTTTAACAGGCAAAACGAATGCATCAACCTACATCTCTACTAGGTGGGCTCCTAGCAGCCGCCGGATCCGTAGATTGAGTACGTTCTCCATGCTCTACCCCGGTCCGAGTCAAAATTTCGGCAGCACCTCCCCGCTGCTCTCCCGATACACGTCTCGCCAAAAAGACAAGAGGATGTGCATCCGGAGAACAACGGTGAGGCGCTGCCGAAATCCTGACTCGGACCGGAGCAGAGCATGGAGAACGTACCCAACTACGCATCTTCCCGTAAATGCCGCAAGCGTTACGGTTGAAAATATGCCGACCACTAATGCATATTTATCCGCGTAACGCTTGAGGACGGGAAGTGACACCTAGGTTACGCAACTTGACTTGGAAAATGAATCTAGTGACATAAATAAAATGCGGAGAAGAAGTTCGAAATTTTGCTCACCCTCGGCTGTAGAGGAAGTAGTCGAACAACCGAGTGTCGATGTCGGCGACCGTCGAGAAGCGCGTCAAGATCCGGGATCGTCACGGGGGTGCTCACGACGAGGCGGTCACGGCATAGCCTATTACAAATCCATGTTATTAGAACAAATTCACATTTGCATTTCTATTTCCATTCACATTCACATTTCTATTTCACATGCACATTACACATTACAAATCCGGGATCGTCATTTCTATTTCACATTCACATTTCTATTTCACATTCACATTACACATTACAAATACGGGATCGTCATTTCTATTCACATTCACATTACACATTACACATTACACATTTCTATTTCAACTATACACATTTCTATTTCAACCAATACTAAAGGAAAACAAAAATGAAAAAAGAGGTAAATCACTTACCATGCGGGACAAGTGGCGACGGGAGGAGGGCCGGGGGCCAGAGGAGGCACGCCGACGGGAGGAGGGGAGGAGGAGCCGGGGGAGCGGCGGCGGGGGCGGGCGAGAGGCGGGGCGGCGAGGGGCTCGGGTGAGGTGGAGGGGCTGCGGCGAGGGCTCGGGTGAGGAGGGGCGGCGGCGAGGGGCTCGGGTGAGGAGGGCGGCGGCGGGTCGGCGACTGCGGTGGGGAGGGCAGGCCGGCCGTGGAGGTGGCGGGCGAGAGGAGGACGGGGCCGGCGGCACGGGGCTCGGTTGAGTAGGCGGCGGCGAGGAGCGGCGGCGGGACGACGGGGAAAAGGGCGAGAGCACGGGCGGGGGCGAGGACTTGGCCGAAAACGCGTGCCGACGGTGTTTTTCGGGCACAGCTCGTGCCCTACGCCGAGGGCCACCCTCGGCTTAGCCATTGAGGTGGACCCTGGGATTATCCGCTAGGGTTTGGATACGCCGAGGGCCCCCCTCGGCACATGTATTTTTTTTTTTTTTTCTTTCATTGTTTCATCTAATAACTATAATATACTAGTATATATTATCCAGATTACCTTTTTTACCACGTCGACTTCTAATAACTAGGACACATAAAATGACGCCACGCGGCTCCGCTCGATTTTTTGGCTCCGTTTGCTTTGCCAACTGCGCAAAACGGGGCCGCCGGGACATGCGGTATGGCCGTACCGGGCGCGCGTGCGTCCGCGCGCGAAACGGAAAACATTTAGCACATAAAATGACGCGTCCTAGACCTAAAAACATTTTCCCTCCATTTATTGAGCGAAGGAAAGTGTCGCCCCAGTTCAAATCCGGTCAGTTTCCAGCGGATTCGGCGGGGCACCGCAGGAAGCGGGTGGGATTCCCAGATGGCTTCCGCGCGCATATGGCATGTGATAGGTGGTGCGTAGGAGGTATCCTACCGCTGCGCGGAGGTCCCGCGCGATACGAAATACGCACCATGTAACAAAAAAGCCCTTCCGGCACCGGAAAATGGAAAAACCGTCGCCGTGGTTGGATTGGAAATCCGCGACCGGGGCCTTGCTTCCCATCCTAAGGCCCACGCACGTGCCAAATATGGCCTCGTTCCGACAAACTATGTGGTGAAACGGGCCGTTTCCTACTCATTTCCCCTAAAAGCCATAGAACTCCGGACGAGATAGCCCTGTTCGTGAAGGGTTTTCCAAGATAATTGCCGTATCCCAGTTCCGTCTTTTGCAGTGGTTACTAGGACACATAAAATGACGCCACGCGGCTCCGCTCGATTTTTTGGCTCCGTTTGCTTTGCCAACTGCGCAAAACGGGGCCGCCGGGACATGCGGTATGGCCGTACCGAGCGCGCGCGTGCACCCGTCCAACGCGCGAAACGGAAAACATTTAGCACATAAAATGACGCGTCCTAGACCTAAAAACATTTTTCCCTCCATTTATTGAGCGAAGGAAAGTGTCGCCCCAGTTCAAATCCGGTCGGTTTCGGCGGATTCGGCGAGGCACCGCGAAGCGGGTGGGATTCCCAGATGGCTTCCGCGCGCATATGGCATGTGATAGGTGGTGCGTAGGAGGTATCCTACCGCGCGCGGAGGTCCCGCGCGATACTGAAATGCGCACCATGTAGCTGCTTCACAAAAAAAGCCCTTAGGCACCCCGAAAATGGAAAAACCGTCGCCGTGGTTCGGATTGGAAATCCGCGACCGGGGCCTTGCTTCCCATCCTAAGGCCCACGCACGTGCAAATATGGCCTCGTTGCGACAAACTATGTGGTGAAATGGGCGTTTCCTACTCATTTCCCCTAAAAGCCATAGAACTCGGACGAGATAGCCATGTTCGTGAAGGGTTTCCAAGATAATTTCCGTATCCCAGTTCCGTCTTTTGCAGTGGTTACTAGGACACATAAAATGACGCCACGCGGCTCCGCTCGATTTTTTGGCTCCGTTTGCTTTGCCAACTGCGCAAAACAGGGCCGCCGGGACATGCGGTATGGCCGTACCGGGCGCGCGCGCACCCGCGAAAACGGAAAACATTTAGCACATAAAATGACGCGTCCTAGACCTAAAAACATTTTCCCTCCATTTATTGAGCGAAGGAAAGTGTCGCCCGGTTCAAATCCGGTCGGTTTCCAGCGGATTCGGCGGGGCACGCGGGTGGGATTCCCAGAAGGCTTCCGCGCGCATATGGCATGTGATAGGTGGTGCGTAGGAGGTATCCTACCGCTGCGGAGGTCCCGCGTGATGCGAAATGCGCACCATGTAGGCTTCACAAAAAAGCCCTTCGGCACCGAAAATGGAAAAACCGTCGCCGTGGTTCGGATTGGAAATCCGCGACCGGGGCCTTACTTCCCATCCTAAGGCCCAAGCACGTGCCAAATATGGCCTCCTTCCGACAAACTATGTGGTGAAACGGGCGTTTCCTACTCATTTCCCCTAAAAGCCATAGAACTCGGACAAGATAGCCCTGTTCGTGAAGGGTTTTCCAAGATAATTGCCGTATCCCAGTTCCGTCTTTTGCAGTGGTTACTAGGACACATAAAATGACGCCACGCGGCTCCGCTCGATTTTTTGGCTCCGTTTGCTTTGCCAACTGCGCAAAACGGGGCCGCCGGGACATGCGGTATGGCCGTACCGGGCGCGCGCGTGCCGCCAAGCCAACGCGAAACGGAAAACATTTAGCACGTAAAATGACGCGTCCTAGACCTAAAAACATTTTTCCCTCCATTTATTGAGCGAAGGAAAGTGTCGCCCCGGTTCAAATCCGGTCAGTTTCCGGCGGATTCGGCGGGGCACCGCAGGAAGCGGGTGGGATTCCCAGATGGCTTCCGCGCGCATATGGCATGTGATTGGTGGTGCGTAGGAGGTATCCTACGTGCGCGGAGGTCCCGCGATACTGAAATGCGCACCATGTAGCTGCTTCACAAAAAAAGCCCTTCCGGCACCCGAAAATGGAAAAACCGTCGCCCGTGGTTCGGATTGGAAATCCGCGACCGGGGCCTTGCTTCCCATCCTAAGGCCCACGCACGTGCCAAATATGGCCTCGTTCCGACAAACTATGTGGTGAAACGGGCCGTTTCCTACTCATTTCCCCTAAAAGCCATAGAACTCGGACGAGATAGCCCCGTGAAGGGTTTTCAAGATAATTGCCGTATCCCGTTCCGTCTTTTGCGGTGGTTACTAGGACACATAAAATGACGCCACGCGGCTCCGCTCGATTTTTGGCTCCGTTTGCTTTGCCAGCTGCGCAAAACGGGACGCCGGGACATGCGTGGCCGTACCGGGCGCGCGCGTGCACCCGTCACGAAAGCGAAACGGAAAACATTTAGCACATAAAATGACGCGTCCTAGACCTAAAAACATTTTCCCCCCATTTATTGAGCGAAGGAAAGTGTCGCCCAAATCCGGTCGGTTTCCAGCGGATTCGGCGGGGCACCGCAGGAAGCGGGTGGGATTCCCAGATGGCTTCCGCGCGCATATGGCATGTGATAGGTGTTGCGTAGGAGGTATCCTACCGCTGAGGTCCCGCGCGATACTGAAATGCGCACCATGTAGCTGCTTCACAAAAAAAGCCCTTCCGGCACCCGAAAATGGAAAAACCGTCGCCGTGGTTCGGATTGGAAATCCGCGCCGGGGCCTTGCTTCCCATCCTAAGGCCCACGCGTGTCAAATATGGCCTCGTTCCAACAAACTATGTGGTGAAACGGGCCGTTTCCTACTCATTTCCCCTAAAAGCCATAGAACTCCGGACGAGATAGCCCTGTTCGTGAAGGGTTTTCCAAGATAATTGCCGTATCCCAGTTCCGTCTTTTGCGGTGGTTACTAGGACACATAAAATGACGCCACGCGGCTCCGCTCGATTTTTGGCTCCGTTTGCTTTGCCAACTGCAAAACGGGCGCCGGGACATGCGGTATGGCCGTAGCGGGCGCGCGCGTGCACCGTCCGCCAACGCGAAACGGAAAACATTTAGCACATAAAATGGCGTGTCCTAGACCTAAAAACATTTTCCCTCCATTTATTGAGCGAAGGAAAGTGTCGCCGTTCAAATCGGTGGTTTCAACGGATTCGGCGGGGCACCGCAGGCGGGTGGGATTCCCGAGATGGCTTCCGCGCGCATATGGCATGTGATAGGTGGTGCGTAGGAGGTATCCTCGCTGCGCGGAGGTCCCGCGCGATACTGAAATGCGCACCATGTAGCTTCACAAAAAAAGCCCTTCCGACACCGAAAATGGAAAAACCGTCGCCGTGGTTCGGATTGGAAATCCGCGACCGGACCTTGCTTCCATCCTAAGGCCCACGCACGTGCAAATATGGCCTCGTTCCGACAAACTATGTGGTGAAGCAGGCCGTTTCCTACTCATTTCCCCTAAAAGCCATAGAACTCCGGACGAGATAGCCCTATTCGTGAAGGGTTTTCCAAGATAATTGCCGTATCCCAGTTCCGTCTTTTGCAGTGGTTACTAGGACACATAAAATGACGCCACGCGGCTCCGCTCGATTTTTGGCTCCGTTTGCTTTGCCAACTGCGCAAAACGGGGCCGCCGGGACATGCGGTATGGCCGTACCGGGCGCGCGCGTGCACCCGTCCGCCAACGCGCGAAACGGAAAACATTTAGCACATAAAATGACGCGTCCTAGACCTAAAAACATTTTCCCTCCATTTATTGAGCGAAGGAAAGTGTCGCCCCGGTTCAAATCCGGTCAGTTTCCAGCGGATTCGGCGGGCACCGCGAAGCGGGTGGGATTCCCAGATGGCTTCCGCGCGCATATGGCATGTGATAGGTGGTGCGTAGGAGGTATCCTACCGCTCGCGGAGGTCGCGCGATCGAAATGCGCCCATGTAGGCTTCACAAAAAAGCCCTTCCGGCACCGAAAATGGAAAAACCGTCGCCCGTGGTTCGGATTGGAAATGCGACCGAGGCCTTGCTTCCCATCCTAAGGCCCACGCACGTGCCAAATATGGCCTCGTTCGGACAAACTATGTGGTGAAACGGGCCGTTTCCTACTCATTTCCCCTAAAAGCCATAGAACTCGGACGAGATAGCCCTATTCGTGAAGGGTTTTCCAAGATAATCGTATCCCAGTTCCGTCTTTTGCAGTGGTTACTAGGACACATAAAATGACGCCACGCGGCTCCGCTCGATTTTTTGGCTCCGTTTGCTTTGCCAGCTGCGCAAAACGGGGCCGCCGGGACATGCGGTATGGCCGTACCGGGCGCGCGCGTGCACCCGTCCGCCACGCGAAACGGAAAACATTTAGCATATAAAATGACGTGCCCTAGACCTAAAAACATTTTCCCTCCATTTATTGAGCGAAGGAAAGTGTCGCCCCAGTTCAAATCCGGTCGTTTCCAACGGATTCGGCGGGGCACCGCAGGAAGCGGGTGGGATTCCCAGATGGCTTCCGCGCATATGGCATGTGATAGGTGGTGCGTAGGAGGTATCCTACCGCTGCGCGGAGGTCCCGCGCGATATTGAAATGCGCACCATGTAGCTGCTTCACAAAAAAAGCCCCCCAGAATGGAAAAACCGTCGCCCGTGGTTCGGATTGGAAATCCGCGACCGGGGCCTTGCTTCCCATCCTAAGGCCCACGCACGTGCCAAATATGGCCTCGTTCCGACAAACTATGTGGTGAAACGGGCGTTTCTACTCATTTCCCCTAAAAGCCATAGAACTCCGGACGAGATAGCCCTATTCGTGAAGGGTTTTCCAAGATAATTGCCGTATCCCAGTTCCGTCTTTTGCAGTGGTTACTAGGACACATAAAATGACGCCACGCGGCTCGCTCGATTTTTAGCTCCGTTTGCTTTGCCAAGCTAGCAAAACGGGGCGCCGGACATGCGGTATGGCGTGCGGGCGCGTGCGTCCGCCACGCGAAACGGAAAACATTTAGCATATAAAATGACGTGCCCTAGACCTAAAAACATTTTCCCTCCATTTATTGAGCGAAGGAAAGTGTCGCCGGTTCAAATGCGGTCGGTTTCAGCAGTTCGGCAGAGCACCGCAGGAAGCGGGTGGGATTCCCAGATGGCTTCCGCGCGCATATGGCATGTGATGGGTGGTGCGTAGGAGGTATCCTACCGCTCGCGGGGGTCCCGCGCGATACTGAAATGCGCACCATGTAGCTGCTTCACAAAAAAAGCCCTTAGGCACCCGAAAATGGAAAAGCGTCGCCGTGGTTCGGATTGGAAATCCGCGACCGGGGCCTTGCTTCCCATCCTAAGGCCCACGCACGTCAAATATGGCCTCGTTCCGACAAACTATGTGGTGAAACGGGCCGTTTCCTACTCATTTCCCCTAAAAGCCATAGAACTCCGGACGAGATAGCCCTATTCGTGAAGGGTTTCCAAGATAATTGCCGTATCCCGTTCCGTCTTTTGCAGTGGTTACTAGGACACATAAAATGACGCCCGCGGCTCCGCTCGATTTTAGCTCCGTTTGCTTTGCCAAAAACGGGGCCGCCGGGACATCTTGATATCCGTACCGGCGCGCGTACCCGTCCGCCAACGCGCAAACGGAAAACATTTAGCACATAAAATGACGCGTCCTAGACCTAAAAACATTTTCCCTCCATTTATTGAGCGAAGGAAAGTGTCGCCCCAGTTCAAATCCGGTCGTTTCCGCGGATTGGCGGGGCACCGCAGAAGCGGGTGGGATTCCCAGATGGCTTCCGCGCGCATATGGCATGTGATAGGTGGTGCGTAGGAGGTATCCTACCGCTGCGCGGAGGTCCCGCGCGATACTGAAATGCGCACCATGTAGCTGCTTCACAAAAAAAGCCCTTCCGGCACCCCGAAAATGGAAAAACCGTCGCCGTGGTTCGGATTGGAAATCCGCGACAGGGGCCTTGCTTCCCATCCTAAGGCCCACGCACGTGCCAAATATGGCCTCGTTCCGACAAACTATGTGGTGAAACGGGCCGTTTCCTACTCATTTCCCCTAAAAGCCATAGAACTCCGGACGTGATAGCCCTTCGTGAAGGGTTTTCAAGATAATTGCCGTATCCAGTTCCGTCTTTTGCGGTGGTTACTAGGACACATAAAATGACGCCACGCGGCTCCGCTCGATTTTTGGCTCCGTTTGCTTTGCCAACTGCGCAAAACGGGGCCGCCGGGACATGCGGTATGGCCGTACGCGCGCGTGCACCCGTCCGCCAACGAAACGGAAAACATTTAGCATATAAAATGGCGTGCCCTAGACCTAAAAACATTTTCCCTCCATTTATTGAGCGAAGGAAAGTGTAAGCGGTTCAAATCTGGTCGTTTCCAACGGATTCGGCGGGGCACCGCGAGGAAGCGGGATTCCCAGATGGCTTCCGCACGCATATGGCATGTGATAGGTGGTGCGTAGGAGGTATCCTACCGCTGCGCGGAGGTCCCGCGCATACTAAAATGCGCACCATGTAGCGTTTACAAAAAAAGCCCTTCGGCACCCGAAAATGGAAAAAGCGTAGCGTGGTTGGATTGGAAATCCGCGACCGGGGCCTTGCTTCCCATCCTAAGGCCCACGCACGTACCAAATATGGCCTCGTTCCGACAAACTATGTGGTGAAACGGGCCGTTTCCTACTCATTTCCCCTAAAAGCCATAGAACTCGGACGAGATAGCCCTATTCGTGAAGGGTTTTCCAAGATAATTGCCGTATCCCAGTTCCGTCTTTTGCGGTGGTTACTAGGACACATAAAATGACGCCACGCGGCTCCGCTCGATTTTGGCTCCGTTTGCTTTGCCAAGCAAAACGGGGCAGCGGACATGCGGTATGGCCATACCGGGCGCGCGCGTGCACCGTCCGCCAACGCGCAAAACGGAAAACATTTAGCACATAAAATGACGCGTCCTAGACCTAAAAACATTTTTCCCTCCATTTATTGAGCGGGAAAGTGTCACCCCAGTTCAAATCCGGTCAGTTTCCGGCCCAGTTCGAGGGGACACCGCAGGAAGCGGGTGGGATTCCCAGATGGCTTCCGCGCGCATATGGCATGTGATAGGTGGTGCGTAGGAGGTATCCTACCGCTGCGCGGACCCGCGCGATACTGAAATGCGCACCATGTAGCTGCTTCACAAAAAAAAGCCCTTCCGGCACCCGAAAATGGAAAAACCGTCGCCCGTGGTTCGGATTGGAAATCCGCGACAGGGGCCTTGCTTCCCATCCTAAGGCCCACGCACGTGCCAAATATGGCCTCGTTCCGACAAACTATGTGGTGAAACGGGCGTTTCCTACTCATTTCCCCTAAAAGCCATAGAACTCGGACGTGATAGCCCTTCGTGAAGGGTTTCAAGATAATTGTATCCCAATTCCATCTTTTGCAGTGGTTACTAGGACACATAAAATGACTCCACGCGGCTCCGCTCGATTTTTGGCTCCGTTTGCTTTGCCAAGCTATAACGGGGCCGCCGGGACATGCGGTATGGCCGTACCGGGCGCGCGCGTGCACCCGTCCGCGCTCGAAACGGAAAACATTTAGCACATAAAATGACGCGTCCTAGACCTAAAAACATTTTTCCTCCATTTATTGAGCGAAGAAAGTGTCGCCCCGGTTCAAATCCGGTCGGTTTCCGGCGGATTCGGCGGGACACCAGGAAGCGGGTGGGATTCCCAGATGGCTTCCGCGCGCATATGGCATGTGATAGGTGGTGCGTAGGAGGTATCCTACCGCTGCGCGGAGGTCCCGCGCGATACTGAAATGCGCACCATGTAGCTGCTTCACAAAAAAAAGCCCTTCCGGCACCCCGAAAATGGATAAACCGTCGCCCGTGGTTCGGATTGGAAATCCGCGACCGGGGCTTGCTTCCCATCCTAAGGCCCACGTATCAAATATGGCCTCGTTCCGGCAAACTATGTGGTGAAGCGGGCCGTTTCCTACTCATTTCCCCTAAAAGCCATAGAACTCGGACGTGATAGCCCTATTCGTGAAGGGTTTTCAAGATAATTGCCGTATCCCAGTTCCGTCTTTTGCAGTGGTTACTAGGACACATAAAATGACGCCACGCGGCTCCTCGAATTTTTGGCTCCGTTTGCTTTGCCAGTGCAAAACGAGCCGGGACATCGGTATGGCGTACCGAGCGCGCGCCACGTCCGCCAAAGCGCGAAACGGAAAACATTTAGCACATAAAATGACGCCGTTCTAGACCTAAAAACATTTTCCCCCATTTTATTGAGCAAAAAGTGTCCGGTTCAAATCGAAGGTTCCAGTTCGGCGGGGCACCGCGAGAGAGCGGGTGGGATTCCTGATGGCTTCCGCGCGCATATGGCATGTGATAGGTGGTGCGTAGGGTATCCTCAAGCTGCGGAGGTCGCGGCGATGCGAAATGCGCACCATGTAGCTGCTTCACAAAAAAAAGCCCTTCGGCACCCCGAAATGGAAAAACCGTCGCCCGTGGTTCGGATTGGAAATCCGCGACCGGGCCTTTGCTTCCCATCCTGAAGGCCCACGCACGTGCCAAATATGGCCTGTTCCGAGCAAACTATGTGGTGAAACGGGCGTTTCCTACTCATTTCCCATAAAAGCCATAGAACTCCGGATGAGATAGCCCTGTTCGTGAAGGGTTTTCCAAGATAATTGCCGTATCCCAGTTCCGTCTTTTGCAGTGGTTACTAGGAAACATAAAATGACGCCACGCGGCTCCGCTCGATTTTTGGCTCCGTTTGCTTTGCCAAGCTGCAAAACGGGGCCGCCGGGACATGCGGTATGGCCGTACCGGGCGCGCACCCGTCCGCCAACGCGCGAAACGGAAAACATTTAGCACATAAAATGACGCGTCCTAGACCTAAAACATTTTTCCCTCCATTTATTGAGCGAAGGAAAGTGTCGCCCCAGTTCAAATCCGGTCAGTTTCCAGCGGATTCGGCGGGCACCGCGGGAAGCGGGTGGGATTCCCAGATGGCTTCCGCGCGCATATGGCATGTGATAGGTGGTGCGTAGGAGGTATCCTACGCTGCGCGGAGTCCCGCGCGATCTTGAAATACGCACCATGTATTGCTTCACAAAAAAAAGCCCTTCCGGCACCCCGAAAAACCGTCGCCCATGGTTCGGATTGGAAATCCGCGACCGGGCCTTGCTTCCATCCTAAGGCCCCACGCCGTCCAAATATGGCCTCGTCCGACAAACTATGTGGTGAAACGGACGTTTCTACTCATTTCCCCTAAAGCCATAGAACTCGGACGAGATAGCCCCTTCGTGAAGGGTTTCCAAGATAGTGTCGTATCCAGTTAACGTCTTTGCGGTGGTTACTAGGACATAAAATGACGCCACGGCTCCGCTAAATTTTAGCTCCGTTTGCTTTGCCAATCTGCATAAAGCGGAGCCGGAGGATACGGTATGGCCGTACCGGGCGCGCGCGTGCACCCGTCCGCAACGCGAAACGGAAAACATTTAGCACATAAAATGACGCGTCCTAGACCTAAAAACATTTTTCCCTCCATTTATTGAGCGAAGGAAAGTGTCGCCCCAGTTCAAATCCGGTCTTTCGGCGGATTCGGGAACGCAGAAACGGTGGGGATTCCCAGATGGCTCCGCACGCATATGGCATGTGATAGGTGGTGCGTAGAGGTATCCTATGCACCGCGAGGTCTGAAACGATGCGCACCATGTAGCTTCTGGCCAACCAGGCACAATGGAAAAACCGTCGCCGTGGTTCGGATTGGAAATCCCGACAGGGGCCTTGCTTTCCATCCTAAGGCCCACGCACGTGCCAAATATGGCCTCGTTCGACAAACTATGTGGTGAAACGGGCCGTTTCCTACTAATTCCCCTAAAAGCCATAGAACTCGGACGTGATAGCCCTGTTCGTGAAGGATTTTCCAAGATAATTGCCGTATCCATTCTTTTGGAGTGGTTACTAGGAAACATAAAATGACGCCACGCGACTCGCTCGATTTTTGGCTCGTTTGCTTTGCCAAACTGCATAAACGGCCGCGGGACATCTTGTATGGCCGTGCGGCGCGCGTGCACCACGTACGCAGCGCGCGAACGGAAAACATTTAGCACATAAAATGATGCGTCCTAGACCTAAAAACATTTTCCCTCCATTTATTGAGCGGGAAAGTGTCGCCCGTTCAAATCGGTCGGTTCCAGCAGTTCGGCGGGGCACCGCAGAGAGCGGGTGGGATTCGGATGGCTTCCGCGCGCATGGCATGTGATAGGTGGTGCGTAGGAGGTATCCTTGAGAGGTCGCGCGATCGAAATGCGCACCATGTAGTGCCTACAAAAAAAGCCCTTAGGCACCGTGGAAAACCGCCGTGGTTCGGATTGGAAATCCGCGACCGGGGCCTTGCCCCATCCGGGCCCACGCACGTGGCAAATATGGCCTCGTTCCGACAAACTATGTGAGTGAAACGGGCCGTTTCCTACTCATTTCCCCTAAAAGCCATAGAACTCGGACGTGATAGCCCTGTTCGTGAAGGGGTTTCAAGATAATTGCCGTATCCCGAGTTCCGTCTTTTGCGGTGGTTACTAGGACACATAAAATGACGCCACGCGGCTCCGCTCAATTTTTGGCTCCGTTTGCTTTGCCAGCTTCGCAAAAACGGGGCCGCCGGGACATGTGTAAACGTACGGTGCGCGCGATGCACCATCCGCCAACAGCAACGGAAAACATTTAGCACATAAAATGACGCGTCACACTTGTACATATATGTTAGGGGCAGATGCAAGTTTTCCAACAATTACGACGCTCCTGATCGTATCTTGGGAAACCCTAGGCGGGGACCGTAGATCTACACATAGCTTTCTCAGTGCGAGAGTTTACCAATGTAATTTTTTACTTGTTTTGGTTTATTTAGGACATATGTACATGGAAACCATAGGTTGGGCATACTTTACCATAAATAGGCTCCATTTGAGCCGTGGCGGAGTTTCCACATACAGATCCTGCATTTCACCAAGTGCTAGCCCATGTATGCGGAAATCGTCAACGTCGGGTACATGCAAGGTTAGAAAAACCTTACATCACACTTGTACACATATGTTAGGGACAAATGCAAGTTTTCAAGCGATTCCGACGCTCCGGTGATCTGTCTTGGGAAACCCTAGGCCGGGGACCCTGCAGATCTACCCCTATAGCTTTTTCCTTGCGAGGGTTTAGCCATGGATTTTTTTATTTTCTATGCTTTGTTTAGGACATATGCACATGGAAACCATAGGTTTGGAATGAAATAGGCCCCAGATGAGCCGTAGCAGGAGTTTCCACATACATATCCTGGATTTTACCAAGTGCGGGCCCATGTATGCGGAAATCGTCAACGCCGGGTACATGCAAGGTTAGACAAACCTTACATCACACTTGTTCACATATGTTAGGGACAAATGCAAGTTTTCCAGCGATTCCGACGCAGGTTTGGAATGAAATAGACCCCGGATGAGCCGTAGCAGGAGTTTCCACATACAGATCCTGGATATTACCAAGTGCTAGCCCATGTATGCGGAAATCATCAATGCCGGGTACATGCAAGGTTAGACAAACCTTACATCACACTTGTACACATATGTTAGGGACAAATGCAAGTTTTCCAAAGATTCCGACGCCGGTGATCTGTATCTTGGGAAACTCTAGGGCGGGGGACCCCGTGCAGATCTACCCCTACTAGCTTTTACGTGCGAGTTTTACAATGGATTTTTTTTTTGCTTTGCTTTGTTTAGGACATATGCACATGGAAACCATAGGTTTGGAATGAAATAGGCCCCGGATGAGCCGTAGCAGGAGTTTCCACATACATATCCTGGATTTTACCAAGTGCTAGCCCATGTATGCGGAAATCATCAACGGGTACATGCAAGGTTAGACAAACCTTACATCACAGTTTTGTACATATGTTAGGGACAACTGCAAGTTTTCCAGCGATTCCAACGCTCCGGTGATCTGTATCTTGGGAAACCCTAGGGCGGGGACCCCGCAGATCTACCCCTATAGCTTTTTCCGTGCGAAACAATGGATTTTTATTTGCTTTGCTTTGTTTAGGACATATGCACATGGAAACTATAGGTTTGGAATGAAATAGGCCCGGATGAGCCGTAGCAGGAGTTTCCACCGATTCGGACGCTCCGGTGGTTTGTATCTAGGGAAACCCTAGGGCGGGGACCCCGAAATCTACCCCTGGGGTTAGGGTTAGGGTTTGAGTTAGGGTTAGCAATGGACTTTTTCCTTTGTTTTAGGACATATGTACATCCATAGCAGATGTTGGGCCTACTGGCTCCCGTCGACCCGTCTACGAAGAGCGTCACTCGTGGGATCTACATAAGCCATCTACCATTTTTTCCTTTTAAAAAGTAACTATTTTTACATAATTCATACTAATACATAAATAAAACAAACATAATATAAAGCAAATGAGAGCGAAGAAAAAAACAAAAAAAAATATGTATGCCGAGGGTGGCCGTCGGCATAGGTGGGTGATGCCCTATGCCGAGGTGGCCCTCGGCGCCTCGCTGACGCCGTGACCGAGCCGTCACGGCCGGAGCGGGACCGGAGCACATGACTGTGCTACGCCGACGGTCTAGAGTACGCCGAGGGTGGCCGTCGGCGTAGCTCTCTCTACGCCGAGGGTATTCATACGCCGAGGGGCTCGGTGGGCTGCTGCCATGGACCGGACGTACGCCGACGGCCCCGACATTTGGCCGTCGGCGTACGCCACGGCCGTCGGCGCAGCGAGCCATTCCTGTAGTGTAAGTAGCTTAGCAATAAGTTTTTGTGCCTATTTGTTTGCAACAAAAATCATCAACTACTCCACAAAAGTCACAAATAATTATAACACAAAACCATTTAATTACAATATTTTCAAAAGCACATAAACATTATAGAAGACATCTGAGGAAATATAGAAACATGTGATTTCCCAACAAAGAAAAACATAAGAGTTTATTACAATTTGGACACACGTATGCAATATTGAAAACTCCGAGGGAAACACGAGCATAAATCTAGGGAAAATCCGTGCCTTGGCATGGCGCGTCACGCCTTGTTGCACTCAATCATGGCATTTCACACGCCAAAATTGTGTTCTCGTGGACTATAGGGCAAGGAACCTCTATTCGATTTACCCTGTATAAACTTCTTTCTAGGATTCTGGATAGTTATATATATGGACTTAAAGAAGAGGAGACACTGTGATAGGGTCATAGTGGGGCAAGCAACGCCAGCTACATAGGAACATGCATCGCATGTGTAATGCAATTTTCACTGCAACATTTAATTTGCTTTAGTCTCGACACATGTTGCTCTACTCTACATCTCACATGTGTGAAGCCTTCGCACTTCCTCTGTTGCTGCACATGCTGAGAAGTTATGATGTCAATCTCTCACTAACCATAGGGCTACTAACCTCTTTTCTATGTACCCGATACTAACTGTTATTTCTCACGACACATACTTCATAGAATGGCTAAAATACTAAAAACACAACAATCCCAATCATGATATACATATAAAATGAACCCAACAAATTCAAAATTTCATGGCGCAAATCAAGGAGATGGTGCTAGAGTTGTGAGAGAGAAACCATTTGTACATGTAGAGCCTCAAATGTTTTGCCATCGCACAAGACTATCAGGACGCCTTGTTCTCTTGTCCCATTTAGACTCCCCTCTATGGTAACGTTCTCTATTGTTTATCTGAAAAAACCTTGCACGGATTTCTACTTAGCCAAAGCATACGGCTTGTTTGGAAACAGTTATGTCGCCATTAATCTGCAAATCAAATCACCTACTGTCGCCGGCAGGATCGAAGGCCCTTTTGTGTCCAGGATGCTTTATTGGACACAAAGGGTAACATTTGAGCACCTGCCGATAGTGTTCGTGATTGCGTATGCCAGAGGCCAACATGGGCGAGCTGGCCTAGAATTGCCTCATGCCAGAAATGAGCCGCCGGAGTGGCCTTGGCGATGTTGCCACCATGGAGCGCCCTAGAAATAGCCAGCAACACCACAATGATAAGATGGTCCTAGAGTTGTGAGGGAGAAACTACATTGCTCCTCTATGTTACTCTTCTTCACGTACTCCTCGAGCTCAGTGTTGGAAGAAGCAGAGAAGCATGCTTGTTTCTTAACGAATGGAAGGCTTGTTTGTTTTTCCCCAGTATCTCACGTCATTGCATATTGGTTCTGTAAACCATGCATGCCAACTATACCTACTTCCACAGGAAAACTACTAAGAATGGCTTCAGAACCACATGCAGAACAAAATGCACGGCCTTACCTATTTATATTGAAAGAAGATGCTATCTTTGAGCCACTAGCTAGATCATCCAATTGGGCCCTTTAGTCATACATGTATTGATATACATGCACACATGGTAGGTCACAGTACTCGTTACGCACCTATTATTTTTTTGGGGGAAACACAACATGTGTGATGCATTCCAAAAAGTTTGCTTCATTAGGCTTTGCAGCGTAAGTAGAACTGATATATACCGAAAATGCACTTTTGATCTTGGGTGCATATGCTCCGGCCATCAGAAGAAAAAGTAAAATATCAAAAAAAAATCCAATTTTTTCCCGCGTATATGTCAACATTTTTTGTGTGCAGGGATGGAGAGAAGGGGGGCGAGGGGGGCATAGCCACCCCCATGATTGGGATTTTATGAAGAATACTAGTCATTAGAGCTCTAATTTCTTGGTGATTTAGCTAACTCGGCCTCCCTCATCTAGTTTACAACACAATTTTGCCCCCCTCAAGATGGGAAGCTGGCTCCATCCGTGTTTGTGTGCACGCCAAGTTTCTTAAAAAACCGACATTTTTTATGTCTTGTGTAAAGAGGACAATTTTTTTATACAGTACACAAAAAATACATGCTTTTCATGAAATGACTGTAAGAATTTTTTACCATCATGTAATACATTTAAAATTTATTTCATAAACCAGAAGCATATGCTCCCGGATGCAAAAACACCATGTGTCCATGTCCATATGTAAAATGCTAATAATATCACGACATGCTAATAGTTTAATATTCTGAATGAAGGCTATGTTGTTTCTAACTTCCTATAATCAACATGCAACTTTGATCTTGAACTTTGCTGTTGACTGCTTGGGCAACTTATGGATGCACATGGACACCGACACAAGTGTAGCGACTTCACCTTTTAAGGTGCCGATCTCTGTGCGTATCTGTGCTAGTCCCTGGATCAATCGCTAGCACACACAGTACAAGATGTAATACCAAGAAACAAAGGTCTTTATTACATCGTATGATCCAGATATTAAATAAAGGATTACAAATTGCATAGCACGAGGCTAGCATATCATCAGAGTTTCACAACGAATAAACATAGATAGCATGGAGTCCTTCGTCTTCATGTGCCACAGGCGAGCATGTTGAGGATAGACTCGTAACCCTAACCATCATAACTCACTCGTCTTTCAAAACATCTGCAACATGAAAAGTTACAGCCACGAATGGTCAATACATTTGAATTGTATTGGCAAGATGACACTATAGTGGACTCAAATGACAACCTAACACTTAAGTGTATATTTGGCTGGTAGAGCTCAGGCATATTTGCATAAAGCTAGTTTTCTCCTATCATTTGTCAAATCATTTTCTTTCATACTAATTATTCGGTACCATTGATAGAAATCAATGAACCTGGAAACCACCGGTAAATCCCGGTGAATCCTCCTACCCATGATCAACTTGGTTTGGGCGAACTACCCCTGTAGACTCAGACCATAGACATGGCACGGGACCTACTAGCCGATAGTCACTTACACCAATTGTCATAACCCTGTTCACCCATCAAGTTTTATTTAAGAAGTTGGGATGACGAGACTTTCGAACATGTGCCTTGTCAGTTCGCTCAAATTGTCCGTAACCAGGGACACGGCTAAGTACTTAGATTTAACACTCTGCAGAGGTTGTACAAATTTACCCACATGACCTAGTCTGCTCTTCTTCCATGATGCACATTTTGCTCAAATGGACAGATGTTGACTAGGACGAGACTTTTCCGAAGTAATCCCCCAGACCTTTCTCTACGGACCCGTACCAACCTACAATCCCCTACATCATCTGTCACGTAGGGCCCGGGTTCTCACAACATACTCCGTCAAGCCAGAGCCCATATAGCATGTGGTTGCACGGTAAGCTAATGAGCAAGGTAGTCTATTATCTCTTTGTTCCTGGGTGGCCGTCCACAAGTGTGATACACACGACCGCCATAGATATGACTCCGGTGTAACCACTCAACATAATCCAATCCAAGCCACATTCCACCCAGGTAGTTCATTGAATTTAGTTGTTTTTCCATAACCACTGCTAAAACATTTTCATAGCATAGCTAAGCATCAACTAAATTCAGTGGCGACAAAATATAGTCAGGTGGAAGTAGCTTTCTACTGGGATTACAAAGTCAAAGCATATCCCTAGACTTACTACAAAAATCTCTACGGTGCATAAATAAAATCTGGGACATTTGTGAGGGTGTGTCACTTGCCTTTTAGTAGTTGAAGATCGTTCCCTTTTCTCTCAACAAAATGCGTTGCTCTCCGTGCAAGCTATAAGGTAAAAGATGGCACAACATAAACACACCATTCATAACAACATAATACAATCAAGACAAACAATTTGGAAAACTCTCTATGGTAGTATGGTGTGGCATGAGGTTTGGCTTGTAAGATATGGTTTGATAGATTGGGGAGGGTCATGTACTTAGAAAGGAAAAGATTATCAAATTCAAATGCTTAGGAGGAAAATATTAACAAGGGCATATGGATCAAGGGTTGTTTGCTACACCGATATGAATAATTGGAAGGATTGATATGTTATTCTAATATGTGGAATGACCCATGCGAATAGAATCACACAAGTATCAAATGCAATTTGACATAGTGTGACAACACTTATCAAAGTAGCACAAGATCACACATAGCATTGGGTATGAACTAATGATATATTGAATTACTCAAATTACTCATTTGTAAGTTGAATAGTTCTAAACTAAGTCAAAGAGTGATTCAGAATGAATTTGGATAGACATGATATTGGTTCAAGGTATGTGCTAAGTAGCAGAGGGTCTCCACATAACACTCGCACAAGGGAGGAATCTATAGTTATGATTGTCATCATTTACTCAAAAAACTCAATTGTTATTTGAATAATATGAACTAGACAACCGGGGTAAGCTATGCATTATCCGTGAACATGATAAAGAATTATAACTATTAGTGGAAGATGTGTATGATCATAAAGATCACTTTGGCTAAAGAAACTATGTCGAAAACAGTTATAGGACTATACTTTTCGTGAAAAGTCATTAGAAGAAGTTTTCCGGATGGAAGACCTTTCTACACGGAAGTTGTAGAGAATTTTATTACAAGCGTATCGCCAAAAGAATCTCTCGGAAAAAGTTTGTAGGATTTATTTTATAGACGATGTTGCGGATCAAAGGGGTACGGCGAAAATAAAGTGGGCGAAAATGCTACGCAAAATGTCTAACATGATCTACGCGATTTGCTGATTCCAACGGTATATGGTTTGTCGAAATCTAACATATAGAATTCAAGATATGGATTTTACAAAACTAGACAGAAGGGGTTACAATTCTAATGGTGTACGAAAAGTTGTCCGAACAACTTTCTCAGATGAAAAAACTTCCTACATAAAAGTTGTAGAGAATAATTTTATAAACTTAACACAAGAACCAGTATTTAAAATGGAGATCTAGATTTAAAGTTACGGAATTTCAAAGATTATCATGAGCTAGATCAAACTACTTAACACGATTGGATCGGATGTGCAGCTAACCTAGGACTAGGACTGTTGGATTTAGATCAAACGTTCTAAGATGAATCACCATTCAACTATTCTAAACTTAACACTACAGACCAAATCGTGAAGGGGAGAATGGGATTACCGCTGCAGAGCGTGGAAGGACGTGGTGATGGAGCTAGCTGCGGGCGTCGTGTGCTGCCCCTGTGTGCAGCACTACCGGGAGAAAGAGCAGCAGCAAGCTACGAGGAAAAGAGAGAGAGAGGCGAAGCGTCTTGGGTGTGTGATGCGAGGCTGCTCCCGGGAGGTATAAATAGAGGCGGAGGCTGTCCAGGTTCATGGAATAAAGCGGCCGCGATGATTGCGCGCGACAATCACGCGAGGGGCGGCGCGCACGCGCGGGCTGGCAGCGGCGCTGGGCGAGACGCGGCAGCTAGGCTGGGGCATGGCCGGGTGGAGTGGGCCGGGGCGGGTTGAGCTGGGCCGGGGTGGACTGCTGGAGCGAACTGAGCCGTTTCGGTCAGGTGGGCCGTTTGGTCTCGCCGCTCCTTTTTCTAAAATCTAGAAAATTAAAAAAACATTTTTTGGAGGATCAAAAATAATCAGAAAAAGGCAAATAAGATATCGTTGGATTCGTCATGAAAAATTCTTTAATATGAGACCAAATTTGGGATAAAAATATAAACTTTATAAAACAAAATTTTGACATACATGTCTATACGGGCATAGTGCCTTTTAGGTTTAAATATTTTCTCAAAATAATGAATTTATAATTTTCAAAATCTACGAACGAAATAGGGTATTGTGGAAAAATCTTTTTGGAAACCAAGCTTTATGAAAACTCTATTTTTTTTGGAAAATAACTTTTTAATAAACATAAAAGTTTTAATTTCTTGTGAAATTTCAACTATGACAAACAAACAACACTCGCTTTATTTTATTCTCACAATCCAAATTTTTGGGATGTGACAACAAGTCCACTTACTTAATGGGTTAGTACATCGGCTATATAAAAGCAATTCAGGTACTTTACTGATAGATAATTATAAACTAATAACTTGGTAGAAATGTGTATATTTGTAGACAAATCCCCTGATCATGATCAAGTATCGTAAGAGCTCATTTTGGTGCCTTCCGGCGCAAGCCATTTCCACATCCACGAACACGAAGATCACATACATACTTATAAACTGCTTGTTCATTAGCTGAACCAAACAGATACTAGTAGCGTATATACCGAATGCAATTA
Source organism: Lolium multiflorum (assembly GCA_030979885.1). Classification (NCBI taxonomy): domain Eukaryota; kingdom Viridiplantae; phylum Streptophyta; class Magnoliopsida; order Poales; family Poaceae; genus Lolium; species Lolium multiflorum. The sequence continues at coordinate 249,554,487 of CM061752.1, read as the reverse complement.
GACAAGTGACGGCCGATCAGTGAGCCTCATTCAGTTCGCATCCTTGTGTGCCCGCAGCTTGGCATCGTGGTGGACGTCGTAGAGCCATACCTGCAACACATTGCAGGCCCCGAGCACGTCTGAGCTGCAAACTGCGCGGAAGCTACGTAGTTTGCTGCTGTAGCTGCAAAGACAGAGCCCGGGCAAGTCTACAACTCGAACACAGGTGCTGCTTCAAAACGTCTTGCAGATTTTTATCTACCAAACCTGTATAATTCACCAATCAAACTACACGTAATTAGCTGAATTCCGTACTTTTAGTTCAATACTGAACCTTCTGTACTACTTTTCCGTACTTTTAGTTCAATAAAGTTAGCCGTGTGCATCTATTGATGCAGAGGCTGGGGCGATGCTCCCATATCGAAAAAAAAAAACGTAATTAGCTGAATTCTCATCTTCAAGATCAACTAAAATACACCAATATTCAGGGCCGATCCTGAGAGATTTCGAGGACCCGGAGCGAAACAAGAATATTGGTCCCCTAATACAAAAATCATAATAATAATTTAATATGTGTATATATATTAAATTTCAACCGCACTTGATTGCATACAAAAACTATCAAACAATTAATAAAGTTCATGCCAAAAGATACCTAAACTTATTTGTGATGGTAGATCAATATCACTCTTACGGATTATCACGCTGGCTCTGTCTGGAATCGGGTCATCGCAGTGACCACTATGCCTCAACATGCGCTATGAGGTCTCCTCTTAGCTTGGCTGCATGAGGATCGGTGGTAGGGCGTGACTAGAGAATGGTCCAACGGCGCCGCAAATTGCACATGAAGTATGAAAAAGATAGACTCATACCTAACCACTACCGGAGAGCACAGATGTGCCGACGGCCGCCGTGTGTGCCGGCAAATATCGGGCCGTCGACGCGAGCATCCGGATAATGATAAAGATGGCGTCGAGGCGTTAAAATGGCTGTTGATAAGCCGTTTGTTACGGGACGATCCCAGCCGTCGACAACATTTTCTTTTTTACTTACACTTTTTGTCTGCGGATACGTGCCTGGCCAGCCGTGTGTCTGAAAGACCATCTCGGCTCGGCTTCGAACTATCGGATCACGATAAAGATGGCGTTTAAAATCGCTGGCACGGCAGTTATCTTAGCGGACGATCGGCGTCAGCACAACATTTCTTTTTCTTTAACTACACACTCCATGCCGGTTATCATAGTAGCATAGAAGCTCTATTTACGCACGCATTCTTCAAAAAAGCATAACTAAATCATTCTAATTGAGAAAATATATAATATATCAAATTTTGCGAAAAACAAGATCTATCATAGGAAAATATAAAAAATGGAATATTTCAAATACCTACACAAATCTTCTTGAAATGAGCTATAATGTTCGAGGTTTCATGGCTTTCACACACGCCAAAAATGAAAAATGGTCGCTCGTGGGTCGGATTAGAAATCCGCGTCCGGGGACTTGCTTCCCATCCTAGGGCCCACACACGTGCCAAATATGATCTCGTTTCGGCAAACTATGCTATGCCGAGGCCGTTTCCCACCTCATTTCACCTGAAATCCATAGAACTCCGAACGTGATAGCCCTTTTCATGAAGGGTTTTTAAAAATAATTGTATCCAAGTTTTGACAAACGAAATAGTTACTATGACATATAAAATGACGCCACCCGGCTCCGTGGGATTTTTTGACTTCGTTTAAAAAGCCATCTGACCAAAACCGGGTGCACCCATTCGCGAACAAACTAAACGGACAAAAATTAGCATATATATTGATGCGTCATTGAACTAAAAACAATTTTTTCGGAATTTCTGGAGCGACGGATAGTTCACCCCTAGTTCAAATCCGGTCGGTTTCCAGCGGATACGGCGGGACACCGCCGGAAGCCGCACGGGTTCCCAAAAAGCTAACGCGTGCACATGTCATCGATAGGTGGTGCGTAGGTGGTCTACTATCATCGCACGGAGGTTTCACTTCATTGCGCCAAAACCCGCCCCGGGGGCGGCGACGGGCAACACATAGAGCCGGAACAACTTAGGGAGCGCGCGGCCTCGTCCTCCGAGCGACGGCGCAAAGCTCGGTACACACGTCCGATGCGATGCAAGGGGCGTGCCACCTGACCTATACCGGTCACGAAGGTGATGGAGATGCCTCGCTTAGTTTCGCATGGCATACACGTAAACATTAAATACGAGCCTCGATCGGCTCTTTATCCTGTGAATCGGAGAGCCGATCCACCCATGATTCGTACGAGGTGCACGAATATATGGTGGTCCCGCTTGATCAAGATAAAGCTAAACGATCTAACGATCGGGGTTTTCACCGCATAATCGGATCATCCTACTCACGATTGGGCCCGCGCCCACGCGGTGATCGTAAGCCGATCCTAGATAGGGCCTAAAACCAACACGAGGTTGATCCCCGGAACATCCTGTCTAGGACTAGAACGACACCCTACGTGCCGCTGGTTCCTCCAACCCTTGTAAGGCCTAACTATTGCAGATATTAAACTAATCCTTGTAGAACAAGGAGCAACGTAACGGATCGGATCTACTAAATAAAGATCAAGCGGGGTGCCGCCCCCACTGAAGGGTGTGAGGGCGGCTAGATATGCAAGGGTCGCACTACGATAGCATGTTATACGAAGAACTATGCTAACCCTAACACATCTATGATAACTACGTTTCTCGCCATCAAAAAGCTTCAGTACGAGCAACGCTTGAACAACATAAAGTTCTGCTGCCTAGATCGCAAGATGCATCTAGGCAGCATGATGCTTACGGTAGAAACCCTCGAGACGAAGGAGTTGGCGATGCGCCGAGATTGATTGTTGGTTGAACGTTGGTTGTTGTTTATTCCATAAACCCTAGATACATATTTATAGTCCGGGGACTTTCTAATTCAGGCGTGCACCTAACCGTGCACGGGGCCAACTCTAACTAATCGACACGTATCCTAATATGTTACAGATACAAAGGCAAACTAGCCCAAACTTAGCATATAAAGGCCGATTCACGTATTTCTTCCATGTATATTCTTCAAATCTATCTTGATCGCGGCCCACCTCGACTCGGTCAAATTGGTGATAACACATGCCCCCTGGTTTTGGAATTGGTAATTCCAAAATCATTCGCTTTTCCTTCGTGGGTCATGTCGTGGCAGAACCGTCGCAGTATCCGTCATCATGATGCCTTGCCTTCTCAACTTCTCCGCGTGACTTTGTCGATTTTTTTCTTTTAGGCACCACTTCCTCGGACTGTGTGGCATTGAATTTCCACTATATCCCCTTTTATTTAACCGCTCCACACATTGATTTCGCATCTTCTCCGCATTAGCACTCCAAAAGCCCTCCGCGCCACCATGTCTTCTTCCTCCTCTCCCTTCATCGGATCTTACCCAGTCCTCTTCCTCTCGCGAGCCGACGCCGGCGCCGAACCCGGCGGAGGTCCACGCAGCCAACACCCGCCGCGCCATTGAGGCCGGGGAGGAGTCAGCCATGACTTCTCCATCCGGTCGGAGGACGACCAGTCCCTGACCGTCGGGGAGAGCGACCCCTGCTTCCTCGCCGACGGGGAAACAGAGGAGGAGAGCGACGACGATCGCTTCCCCTGTAGTTTCTCCTCCCCCGAGGAGGAGGAGGAGGAAGAAGAGGAGGAGGAGGAGGACGACACCTCCTCCGACGGCCGCCGGCCAAGCGGCCCGCCCCTGGCGGGAACCTCGAGCGACTTCGACGGCGACGATGACGGCCGTGAAGGGCAGACAATGAGGGCCCGGTCGGGCGGCCATTGGAGCGACGACGAGCCCGCCGGGAGCAGCGCCGACAGCGGCGACGACGGCGACGACGGCAGTGATCGGCCGTAGATAGGACCTCTAGTATAGGACCAGAGAGATGGGGCAATGTATCCCTAGTACTTCCTTTGAGAGCAATCAGCTCTTTAAGTAAGAAATCTATCAATGAAGAACTTTTCCCAATTTGATTTTGCCGATTTCCTTTGAACTTAATTTAGCCGATTTCCTCTCATACTGATCTTGCCGATTTGTCCCCTTTGCCAATGCGTAATGAGCCGATAGCAACGCATCGGTCCTTTAAAATTCACCCTTCCATTCTTCAACTGATGATTTTGAAATCTGGTGGATAATGTAGAGTCTTCAGGGAAGCCTTTGAATTCTTCCAACCAAACTTAATGGTCTACTCATCATTTTGTGAAGAAGGTTGCGACGAAAGGTCAGCCGATGGTACCCCAATCGGCTCCTGAACAGAGCACCTACCAGGCCTGCTGCCCCCCGAGCCTTGCTCAAGGCGAAAATATCAGAGAGGATGCACCAAGCCGATCACCTTTCTTCCCTGAAAGCCGATATACCCCTTCTGTCAACACTGCTGAACTAGTACCAAGGGTTGAAAATCCTCGACAAGAAGGTTCAGAACCCAGATCGGCTCAAAGCAGAAGAAGTTCTCATTGTTTTACTCCCGCGAAGAAGCGTAGGGCCCCACAGCTGAACTGGATTTGGAGATCCAGTAAACCTCGTATAATTGCACTAGAGTCGATGGCTGCGCATCGGCTTCGTTTCTTAGTTCCAAAGTCGATGCCCTTGCATCGCCGTACGTCATGTAAATTTTTTTTACCTGACGATTTTCCTATCGGCCCCAATATTTCACTGCACACATGTTTATCTGCACATGTTCATCGACTATATACCGAGCCGAATCTGCCGGGTGACTGCAGATATCGGCTTTGTGGTTAGCCAAGGCACTGTACTTGCACGTCGGTTCCGCGAGGATTCGTGTTGACTTTCATCCGCCGACGTGGCCGCCGATAGATCGATGTTGAACACAAGCGAACATGTGGTGAAGATAATTTTGGCCGATTCTGGAATCGGCCTCCATATTGACTGAAACGCACAATGAAGGCTTCGTAACGTTCCTTCATAGATCATTGGGAGGCCGATCCCCAGGGATCGGCCTCGCCACGTTTGCTCATCGCTTTGCTTCAGCTACATGGTCAGGCCAGTGGATAAAACCAGCTTAACCCTTCCCTTCGTCACGTCGATGCGCTCGCAATCTGATACCCGAGAGGGGTTCTTGGCCTGCTGCTTCCCATGCGTTCATGCTAGCCGTTGAAATTTCGGCCAGAAATAACGGCCCGGACGACCTCTACCTCATCTCCATCCCACTATATTATGCATTGGTGCATCGTGGGAGGGGAATGCAACAAACATGGGATCCAATCTCTTCCTAACCGAAACAAAGATAGGTGGGTGCCTTGCACCACGATGAAGAACGTCGTAGGGATAGTCTTCCTTCCTACGGTCAGATCCATTCGTGACACCTTGCGCGTCGCATGCTTGGCCATTGAAATCACTCAATGTTACGTTGGTCTCATCAGATCCAGCTAGAGCGTCTCAACCGATGTAAAGATAGAGGCAAGTATAATGTTGATCGGCCGCTCCGTGTCCACTGCAAAGATCTTACCGACAGCTCTCCCATCAATATAACCTCTAAGTACAAGGCCGATGTCTTGGTGAAATTTTTTTCCTCGTGGCTTCTCGAAGATAACCGGCCGTGGCCACTGTTGTGCCGTGCCCGTCTACCCCTGGAGCACTAAACTCCGTCGAAAGGATGAACACCATGTTTGTGCTAGGACGATGTTTCATCATCGGCTTTCCTTTTGCTTAGACGCCACCATTTTCCGTGGACACCTTCATCCGTGGTTCGCCGAACTTTCGCAGCCTGTATCAGGTCGTGCCTTCCTTAGCGCGTGCAAGTATAACCTTTCTGCTTCCTCCAAGCCGCGTAATCGCTGAACCCCGCTTTTGAGAACGTGTCAGTCCATCGTGGCACCACCTTGGTCGGTACCTGCCTTCTTCTTCTTCTCCTCGTTTCCTTCTCCTCGAGATCTTCCATCCGAGGGGACTCAGCGTGCTTGCTTCGAGGCGGGAGAGGCCCTAGACGTTGAAACACAGACACGTTGGTTGCCTCCTTCTTCTTCTGTGGCTGCATTCTGGGCAATTGCCGCATTGTAGGCAATCGGCTCATTCCGAATCCCGAAAGAAGTTGTTCCAAGAAGGGACAACCCAAGGCTCATTCCTCGCTGCCTTGCTCCCTTGCTTTTCCTTTTGGCACGGCGCTCGTGTTCTCCTCATCGCGATCATGCCGACGATGTCTTCTAGCTTCTCTAGCCCGACGATCTCTTTCATCATCGCCGGATCGTCGGCGTTGGTCATACCGACTCACATACTTGTTGAGGAGGTGATCGGAGAGGGGTCGCTGATATCTCATGTTCTTCACTTCTCCCTCTCTGACGTAGCGCTTGCCATCTTGACGTCGGAAAGCCGATCGCGTGAGCGCCTCCTTCTATGTCCTTGCTACGAGAGCAGCCGCCCTCGTCTTCATCCTTGCCAGCGTGGTGTCCAAGTCCTACCATGTTGATGCTGAACGAGGATCCTGGCTGGCAACCTTCGGGGTAAGTGCATTCCACCATGTTAACGGCGGGGAAGGGGTGAGTGTCGACCTTCATGGCGTACTGGTTGAAAATCAGACGTCCTTGTACTATCGCCATTTGGATCTGCTGACGCCACACCCTGCAGGCGTTGGTGGCATGGGAGAGCGAGTTATGCCATTTGCAGTATGGCTTTCCATTCAGCTCCTGTACCGTGGGGAATTTGAGACCTTCGGGTATCTTCAACTGTTTTCCTTGAGTAAGAGGTCGAAGATTTGCTCTTTTGGTCACGTCAAAATCAAACCCCCTGGGCGGGCCTGGCTCCATTTGCAGGACACGGGGGTTGCCCCCGAGTCCATTCAGCCACCGCTACCTCTTTGATCTCCGTGCAACTTCGCTTCCTTCCGCTCGACCAGGACTACTCGCACGCTTGAATTTGTCCCGTGTCTGTCCGGGGCCGTTGCTCATATGCCGACGCTTGAACCATGTGCGCCAAAGGAGGGTAGTCCGCTTGGGAGGCCATGTCCTTGAGCGGTACGCAAGGCCCGCCGCCGCTAACTCGATCGTCACTACACGAACCGACAACATCGGTTCCCAAGATTCTGAAGCGCGGGATGGCTCTGTCGCGCTCCACGCTTCGACGTATTTGTGCTAGGATCGCGCGCGACTGAAGCTCGAGTGGCACCGCGCATGGAACCTGTTTCTCAACCGCTTTCCAAGTCCTGACGAGTTCCGTGGCAAAGAGGAACATCCAAAGCCGATCCTGAGGGACCGGTGAGAAGAACCTCACGCGTAGGATCCGACACTGAGGCCGTTCCTAGTTGTGCCAAATATCGGCTCACATGCTCGATGGAGCGGGAACCATCTGATCCACCGAATTTGGAGAAATCAGGGAGTGATATTTAGGTGGTAGCGGGATCAACTCGCACTCGCTTCTGGCACGGCTTGAATAGCCGATTGCTCCCCTCCTTTTCGCACCATGCCGAATCGGTCTTCAAGATAGCACCGATCCGATCCGCCGTGCCGTCGGCAGGAGTTGAATCAAGATTCGCTGGTGCGTACTTTAGCCAGCCATGCTTGCTTTTCCAGCTCCGAGCCAATGCAGAGCTGAGCTCCTGAGGTTCATCTGTGGTGGCAGCATTTAGTTAGCCACGTCTCGCTTCTCAAGATCTCGTTGCCGACGTTCCTCCCGCTTTCCCGAAGTCCCCGATGTCGCGGCCTGGCTTGTGAGCGCTCAGCTACCGCAACTGCACATACGTGCACATACCCGTGAGGGATCTCCTAGGCGTCCATGCAAGAACCGGCAATACCAGGGTCACCACCGATCTGTAGATGACGAATGCCTGAATTCGGCACTTCGGTGCCGCCCACGCAAATGGCAGCGTGGACTCGGACTCGGAGCGGCAACTCTCCTGGTGTGTCCCGAGAGCCGGTCCTGACGGCGAGTACTATGCCTCATGATTTCCCGGATCACCCGAAGAGCGACACGCTCCCAAAGTGTTCACCAGGTTCTCAGAGTGGCGGTGTAGCGAGTGAGCCACCATGTAGTTGATCTCCTGCCGCAGGACCTGGTGCGTTCTTCCGACGGGGCGGAGAGGTCTATCCCATCGAGTGCACCATCAGAGAAACCCTTCCACCTGATGCCATGTGAACGGGTTCTGTGGAAAAGCCGATGAGGTCGGCCTCGAGGATCGCTTTGACCTCGCCATACTTCTTCTTGAGCTCGCTTGGTCAGATCCTCGTACGTGAGACCGGAGTGCCGTCCGCCATCTCGTATGTAGATGGCGATGTGGTTGATGACGAAGCTTGTCCCACCGGGCGTGCTGCATCGTGTTGCGGTCAAAACCCACCTGGGCGGCAAGCGACGGCAACACAAGAGAGCCTGGAACAAACTTAGGGCCGCGGGCCGCCCCCGGTCCCCCGAGCGACGGCCCGCAAAGCTCTCTCGGTACACGTCCGCGGCCGATGCAGATGCGGCCACTGGACCTATACCCGGTCGTGAAGGTGATGGAGATGCCCGCTTAGTTTCTCGCATGGCATACACGTAAACATAAAATACGAGCCTCGATCGGCTCTCAGGTTTCCCCGTGAATCGGCTCAAGGACCATCCACCCATGATTCGTACGAGGTGCACGAATATATGGTGGTCCTGCTTAATCAAGATAAAGCTAAAACGACCTACGACGTCCGGGGTTTTCACCGCATAATCGGATCATCCTACTCACGATTGCGCCTCGCGCTCGTTGATCGTAAGCCGATCCTAGATAGGGCCTAAAACCAACACGAGGTTGATCCCTGAACATCTCACTAGCATTGGCAAACACATCCACAAGCGTTGATCCTCTCCAAACCTCAAAGGCCTAACTATTGCAGATATTAAACTAATCCTTGTAGAACAAGGAGCAACCGTAACGGATCGGATCTACTAAATAAAGATCAAGCGGGGTGCCGCCCCCACACCTAAGATAGAGAGGCGGCTAGATATGCAAGGGTTGCACTACGATAGCATGTTATACGAAGAACTATGCTAACCCTAACACATCTATGATAACTACGTTGCTCACCATCAAAGCTTCAGTACGAGCAACGCTTGAACAACATAAAGCTTCCCGCCCAGATCGCAAGATGCGATCTAGGCGGCATGAGCTTACCGTAGAAACCCTCGAGACGAAGGAGTTGGCGATGCGCCAGATTGATTTGTTGGTTGAACGTTGGTTGTTGTTTATTCCATAAACCCTTAGATACATATTTATAGTCCAGGGACTTTCTAGATTCAGGCGTGCACCTAACCGTGCACGGGGCCAACTCTAACTAATCGACACGTATCCTAATATGTTACAGATACAAAGGCAAACTAGCCCAAACTTAGCATATAAAGGCCGATTCACGTATTTCTTCCATGTATATTCTTCAAATCTATCTTGATCGCGGTCCACCTCTGACTCGGTCAAATTCTGGTGATAACAACTTCATACTAAAATGCGCCCCATGTAGCTGCTTCACAAATAAAAACCGTTTGGGCACGCTAAAAATGAAAAGATGGCCGACCGTGGATCGGATTAGAAATGCGCGTCCGGGGTGTTACTTCCCATCCTAGGGCCCACACACGTGCCAAATATGATCTCGTTTCGGCAAACTATACCATGCCGAGGCCGTTTCCCACCTCATTTCCCTTGAAATCCATAGAACTCCGGACGTGATAGCCCTTTTCGTGAAGGGTTTTCAAAATAATTGTCGTATCCCAGTTTTAACAAACATAATATTTACTATGACATATAAAATGACGTCACGTGACTCTGTGGGATTTTTTGACTTCGTTTAAATTGCCATATGGCCAAAACAGGACCCCCGAGACATGCGGTATCGCCGTACCGGGCGTGCGGGTGCACCCATTCGCGAACAAACTAAACGGACAAAAATTAGCACATATAATGATGCGTCGTAGAACTAAAAACAATTTTTCCGGAATTTGGAGCGACGGATAGTTGACCCCTAGTTCAAATCCGGTCAGTTTCGGCGGACACCGCCGGAAGCCGCATGGGTTCCCAAAAAGCTAACGCGTGCACATGTCATAGGTGGTGCGTAGGTGGTCTACTATCATCGCACGGAGGTTTCACTTCATACTAAAATGCGCCCCATGTAGCTGCTTCACAAATAAAAACCGTTTGGGCACGCTAAAAATGAAAAGATGGCCGACCGTGGATCGGATTAGAAATGCGCGTCCGGGGTGTTACTTCCCATCCTAGGGCCCACACACGTGCCAAATATGATCTCGTTTCGGCAAACTATACCATGCCAAGGCCGTTTCCCACCTCATTTCCCTTGAAATCCATAGAACTCCGGACGTGATAGCCTTTTCGTGAAGGGTTTTTCAAAATAATTGTCGTATCCCAGTTTTAACAAACGGAATAGTTACTATGACATATAAAATGACGTCACGTGACTCTGTGGGATTTTTTGACTTCGTTCAAATTGCCATCTGGCCAAAACAGACCCCCGAGACATGCGGTATCGTCGTACCGGGCGTGCGGGTGCACCCATTCATGAACAAACTAAACGACAAAAAATAGCACATATAATGATGCGTCGTTGAACTAAATTTTTTTTTTCCGGAATTTCTGGAGCGACGGATAGTTGACCCCTAGTTCAAATCTGCCGGCTTCGGCGGGACACCGCCGGAAGCCGCATGGGTTCCCAAAAAGCTAACACGTGCATATGTCATGTGATAGGTGGTGCGTAGGTGGTCTACTATCATCGCACGGAGGTTTCACATACTAAAATGCGCCCCATGTAGCTGCTTCACAAATAAAACCTTTGGGCACGCAAAAAATGAAAAGATGGCCGATCGTGGATCGGATTTGAAATGCGCATCCGGGGTCATACTTCCCATCCTAGGGCCCACACACGTGCCAAATATGACCTTGTTTCGGCAAACTATGCCATGCCGATGCCGTTTCCCACCTCATTTTCGATAAAGTCAGTCAAATTTAAACTAGAGGTACTTGATCTAATGCTCATGATTTTTGGGTAAGTTAACTTTGTAGGTTCAAAAGATGATATGGATGTCATATTTGTATTCCTCTCATTTTTCTGATCAATTTAGACATATTATTTGCCAAATTCGCATTTACTGATATTAATTATTCCTTATTAAATAAAAAACAAAAAAATAAAATCATTTAATTGTTTTTCAAATTCTATATTATTATTATTTATATATGTTTATTGTTATTTACTTAAATAATTGTTTAGAATTTAAAAATATAGAGGTGTGACATCACGGTCAAAGGGTTAATATGATAGATATGGTAATATTAACATCAAGATGTCATTTCTTTCAGGGAAGCTCATCCGAAGAGAACCAAGAAGTTAAGCGTGCCGGGGTGGGAGTAGTGTGAGGATAGGTGACCAACTGGGAAGTTTGACCATAAGTGCAATTTAACCTAAGATTAAGTGTACTAAGTGTGATTGTGAAAGATTAACAAGTAAAAAAGTAGAAGAAGAAAAGTGAAAAAAAAATTCAATTTTTTTTTTCAATTTTTTTTCAATTTTTTTTCAATTTTTTTAATATTTTTTCGAAAATAAATTTGAAAATTTTGAAATACTATGCCGACGGTTTTACCGTCGGCACAACAATCTATGCCGACGGCCAACTGTGCCGACGGTGATCGGGCAGTCCCCGACCAGAACTATGCCGACGACGCTATGACGACGGTCACCGTCGGCACAGCCTGTGCCGATGGCCTTCTAGACTATGCCGACGGCTGGCGGCCGTCGGCATACTCCATCTCTCCCGTAGTGAACGGTGATTTTGCAGTTTATCTTCTTTGTCCGAACTTATCCAAATTTCCACCTATTGTTTGGCTTGTGTTCCTCTTTAGCCTATGCGTGGATTAGGGTGGAAAATGAAAGGGAAACTTTCCTTCTGTTTCCGAAGAAAAAGGGAAATGGGGGGCCAAATACGGAAAAGGAAGCGGCATTTGGAGGAAAAGAAACAAAAACGCCAAAATCATAAACAGAAACGGAAAAGAAAATGAGGGATCCCTTTCCAACGGAAAGGGAAACGACAGAGGAAATTCTGGAAAAATAAATACGAAAAGTTTCCGGAAATATGACCTAGAGAGACCCGTGCATTTAGTAGGCCTACATTTACACATGAAACTGGGCTTGGCCACGTATCAAGTCCACTAATTACTCTAACCCTAATCACTTTGTATAATTACGTGTGCATGCAGCCGTTAAACTATGCGTGTTACTTTATGTTGAATTGCCGCTTGTCAAGTTAAGTGATATATCTTGTCTTATTATTATTTTTACTTATGTGTGTCGTTCACTCTACAAATCAAGGTATTATGCCGCATTGTGTTGTGACAAATATTCGTTTTCGTAACGTATCCGCTACGTATCTGTTCTGTATTCATATCCGATGATTTCCGTTTTCATATTCGTTTCCGGGGTTTCCGATTCCATGTTCTTCCGACAAGGTTGAGGGAAACAAAAACGATAAAGCATATTTCCGTCCGTTTCAGTTTCATTTTCAACACTAGCGTGGATGCATTATTTGCGCTTATCTTATTGTGGTTGGCTGTTCCGCAATAATTAGAGCAATCGACGGGAAATAAAATGAGATACTCTTTTGATCTTTTTGCAAGGGGAAAATGGATAGGATATCTTTTTTTTGTGATTTTTCCTGCCAATTTTCTGTATTTTTTTTTGAGCCAATTTTCTGTAGTGCGATTCATTTCTTATTTGAGGATCGAGCAAAATGTAGTTCGTTTCCTGGATCGACATTGTGGCAAGATCCATCCAACGGGCCCCGTCCACTTAATAACCACGTAGCAAACAAAAACAGGCCGAAGGTAACAAACAAATTGCCCGCATATTCCTGCCCACTAGGTAGATCTAACGCTTCACTTCGTCTTCCTAAACTGCACCGAAGAAAAAGCTCCAAAGCTGCCTGTAATGGTACCGTCACGAGAGCTCCGAGCTCCTCCCCGTTGCATGTGCCTACCTGGCTAGGGGCCCCTGGATTTCGGGGGTCCGGGGCGGCCGATCAAACACAACACTTCCGCACAGGGCGTGAGGCCGGAGCCAGCACAGACACGACCTTGCTATTTCCTTTCAGAGAAAGAGCACGTCCTTGGTGCCCCGAGGATCATGTGGAGGACGTCTGCGACCTGCTGTTCATTTTGTACCGGAACGCAGGCAGGACTATCAACGTCCAAAACGACTCGGTTAATAATTGTCACTTCCATATCGAAAAATAATTATCACTCAATTTCCCCAGACACAACTTCGTACGAGAGACAGCCAGAGCGGTAAAACAAACAACAATTAAAATTATGATATATGCGGAAAGTTCGTAGTCAAAGAGACAACTGAAATGTTCCATTTGTTGCACATTCAAGCACCAAAACACTGATGGAGATCAAAATTCGGCACCCAACATCATACGACCTAACTAGTAATCTCATATTTGCATTTAGCAAAAGTAGAGCCTCAAGTGGCGATCCTGTCGGTGGGATTTTCATGGTGGTTTGGCCTCTCCTTCCATTTCGACTCCACTCCACGGTAACCTGCTCGATTTCTTTTCTTATAAAAGTTTGCTCGGCTTGCTACTAATAGTTGTCACTGTTCTGTATCGACTTCATGAACCTCTGGTTACAAATACAACCACGTTGGTGAACTCCATGGACGAAAGGTTCCTTTGTTCTTCCCCAATATCTCAGCCTGTTGCATGCTAGTTTTGTCAACCGTGCTGGAACTTCCATAAGGAAATATCAACTAATTAAGAACGCCTTAACCATAACGTGTCACAAAGAAATGCATAGCCTCCCCAACTTATATAGAAATATGACACTACGCTTAAAACAGTAGCTAGTTCATCCAATTTGCCCCTGAGGTCATGCATATTATTGATGTACACTCACACATGGTTGGTGATATTATTCCTTACCAAACCAATTTTTTTCGGGAGGAAACACACCATTAGTGTGCCTGCATTCTAGAATTTTTCATTTGTTCGCTTACGCAATATAAGGAATAACTAAGAGCATCTCCAGTCGCGTCCCTCAAACCGTCCCTCAAAGGGATTTGGGGCACGCCGGACAAAAAAACGGTCCCAGCCGCGTCCCCCAAAGCCTATTTTTGTCCGACGCGGCCCGATACGGTGTACGGTGCCCCGAGCCCGTCCCCGCTACATAGGGGATGCTCCGGGCACGCCGGACACAACGAAAAGCGAGGCGGGGAATGGAGGGACCGACACGTCAGCAGCACAGGAAAAATCCGTCCCCCACTCCCGCCACATCGCGCCTCTCCCGCCACGTATTTCTGCCCTCCCAACACATTTGACCTCCTATCCCGCCGATTCATTTCTCCCTCCCACCGTCGCTACTCTGTTCCTCCCGCCGCCGCTACCCTCTCCCCATCCATGGCGCCGCCGACAGCCCCAAAAAGATGGCCAAGAAAGCGGCCAAGAAGCCGCCGGGCAATGAGACGAAAGGGGCGAAGGCGCCCTTCGTGAAGCCGCGGAAGGCGCCGGCTCCGAAGAAGAAGCCGGAAGGGTGGACCGATGATCAGTGGCATCAAGACTGTCTGCGCCGGAAGTTGTCGACGGCAGAGCGGAAAGGACGGAGGGCGGCGCAGCAGGAGAGGAAGGCTGATACGTCTCCGACGTATCGATAAATTCTTATGTTCCATGCCACATTATTGATGATATCTACATGTTTTATGCATACTTTATGTCATATTTATGCATTTTCCGGCACTAACCTATTAATGCCAAAGAGCCGCCTGTTTTTCGCTGTTTTTGGTTTCAGAAATCCTACAAAGGAAATATTCTCGAATTGGACGAAATCAACGCCCGGGGGCCTATTTTTACACGAAGCTTCCAGAAGACCGGAGGGGAGACGAAGTGGGGCCACGAGGCCCTGGTGTGTGGGGCCCTCGTGTGGCCCCCTGACCTGCCCTTCCGCCTACTTAAAGCCTCCGTCGCGAAACTCCCAGTACCGAGAGCCACGATACGGAAAACCTTATCGAGACGCCGCCGCCGCCAATCCCATCTCGGGATTCAGGAGGATCGCCTCCGGCACCCTGCGGGAGAGGGGAATCATCTCCGGGAGGACTCCTTCACCGCCATGGTCGTCCGGAGTGATGAGTGAGTAGTTCACCCCCTCGGACTATGGGTCCATAGTAGTAGCTAGATGGTCGTCTTCTCCTTATGTGCTTCATTGTTGATCTTGTGAGCTGCCTAACATGATCAAGATCATCTATCTCGTAATGCTATATGTTGTGTTTGTCGGGATCCGATGGATAGAGAATACTATGTTATGTTGATTATCAATCTATTACCTATGTGTTGTTTATGATCTTGCATGCTCTCCGTTATTAGTAGAGGCCTGCCAAGTTTTTGCTCTTAACTCCAAGAGGGAGTATTTATGCTCGATAGTGGGTTCATGCCTCCATTAAATCTGGGGACAGTGGTAGAAAGTTCTAAGGTTGTGGATGTGCTGTTGCCACTAGGGATAAAACATTGATGCTATATCCGAGGATGTAGTTATTGATTACATCACGCATCAAGCACATTTTCTGACGCCGTTGCCGGGGAGATCAAGACACGCTGCAAGGGGAGTCTCCACAATCCAATCTCTTTACTTTGTTTTTGTCTTGCTTTACTTTATTTACTACTTTGTTTGCTGTATTATATCAAAACACAAAAAAATTAGTTGCTAATTTTACTTTATTTACTGTCTTGTTCTCCATATCAAAAACACACAAAAAAAATTAGTTACTTGCATTTACTTTATCTAGTTTGCTTTATTTACCACTGCTAAAATGGGTACTCCTGAAAATACTAAGTTGTGTGACTTCACAACCACAAATAATAATGATTTCTTATGCACACCTATTGCTCCACCTGCTACACAGCAGAATTCTTTGAAATTAAACCTGCTTTATCGAATCTTGTTATGAGAGAGCAATTTTCTAGTGTTAGTTCTGATGATGCTGCTGCCCATCTTAATAATTTTGTTGAATTATGTGAAATGCAAAAGTATAAGGATGTAGATGGTGACATTATAAAATTAAAATTGTTTCCTTTCTCATTAAGAGGAAGAGCTAAAGATTGGTTGCTATCTTTGCCTAAGAATAGTATTGATTCATGGACTAAATGTAAGGATGCTTTTATTGGTAGATATTATCCTCCCGCTAAAATTATATCTTTGAGCAGTAGCATAATGAATTTTAAACAATTAAATAATTAACATGTTGCTCAAGCATGGGAGAGAATGAAATCTTTGGTAAAGAATTGCCCAACCCATGTACTGACTACTTGGATGATCATCCAAACCTTTTATGCAGGACTGAACTTTTCTTCGCGGAACCTATTGGATTCAGCTGCTGGAGGTACCTTTATGTCCATCACTCTTGGTGAAGCAACAAAGCTTCTTGATAATATGATGATTAATTACTCTGAATGGCACACTGAAAGAGCTCCACAAGGTAAGAAGGTAAATTCTGTCGAAGAAACCTCTTCCTTGAGTGATAAGATTGATGCTATTATGTCTATGCTTGTGAATGATAGGACTAATGTTGATCTTAATAATGTTCATTGGTTGCTCAAGAAGAACATATTGATGTAAACTTCATTAAAAATAGTAATTTCAACAACAATGCTTATCGGAACAATTCTTGTAATAACTATAGGCCATATCCTTATAATAATGGTAACGGTTATGGTAATTCTTATGGGAATTCTTACAACAATAATAGGAACACACCCCCTGGATTTGAAGCTATGCTTAAAGAATTTATTAGTACACAAACTGCTTTTAACAAATCTGTTGAGGAAAAGCTCAATAAAATTGATATTCTTGCTTCTAAGGTTGATAGTCTTGCCTCTGATGTTGATCTTTTGAAATTGAAAGTTATGCCTAATAAGGATATTGAAAATAAAATTGTTACTACAGCAAATGCCATCCAAGTTAGAATTAATGAGAATATGAGATTGATGGCCGAATTGCATGCTAGGTGGGAAAGAGAAGAAATGAAAAACTTGCTAAAGAGAATAATGTAGCTAAAGTTTGGACTATTACCACCACTAGTAATGTTAATGCTCCACATGTTGCTGCACCTCCTACTAATAATGGTGAAAGAATTGGTGTTGGCAATGTTTCTACTTCTAATGCAAAGCCTGCAAAACTGCCGGAAACTGCTAAAACTCTGAAACTGCCTGTGATAAAACTGCTGAAATTTTTTCCAACATTGGGGATGATGATCCCATTGCTGTAGATCATAATGGTTTAGACTTTGATGATTGCCACATCTCTGAAGTTATAAAGTTCTTACAAAG
Source organism: Lolium multiflorum (assembly GCA_030979885.1). Classification (NCBI taxonomy): domain Eukaryota; kingdom Viridiplantae; phylum Streptophyta; class Magnoliopsida; order Poales; family Poaceae; genus Lolium; species Lolium multiflorum. The sequence goes on along the minus strand of CM061752.1, from coordinate 249,537,184 downwards.
CTTGCTAAAAGTCCCAATGCTAGTGCTATAAATTTGGCCTTTACAAAACATATTACAAATGCTCTCATCAAAACTAGAGAGGAGAAACTAAAACTTGAAACCTCTATTCCTAGAAAGTTAGAAGATGGTTGGGAGCCCATCATTAATATGAAGGTCAATGACTTTGATTGTAATGCTTTATGTGATCTTGGTGCAAGTATTTCTGTTATGCCTAAGAAAATTTATGATATGCTTGACTTGCCACCATTGAAAAATTGTTATTTGGATGTTAATCTCACTGATAATGCTAAAAAGAAACCTTTGGGGAGAGTTGATAATGTTCGCATTACCGTTAACAATAACCTTGTCCCCGTTGATTTTTTTGTCTTGGATATTGAATGCAATGCATCTTGTCCCATTATATTGGGAAGACCTTTTCTTCGAACTGTTGGAGCTATCATTGATATGAAGGAAGGCAATATTAAATATCAATTTCCTCTCAAGAAAGGTATGGAACATTTCCCTAGAAAGAATGAAGTTACCTTTTGATTCTATTATTAGAACAAATTATGATGTCATGCTTCATCTCTTGATAACACTTGATTCACACTTTCTGCGCCTAGCCGAAAGGCGTTAAAGAAAAGCGCTTGTGGGAGACAACCCATGTTTTTACTACAATACTTTTATTTTATATTTGAGTCTTGAAGTTGTTTACTACCGTAGCAACCTCTCCTTATCCTAGTTTTGTGCATTGTTGTGCCAAGTAAAGTCGTTGATAGTAAGGTTCATACTAGATTTGGATTACTGCGCAGAAACATATTTCTTTGCTGTTACGAATCTGGGCCTAATTCTCTGTAGGTAACTCAGCAAATTATGCCAATTTACGTGAGTGATCCTCAGATATTTACGCAACTTTCATTCAATTTGAGCATTTTCATTTGAGCAAGTCTGGTGCCACTTTAAAATTCGTCTTTACGAACTGTTCTGTTTTCACAGATTCTGCCTTTGTTTCGCATTGCCTCTTTTGCTATGTTGGATGAATTTCTTTGATCCATTAATGTCCAGTAGCTTTGTGCAATGTCCAGAAGTGTTAAGAATGATTATGTCACCTCTGAACATGTAAATTTTTATTGTGCACTAACCCTCTAATGAGTTGTTTTGAGTTTGGTGTGGAGGAAGTTTTCAAGGATCAAGAGAGGGAAATGATGCAATATGATCAAGGAGAGTGAAAGTTCTAAGCTTGGGGATGCCCCGATGGTTCACCCCCGCATATTTTAAGAAGACTCAAGCATCTAAGCTTGGGGATGCCCAAGGCATCCCCTTCATCGACAACATTATCAGGTTCCTCCCGAAACTATATTTTTATTCCATCACATCTTATGTGCTTTGCTTGGAGCGTCTGGTTTGTTTTTGTTTTTGTTTTTGTTTGAATAAAATGGATCCTAGCATTCATTGTGTGGGAGAGAGACGCTCCGCTGTTGCATATGGACAAATATGTCATTAGGCTTTACTCATAGTATTCATGGCGCGGTTGAATCTTCTTCGTTAAATTGTTATATGGTTGAAATCGGAAATGCTACATGTAGTAATTCTAAAATGTCTTGAATAATTTGATACTTGGTAATTGTTGTGCTCATGTTTAAGCTCTTGCATCATATACTTTGCACCCATTAATGAAGAAATACATAGAGCTTGCTAAAATTTGGTTTGCATATTTGGTCTCTCTAAAGTCTAGATAATTTCTAGTATTGAGTTTTGAACAACAAGGAAGGTGTAGAGTCTTATAATGTTTACAATATGTCTTTTATGTGAGTTTTTCTGTACCGGTTCATCTTGTGTTTGTTTCAAATAACCTTGCTAGCCTAAACCTTGTATCGAGAGGGAATACTTCTCATGCATCCAAAATCCTTGAGCCAACCACTATGCCATTTGTGTCCACCATACCTACCTACTACATGGTATTTCTCCGCCATTCCAAAGTAAATTGCTTGAGTGCTACCTTTAAATTTCCATCATTCGCCTTTGCAATATATAGCTCATGGGACAAAATAGCCTTAAAACTATTGTGGTATTAAATATGTACTTATGTGTCTTATTTCTTAATAAGTTGCTTGTTGAGCGGTAACCATGTTTTCTGGGGACGCCATCAACTTTTTACCTTTGTTGAATATCATGTGAGTTGCTATGCATGTTCGTCTTGTCTGAAGTAAGGGCGGTTTTCACCATCAAATGGTTTGAGTATGCATACTGTTAGAGAAGAACATTGAGCCGCTAACTAAAGTCATGAATCATGGTGGAAGTTTCAGTTTGGACATAAAACCTCAATCTCTTATGAGAATATTAACTGTTGTTGAATGCTTAAGCATTAAAAGAGGAGTTCATTATCTGTTGTCTATGTTGTCCCGGTATGGGTGTCTAAGTTGAAGAATGATCAAAAGCGAGAAATCCAATGCGAACTTTCTCCTTAGACCCTTGTACAGGCGGCATAGAGGTACCCCTTTGTGACACTTGGTTGAAACATATGTTATGCAATGATAATCCGTGTTAATCCGAGCTAATTAGGACAAGGTGCGGGCACTACTAGTATACTATGCATGAGGCTTGCAACTTGTAAGATATAATTTACATGATACATATGCTTTATTACTACCGTTGACAAAATTGTTCCATGTTTTCAAAAAAAAAAGCTCTAGCACAAATATAGCAATCGATGCTTTCCTCTTTGAAGGACCTTTCTTTTACTTTTATGTTGAGTCAGTTCACCTATTTCTCTCCACCTCAAGAAGCAAACACTTGTGTGAACGTGTGCATTGATTCCTACATACTTGCATATTGCACTTGTTATATTACTTTACATTGACACTATCCATGAGATATACATGTTATAAGTTGAAAGCAACCGCTGAAACTTAATCTTCCTTTGTGTTGCTTCAATACCTTTACTTTGATTTATTGCTTTATGAGTTAACTCTTATGCAAGACTTATTGATGCTTGTCTTGAAGTACTATTCATGAAAAGTCTTTGCTTTATGATTCATTTGTTTACTCATGTCATTACCATTGTTTTGATCGCTGCATTCATTACATATGCTTACAATAGTATGATCAAGGTTATGATGGCATGTCACTCAGAAATTATCTTTGTTATCGTTTACCTGCTCGGGACGAGCAGGAACTAAGCTTGGGGATACTGATACGTCTCCGACGTATCGATAATTTCTTATGTTCCATGCCACATTATTGATGATATCTACATGTTTTATGCATACTTTATGTCATATTTATGCATTTTCCGGCACTAACCTATTAACGATGCCTGAAGAACATTCGTCTGTTTTCTTGGTTTCGTAAATCCTACAAAGGAAATATTCTCGGAATTGGACGAAATCAACGCCCAGGGGCCTATTTTTACACGAAGCTTCCGGAAGACAGGGAGACGAAGTGGGGCCACGAGGCGCCGCCACAACAGGGGCTGCGCTCTGTGCCTGGGTCACACGGTTGGTGTGGGGGCCCTCGTGTGGCCCCCGACTCCCTTCCGCCTACTTAAAGCCTCCGTCGCGAAACCCCGCACCGAGAGCCACGATACTGAAAACCAGAGACGCCGCCGTCGCCAATCCCATCTCGGGATTCAGGAGATCGCCTCCGGCACCCTACCGGAGAGGGGATACGTCTCCGACGTATCAATAATTTCTTATGTTCCATGCCACATTATTGATGTTATCTACATGTTTTATGCACACTTTATGTCATATTCGTGCATTTTCTCGAACTAACCTATTAACAAGATGCCGAAGTGCCAGTTTGTCTGCTTTTGGTTTCAGAAATCCTAGTAACGAAATATTCTCGAATCGGACGAAATCAACGCCTGTGTTCCTATTTTACCGGAAGCATCCAGAACACACGAGAACCGCCAGAGAAGGGTGGCAGGGCCACCACACCACACCCCGGGCGGCCCAGGGGGCGCGCCCTAGGGTGTGGGCCCCCTTCGACCTTCCCGCGCCGCCTCTCCGCCTATAAAAAGCCCCTGGATCAGAAAACCCTATACCAATGGACGAAACCCACGAAAACCTTCCAGAGCAGCCGCCGCCATCGCGAAGCCAAGATCCTGGGGGACAGATCTCTCGGCTCCTAAGACCCGTCGAAAGGGAAGTGCCCCGAAGGCTTCTCCATCGACACCGCTGCCATCTCCACCGCCATCTTCATCACCGCTGCCGCTCCCATGAGGAGGAGTAGTTCTCCATCGAGGCTCGGGGCTGTACCGGTAGCTATGTGGTTAATCTCTCCTATGTACTTCAATACAATGATCTCATGAGCTGCTTTACATGATTGAGATTCATCTCAGTTTTGTATCACTACTATCTATGTGCTACTCTAGTGATGTGTTATTAAAGTAGTTCTATTCCTCCTGCACGTGTGTAAAGGTGACAGTGTGTGCACCGTGTTAGTACTTGGTTTATGCTATGATCATGATCTCTTGTAGATTATGGAGTTAACTATTGCTATGATAATATTGATGTGATCTATTCCTCCTACATATGCATGAAGGTGACAGTGTGCATGCTATGCTAGTACTCGGTTTAGTCTGTTGATCTATCTTACACTAAAGGTTACTTAAACATGAGCATTATTGTGGAGCTTGTTAACTCCGGCATTGAGGGTTCGTGTAATCCTACGCAATATGTTCATCATCCAACAAAAGTGTAGAGTATGCATCTATCTATTCTGTTATGTGATCAATGTTGAGAGTGTCCACTAGTGAAAGTCTAATCCCTAGGCCTTGTTCCTAAATACTGCTGAGTTACTACTGCTTGTTTACTGTTTTACTGCGTTACTACTGCCGCAATACCACCACCATCAACTACGCGCCAAGCACTTTTCTGGCACCGTTACTACTGCTCATATATATTCATACCACTTGTATTTCACTATCTCTTCGCCGAACTAGTGCACCTATTTGGTGTGTTGGGACACAAGAGACTTCTTGCTTTGTGGTTGCAGGGTTGCATGAGAGGGATATCTTTGACCTCTTCCTCCCTGAGTTCGATAAACCTTGGGTATCCACTTAAGGGAAACTTGCCGCTGTTCTACAAACCTCGCTCTTGGAGGCCCAACACTGCCTGAAAGGAGGGGGAACGTAGACATCAAGCACTTTTTCAGCGCCGTTGCCGGGGAGGAAAGGTAAAAGGCTCTCATACTACGGTCCCAGGTAAAGTATTTTTCCGTTGCCATTGTGTGTGTGCTCAAGCTATTTCCTTTAGATCCTGCAATTGCATCTTTTTGTTTCTTGTTTACACTAGTTTGGCATAATGGACAACAATGAGCTTCTTGTTCTATTTCCTGATTTAAAACATGGATTGTTTGATGCGAAAATTAAAAAACCTATGAAATCTTATTTGCATGCTGGTAGTAATATTAGTATGAACGCTTTGAACACCATTGTTGATAATGATATAGAAAGTTCTAAGCTTGGGGAAGTTGGTTTTCATGATATTTTTAGTCCCCCGGGCAATGAGGAGGAAATTTACTTTGATGATTCTTTACCTCCTATTTATGATGATTATAATGATAGTAGTCTTTTGTTACCACCTACTATGGAGAGTGAATTTGATTATGATTACAATATGCCTCCTATATTTGATGATGAGAATAATAATGATAGCTACTTTGTTGAATTTGCTCCCACTACAACTAATAAAATTGATTATGCTTATGTTGGGAGTAGTAATAATTTTATGCATGAGACTCATGATAAGAATGCTTTATGTGATGGTTATACTGTTGAGTTTGCTCATGTTGCTACTGAAAGTTACTATGAGAGAGGAAAATATGGTTGTGGAAATTTTCATGTTACTAAAACACCTCTCTATGTGCTGAAATTTTTCAAGCTACACTTGTTTTATCTTCCTATGCTTGTTACTTTGCTCTTCATGAACTTGTTTATTTACAAGATTCTTATGCATAGGAAGCATGTTAGACTTAAATGTGTTTTGTATTTGCCTCTTGATGCTCTCTTTTGCTTCAAATACAATTTCTTGCGAGTGCATCATCAAAACTGCTGAGCCCATCTTAATGGCTATAAAGAAAGAACTTCTTGGAGATAACCCATGTGTTATTTTACCTACAGTACTTTGTTTTTATTTTGTGTCTTGGAAGTTGTTTACTACTGTAGCAACCTCTCCTTATCTTAGTTTTGTGTTTTGTTGTGCCAAGTTAAGCCGTTGATAGAAAAGTAAGTACTAGATTTGGATTATTACTGCACAGTTCCAGATTTCTTTGCTGTCACGAATCTGGGTCTACCTCCCTGTAGGTAGCTCAGAAAATTAAGCCAATTTACGTGCATGATCCTCAGATATGTACGCAACTTTCATTCAATTTGAGCATTTTCTATCTGAGCAAGTCTGGTGCCATTTTAAAATTCGTCACGAACTGTTCTGTTTTGACAGATTCTGCCTTATTTCGCATTGCCTCTTTCGCTATGTTGGATGAATTTCTTTGATCCACTAATGTCCAGTAGCATTATGCAATGTCCAGAAGTGTTAAGAATGATTGTGTCATCTCTGAACATGTGAGTTTTTGATTGTGCACTAACCCTCTAATGAGTTGTTTCGAGTTTGGTGTGAGGAAGTTTTCAAGGATCAAGAGAGGAGTATGATGCAACATGATCAAGAAGAGTGAAAGCTTCTAAGCTTGGGGATGCACCCGGTGGTTCACCCCTGCATATATCAAGAAGACTCAAGCTTTAAGCTTGGGGATGCCCAAGGCATCCCCTTCTTCAACATTATCAGGTTCCTCCCTGAAACTATATTTTTATTCCATCACATCTTATGTGCTTTGCTTGGAGCGTCTGTTTGTTTGTTTCTATTTTTGTTTGTGTTTGAATAAATTGGATTACATCATGCTTGTGTGGAGAGAGACACGCTCCGCTGGTTCGTATGAACACATGTGTTCTTAGCTCATAATATTCATGGCGAAGTTTCCTCTTCGTTAAATTGTTATATGGTTGGAATTGGAAAATGATACATGTAGTAATTGCTATAAATGTCTTGGATAATGTGATACTTGGCAATTGTTGTGCTCATGTTTAAGCTCTTGCATCATATGCTTTGCACCCATTAATGAAGAAATACATAGAGCATGCTAAAATCTGGTTTGCATATTTGGTTTCTCTAAGGTCTAGATAATTTCTAGTATTGAGTTTGAACAACAAGGAAGACGATGTATAGTTTTACAATATGTCTTTTATGTGAGTTTTGCTGCACCGGTTCATCCTTGTGTTTGTTTCAAATAAACCTTGCTAGCCTAAACCTTGTATCGAGAGGGAATACTTCTCATGCATCCAAAATACTTGAGCCAACCACTATGCCATTTGTGTCCACCATACCTACCTACTACATGGTATTTTCCGCCATTCCAAAGTATATTGCTTGAGTGCTACCTTTAAAATTCCATCATTCACCTTTGCAATATATAGCTCATGGGACAAATAGCTTAAAAACTATTGTGGTATTGAATATGTAATTATGCACTTTATCTCTTATTAAGTTGCTTGTTGTGCGATAACCATGTTTACTGGGGACGCCATCAACTACTCTTTGTTGAATATCATGTGAGTTGCTATGCATGTTCGTCTTGTCTGAAGTAAGGGAGATCTACCACCTTATGGTTAAGCATGCATATGTTAGAGAAGAACATTGGGCCGCTAACTAAAGCCATGATCCATGGTGGAAGTTTCAGTATTGGACATATATCCTCAATCTCAAATGAGAAAATTATTAATTGTTGTTACATGCTTATGCATAAAAGAGGAGTCCATTATCTGTTGTCTATGTTGTCCGGTATGGATGTCTAAGTTGAAGAATAATCAATAGCGAGAAATCCAATGCGAGCTTTCTCCTTAGACCTTTGTACAGGCGGCATAGAGGTACCCCTTTGTGACACTTGGTAAAAACAGTGCATTGTGATGATCCGGTAGTCCAAGCTAATTAGGACAAGGTGCGGGCACTATTAGTACACTATGCATGAGGCTTGCAACTTATAAGATATAATTTACATGATGCATATGCTTTATTACTACCGTTGATAAAATTGTTTCATGTTTTCAAAATCAAAGCTCTAGCACAAATATAGCAATCGATGCTTTTCCTCTATGGAGGACCATTCTTCTACTTTTATTGTTGAGTCAGTTCACCTATCTCTCTCCACCTCAAGAAGCAAACACTTGTGTGAACTGTGCATTGATTCTTACATACTTGCTTATTGCATTTGTTATATTGCTTTGCATTGACAATTATCCATGAGATATACATGTTATAAGTTGAAAGCAACCGCTGAAACTTAATCTTCCTTTGTGTTGCTTCAATGCTTTTACTATAATTTATTGCTTTATGAGTTAACTCTTATGCAAGACTTATTGATGCTTGTCTTGAAGTGCTATTCATGAAAAGTCTTTGCTATATGATTCAGTTGTTTACTCATGTCATTACCATTGTTTTGATCGCTGCATTCACTACATATGCTTTACAAATAGTATGATCAAGATTATGATGGCATGTCACTCCGGAAATTATCCGTGTTATCGTTTTACCTGCTCGGACGAGCAGAACTAAGCTTGGGGATGCTGATACGTCTCCGACGTATCAATAATTTCTTATGTTCCATGCCACATTATTGATGTTATCTACATGTTTTATGCACACTTTATGTCATATTCGTGCATTTTCTGAACTAACCTATTAACAAGATGCCGAAGTGCCGGTTCCTTTCTATTGTTTTTGGTTTCAGAAATCCTAGTAACGAAATATTCTCAATCGGACGAAATCAACGCCCAGTTCCTATTTTACCCGAAGCATCCGAACACACGAGAACCGCCAGAGAAGGGTGGCAGGGCCACCACACCACACCCCGCGGCTGCCTAGGGGCGCCCCCCTAGGGTGTGGGCCCCCCTTCGACCTTCCTGCGCCGCCTCTCCGCCTATAAAAGCCCCTGGATCAGAAAACCCTATACCAATGGACGAAACCCACGAAAACCTTCCAGAGCCGCCGCCATCGCGAAGCCAAGATCTGGGGACAGATCTGTTCCGGCACCCCGCGGAGCGGGAAGTGCCCCCGAAGGCTTCTCCATCGACACCGCTGCCATCTCCACCGCCATCTTCATCACCGCTGCTCCTATGAGGAGGAGTAGTTCTCCATCGAGGCTCGGGGCTGTACCGGTAGCTATGTGGTTAATCTCTCCTATGTACTTCAATACAATGATCTCATGAGCTGCTTTACATGATTGAGATTCATCTGAGTTTTGTATCACTACTATCTATGTGCTACTCTAGTGATGTGTTATTAAAGTAGTTCTATTCCTCCTGCACGTGTGTAAAGGTGACAGTGTGTGCACTGTGTTAGTACTTGGTTTATGCTATGATCATGATCTCTTGTAGATTATGGAGTTAACTATTGCTATGATAATATTGATGTGATCTATTCCTCCTACATATGCATGAAGGTGACAGTGTGCATGCTATGCTAGTACTCGGTTTAGTCCGTTGATCTATCTTACACTAAAGGTTACTTAAACATGAGCATTATTGTGGAGCTTGTTAACTCCGGCATTGAGGGTTCGTGTAATCCTACGCAATGTGTTCATCATCCAACAAAAGTGTAGAGTATGCATCTATCTATTCTGTTATGTGATCAATGTTGAGAGTGTCCACTAGTGAAAGTCTAATCCCTAGGCCTTGTTCCTAAATACTGCTGCGTTATTACTGCTTGTTTACTGTTTTACTGTGCTACTACTGCTGCAATACCACCACCATCAACTACGCGCCAAGCACTTTTCTGGCACCGTTGCTACTGCTCATATATATTCATACCACCTGTATTTCACTATCTCTTCGCCGAACTAGTGCACCTATTTGGTGTGTTAGGGACACAAGAGACTTCTTGCTTTGTGGTTGCAGGGTTGCATGAGAGGGATATCTTTGACCTCTTCCCTGAGTTCGATAAACCTTGGGTATCCACTTAAGGGAAACTTGCTGCTGTTCTACAAACCTCTCTTGGAGGCCCAACACTGTCTACAGGAAAGGAGGGGGAACGTAGACATCGAATCATCTCCCGGAGGACTCTTCACCCATGGTCGCCTCCGGAGGACGAGTGAGTAGTTCACCCCTGACTATGGGTCCATAGCAAGCTAGATGGTCGTCTTCTCCTTATGTGCTTCATTGTTGGATCTTGTGAGCTGCCTAACATGATCAAGATCATCTATCTAATGCTATATGTTGTGTTTATCGGGATCCGATGGATAGAGAATACTATGTTATGTTGATTATCAATCTATTACCTATGTGTTGTTTATGATCTTGCATGCTCTCCGTTATTAGTAGAGGCTCTGCCAAGTTTTTGCTCTTAACTCCAAGAGGGAGTATTTATGCTCGATAGTGGGTTCATGCCTCCATTAAATCTGGGACAGTGATAGAAAGTTCTAAGGTTGTGGATGTGCTGTTGCCACTAGGGATAAAACATTGATGCTATGTCCGAGGATATAGTTATTGATTACATCACGCATCAAAGGCGCTGGCGGCGCGCGCACCAGCACGCGATGCCCGGGTGTATCGCTGCCACCAACGCGAGCCCATGGAGTACGGCGGTGCCGGTGTACGTTCCGGGAGTGCTCTCTCCGTCGACATCCGGGTTCTACAATGACGGCCCCTCCGCCACTCCCGGGTGTGTGACGCCAAACTTGTCGCCGCACTACCAGGATACGCTGCCGCATGGCGGCTTCAACCCCAACTCCGTCTTCTACTCGCCAGCATACGAGCAAGCGCCCCTGCGCGAGCCAGGACCCGGTCTGGACGGCACCCTGTTCACTGGCCACAGGGGCCCGTTCGAATTGGACGGCGATGGTTCTGAGGAGGAGGAAGAGGAGTGGGGGGAGGACGACGAGGAGGAGGGTGAGGGGGTCGATGACGACGACGATGACGAGGACGAATAGGACGGCGACGAAGAGGAGGACGAGGGTGCTGGTGAGGATGCCGATGATCTCATGGAGGTTGACGCGAACGACGTGAGGAAGAAGAAGAAGAAGAAGAAGAAGAAGGCATCGGGCACACGAGGACCCAAGTGGACGCCTCTGGAGGATCAATGTCTGTGCGAGTCGTGGGCAACGGTAAGCCATGACTCCATCATCGACGCCAACTAAAAGTACGGGAAGTATTGGGCGAGGATCAAGGCCGAGTTCAATGAGCGCAAGCTGATCAACAGCGACTACAACAAAGTGACAATAAAGAGGAGCCAAAAGGCAATGTCGACGCGATGGGCCATCATCCAGGCGTCGGTGAACTTGTTCCATGGGTTTCATCGCGAGATGGAGACCAGAGGCGAGAGCGGCGTCGACATCAGCCAAATGGTGCGACTCTTTCTTACATAATCTGTAGCGCCTACATTTTGTTCGATGAAATGATTGTGTTTCCTTTGGTTAGTTTGACAAGGCCATGGATTTGTACCGGAAGAACTCAGAAGGGCATAAGTCTTTCACGCTGATGCATTGCTATAGCAAGCTCAAAATGAACGAGAAATGGTGGTTGACGCGCGCGCCAGTCGTTGTCGAAGGGGAAAGACGTCATTGGTTTGGATGCTCCGCTGGCAACGTCGGCAGGGCGCCCTATCAGCAACAAGGCTACCAAGGCTGCCTTGGCCGACGCTGCGTCGTTCGAAAAGATGCAGGCGTCGATCACGAAATGCCTCGTCGAGGTTTCCTCGACCTTGCTCTCCCGCAACAAAAAGGCCGACGAAAGGTGGGCGACGCTGCTCAAGAGGCAAGAGGAGAAGATGGAGCTCAAGAAACGCAGGGACGACATGTCCCTGCTGAGAGCATCGACAGAAGGAATGTCTCCCCGAACGCGGGCGGCGCACAACTTCTTGAAAGGCCAGATCCTCGATGACATCGAAACCAAAATGGCGGCGTCCGAGGCGGCGGCCCAGGTAGCGGCAGTGGCGGCGGCAGCAACCCCAACCCCGGAGCAAGAGCCGACAGACGCGTCTACGACAGCATCTGCTACTACACCTGCGTCGGCCTCTGCCTCGGCGTCGGCGACGGAGCAGACAGAGCATGCACACCGGGCAGATCACGACTAGTTCATCATGATCGACGGGCATGCGTCGGTGTCGCCCAACCCCTTCTTCTAATTTAGATGGGCCCAGTACTTGATCGCCGCTACTCTGATCCGACGACTTCGGCGGAAACGATATCTTTTGAATGCAAACTATTTAAATTTCTGATTGGAGACGGCGTTTAGGGAACGCAGCTGGGGAGCGACCAAACGCGGCACGCATAAAACTTATCCCAAACGGCTCAAACGCTCGATCTGACGCTGTTTGAGGAACGGTTAGGAGGAACACCTCCGCTCTGCGTGTGTTGTCGCTCGGAGGAAACTGCGAGTAGGGCACGAAGTGGACGCCCGGCGGCCCGGCTTGACAGTTCAGACTTCAGACCGACACCGACGAGGCCATGCCTGCAAATCATTTCAGGCCCAGAGTTTTTGAGTTGCTTCGTGTACCCTCTAGAACGAGATCGAGCAAACTGCAGTGGCAAGTTGAGGTTGTTTATCTCGCTGCTGTAGCTGCAGGTCAGAGCCAGGTGAACCTGCAACTCCGAGCGCAGCTGCTGCCTCAGAGCCTCGTGCAGATTTCATCCCACCACACGAACCTGTTTTATTCACCAATCAATCAGTCGATCATTCGTGACTTCGAGACCAACTAAAATGCACCAACATATCTTGATTCTACCTGTCAGTTTGTTCATCTTCTGAACAAGAACAATGCAGTGACGGTGTATCTGGCTTTCTCTCTCGCACAGGACCAGGCTTGTCCCCGTCAACGATCCTCGTCTTCAGGCCGGGATTCCTGATCACGTACAGCTCACTGTTCCTTGTTCATTTCGACCCTTGAACGCACGCATCAACGTCCAAATAGCAAGTCGATGAATGTCGGGGACTCAATAAACTAGTGTCACTTCATAGACGTCACACACGACGGTCAGCTCGCGGTCTTGTCAGAGACTGACGGTGATGCAGGGTATATGTCCAACGTCGGCATGTATATGTCAAAAGTTTTATCCAAGCCTAGTTGGACAGCTGCCTCCATTGCTCATGCCCTGAAGCACGACTTTGCTCGCCTGCAACGGTCGGCGCCAGTGACCGTGTCGCCGCACTTCTCCAGCGCTTGCACACGCCACACGCTCAGCACCCAGTCCTGCAATCAGAACATGTGTAAATATCATCTGTGCGTACAAAGTTTTTGTGTACATCGTATGCACGACTGCAATTGTTGCAGCAACTAAAAGGAGAGCAATTCTTCCTGTTAGTTCGGTCTTCTTATTACGGACATTGTAATGTACCTGGATATCTAACTGGCTCGCAATAGCGCCTGAGCAGAACGCACACGACCATGCTCTCCTTTCCCAAGAGGAACACATCCTTGGAGCCCGGAGCATATGGCCCGGAGAGATCATATGCACGACGGCGGCAACAGCCAGGTTGGTTCCGTCAACATCTTGAACGCACACATCAACGTCCTAAACAACAAGCCGATGAATGTCAGCCAATCAACAAATTAACGTCACTTAATATCTGCCAACACTACCAAGTTTTTGGGTACTGGCATCGTTTCATTCAGTGGGAGTGTGTGTGCTCTTTAATCTGAAGGTTTTCAAAAAATCTTGATCCTTTCTGAAAATTGTATAGGGGCGGCTAGCAACTACCCGGTACTGACTTTTTTTCAACATGTACATCATAAGAGAGACAGCCAGAGCGGCAAAAAAACATCAATTAAAATCATGGTGTATAGTGGTAATGAACCCAACAAGTGCAAAGCTCACAGTAAAAAAAAGGACACACATGGAATGGTTGAATTTGGCTCATATCAAGCTCTGAACACATATGGATATATGGAGGTCAAAATTTGGCATCCAGGCATCCAGCATCAGTCGACCTAGCCAGTGATCTCGTATTTTTGCAAGTACAGCCTCAAGTGGTGCTGCGGTGACAGCCATGTTCATGGTGCTTCGTTCTCTCGTTTCATTTCAACTTCCCTCTGAGGTAACCTGCTCTTTTGATTTTTTCAAAAACACTTGCACGGCTTCCTTCTAATGCTTCTCACTTTTCTATCTCAACTTCATGGACCTCAGGTTACAGACGCCAACAATTTCCCAATTCCCATAAATCAAAGGCTCCTTTGTTCTTCCCCAATATCTTAGCTTGTTGCATACTTCGTTTCTCAAATACCATGACCCAAATTAGGACTGGCTTGAGAGTAACACGTAGAGAGAAAATGTATAGCATCACCTAATTTATACTGGAATATGACACTATGATTGAAGCACTAGCTAGCTCATCACATTTTCACATGCAGTCACACATGTATTGATGTACATTCACACATGGTTGGTGCTATTATTCCATACCAAACCATTCTTTTTCGGGAGGAGAACAATATGAATGCATGCATTCTAGAAAGTTTCCTTTATTTGGCTATGCAACATAAGTTTCCTCTATTCTAGAAAGTAATCCCTTGTTGCCAAAATGTAGTGCATATAAGTTTTTTTAAAGTCAAACAATATTAAGTTTGCCTAAATTGATCGATAAATAATCTATATCTACAATGCCAAGTATATACCATATGGAAAGATACATCATAGTGAATATAATGGTATTTATTAACTATACTAGGAGCTGATATATTTTCTGCATTCGGTCAAAATTTACTTTGTCTTATTTTTTAAAGGCTTGTGCTTCCATAGACCCCCCCCCCCCACCAATTTCAAAATAGTGTAAGCCCGTGAAAGGGTATAGTGGTATCATTTAGTCTCAACCATCCTGCCGCTAATCCCAAATATTTATCGTTTAATCTCAGTCCCTCTTTTGTTTCACTCACGAAATTGTTTTAGTTTTGGGGGTCTATGGAAGAATGAGCCTTTTTAAAAATATCTTATATGCACTACATTTTGGCAGGGTTGGGGGAGTAAGTACGTACTTTTATTCAAAAAGTAGTAGGCGTAGCCACAATGCTAGTATCTAAGCTAATATCATGCACATTGATCACATAGAAATATTGATGTGGCAGCTAATTAAGGGGAAGAGAGGAGATTAGGGCATCTCCAACGCGGCGACCCATCCCGCGCCCGCGCGTCCGGATGAGTTCAACACCGGACAAAAACGCGGCCCAACGCGGCCACGCACCACAAATGCGGATGTCCGCGGCGTCCGGAACGACGCAAACCAGCCCAAATCTAGGCTAGGTTTGCATGGCCGCGGATGGCACGCGGCGTCCGGTCGCATTCGGATGCTCGCCTGCTCGTCTAACTTGGGCCCTGTAGTCGGTGACCGCGCGCGTCTTATTAAATGTGGACTGGAGGGATCTGTTCCTGTCCAGTCCACTCCCCACTCCCCTCTCCACTCTCTCGACGGTTCCGCACGCACGCGCAACCGCCGCCATGGCTCCCAAGAAACGCTTCGCGCCCGGCGCCAACGACTGCGAGGCGAGCAACAGCCGCCGTCCTCCGCCGGCGCTGCGGGCCAGAGGAAACCGCGGCGGTCTCCATATCGGAGAGGCCGCCTGCGGCGGCTCGGCAGTGGTGCAACCCGCGCCGCTGCTGCTGCAGCCGAAGCCGGAGTCTCCGGAAGAAGAAGACCCCGACCTTCGCGCCGCTCTGGCGCTGTCGGCGGCGGAGGATGAGGCGAAGTGGCCGCAACTCGAGGCGGCCATTCGCACCTCCGCGATGGAGGAGGAGGCCCGGCAGGCGGTCGAGGACGCCGAGTGACAAGGTATCAACTTGTCAATGCCTACGGATTGTAGACTAGGGTTTCGTTGGATGTAGAGGGCAAGTAGATCTCGAAGGTTTCAGCCGAAAAGTACTCGACGATTAAGAAACTAGGGTGTTGACAGTAGATTCGATCCTCTCTCTGTCCCTCGACTCCCCCTTATATAGGAGGCGGAGCCGAGGGATTCGTAATACACAAGTTACAGAGTCCGGGAGGGTTTCCAACCCGTCCCGCAAGATTACAAATAGTACTTCCTAATACAACTCTTGCTTTCCTTAATAATAACTTGGGCTTCCGATTCTTCTTATTCTTCGAGTCATGGGCCTTCAGTAAACCCCGGGTACCATCTTCGGCAAGCCCATTGGGGATGCCTATGTCAGTAGCCCCCGAGATTTTTCTTGAATCGAAGAATCAGAGAAAATCTCGAACTTTAATCATTCAATAACTCTGCCAAATTTATCACATATCTTTAGATATGCAATCATATATTGTATAGGGATAATGGTAGTTGGGGCTAGTTCATCTGACGGATCAGGTACTAGTTAACTGCTCTAGTGGCAATCCGCAAAAAACCTACTTCAAGATCACGTCCCTGGACATGATCTCGGGATACTGGTGTAAACTTCGACAGGTGCCGCTTAAGGTCTTACCATTCTGTCGAGTCCCAGTCATATTTTATCGGGTACCTAACGCGTCCGTTAGGATTTTTCTTCGTATCTGTTGATATGGAAAAAGTAGCAAACCGATGTCAGAGACGGTGCCACGCCACTCAGAACGGATCTGGGGTCTTACCTTCGCAAAGTTTTGCGGCATTCAGAGATTATTCGCTACTTTGGCTATTCGCTACTTTGGCTATGAGAATATATTGTCGAGTGCTTTTTCGGCTGTTGGAATAGCACATTTTACTGAGTCAACGCATGACTTATTTTGCCTCCCGATGGGAGTATATGTAGAGTTATTTATATAACTCGAAATATGCTCACTTCTTCTTTTTTCTTCCTCTTTCTTTCTTCTTCTTTTTTATAATTTCATCGGGCACGCGAACAGCGTTCCCGATGGGAGTAGCCCCCGAGGCTACAGCCAAGGACTAGTGCTTGGTTGTAGGCTCAACACTTTAATGCCTCATGTCTTTATATTTTCATTCTTTCTCAAACTTTTCATATCTATCGGGTGCGCGACCAGCGCTCCCGATGGGAGTAGCCCCCGAGGCTATGAGCAAATGCTTGCATTTGGTCATAGGCTCTCAACATTTTCTATTTTGTCATACTCGAATTTTTCCTTTTTTCCAAAGTAGCCCCCGAGCATTTGGGCAAAAACTTGTATTTGATCAAAGGCTCTCGAAATAATCAATAATTTTCTGCTGTCGCCATTCTTATGAAGCTTCATAGCCGATATTTTTCCTTGTCAAGGTGACATCATTGCTGACGATAGCCACGATCACTATATCGGGAAAACGCGAGAACTACTCTCTCTCTGTCTCATGGGCCCAAATTTCTTATCAAGTTGACACGTCGTGCAAGTGGGGGACACACGTCCTCCACTTTTCCTGGCGCACACTGTAGCGCCTGTTCCTTCCCTTCTCAGTGAAATTGCGTTTTTACCCCTTGTCCACGTGTACACCATCTATCTCACAATTTCTCCATCCAACGGTGCGCCGATTCACCGCACCTCTATTTAAGGTCATCGTCTTCCTCCTTCCACACTTTCGCTCGCGCCGTTCCTCTGCTCTCCTCTGCCAAAATCCTCCACTGCGCCCCACAGTTCTTGAGCTCAACCACGCTCGCCCTTTGCTCCTACGCCATTGTTGATGCCACCGCGCAGACTCACCAGGCACAGCACTCCCGAATCGAAGATGGCGACCGAGGATCTGGGGAACACTGAGTGGGAGAGATCCAAAATCTCCCCCCAAGACATCAACTTGCTGAAGAAACTTGGGATCAGCAAGAAGCAAGACGCGCTGCGCTTCCCCAGAAGAAAGCTATCCAACCCCTCCTATGGAGTATCGGGTCGTTCGTTGACCACCTCATCCGTGGCCTCTCTGCCCCCATTCACAATTTTCTTCGGGGGTTGCTTTTTGTGTACGGATTGCAACTTCACCATCTTACTCCCAACTCCATCCTCCACATCTCGATTTTTATCACCCTTTGCGAATCCTTCCTTGGAGTCGAGCCTAACTGGTCTTTATGGAAGCTGTAATAACCCAGAACATAGGAACAACGAAGGGTAGATTTAGAAATGGGATGTGCATTTCATTGCAAAACGGGGGAAATTTTCGCGCCTTATTGCAACTAAACCTAAGAGGGATCGAGGTTCTCTCTCATTTTGCACTTAGGGTTAGGCAATGTGAGTTAGGGAAATTTCGACATGATCTCTTTTGTATCTTGTTGATTTGGGGAATTGATTTCATTTGACAAGTAAGATGCATTTGGAATATCAAACATTAAGTATAAATGAATATGGAAATTGAATTCACAATTCAAAAACAAATTATGAATTCAAATAACTTTGAATTTCAAAGTGAATAATAAATACAACATTTATTCCAGAATATAAACATTACACAAATCAAAAGCTCATAAGTAAAATTTGAGCTTTATTGATATCACAACACAGATTACATTGTCTTTACAATATTCTTGATACAAGAATTGATGAATAATAAACAGAAATGAAAATGAAGATTACAATATTGCTCCTAAACTAAAACCTAGACTAAATGACTTGAAGTATATCTTCATGGTCATATTCATCTTCAAAACCTGCAAGAACAAAATAGCAAGTACTAGCCAGAATGTTAGTGTTAGCAATTTCAGTTTGGACAGTTAACACAAAACATAGAAATTCAGTTTGGACAGTGAAACTGTCACTGCACACTTGTGCTTGTCCAAATTCCGGGACAGCACAAGATAAGACCAGGCAGACCAAACCTGAGCACCACCAGGGGCTCAAGTTTCAGCATATGAGAGCACACAGCTCATGTGTGCTGGGCAGGCCACAGCAAGGCAATGCACAAGCTTAGTCACCAAAGCAAGCCAGGCTTGTGTGTCATTACAAGAACAGAAGTAGAGTTCATATAAAAGGGGCACAAACCCTAGAAACAGTAACCAGTCGACCAGATAAGGAGTCACAAGGTAAGGTAAAGGTAGCACAACATAGTTCATCCAGTTCTTGCTCAAGAACAGAACCAACACACACAACCACTCTACCACCAGAAATCATGGTGACCTGAGAAGATCATCCAAGACCTGGAGGTGAAGGGCTGTGACACAAACCACAAGTCTGCATCAACACAAAATCTCAATCTAGGAGCTGGAACAAGGTATACCAAATACCTGGACAGATCCAATGGATCTGATCCATCATATGCATGAAATAAGCATGGGATGAGCAGATGCTCATATGGGTAGATCATCACTTGGTTTTCACCAAGGATTACTGCCAGTCAAAAGCCACTAAAACAGAAATCATCCAGATACAGATCTTGTGCACAGAAACTAGCAAACATGCATAGATGCACACACTAGCAAGATCTCATGCACAGATAGCACCAGTAGATGTATTGCAAGGTTTAGCAGCTAACCAAGACTACACAGAAAATCCTAAGCATGCAACCATCAGAAACCCTAGATTTCTTCACAGGCAAGCATATTGGCATTCATATTTATTATGATCCCCAAATATGCAAGCAAAGATGAGTAGCCAACAAGATCCAACCAACCATGTGAGCAACCAGTCAGTAGCAAGGCTACTGAGGTCACAGCACACTTAGAACCATCCCAAGGCCAAGCCAAATACAAAGCATCACTATCCAGAAATGGATTCAGACTCTATTTGCTTGTAAAATAATCATGAACAGCAAATTCATATACAAGCAAGTAATTTAATCATTACTGCATAAGCAGTTCATCATTAATTAATTTATTCCAGCATGAATACATAACAAATTCATGCTATATCTTGACAGTAGCACCCTGTGAGGCAACACAATTTAATCACTGCACCATAGCCACTGGAGCAAGTCCAGTAGCTTGAGTAAGCAACAGCATAGTGATGCTTGAGCATCAGCATCACAAGGAAATTGAATCACTTAGCCACAATATTAACCAGTAAGCTATCACTGACAATCAATTGATCAAATGGATCAATTATAGCAAGCCAAGCTACACAGGGAAGTTAGCCAACAAGCAAGGAATGATCCAATGGATCATTGGCTTGCATAGGAAGCACTGAAGCATATCACAGGCATCACTGGCCTTCACAAGTGTCACAGATGCATAGCAGTACACCTAGACAAGCAAGCATGATATCCCAGTAAGCATAGCAAGCTCATAAGCATGAACAGCATGGCATAGCAAGCAGTAAGCAAGCAACACATGACATGCACAGCCAGCAACACACACTGGCCAGTACCAGAGATTGGTAGATTGGCCAGAGCTTGCAATAAGCACAGGCAAATTGCACAGCCACATGGCTCTGCGTGATCACAGGATCACCAGAGAGCAACAGAGCATGAGGAGGAAGAAGAACAGTGGCAAGGGAGGCGCACAGAAGAGAAGGAAGAGATGCCACACTTACTTGCGCCTGGAAGCAGAAGCTAGGGCATGGCGAGGCAGTGCTCGCGCGGCCCTAACAGCTGCAAGTCCAGGGTAGGCGCCGACGTTACGCCGGCGAACCCAGACACGAACCAGCACCACCGTAGCAAGCACCTGAGGCGACGGCACGAGTACTGCGAGCAGCACCCGCGCCAGGTCAACCCCAGGCGCGTACCCATCGTCGGCGAGGACGAGAGCTCGCCGGAGTTCGTCGAGGCGATTCTTCCCGAGATCCAGAACGGAGGCGATTCGCCAGAATAGGAAGAGAAGGGGAAAACACGCGGACAGATCGATAGATCTGCACGCGGCGGGTTCGGTAGGTGGTTACGGCGGAGGAGCACGGCGATGGCCGGAGCGAGGCGGCGGCCATGGCGGCGACGCCATCGCCAGGGCGTCGCGAGAGAGGCTAGGGTTAGAGACGAAAAGCGAGAGAGGGCCGAGTGAGTGAGAGCGGTGGGCCGTTCGGCTCCACCGAGCCGCTATGGGGCAAGCCTTAGTGGGCTGTCCCATGGGCTTAGGTTATTGGGCTGGGCCCAATATGGGTCCAGGGGGTATTTTGGTCTTTTAACATTTAATAAAAGGCCAGAACTTTACCAAATTTTAATAAATCAAATACAACTCTAAAAATCCATTAAAAATTGGATTGATGAATGAAAAATAAATCTTAACAAGAATAAAATATGAAATGAATTTATGAGACAAATTCAAAATTATGAATTTTAAGAATTTAAATAATAACTTGGAATTTTAAACTATTATTTCCTTGTAATTAAAATTCAAGGAAAAATCTCAAATAAGTTCAAATACTTATTTTCAAACATTTCAAAATGAAATTCTATTATTCCAAGTCATTTCTTTTGAAAAAGGGTATTTTTCCCAGAAAAATACTATACTCCTTTTTATTCCAAAAACTATAGAGGTAACTCTATAATTTTCAATTATTTTTGGAATGATTAAGGGAATTACCAAGTAAATAGTTTTACTTTGAATTGTTGTACTTTGTGTGAATTAAAATGGTTTATACTTTTAAATCAATTGTAAATTACCGTCAAAGACATAAATCTTAAATGCAACCCTAAATTGATATAACTCAACGGGGTAAAGGGATTCAACATAAAATAATACATCCATAATTGCATTATTTGGATTTTATAACATTGTCCTTACCGGACAATGATGCTTCTTACAGAACCCGAGGTCCAGGTTCCATCAACTGCATTGAACTGCACTATCTCGCAGTCCACAGGCAAGTTCACCCTTGCTCATGTCAACTTGAATATTTTCTACTACTTTAATGCAAAGCTATATACTTATCATTCCTGCATCGCAAATAAAATGTTACTTTCCAACTATGAATATGACTATGTGGCTGGCAATGGAACCATGGTATGTGTTGATATGGTGGAGGTTCCATTGCAATGGGTTATATCACCTTAGGATTAAATTACCAATGCCGTCCAGTGATTCTAGCGCCGTACAAATCGCGTTGACCATGAGATCTATAATGGCTCTAGGGAAGCCAGCCGTATCTTTTCCCTTCTGCACGCCAATGGATTGGTAGAGCCGGCGGGGTGTTGGAGGCACTGCCGTAGGTTGGGATGGCCTTTTAAATCCCCATCCATTAGTGATGATGGCTCTACGATCTATGAAGGATTGTCCGGAGTACACCATGAGTAAAGCCGTATTATCGGGGGAAGTCTACTGGAGGTGTACGGTTGGACAAAAGGGTGGGTTTGCAGTCGCGAGAAGGCGGTGTGGGCTTGGATCTTTATACCTGGCCTCACACCAAAGGAAGTGTGAACGGGGGCAAGTCCCTGCGGATGGCAAAAAGGGTGAGATCTCTTGTGGGAAAAGTAACACACCTCTGCAGAGTGTATCAAATTGTGGTGTCACTCCTTGTTCCGGGAAGGGAACTGCGAACGCGGCAGAAAGGAACTCCGTGAAGTTCTAGTCAACCTGTGAAGACTGACGGGCATAGTTTTCATAATAAAAGCAACCTTTTGAAGAAATGTTTTCAAAACATGCATTGACCTGAGATTTCCTGATCAATGGTCGTAGCTAGTGCATCAAACACCTTTTGCTCTTTTAGAACTTGCTGAGTACCTCTGTACTCACTTTCTTTCGACACCCTTGCTAGACTGTGATCCGGAAGTGGAGGCTATCAACGATGGAGCACCAGAAGGAAGCTACGAGCTGGTCTACGAGGAACCTGATCTTACCGGAGGAGTTGAAGGAGTAGACTATGGGATAGTCTACGGACCCGATGACACGGAGGTGGAGGAGTAGTGATATACCTAGCATCATAGAGCCGAGCAGCGTAGAACTTACCTAAATAAGTTGTTGAGCTCTTTCATCTATAGTATGAGTTGTAATCGTACTTTAGTAGTATCTTAGGGTGTTCTCATAGGACCTGTGAGAATACCAACTTGTTAAGACAATGTTTGTAATAAAGTATGGAGTGTTATGACCTGCAATGTTTCTGTTGTACCACTCTGAGGGATATGGCAAATTGTGAAGAAGTCCCTTCGCAAAGATCATATCAACGACTTGTATACTACAACATGCAGTGGTATGCTGGGTCACCGCAGCTGGTATCAGAGCAAATGTTGCGACCTTAGGTTGGAAAAACCTAGTATAGGGAAGAAACCTGTAGGAGTCTAGTAGAAATAGTAAAGGATTCTCTAGAAGTATGGTGATTATTCACTTGAGAATAGCAAAACCATATATTTTAGTGCGATAATTCTTTATTATAGCTATTATGATGCATTATCACTACTAATATTCTGCTTTTGTATACAGCCATAATGGCGAACACGTTTCCTAAGAGGACTTTGAGGAAGGTTGAGGGATGGCTCGGTGATTATGATGGACCAATAACAGCTCTCCTGTGTGGGATGCTGAAGGAACTTCATTGTGATCCACGGATACCTGTTATCAAGTATACCTACTATGATGGGGAAATCCTAGCCAAGTGCAGAGTATCGGTCCAACTACCGGAAAAACTGCTGATGAGTCGTATAATGCCATACGGAGAAGCCAAAACTATCACCACAGCCTACCACATGGGCCTATTCAAGGCAATCCTTGAGATAAGGCAGCACAAGTCAGTAGAACTGCTATGTTCAGAGTTTTCTCATATACCTCATGCCGAGGAAGATGAGGATCCCACTCTGAATCATCTGGTGTTGGCACACAGAAGTCCTGAAGCTGCAGCACAGCACATGGACAGCTGTAAGTCTTTATTGACCACGATGTACCTTTTACACATGAAGATGAGAGGTGAGATTGACCACATGCTAGCTGAGTTCACGGACCCTGATAAAGTCCAAGCTCGGATGCATGATTTGAGGGCACAACCCCAATACACAACACCCTTCTTTAGCCTCAACAGCCCTGTAGATTTGAGTGACCAGTTGCCCAAGAGAGATCCACTTACACCCAACTTTGTCCCACACTATCCACACGTGTCAGCATCGTATGATACTGGATATGGGGGAGATCATTCATGGAACTTAAACTGCTCGGAGTCACCGATCGAGAACTCGACGGGTTGGCGTTTCGGGGAACCTTTCGGAGATGAGGAGGAGCCGATTCCATGTGATACAGGAGATGAGAATGGTGGGGTTAACCAATGTTAACCAACACTACGGGCAGGAAGAGAAAGGTACTGATTCCATTTCTTTAGATTTGGAGATGGGATTATCTAAACCATCACAGTACGAAGAAGGTGAGAGCTCTGGAGTCAAGAAGAAGAAGAAGAAGAAGATGAGGGGTCAGGTGAATAGAAACCCTTCATGGATGACGGAAGAAGGAGGTATGTATCCTACTGGGGATACATACGAGTCATTGTCTAGCTACTTAGGCATGACTGATCTCTGTCTCGGCACTTCGTCCGATTCAGATTACATACCTACTGGAAGGACCTTTGTTCCGGACGGTGTCCGGAAGACAAGTCGCTGTACCGGATGGACCCCAGGAATGTATGCGGAGGCGAATGAAGACGATGAGGAGTAGAGTTCCAAGGAAGAATAAAGTAATCTAGGTGGTATTGTAATAGAACGTATTTTAAATTCCCGTTGGCTTGGGCTTTGAGCCAAATAAGTGGTTTATATATACCACATGTAATATAAGTTTGTGAGTGTGTTATGTATTATACAAAGTATATGCATAATAAATGTTTGTTTTGGATTTGCTTCTTGATTTTATTGTGTGACTAGTTCTGGGCAATGAGTTGAGCTCAGAAAACATTCGCATGGTGTAATTATGAGTAATCGCTCTTTGTTACAGGACTAGGGGGAAATGGCGTTAGTAGAAACCGAAGAGGCTCGCAGAGAGCGGGAAGCAAGAGAAAAAGAGGAGGCAGATGCAGCAGCTAGAGCAGAGAATGCACCACCACCACCACACCCAATGATGCACCCAGACTTCCAACAGTATATGAGAGCAATGGAGGAAGATAGGAGGCGTTACCAGGAAAGCCAGAGCAAGAACATGCAAGATTTCTTTACCCACGTCATCAATGATAGGGGTAATGAAGGCAAGGGAGTAACTCTATCGGACTTCCAAAATGCAAGACCACTACCATTTACATCAGCTCCAGAACCAATGGATGCTGAAGACTGGCTCATGGATACGGAACGGAAGTTGAAGACCGTTGGTTGCAACGATGAGGAGAAGATTCGATACACTACTTATCTGTTGTCAGGACCAGCAGCGTCATGGTGGGAGAACCTTGTAGCAGTACACCCTCCAGATAAGGTATTCACCTGGGAGGAGTTCAAGAAGAAGTTTCGGGATGCTCATGTTCCGGACAGTGTGGTGGAGCTGAAGAAGAGGGATTTGAAGAACTAAGACAGAATACTGCACCCATCATGCAGTATGTTCGGGATTTCAACAGGTTATCCAGGTATGCACCTGAGGATGTAGATACAGAGGAGAAGCGGAAGAAGCGGTTCATGAAAGGCATGAATCCATACATGAAGATGCAACTGAGGTTGGCACGGACTGCTGAATTCCAGGAACTGATTGACTCGGCAATCACTTTCGAGGATGATTATAGGCAAGTCCAGGAGGACAGAAGGAAGAGGGCTCGTATAGAGCCAAGGAAGTACCCAATCAGTAAACCAATACCTGATCGGAGTTTCAAACCCCGATACCGACCTACTACTGGTAATCAATACAACCGGGGAGGTCAGAATCAGAATCCAATCAGCCAAATCATCTGCAACAATTGTGGCCTAAAGGGTCATTTGCAGAAGGATTGTCAGAAACCCAGAATCATTTGTTATGGTTGTGGGAAGGAAGGACACATCAAGCCGGAGTGTCCAAACAAGGCATCTTGGAGCGGACAGAGCTCTGGAGGACGAGGTGGAAACAACAACAACAACAACCGCAACAACAACAACAACAACAACAACAACCGCAACTACAACTACAACAACAAGAGGGGAAAGCCTTATGGAAAGCTGAATTGCACATCTTTGGAACAAGCGGAAGAGTCGGATCAAACAGTCTTAGGTACGCTAAGCATTCTTACTCATCCTGGCAAAGTATTATTTGATACTGGAGCAACCACATCATTTCTTGCATTGGAATTTGTGGAAAAATTCGGGCTTAGATGTTCTAAGTTAGAAACCCCTATAACTGTTCTATCCGCGGGGGGGACGATCTTAGTAACCCACGTGAAAGAAGCACAAGTCCTAACCATATGTGACTGTGTGTATTTCGCGGACCTATTCATCATACCCATGAAGGACATATCAGTCATCCTAGGGATGGATTGGTTGACAGAAAATGGAGCGGTGATTAACTGTGGAGACAAAACAGTATCACTTCGCAACTCCATCGGAGGTCGAATAGTGTTCCAAGGAGATAAGTACAGTGAGTTGGAGATTGGATTGGAACTCAATAGTCTGAAGGAGGTGAGAATTGAAGATATTCCTGTAGTGAATGAGTTTAAGGATGTATTTCCTAAGGAACTACCGGGAATGCCACCCGATAGAGAGATAGAATTCACAATCGATCTGATTCCAGGCACAGCACCAATAGCACAACCACCATATAAGATGGGACCGAAGGAATTAGTGGAACTGAAAGCTCAGATTGATGAGTTAGAACAGAAGGGATTCATTCAAGAAAGTGTGTCACCATGGGGTACACCAGTTATTTTTGTGGATAAAAGAGATGGAGGAAAGAGAATGTGTGGAGATTACAGAAATTTGAACAATGTAACTATCAAGAACAAGTATCCTTTACCTAGAATCCAAGACCTTTTTGATCAAGTTCAAGGAGCGGGAGTCTTCTCGAAGATAGATTTAAGGTCAGGATACCATCAAATCAAGATCAAGAAGGAGGATGTACCAAAAACAGCGTTTGTATCAAGGTATGGACACCATGAATACTTGGTTGTACCATTTGGACTAACAAATGCACCAGCAATTTTCATGAATTTGATGAACAAGATATTCATGAAGTACTTGGACAAGTTTGTGATAGTGTTCATAGATGATATTCTAATCTATTCCAAAGATAAAGAAGAACATGCCAAGCATTTGAAGATAGTTCTGCAAACTTTGAGGGAACATCAGCTATATGCGAAGTTCAGCAAGTGCAAATTTTGGTTAGATAGTGTTGAATTTCTTGGACATGTCATAACCAAAGAAGGCATAGCGGTGAATCCAAGCAAGGTTCAGTCCGTATTGGAATGGAAATCACCTAAAAATGCTAAGGAGATACGAGGATTTCTTGGTATGGCAGGCTACTATCGGAGATTCATTGAGGGATTTTCGAAGATTGCAGGACCAATGACCAAGTTACTCAAGAAAAATACTCCATTTGTGTGGAGGAGTGTGAAGCCAGCTTCCAAACACTCAAAGATAAGTTAACCACAGCACCGGTGTTAGCAGTTCCTGAACCTGGAAAGGATTACACGGTGTATTGTGATGCTTCCAAGAATGGACTTGGATGTGTTCTTATGCAAGATCGGAAGGTCATAGCTTATGGATCAAGGCAGTTGAAACCACATGAACACAACTACCCAGTACATGATCTAGAGTTAGCGGCAGTTGTGTATGCTCTGAAGAGTTGGAGACAATTTCTATATGGATCCAAGTGTGAGTTATACACCGATCACAAAAGTTTGAAATATTTCTTCACCCAGAAGGAATTAAACATGAGACAGAAGAGATGGTTAGAGTTGATTAAGGATTACGACCTTAAGATCAACTATACACCAGGCAAAGCTAATGTAGTAGCAGATGCCCTAAGTAGGAAGAGTACGGAGAATCAACCTACGGAATGGGAGATTCCAAAGGAACTTCGGAAAGAGTTAGAGGATGCTCAGATTTTGTTTATTCAAGGTGATGTCAAAGGAAGTATAGCAACCATGAGGATTATGGATGAGATGTACTCAGACTTGAAATATGAGATTATCCGAAAGCAAGCGGATGATTTGTTCATCCAAGAGGAAATCAAGAGGATTGGAGAAGGAAAACCATCAGAATTCCATCTAGGGGATTTTGATTCATTATACTTCCAGAAAAGGATCTGTGTACCGGATGATCCAGAAGTGAAGTCAATCATATTAAAGGAAGCACATGAAACCCCTTATTCAATACATCCGGGAAGTACTAAGATGTATATGGATTTGAAGGAGATGTTCTGGTGGAACAACATGAAAAGAGAAATAGCACAATATGTCTCGGAATGTCATACATGTCAACGAGTAAAGGCAGAGCATCAGAGTCCTGCGGGATTACTCAAACCACTAGAGATACCGGAATGGAAATGGGATGAAATCGGAATGGATTTTGTTACTGGTCTACCAATGACTAGTAAGAAGAAGGATATGATATGGGTAATAGTGGACAGACTTACCAAGAGTGCTCATTTCATAGCCGTAAACACAAAAGATACTGCAGAAAAGCTTGTGGATATATATGTGAAAGAGATTGTGAGTAAGCATGGAGTACCAAAGAAGATAGTCTCAGATAGAGGTTCAATTTTCACATCAGCATTCTGGAAACGACTACAAGAAGCTTTGGGATCCAAATTGGATTTCAGTACAGCATATCATCCACAAACCGGAGGACAAACCGAAAGAACCAATCAGATACTTGAGGACATGCTTAGAGCTTGTGCTCTGAACTTTGGAGGCTCATGGGAGGACCATTTACCTTTAGCAGAGTTCTCATATAACAATAGTTATCAGAGTAGCATCCAGATGGCACCGTACGAAGCATTGTACGGAAGAAAGTGTCGATCACCAATTTGTTGGTTTGAAACCGGAGAAAACAAGGAGTTTACACCGGACTACATCAAGGAGAGACAAGAAGTCATCGAGGTGATCCGGGATAGACTCAAAATAGCTCAGAGTCGTCAGAAGAGTTACGCCGACTTAAAGAGAAGAGATTGGGAACCGAAAGTGGGAGACATGGTATATTTAAAGGTTAGCCCAATGAAAGGACTTAAGAGGTTCGGAGTGAAAGGAAAGTTAAGTCCTCGATATATTGGACCATTTAAGATACTCAGTCAGAATCGAGGAACAACTTTTGAGTTGGAGTTACCGGCACAATTAAGTCAAGTTCATAATGTGTTTCATGTTTCACAACTCAGAAAGTGTTTGAAGGCACCGGATGATCCCATCACATATGAAGAAATAGAATTGCAATCTGACCTAACTTATGTGGAAAGACCGGAAAAGATCTTAGAAGTACAATGGAAGAAATTAAGAAACAGAGCAATCAAATACTGCAAAGTGCAATGGCAACATCATCCTGAGCGAGAAGCAACTTGGGAGACGGAAGAAGAATTAAGGAAGTCTTACCCCGAGATGTTCAGGTACCAATCTTAACTTCGGGACGAAGTTTCTGTTAAGGGGGAGAGGCTGTAATAACCCAGAACATAGGAACAACGAAGGGTAGATTTAGAAATGGGATGTGCATTTCATTGCAAAACGGGGGAAATTTTCGCCTTATTGCAACTAAACCTAAGAGGGATCGAGGTTCTCTCTCATTTTGCACTTAGGGTTAGGCAATGTGAGTTAGGGAAATTTCGACATGATCTCTTTTGTATCTTGTTGATTTGGGGAATTGATTTCATTTGACAAGTAAGATGCATTTGGAATATCAAACATTAAGTATAAATGAATATGGAAATTGAATTCACAATTCAAAAACAAATTATGAATTCAAATAACTTTGAATTTCAAAGTGAATAATAAATACAACATTTATTCCAGAATATAAACATTACACAAATCAAAAGCTCATAAGTAAAATTTGAGCTTTATTGATATCACAACACAGATTACATTGTCTTTACAATATTCTTGATACAAGAATTGATGAATAATAAACAGAAATGAAAATGAAGATTACAATATTGCTCCTAAACTAAAACCTAGACTAAATGACTTGAAGTATATCTTCATGGTCATATTCATCTTCAAAACCTGCAAGAACAAAACAGCAAGTACTAGCCAGAATGTTAGTGTTAGCAATTTCAGTTTGGACAGTTAATTCAGTTTGGACAGTGAAACTGTCACTGCACACTTGTGCTTGTCCAAATTCCGGGACAGCACAAGATAAGACCAGGCAGACCAAACCTGAGCACCACCAGGGGCTCAAGTTTCAGCATATGAGAGCACACAGCTCATGTGTGCTGGGCAGGCCACAGCAAGGCAATGCACAAGCTTAGTCACCAAAGCAAGCCAGGCTTGTGTGTCATTGCAAGAACAGAAGTAGAGTTCATATAAAAGGGGCACAAACCCTAGAAACAGTAACCAGTCGACCAGATAAGGATTCACAAGGTAAGGTGAAGGTAGCACAACATAGTTCATCCAGTTCTTGCTCAAGAACAGAACCAACACACACAACCACTCAACCACCAGAAATCATGGTGACCTGAGAAGATCATCCAAGACCTGGAGGTGAAGGGCTGTGACACAAACCACAAGTCTGCATCAACACAAAATCTCAATCTAGGAGCTGGAACAAGGTATACCAAATACCTGGACAGATCCAATGGATCTGATCCATCATATGCATGAAATAAGCATGGGATGAGCAGATGCTCATATGGGTAGATCATCACTTGGTTTTCACCAAGGATTACTGCCAGTCAAAGCCACTAAAACAGAAATCATCCAGATACAGATCTTGTGCACAGAAACTAGCAAACATGCATAGATGCACACACTAGCAAGATCTCATGCACAGATAGCACCAGTAGATGTATTGCAAGGTTTAGCAGCTAACCAAGACTACACAGAAAATCCTAAGCATGCAACCATCAGGAAACCCTAGATTTCTTCACAGGCAAGCATATTGGCATTCATATTTATTATGATCCCCAAATATGCAAGCAAAGATGAGTAGCCAACAAGATCCAACCAACCATGTGAGCAACCAGTCAGTAGCAAGGCTACTGAGGTCACATCACACTTAGAACCATCCCAAGGCCAAGCCAAATACAAAGCATCACTATCCAGAAATGGATTCAGACTCTATTTGCTTGTAAAAGAATCATGAACAGCAAATTCATATACAAGCAAGTAATTTAATCATCACTGCATAAGCAGTTCATCATTAATTAATTTATTCCAGCATGAATACATAACAAATTCATGCTATATCTTGACAGTAGCACCCTGTGAGGCAACACAATTTAATCACTGCACCATAGCCACTGGAGCAAGTCCAGTAGCTTGAGTAAGCAACAGCATAGTGATGCTTGAGCATCAGCATCACAAGGAAATTGAATCACTTAGCCACAATATTAACCAGTAAGCTATCATCACAATCAATTGATCAAATGGATCAATTATAGCAAGCCAAGCTACACAGGGAAGTTAGCCAACAAGCAAGGAATGATCCAATGGATCATTGGCTTGCATAGGAAGCACTGAAGCATATCACAGGCATCACTGGCCTTCACAAGTGTCACAGATGCATAGCAGTACACCTAGACAAGCAAGCATGATATCCCAGTAAGCATAGCAAGCTCATAAGCATGAACAGCATGGCATAGCAAGCAGAAGCAAGCAACACATGACATGCACAGCCAGCAACACACACTGCCAGTACCAGAGATTGGTAGATTGGCCAGAGCTTGCAATTAACAGAAGCACAGGCAAATTGCACAGCAATAGCATGGCTCTGCGTGATCACAGGATCACCAGAGAGCAACAGAGCATGAGGAGGAAGAAGAACAGTGGCAAGGGAGGCGCACAGAAGAGAAGGAAGAGATGCCACACTTACTTGCGCCTGGAAGCAGAAGCTAGGGCATGGCGAGGCAGTGCTCGCGCGGCCCTAACAGCTGCAAGTCCAGGGTAGGCGCCACGTGATGACCCACAAGTATAGGGGGTGTATCGTAGTATCTTCGATAAGTAAGAATGTCGATCCCAACGAGGAGCAGAAGGTGTTGACAAGCAGTTTCGATGAAGGATTCACTGTAAATGCTCACAGACAAGTATTCAGGGGGGTTTGATGTAACAGTTGAATAAAGTACGAGTATGTAAAGTGCGAGAGTAATAATTGCAGCGAGTGGCCCAATCCTTTTTAGCACAAAGGACAAGCCGGTTTGTTTACTTATAATGACCAAACGTTCTCGAGGACACACGGGATTTTAGTCTAGTGCTTTCGCTACATACGGCTAAATAATCTTCATTGTTGTGATAAGTGTTGTGTGGGTGAACCTATGCTAATGTACCGCCCTTCCTAGGACTAATACATACTTGTGATTATACCCCTTGCAAGCATCCGCAACTACAAGAAAGTAATTAAGAATTAAATCTAACCACAGCCTTAAACTCTGAGATCCTGCGATCCCTCCTGCATCGATATACCAACGAGGGTTTAGGTTTCTGTCACTCCGGCAACCCCGCAATTGGCAAACGAGTACAAGATGCATTCCCCTAGGCCCATAAATGGTGAAGTGTCATGTAGTCGACGTTCACATGACACCACTAGAAGAATAACACCACAACTTAAATATCACACCATTGAATATTACTCAACCATAGTTCACTACTAACATTTAGACTTCACCCATGTCCTCAAGAACTAAACGAACTACTCACGAGACATCATACGGAACATGATCAGAGGTGATATGATGATGAATAACAATCTGAACATAAACTTGGTTCAATGGTTTCACTCAATAGCATCAACAACAAGTAGGAATCGATACCGGGAGAGTTTCCCCTATCAAACAATCAAGATCAAACCCAAATTGCTACGGCGGTGGCGGTGTCCAGCGGTGATGACGGTGATGATGGTGGAGATGATGATGATGGTGATGGCGATGATGTCCAGCTCGATGACGGTGTCGATGGCGTCGATTTCCCCCTCCGAGGGAATTTCCCGATGATTCCTGCCCGCCGGAGAGCTCTTTTCTCTCTTGTTCTCCCTCCGCGAGGCGGCTGTAACTCTTCGCGAGGTACCCTCTGTGGCTTAGGTCTTCGGGACGAAGGGTTTGGCGAAGAAAAGGAGGCGAAAAGGGTCGTGGGCCCCCCACCACAGGCCGGCGCGGCCAGGGCCTGGGCCGCGCCGCCCTAGGGTGTGGGCCCACCCTGCTCCTCCCGGCTCCTCCTTCGGCTTCCTTCGTCATCTTGAAAAATAGGATTTTTGGTATAATTTCCTTCCAGAGTTGATCTTCCGAAATATTGCGTTCTGACGGTGCTTTTTCCAGCAGAATCCTGGCTCCGGTGTTCGATCCTTCAATAATGATGAAACATGCAAAATAGATGAAATAACATAAGTATTGTGTCCCAATATGAAATATATCAATGAATAACAGCAAATTATGATATAAAATAGTGATGCAAATTGGACGTATCAACTCCCCCCAAGCTTAGACTTCGCTTGTCCCCAAGCGAAACTGAGCTCGATAGACATGACCACATGTTTATGGAGTGAAGAGTCGATGAATAAAATACGGACAAGAAGCATCATATTCATTCACACAGGACATTATAGTAAACAATCTCTTATAACTCATATTGAAACAAGTATAAGGTAATCACAAGTAAAGGTGCATGAGAAATCATGATTGGTGATGGCAAACTTCGTTCTTGGTCAGAGAACAATTAACAGATTATATTTATCTCATTGAGCAGCGCTCTCATGTTAGAGTTTATAAGGCACAACTTGCATACTCAATCGTAATGGTCTACTCATAATCATTGATAACTTGCAAAGCTATATTCATTCAAATAAAACTTGTACTAAACAAAGAAGAATAAAAGACATGATGTAGCAAATCACAATATAATGGTTTGATCACAACTACTCAAATGCTTGCTTGAGATGGAGGGAAATAGGTTTACTGACTCAACATAAAGTAAAAGACAGGCCCTTCGCAGAGGGAAGCAGGATTAAATCATGTGCTAGAGCTTTTTCAATTTTGCAATCATATAAAGAGAATAAAAGTAACATTTTGAGAGGTGTTTGTTGTTGTCAACGACTGGTAGCGGGTACTCTAACCCCCTTGCCAGACAACCTCCTAAGAGCGGCTCCCATATTATTTTCATTTTGTGTGGCACTCCTTCCAACCTTTCTTTCACAAACCATGGCTAACCGAATCCTCGGGTGCCTGCCAACAATCTCATACCATGAAGGAGTGCCTTTTTATTTTAGCTTTATTATGATGATGACACTCCCCCAACCTTTGCTTACACAAGCCATGGCTAACCGAATCCTTCGGGTGCCGTCCATCAATCACATACCATGGAGGAGTGTCTATTTAGTTTAATCAATTTGGGACTGGGAATCCCATTGCCAGCTCTTTTTGCAAAATTATTGGATAAGCGGGTGAAGCCACTAGTCCATTGGTGGAAGTTGCCCAACAAGATTGAAAGATAAAACACCACATACTTCCTCATGAGCTATGAAACATTGACACAAATAAGAGATACTAAGTTTTGAATTGTTTAAAGGTAGCACATGAAGTATTTACTTGGAATGGCAGAAAATACCATGTAGTAGGTAGGTATGGTGGACACAAATGGCATAGGTTTGGGTTAAGGTTTGGATGCACGAGAAGTATTCCCTCTCAGTACAGGTCTTTGGCTAGCAAGGTTAATTAGCAAGCATAAGAGTCGAGGGAAACAAACAAACATACATATGATAGAAACAATCATGCATCTTCCTTGTAAGCACAAACAATTTTAACTTCAGAATAGTAAGCTATGAGCTAACAAGAAAGACAATGAAACATCTACATGTATTTCTCTTTTCTATTTAAACCTCAAAGTGTTGTTGCTATTGACCAATGCTAAGTTTGCCAAAACCAAATAGATTTATTCAATGCTCCCAAAGTGATACCAATACTAACAACAAGGTGAATCATATAGTAGAGATTGCAAACTAAAATAAGATGTGCAATATGTAAATGATAAGACTTCTCATTAATATTCCATAACGATAACTCACACCAAGGGATACATAGATAACCAAATAAAGGAGAGATACTTCCAAACGCAACCCATCTTATATGATAACTTCCCTACTCATGATATGATACTACTTGACAATAAAAATAAAAGGTAGTGATAATGTGATACCGCGGCACTCCCCCAAGCTTGGAACAAACCAAGGGGATGCCAATACCGATGATGAATTACTCCTGCGGTGATGGTGGTGATGAACTCCCGTCATCAAACTTCCAAGGAAGAGGCTCTCCATCAAGAAACGACATCTTGGTCTCGGGGATCCTGAAACTAGCAGCACGGCTTATGTATTTAAACCTGTTTTCATACTCACAGTTCTGATTCTGAAAATCATAGAGTTGTGCTTGGAGCTTGTTGGTGGTGTCGTGAAGTGAGAGGATATCGCTCCAAAGCTTTGCAGTTTCCTTCTCATGTTCAGCAATGAGTTCAGACACAATCCTGTGGAAAATATCCACCTCACGCTCAGCCATCTTCTTGTATTTGAAAACCTCTTGTTCTAGCTTCTCCATCCTGTCTTCCAGGCTTCCTTCTCCTTTAGGACCCTGGACATCCTTGACCTGCAGTTCTCCTTCAACGAGCAGCAACTCCTTGGGGTGCATCCTCAGCTCCTCCATGTACAAGTTGCCAACATCCTTGCTGGAGCTGTCCTTCGGAGTTTCCGACGAAGACATGATGGCTCTAGATCCGAAGCAAATCCTGGCAAACAACTCGAAACAAAACACGTCGAGAAAACGATATACGGACCTCCAGGGGTCCGGGGGATTATATAGCAAAATTTTCTCGTCAAAAGGAAAGCACCAGATCGAACCAGAGTCGGAGGGGCGACGAGGCGGCCAAACCATAGGCCGGCGCGGGCCTGGTTAGGCCGCGCCGCCCTATGGTGGCACCCCTCGTGCGTCCTTTCCACTCCGTTTCGAACTCGTAATTTCTCATATTTTCCAAAAACAGCAAAAATATAGTTCGGAAAGTAAATTGCGTACTTTTCATTACCAGTACTGTTACCTATTCAAGTCGAGTTCTGGCGGACTGTCAATTTGCCCTTTGATGTAAGCCTCCGGTGTTTCCACTTGAATAATATCAACATCAACATTATAAGAATCACCCGAGATATAATGCTTGAGTCTTTGTCCATTCACCACTTGCGTAGCATTGCCTTGGAGAGAGCTAATTTTGATTGCTCCTGAACGATACACCTCCTCGACAACATATGGTCCTTCCCATTTCGAGAGTAATTTCCCTGCAAAGAATCTGAGACGAGACCGATACAATAGGACTTTATCCCCAATATTAAATTCTCTTTTGATAATCCTCCTATCATGCCATTTTTTAACTTTCTCTTTAAAGAGTTTAGCATTTTCATATGCTTCACTTCTCCATTCATCTAGAGAACTCAATTGCAACAACCTCTTATCACCGGCAAGTTTAGGATCTTTATTTAATTCTCTAACAGCCCAATAAGCTTTGTGCTCTAGTTCTAGAGGTAAATGACAAGCTTTCCCATAAACCATTTTATAAGGTGACATTCCCATGGGATTTTTATAAGCAGTTCTATAAGCCCAAAGTGCATCCTTCAATTTACTAGCCCAATTCTTTCTAGTTTTATTAACGGTCTTTCCCAAAATAGATTTAATCTCTCTATTTGATAATTCTACTTGACCACTAGTTTGAGGATGATAAGCAGAAGCAATTCTATGATTAATACCATACTTAGCAAGAGTTTTTCTAAAACCTCCATGAATAAAATGAGAACCTCCATCAGTCATAATATATCTAGGTACTCCAAATCTAGGAAAAATAATATCTAAGAGCATTCTTAAAGAGGTCTCACCATCAGCACTTTTTGTAGGTATAGCTTCCACCCATTTAGTAACATAATCAACAGCAACAAGTATATGAGTGTTACCTTCCGAAGACGGAAAAGGTCCCATGAAGTCAAATCCCCAACAATCAAATGGTTCAATAATAAGAGTATAATTCATAGGCATTTCATTGCGTCTGGAGATATTACCAACCCTTTGGCATTCATCACAAGATAAAATAAACTTTCTCGCATCCTTGAAGAGAGTTGGCCAATAAAAACCTGATTGTAAAACCTTTTGCGCGGTTCTTTCTCGGCGTGATGTCCTCCATAAGCACTACCATGACATTTACTCAATATTTCTTGTTGTTCATACTCAGGAACACATCTTCGCATAATACCATCCACTCCTTCTTTATATAAGTGTGGGTCATCCCAAAATAATGCCTCAAGTCATAAAAGAATTTCCTCCTTTGCTGAGCTGAAAAGGTTGGAGGCAAGTACTTGGAAACAATAAAGTTAGCATAATCAGCATACCAAGGACTGTCTCGCGAGCTCACCTTTATTACAGCCAATTGTTCATTTGGAAAACTATCATTAACAGGAACAGGATCATAAGCAATATTTTCCAATCTAGACAAATTATCAGCAACAGGATTATCAGCACCTTTCCTATCTACAATATGTAAATCAAATTCTTGCAAAAGAAGTACCCATCTAATAAGCCTCGGCTTAGCATCTTTCTTTGTCATTAGGTATCTAATTGCAGCATGATCAGTATGAATAGTAACTTTTGAATCAACAATATAAGATCTAAATTTATCACAAGCAAAGACTACAGCTAATAATTCTTTTTCAGTTGTAGCATAATTTCTTTGAGCAGCATCAAGAGTTTTACTAGCATAATGAATAACATTCAGTTTTTTATCTACTCGCTGTCCAAGAACAGCGCCTACAGCAAAATCACTAGCATCACACATAATTTCAAAGGGTAAGTTCCAATCAGGGGGTTCAACTATAGGAGCAGTTGTTAAGGCTTTCTTAAGAGTTTCAAAAGCTTCCTTACAATCGTCATCAAAAACAAATGGTACATCTTTTTGAAGAAGATTAGTAAGAGGCTTTGAAATCTTGGAGAAATCTTTAATAAA
Organism: Lolium multiflorum; assembly: GCA_030979885.1. Classification (NCBI taxonomy): domain Eukaryota; kingdom Viridiplantae; phylum Streptophyta; class Magnoliopsida; order Poales; family Poaceae; genus Lolium; species Lolium multiflorum. The sequence continues at coordinate 249,499,416 of CM061752.1, read as the reverse complement.
TCTCCTATAAAACCCAGCATGACCAAGAACACTACGAATACCTTTAACATCCCTGGATAGGGCATCTTCTCAATTGCTTCAACTTTAGCTCTATCAACTTCAATACCTCTCTCGAAATTTTATGTCCCAATACAATTCCTTCATTAACCATAAAGTGGCATTTCTCCCAATTAAGAACAAGGTTAGTTTCTTCACATCTCTGCAAAACTTTATCAAGGTTTCACAAGCAACTATCAAAAGAATTCCCATAGACGGAAAAATCATCCATGAATACCTCTACAATACTTTCACAAAAACCATGAAAAATAGCAGACATGCATCTTTGAAAAGTAGCAGGAGCATTACATAAACCAAAAGGCATGCGTCTATAAGCATAAGTTCCATAAGGACAAGTAAAGGTGGTTTTCTCTTGATCTTTAGCTTTAACAGCAATTTGTGAAAACCCAGAATAACCATCAAGAAAGCAAAAATGAGTATTTTTAGACAATCTTTCTAGCATTTGATCAATAAATGGTAAAGGGTAATGATCTTTCTTAGTAACTTTATTAACTTTTCGAAAATCAATGCACATTCTATACCCTACAACTACTCTTTGAGGAATGAGCTCATCATTATCATTAGGCACAACATACCTCCTTTCTTGGGAACGCAATGCACAGGACTAACCCATCTACTATCAGCAATAGGATATATAATACCAGCTTCAAGAAGTCGTAATACCTCATTCCTTACCACTTCCTTCATCTTCGGAATTAGACGACGCTGAGGTTCAACAACAGGCTTTGCATCATCTTCCATATTAATAGCATGTTGGCATATAGACGGAGAAATCCCCTTCAAATCATCAAGAGTGTAGCCAATAGCGCCTCGATGCTTCTTCAATATTTCCAATAACCTTTCTTCCTCAATCTCTGAAAGCTTAGAACTAATAATAACAGGATATATTTTCTTATCATCAATATGAGCATATTTAAGATTATCAGGTAAAGGCTTTAAATCAAAAACAGGATCTTCCTTTGGTGGCGGTGTTGTACCCAAATCTTCCACCGGTAAATCATGCTTGAGAATAGGTTGGCGAAGAAAAATTTCCTCAAGCTCATCTCTTTCTTTCCTAAAAATTTCGCTCTCGCTATCCTCCAAATGTTGCTGCAAAGGATTATTAGGAACAAGAACAATAGATGCACATTGCTCCATTTTAAAATCATTACTAGGCAAATCAGCTTTATAAGGAGTTTTAGTAAATTTAGAGAAGTTAAACTCATAAGATTCACCAGCAAATTTAGTCAAAATTTTCTCTTTCTTGCAATCTATAATAGCTCCACAAGTATTTAGAAAAGGTCTACCAAAAATAATAGGACAATAATCACTAGCAGCAGAACCAAGTACCAAAAAGTCAGCAGGATATTTAATCTTACCGCATAAAACTTCCACATCTCGAACAATACCAATTGGAGAAATAGTTTCTCTATTAGCCAGCTGAATAACCACATCAATATCTTCAAGTTCACAAGAATCAATTTCGTGCATAATCTCCGTGTAAAGCTCATACGGAATAGCACTAACACTTGCACCAATATCACATAATCCATAATAACAATGATCACCAATTTTAACAGATAGCATAGGAACACTAGCTTGTTTGGGTTTATTAGGATGTGAGACAATATTAGAAGCATCTTCACAGAAAATAATATGACCATCCTCCACATTTTCAGTCACAAGATCTTTAACTATTGCAACAGCAGGTTCAACTTTTATTTGTTCTTCAGGTTCTATAGGTTTCTTTTCACTTTTATGAACCGCACTATTTATAACAGAGTACTCCTTCATTTTAGCAGGGAAAGGAGTTTTTTCAATATAAACTTCAGGAATAACATGATCAGCAGTTTCAACTACAACGCATTTATTAATAGATGAATCAATTTTATCTTTATACGGTTCATGATACTTATCAAAATTCTTCTTTGGCAATTCATAATGAGAGGCAAAAGCTTTATAAAGATTTACAGCAACTTGAGAATCAAGACCATATATAGCACTCATATTACGAAATTTATCAGTATCCATAAAAGCTTCAATGCATTTATAATCATAAATTATACCTGATTCTCTATCCTTGTCGTTCTCCCAACCTTCAGTATTTTCTTGGATCCGATCAAGAAGGTCCCTTTTAAACTCTTCTTTGTTGCGTGTAAATGATCCAGAACAAGAAGTATCCAGCAAGGTCTTGTCTTGAAAAGAAAGTCTTGCATAGAAATTATCAATAATAACATTACCAGGAAGCTCATGAATGGGGCATTTGAGCATTAAAGACTTCAATCTCCCCCAAGCTTGGGCGATGCTCTCTCCATCATGAGGCCAAAAATTATATATGCGATTCCGATCCTTATGAATTTCACTTGGAGGATAGAACTTAGAATAAAACCGGGGCACAATATCATTCCATTCAAGAGAATCCCCATTATCCAATAATTTATACCAATGCGCCGCTTTACCGGACAGCGACAAAGAGAATAGTTTCTTCCTCACTTCATCCATAGCAATACCTGCACATTTGAATAACCCGCATAATTCATGCAAAAACAGTAAATGATCACCGGGATGGACAGTTCCATCCCCTTCATAGCGGTTATCCATAACACGTTCAATAATTTTCATAGGTATTTTATATGGTATTACTTCCTCACCTGGCGCCTCATCCACTACCGTTGCAGTAGTAGTAGATTTCCCAAATAGAAATTGAAGAGAAGATCTCTCCATAATGACTTATAGCAGCAGGCAGAAATAAAATCAGCACAACAGTAAAGGTTTTCCTTACCAATTCCACTTACCAATAGCGCTTCACTCCCCGGCAACGGCGCCAGAAAATAGTCTTGATGACCCACAAGTATAGGGGTGTATCGTAGTATCTTCGATAAGTAAGAATGTCGATCCCAACGAGGAGCAGAAGGTGTTGACAAGCAGTTTCGATGAAGGATTCACTGTAAATGCTCACAGACAAGTATTCAGGGGGTTTTGATGTAACAGTTGAATAAAGTACGAGTATGTAAAGTGCGAGAGTAATAATTGCAGCGAGTGGCCCAATCCTTTTTAGCACAAAGGACAAGCCGGTTTGTTTACTTATAATGACCAAACGTTCTCGAGGACACACGGGATTTTAGTCTAGTGCTTTCGCTACATACGGCTAAATAATCTTCATTGTTGTGATAAGTGTTGTGTGGGTGAACCTATGCTAATGTACCGCCCTTCCTAGGACTAATACATACTTGTGATTATACCCCTTGCAAGCATCCGCAACTACAAGAAAGTAATTAAGAATTAAATCTAACCACAGCCTTAAACTCTGAGATCCTGCGATCCCTCCTGCATCGATATACCAACGGGGGTTTAGGTTTCTGTCACTCCGGCAACCCCGCAATTGGCAAACGAGTACAAGATGCATTCCCCTAGGCCCATAAATGGTGAAGTGTCATGTAGTCGACGTTCACATGACACCACTAGAAGAATAACACCACAACTTAAATATCACACCATTGAATATTACTCAACCATAGTTCACTACTAACATTTAGACTTCACCCATGTCCTCAAGAACTAAACGAACTACTCACGAGACATCATACGGAACATGATCAGAGGTGATATGATGATGAATAACAATCTGAACATAAACTTGGTTCAATGGTTTCACTCAATAGCATCAACAACAAGTAGGAATCGATACCGGGAGAGTTTCCCCTATCAAACAATCAAGATCAAACCCAAATTGCTACGGCGGTGGCGGTGTCCAGCGGTGATGACGGCGGTGATGATGGTGGAGATGATGATGATGGTGATGGCGATGATGTCCAGCTCGATGACGGTGTCGATGGCGTCGATTTCCCCCTCCCGGAGGGAATTTCCCCGGCGGATTCCTGCCCGCCGGAGAGCTCTTTTCTCTCTGGTGTTCTCCGCCCCGCAGAGGCGGCTGTAACTCTTCGCGAGGTACCCTCTGTGGCTTAGGTCTTCGGGACGAAGGGTTTGGCGAAGAAAAGGAGGCGAAAAGGGTCGTGGGCCCCCCAGACCACAGGCCGGCGCGGCCAGGGCCTGGGCCGCGCCGCCCTAGGGTGTGGGCCCACCCTGGCTCCTCCTGGCTCCTCCTTCTGGCTTCCTTCGTCATCTTGAAAAATAGGATTTTTGGTATAATTTCCTTCCGTAGTTGATCTTCCGAAATATTGCGTTCTGACGGTGCTTTTTCCAGCAGAATCCTGGCTCCGGTGTTCGATCCTTCAATAATGATGAAACATGCAAAATAGATGAAATAACATAAGTATTGTGTCCCAATATGAAATATATCAATGAATAACAGCAAATTATGATATAAAATAGTGATGCAAATTGGACGTATCACGACGTTACGCCAGCGAACCCAGACACGAACCAGCACCACCGTAGCAAGCACCTGAGGCGACGACACGAGTACTGCGAGCAGCACCCGCGCCAGGTCAACCCCAGGCGCGTACCCATCGTCGGCAAGGACGAGAGCTCGCCGGAGTTCGTCGAGGCGATTCTTCCCGAGATCCAGAACGGAGGCGATTCGCCAGGAGAGGAAGAGAAGGGGAAAACTACGCGGACAGATCGATAGATCTGCACGCGGCGGTTCAGGTTCGGTAGGTGGCTACGGCGGAGGAGCACGGCGATGGCCGGAGCGAGGCGGCGGCCATGGCGGCGACGCCATCGCCAGGGCGTCGCGAGAGAGGCTAGGGTTAGAGACGAAAAGCGAGAGAGGGCCGAGTGAGTGAGAGCGGTGGGCCGTTCGGCTCCACCGAGCCGCTATGGGGCAAGCCTTAGTGGGCTGTCCCATGGGCTTAGGTTATTGGGCTGGGCCCAATATGGGTCCAGGGGGTATTTTGGTCTTTTAACATTTAATAAAAGGCCAGAACTTTACCAAATTTTAATAAATCAAATACAACTCTAAAAATCCATTAAAAATTGGATTGATGAATGAAAAATAAATCTTAACAAGAATAAAATATGAAATGAATTTATGAGACAAATTCAAAATTATGAATTTTAAGAATTTAAATAATAACTTGGAATTTTAAACTATTATTTCCTTGTAATTAAAATTCAAGGAAAAATCTCAAATAAGTTCAAATACTTATTTTCAAACATTTCAAAATGAAATTCTATTATTCCAAGTCATTTCTTTTGAAAAAGGGTATTTTTCCCAGAAAAATACTATACTCCTTTTTATTCCAAAAACTATAGAGGTAACTCTATAATTTTCAATTATTTTTGGAATGATTAAGGGAATTACCAAGTAAATAGTTTTACTTTGAATTGTTGTACTTTGTGTGAATTAAAATGGTTTATACTTTTAAATCAATTGTAAATTACCGTCAAAGACATAAATCTTAAATGCAACCCTAAATTGATATAACTCAACGGGGTAAAGGGATTCAACATAAAATAATACATCCATGATTGCATTATTTGGATTTTATAACATTGTCCTTACCGGACAATGATGCTTCTTACAGAACCCGATGTCCACGCCTCCTTTTTAACTGTTGGGCCTCCAAGAGAGGTTTGTAGAACAACAGCAAGTTTTCCCTTAAGTGGATCACCCAAGGTTTATCGAACTCGGGGAGGAAGAGGTCAAAGATATCCCTCTCATGCAACCCTGCAACCACAAAGCAAGAAGTCTCTTGTGTCCCCAACACACCTAATAGGTGCACTAGTTCGGCGAAGAGATAGTGAAATACATGTGGTATGAATATATATGAGCAATGGCAACGGCACCAGAAAAGTGCTTTGCCCAGGACAAGACACAAGCACTAGTAACGCAGCAGTAGTAACGCAGAAAAAAGTAAACAAGCGGCGATAAGATTTAGGAACAAGGCCTAGGGATCATACTTTCACTAGTGGACACTCTCAACATTGATCGCATAATAAATAACTCTTTCTCATATGTGCTACATACACTCTTTTGTTGGATGATGAACACATTGCGTAGGATTACACGAACCCTCAATGCCGGAGTTAACAAGCTCCACAATTCAATGTTCATATTTAAATAACCTTAGAGCATAATAGATCATTGCAAAATAAACCAAGAACTAACATAGTGCACACACTGTCCACATTACACTATGAAGGAGGAATAGATCACATCAATACTATCATAATAATAATTAACTCCACAATCTACAAGAGATCATGATCATAGCCTACGACAAGAACCACATGGTGCACACACTAGTCACCTTTACACCATGCAGGAGGAATAGACTACTTTAATAACATCACATGAGTAGCACACAACTAGTAGCGATACAAAGCTCATATGAATCTCAATCATGTAAAGCAGCTCATGAGATCATTGTATTGAAGTACATAGGAGAGAGATTAACCACATAGCTACCGGTACAGCCCCGAGCCTCGATGGAGAACTACTCCCTCCTCATGGGAGCAACGGGTGATGAAGATGGCGGTGGAGATGGCAGCGGTGTCGATGGAGAAGGCACTTCCCCGTCCCGGCGGCGTGCCGGAACAGAGACTCCTGTCCCCCAGATCTTGGCTTCGCGATGGCGGCGGCTCTGGAAGGTTTCTCATACCGTGGCTTTTTCGTGTCGAGGTTTTAGGTCGAGGGGGCTTAAATAGGCGAAGAGGCGGCGTCAGGAGGTCAACGGGGCGACGACACTATAGAGGGGCGTGGGCCCCCCCTTGGCTGCGCCGGCCTATGGTTTGGTGGCCTGTGCCCCTCCGCGCTCTCGGTGTTCGGATGCTTCCGGGATTCTAAGATCTTTGGCGTTGATTTCGTCCGATTCCGAGAATATTTCTTTACTAGGATTTCGAAACCAAAAACAATAGAAACAAAGAATCGGCACTTCGCATCTCGTCAATAGGTTAGTTCCAGAAAATGCATAAATATGACATAAAGTATGTATAAAACATTTAGATATCATCAATAATGTGGCATGGAACATAAGAAATTATCGATACGTCGGAGACGTATCAGCATCCCCAAGCTTAGTTTCTGCTCGTCCCGAGCAGGTAAAACGATAACAAAGATAATTTCGGAGTGACATGCCATCATAAACTTGATCATATTGTAAACATATGTAATGAATGCAGCGATCAAAACAATGTATATGACATGAGTAAACAAGTGAATCATAAAGCAAAGACTTTTCATGAATAGCACTTCAAGACAAGCATCAATAAGTCTTGCATAAGAGTTAATTCATAAAGCAATAATTCAAAGTAGAGGCATTGAAGCAACACAAAGGAAGATGAAGTTTTAGCGGTTGCTTTCAACTTATAACATGTATATCTCATGGATAATTGTCAATGCAAAGCAATATAATAAGTGCAATATGCAAGTATGTAGGAATCAATGCACAGTTCACACAAGTGTTTGCTTCTAGGATAGAGAGAAATGGGTAAACTGACTCAACACTGAAAGTAAAAGAATGGTCCTTCAAAGAGGAAAGCATCGATTGCTATATTTGTGCTAGAGCTTTTATTTTGAAAACATGAAACAATTTTGTCAACGGTAGTAATAAAGCATATGAGTTATGTAAATTATATCTTACAAGTTGCAAGCCTCATGCATAGTATACTAATAGTGCCCGCACCTTGTCCTAATTAGCTTGGACTACCGGATCATCGCAATACACATGTTTTAACCAAGTGTCACAATGGGGTACCTCCATGCCGCCTGTACAAAGGTCTAAGGAGAAAGCTCGCATTTTGGATTTCTCGCTTTTGATTATTCTCAACTTAGACATCCATACCGGGACAACATGGACAACAGATAATGGACTCCTCTTTAATGCATAAGCATGTGGCAACAATTATTATTCTCATATGAGATTGAGGATATATGTCCAAAACTGAAACTTTCACCATGATTCATGGCTTTAGTTAGCGGCCCAATGTTCTTCTCTAACAATATGTATGCTCCAACCATTAAGGTGGTAGATCTCTCTTACTTCAGACAAGACGGACATGCATAGCAACTCACATGATATTCAACAAAGAATAGTTGATGGCGTCCCCAGGAACATGGTTATCGCACAACAAGCAACTTAATAAGAGATAAAGTGCATAAGTACATATTCAATACCACAATAGTTTTTTAAGGCTATTTTGTCCCATGAGCTATATATTGCAAAGGTGAATGATGGAAATTTAAAGGTAGCACTCAAGCAATTTACTTTGGAATGGTGGAGAAATACCATGTAGTAGGTAGGTATGGTGGACACAAATGGCATAGTGGTTGGCTCAAGGATTTTGGATGCATGAGAAGTATTCCTTCTCGATACAAGGCTTAGGCTAGCAAGGTTATTTGAAACAAACACAAGGATGAACCGGTGCAGCAAAACTCACATAAAAGACATATTGTAAACATTATAAGACTCTACACCGTCTTCCTTGTTGTTCAAACTCAATACTAGAAATTATCTAGACTTTAGAGAGACCAAATATGCAAACCAAATTTTAGCAAGCTCTATGTATTTCTTCATTAATGGGTGCAAAGTATATGATGCAAGAGCTTAAACATGAGCACAACAATTGCCAAGTATCAAATTATCCAAGACATTCTACCAATTACTACATGTATCATTTTCCAATTCCAACCATATAATAATTTAACGAAGAAGAAACTTCGCCATGAATATTATGAGTAAAGCCTAAGGACATACTTGTCCATATGCTACAGCGGAGCGTGTCTCTCTCCCACACAATGAATGCTAGGATCCATTTATTCAAACAAAAAGAAAAACAAAAACAAACCGACGCTCCAAGCAAAGCACATATATAAGATGTGACGGAATAAAAATATAGTTTCAGGGGAGGAACCTGATAATGTTGTCGATGAAGAAGGGGATGCCTTGGGCATCCCCAAGCTTAGACGCTTGAGTCTTCTTGATATATGCAGGGGTGAACCACCGGCATCCCCAAGCTTAGACTTTTCACTCTTCTTGATCATAGTATATCATCCTCCTCTCTTGACCCTTGAAAACTTCCTCCACACCAAACTCAAAGCAACTCATTAGAGGGTTAGTGCATAATCAAAAACTCACATGTTCAGAGGTGACACAATCATTCTTAACACTTCTGGACATTGCCCAAAGCTACTGGAAGTTAATGGAACAAAGAAATCCATCCCACATAGCAAAAGAGGCAATGCGAAATAAAAGGCAGAATCTGTCAAAACTGAACAGTCCGTAAATACGAATTTTAAAATGGCACCATACTTGCTCATATGAAAATGCCCAAATTGAATGAAAGTTGCGTACATATCTGAGGATCACTCACGTAAATTGGCATAATTTTCGGAGTTACCTACAGAGAATTAGGCCCAGATTCGTGACAGCAAAGAAATCTGTTTCTGCGCAGTAATCCAAATCTAGTATGAACCTTACTATCAACGACTTTACTTGGCACAACAAAACACAAAACTAAGATAAGGAGAGGTTGCTACAGTAGTAAACAACTTCCAAGACACAAATATAAAACAAAGTACTGTAGCAAAATAACACATGGGTTATCTCCCAAGAAGTTCTTTCTTTATAGCCGTTAAGATGGGCTCAGCAGTTTTAATGATGCACTCGCAACAAATAGTATTTGAAGCAAAAGAGAGCATCAAGAGGCAAATTCAAAACACATTTAAGTCTAACATGCTTCCTATGCATAGGAATCTTGTAAATAAACAAGTTCATGAAGAGCAAAGTAACAAGCATAGGAAGATAAAACAAGTATAGCTTCAAAAATTTCAGCACATAGAGAGGTATTTTAGTAACATGAAAATTTCTACAACCATATTTTCCTCTCTCATAATAACTTTCAGTAGCATCATGAGCAAACTCAACAATATAACTATCACATAAAGCATTCTTATCATGAGTCTCATGCATAAAATTATTACTCTCCACATAAGCATAATAAATTTTATTAGTTGTTATGGGAGCAAATTCAACAAAGTAGCTATCATTATTATTCCCATCAAGTGTTGGAGGCATAGTATAATCACAACAAAATTTACTCTCCATAGTAGGTGGCACCAAAAGACCACTATCATTATAATCATCATATATGGGAGGCAAAGTATCATCAAAGAAAATTTTCTCCTCAATGCTTGGGGGACTAAAAAGATCATGAAAACCAGCTTCCCCAAGCTTAGAACTTTCTATATCATTATCAACAATGGTGTTCAAAGCGTTCATACTAATATTACTACCAACATGCAAATAAGATTCCATAGGTTTTTTAATTTTCGCATCAAACAATCCATGTTTTAAATCAGGAAATAGAATAAGAAGCTCATTCTTATCCATTATGCCAAACTAGTGTAAACAAGAAACAAAAAGATGCAATTGCAGGATCTAAAGGAAATAGCTTAGTACTTACAATGGCGAAAATAGCTTAGTAGCCGAGATCCGGAGTGTGAGTACCTTTTACCTTTCCTCCCCAACGGCGCCAAAAATAGCTTGATGTCTACGCACCCTCCTTTTCCGTAGAAGTGTTGGGCCTCCAAGAGCAGAGGTTTGTAGAACAACAGAAGTTTTCCTTAAGTGGATCACCCAAGGTTTATCGAACTCAGGGAGGAAGAGGTCAAAGATATCCCTCTCATGCAACCCCGCAACCACAAAGCAAGAAGTCTCTTGTGTCCCCAACACACCTAATAGGTGCACTAGTTCGGCGAAGAGATAGTGAAATACAGGTATGAATATATATGAGCAATGGCAACGGCACCAGAAAAGTGCTTTGCCCAGACATTAAACAAGCAGAGTAACGCAGCAGTAGTAACGTAGTAAAACAAGTAAACAAGCAGCGATAGCGTATTTAGGAACAAGGCCTAGGGATCATACTTTCACTAGTGGACACTCTCAACATTGATCGCATAATAAATAACTCTTTCTCATATGTGCTACATACACTCTTTTGTTGGATGATGAACACATTGCGTAGGATTACACGAACCCTCAATGCCGGAGTTAACAAGCTCCACAATTCAATGTTCATATTTAAATAACCTTAGAGCATAATAGATCATTGCAAAATAAACCAAGAACTAACATAGTGCACACACTGTCCACATTACACTATGAAGGAGGAATAGATCACATCAATACTATCATAATAATAATTAACTCCACAATCTACAAGAGATCATGATCATAGCCTACGACAAGAACCACATGGTGCACACACTAGTCACCTTTACACCATGCAGGAGGAATAGACTACTTTAATAACATCACATGAGTAGCACACAACTAGTAGCGATACAAAGCTCATATGAATCTCAATCATGTAAAGCAGCTTATGAGATCATTGTATTGAAGTACATAGGAGAGAGATTAACCACATAGCTACCGGTACAGCCCCGAGCCTCGATGGAGAACTACTCCCTCCTCATGGGAGCAGCAGCGGTGATGAAGATGGCGGTGGAGATGGCAGCGGTGTCGATGGAGAAGCCTTCCGGGCACTTCCCCGTCCGGCGGCGTGCCGGAACAGACCTCCTCCCCAGATCTTGGCTTTGCGATGGTGGCAGCTCTGGAAGGTTTCTCGTACCGTGGCTTTTTCGTGTCGAGGTTTTAGGTCGAGGGGGCTTAAATAGGCGAAGAGGCGGCGTCAGGAGGTCAACGGGGCGACGACACTATAGGGGGGCGCGGGCCCCCCTTGGCCGCGCCGACCTATGGTTTGGTGGGCCTGTGCCCCCCCTCTGGCGGCTCTCGGGTGTTCTGGATGCTTCCGGGGATTCTAAGATCTTTGGCGTTGATTTCGTCCGATTCCGAGAATATTTCTTTACTAGGATTTCTGAAACCAAAAACAGCGGAAAACAACAACTGGCACTTCGGCATCTCGTCAATAGGTTAGTTCCAGAAAATGCATAAATATGACATAAAGTATGTATAAAACATGTAGATATCATCAATAATGTGGCATGGAACATAAGAAATTATCGATACGTCGGAGACGTATCAAACCCGAGGTCCAGGTTCCATCAACTGCATTGAACTGCACTATCTCGCAGTCCACAGGCAAGTTCACCCTTGCTCATGTCAACTTGAATATTTTCTACTACTTTAATGCAAAGCTATATACTTATCATTCCTGCATCGCAAATAAAATGTTACTTTCCAACTATGAATATGACTATGTGGCTGGCAATGGAACCATGGTATGTGTTGATATGGTGGAGGTTCCATTGCAATGGGTTATATCACCCTAGGATTAAATTACCAATGCCGTCCAGTGATTCTAGCGCCGTACAAATCGCGTTGACCATGAGATCTATAATGGCTCTGGGGAAGCCAGTCGTATCTTTTCCCTTCTGCACGCCAACGGATTGGTAGAGCCGGCGGGGTGTTGGAGGCACTGCCGTAGGTTGGGATGGCCTTTTAAATCCCCATCCATTAGTGATGATGGCTCTACGATCTATGAAGGATTGTCCGGAGTACACCATGAGTAAAGCCGTATTATCGGGGGAAGTCTACTGGAGGTGTACGGTTGGACAAAAGGGTGGGTTTGCAGTCGCGGAGAAGGCTGTGTGGGCTTGGATCTTTATACCTGGCCTCACACCAAAGGAAGTGTGAACGGGGGCAAGTCCGGATGGCAAAAAGGGTGAGATCTCTTGTGGGAAAAGTAACGCACCTCCAGAGTGTATCAAATTGTGGCTGTCACTCCTTGTTCCGGGAAGGAATGCGAACGCGGCAGGAAAGGAACTCCGTGAAGTTCTAGTCAACCTGTGAAGACTGACGGGCATAGTTTTCATAATAAAAGCAACCTTTTGAAGAAATGTTTTCAAAACATGCATTGACCTGAGATTTCCTGATCAATGGTCGTAGCTAGTGCATCAAACACCTTTTGCTCTTTTAGAACTTGCTGAGTACCCCTGTACTCACTTTCTTTCGACACCCTTGCTAGACTGTGATCCGGAAGTGGAGGCTATCAACGATGGAGCACCAGAAGGAAGCTACGAGCTGGTCTACGAGGAACCTGATCTTACCGGAGGAGTTGAAGGAGTAGACTATGGGATAGTCTACGGACCCGATGACACGGAGGTGGAGGAGTAGTGATATACCTAGCATCATAGAGCCGAGCAGCGTAGAACTTACCTAAATAAGCTGTTGAGCTCTTTCATCTATAGTATGAGTTGTAATCGTACCTTAGTAGTATCTTAGGGTGTTCTCATAGGACCTGTGAGAATACCAACTTGTTAAGACAATGTTTGTAATAAAGTATGGAGTGTTATGACCTGCAATGTTTCTGTTGTACCACTCTGAGGGATATGGCAAATTGTGAAGAAGTCCCTTCGCAAAGATCATATCAACGACTTGTATACTACAACATGCAGTGGTATGCTGGGTCACCGCAGAAGCGCATTTTTCTCTGTCGCCGTAGTGGCTCTGCCAATGTTTCCTATAACATCGGCGGCGTTGTTATCTGCGTTCGCCCTGACGTTGAGTACTTTGACATTAAATTCCCCGACGAGTTCAAGGGTGGCGCAAAAATGGTTGTACATCCATGAGGAGAATCATGGCTCTCAAGACAACATCCTCCTTTTGATGGTGCAAAAAATCTGTCGCCGTCGTTCCTGGGACGCAGAGGCTAGCGACGAAGAAAAAGCGGCGACAGAAGCACTGATGACACGCATCCATCAGCTTCAAAATACCCGAGGACAAGAATTGTCAGGTATCCAAATCACGGCGTACTTCCTTAGGATTAGAGTGCAGCCTCTGCAAGCTCGCAAAAATCCCCTTTGGATGTATGCTGGCGATGAAGATGTGGATCGCCTGTCGACAGATTTATCGGTCAAGGACTTAGAAAAACTTGTCCGAAAGATCTCGTCGCTCAGCAAGAAGGACATCGTCCCGTCATCTTGCCGTGTGACGCCATATAGCGCCGCCAACGCGCTCCCGCAAGTAATATTTTTTTATCATCTTGTGATTCACGCACTCTTTTTCTCTTTCTCATTTGGTACTGTTACTTCTTTGACTGATGTTACTGATATAAATCTATGTCGATACTTTTTCTATCTTGTCCAGAACCATAAAACTGCGTCTCCTCTTCCTCCCCTTCCCGAAGGTGGGGAAGTCGAAGAACGGGCCGTTGTCACCGACGACAACCAGGGTACTTCTCGCCCTGAGAGTGAAATCGCGGGTTCTCAAAGATCCGCGGCATCCTCTGAAAAGGAGATTGAAACCGAGGCTACCGCATCGACACACTCTCCTCCCCCAGCTGCTTCTCCGAAGAACAAGAGAAAAAGGGGCGAGGTTGACGATTCCGACACCTCCAAAGCCGGCGCTTCGCGTGCCGAAAAAGTTGTTCCCGATACTAGAAGGAAAACTTTCAACCCTTACGAAGATGCTCTTGTCAGCTCGTAAAATTTTGCTACTTGGTTGCATGTTTCTCGATATTTTGTCTATTTTGTTTCTTATCTTGTCGCTTTATTTGCTGTAGTGGCGACGAGGATGAGAATACACCTATTGACGCGACTACTCGAACGAGCACGTCTCGTACTTTAGTTGTCTCTGAAGCTCAACCTGATGGGGACGAAACTTCGCCTCCTCAACAAGACACAGAGCATCCGACTCCAACTGCAAGCCCCGAGCCTCTTCACCAAAGAGAGCTAGGGTAGAACCAGCCACAGAACCTCTCCTGCTGGCTGGTAGTTCCATAACTCCTTCATTGGATGACGTAAGTTTTTCACTCTTCTTTTTTCCGAACATTTTAATTTTTGTCGACTCCCCTTTGTTTCTTGCTTAAGTCCTGTCGAGCTTTTCCTTCCTATATTGACTTTTCTTTTTCTTTTGGTTTTCTCTTCAGCCTTTGATGAAGGAGTTTATTCGCCTCGGTACCCAATTCGTCGGGTACCGTGACCATGCCAAGAAGCTTGAAGGTACCTTTTTATCTGCTTCCTTTGCGAAACATACACCACTTTTTTGTCATAACTTTTTACTGTCGTTGATTATGCAGAAAATCTTGCGGAATCCAACAAACGTGCTGACGCTCTTGCTATCAAGTTAGAGCAAAGCGAAAAAGCTCGCCGGAAAGCTGAAGCAGATGCTGCCGCCGTCGAAGATCTTCAAAAAAGACTTCACGACGCGGAAACTTCTTTGAGCGAAAATATAACTCAGCAATCTGCTCGTGAGACAGAAATTGTTGCTCGCTTGGAGTCGCAAAGTCGTCGTTTTGTTAGTAAGTACTCATATCTCTTTTTTATTTTTTTGGATCATCGAATTCTTCTTGCATCACTTCTGACAAACTTTTTTGCGACTCACTTAGGGAGGACGCAGCAAGATTATGAACTGGATAACCCTGAGGGTGATTGCCTTCTCGGCACTCTCTCCCTCCTTGAAATCCATGGAGATGAGGCGCGTGAAGGTCTTTCCGAAGCCAGAGCAGGCCTGTCGCAGCTATTTCCTTACTTCTTCCCGAAGAAGGAAGAACCCACGCCTTTCTGATCTCGCCAAATGCTTCAATTCTCAAGAAGATCTTGGGCTCAAGCTTCGGCAAGAAGGTTTGAAAGTTGGCGTTGAAGGCACTATTGCTTTGGTCGCCGACAGCCAACAAGATATCGACTGGGCAAGAGTTGGCGACGTAAAGGAGATGGAGACGAAGAAATGGCAGTCGCTGATTAAGGCTGCCAAGCCAAATTCAAAGAAAATCCTCGCCTATCTTGGATGCAAGCCAACTCCCGCTCCTAGTTCATCGAAGCCGGAGGTCAAGTAGACCATCTTGTCTTCTTTTTTACTTCTCTTTTGATGCTGTCGCCATAGTAGCTTTTGGCGACAACTGCCTCAGTAGTTCATTAGGGACCCTCCTTTTGTAATAGCCATGTACATATTTTGAAAATCAATGGAAGTCTATCTTTGCTTGATGATTGATGTCGAACCTTTTCTTTAGTTGATATTTGATAACTATACTTCAACTCATCGTCCCGCGATACTTTGCCTCGCTTCCTCGTACCCGAAGAAAATATCTGTCGGTGATGACTTTATTGGAGATTCCTCGTGTAAGGATTCCACAAGATTTGAGAGATCTTCGCCAATAGCTGCGCTCGAAGAAGCAAGCACTTGTAATAATGGAGCAGTCTCGTAAATCGTTGGAGAGGGAAAAGATTGCGCTTCAGCAAGCCCAGGATGCTATAGCTGTAAAAGAGGACGCAGTTGCTGCAGCTGCCGAAGCTTCTCGACGAGAGAATTTCATGCTTGAGCTAATGCTTGATTCCAGCTTGGATATGGTGGGTATACTTCATTCACTTGACCATAATTATCTTTATTCCCCATGTTTTTCCTTCCTTTCTGATTCTTCCGCTGAAAACATGTTCTTTTTTGGATACCGCTGCCGAGGATCAACGTGTTGAAGCTCGATCCAATGTGCTTCTCAGACTTGCCGAAGAGCATGGTTCCAACTTTTGGGTTAGGCCTGAACGTACCCGCCAAATCGTCAGATTTCAAGATCGTGCGAGTCAGGTCCGTGAT
Organism: Lolium multiflorum; assembly: GCA_030979885.1. Lineage (NCBI taxonomy): Eukaryota > Viridiplantae > Streptophyta > Magnoliopsida > Poales > Poaceae > Lolium > Lolium multiflorum. Next base: position 249,482,932 of record CM061752.1, on the reverse strand, counting down.
TTTCTCGACTTCTGTACAAGGACATTGTCCTTAGTTTACAGCACCATTTTCCCACGCAATAAGATGCCAGAGACCCTTCCTGCTTTGATGGATAAATTTCGCGATGCACCTCGAATCCATGGATTTGTGCGGGCCCAACTATCTGCTGGCGCCAGATTTGCTATGATGATGATAAAAATCTGCTGTCCCAAGTTTGACATGAGTTAAATTGTTACCAAGTGCTTGTCCAAGATGGCGAAAAGGAAAAGGAACGTTGGCAAAATTGATGATATTGTGACCCCTGTAGCAGAAGATATGATGGATGAACTTCTTCGGATGGACGCTGAGTTCTTCGTGAAGGGCAGCTATGCTGAACATAGTACTCGTACTGCAAATAATGAACGGATGACCATAGATGATATACTAGGCAGCAATTGAGAGTTTCTCTTTTAGCTTGTCGAATTTTTCCAGGAACTGCATCTTTTATGTTGTGAACATAATCTATATTGTAAAGCCGCTAATATTTTTATTTTTCCTCATCAAGCCCCCGAGCGTTTTTGGCGATTTTCTCTATTGTGTATGCGAGGTTGAACCAAGGCAAGATAAATTATATACTATGTTTAAGGGTATTAGCCCCCGAGCTTTTTGTTGATCACTATTTTGTACCGTTTTTTTATTTGGCGAGATGCTTTGCACCAAGGCGAAATATTTTTTGCATGTTGTATTTCGTCGGCGTTGTATATATATATATATATTGTGACTTCTGGGCGCAAGTCCCCGAGCATGTCGAAGGAAAAGATGTATATTTCCACTATCTTTATTATATTGCAACACCGCGAGTCCGCCTCATTAAAAACCTTTCCCGGCCCCACTCGGTGCCCCGAAAAGGAAAAGAGTGCGTCTAAAAACTCGCGGGCGTTTCAGTACATTGTAGTTTTACAAGGAGGACTATATTTCGACTCTAGGCGTAGAAACGCCTGAGGTGTGCCACGTTCCAAGGATTTGGCTCGAAAGCTCCTGACTTCTTGTCATTTATCCTGTATGCGCCTCCCTCGATTAATTCTGTGATGATGTAAGGTCAAAGCCACGACGACTCGAGTTTTTCATGACTTTTTTGATTGAGCCGCAGAACTAAGTCTCCAACCTGAAAAGATCTCGGTCGCAAACGTCGACTGTGGTAGTTTTTCAGATCTTGCTGGTACTTAGCGACTCGTGATAACACTTCGTCTCGAGCTTTGTCGAGTGCGTTGACATCGTCTTCCAATGCTTTTCTGGAAGCTTCTTCGTTGTATTCCGTGACTCTCGGAGAGTCATGCTCTATTTCTATCGGCAGATGCCTCTGCTCCCATGGACCAAAAAACGGAGTCTCCCCGTGTCGCTGTATTTGGTGTTGTTCGATACTCCATAACACACTTGGCAACTCTCGCCAAGTATGTCGAGCTTTTTCCAATGGTCCTAACAAACGCTTCTTGATACCATTGCAAATGATACCATTGGCTTTCTCAACTTGACCGTTGGTCTGCGTGTGCGCGACTGACGCGAAGTGTAATTTGATGCCCACCTCTGCACAGTATGCCTTGAATTCCTTGGATGTGAAATTACTGCCATTGTCCGTGACGATGCTATGAGGTACTCCAAACCGAAAGACAATGCTTTTCACAAACTTGATTGCCGACGCGCCATCCGGTGAATTTATCGGCTTTGCTTCTATCCACTTGGTGAATTTGTCGACGGGACGAGCATATACTCGTATCCTCCCGGCGAGGCCTTGTGTATTTTTCCCACCATATCGAGACCCCATTGAGCAAAGGGCCAAGACATCTATTCGCATCAACTCGCCGCCGGAGAATGAGGCCTTGCGCACCGGCACGCGTCACAAGTTCGCACTATTTCCTTCGCATCCTCAATTGTCAACCAAGAAAATCCTGCTCGGAAACCTTGGCCGCGATAGCTCGGCTGCTTGCGTGATGACCGCATACTCCTTCGTATACTTCCTTCGTAATTACCCTTCCTTCTTCGGGTGTGACGCACCTTTCTAACACACCCGAAATACTTCGCTTGTACAATCCTCCTTTGACCACAGTGAAGGCTTTGGAACGTCAATAACTCGCCTTGCTTCAACTGGATCGTCGGGTATTGTTTTCCTTAGATGTATGATATGTAATCCTGCATCCATGGATTTGCACCATCATTACTAGTCCTTGTCTCTTCTTCGGTATCTTCCGTAGCTCCCGGGGTTTCTCATCCTTCTCCTTCTTTTTGGTTTCTTCGGCTTTGTAGATCTCTTTAACTCCTCCCAGAACAAGCCCGGTGGAATCGCGAGACACTGCGACCCAATGTTTGCAAGAACATCGGCTTCATCATTACTTAGCATGCTGATGTGATTTACCTCGCATCCGTCAAACAGCTCCACTGTTATACATTTCCTTGTATGCTATCATACTTTCATTGACTGCATCACATTGATTCATGACCTGCTGAGCCACCAATTGTGAGTCGCCAAAGATTTTTAGTCGGGTTGCACCACAAGCCTTTGCCATCTTCATCCCATGTATGAGAGCTTCGTACTCTGCCTCATTGTTAGACGCATTTGGAAACGTCATCCGTAAGACATACTTTAATTTGTCGCCTTCAGGTGATATCAGTATCACGCCTACTCAGCTCCCTCTAATCTCTTGGACCCGTCAAAGTTCATAGTCCAGGTTCTCGATAGATCGGGGTCCCGTGTTTTGCAGCTTCATCCACTCTGCGATGAAGTCCGGTAGAATTTGCGACTTTATTGCTTTTCTTTTTTCATACGTGATGTCCCGAGGGGAAAGCTCTATTCCCCAAAGGGAGACACGGCCCGTAGCTTCTGGATTGTTCAATATATTGGATAAAGGTGCCTAATTGACCACTATTATCGGATGCGCCGAAAATAGTGTCGCAACTTTCTTGATGTTGTAAACACTCCATATGCGAGCTTTTGGTACTGCGGGTACCGCTGTTTTGAAGGCGATAATACTTCACTGATGAAATATACTCGCCTCTGTACTCCATGAAGTTTTCCTTCTTCCTCTCTTTCAACTACAAGAGCTGTGCTGACCACCTGAGGTGTGGCTGCAATGTATAGCAAGAGGGATTCCTTTTCTTTAGGCGCCACCAAGATTGGTGGTGTCGAGATTGTGCGCTTAAGATCCTCGAAAGCTTTGTCCGCCTCTTCGTTCTCTCCTTGCTTAATCAAAGCGTAGAACGGCAATGCCTTCTCCTAGCCCGGCGACGACCGCTTAAGGCTGCGACTCGCCGATGTCTACGTTCCCTCCTTTCCAGACGTGTTGGGCCTCCAAGAGCAGAGGTTTGTAGAACAGCAGCAAGTTTTCCTTAAGTGGATTACCCAAGGTTTATCGAACTCATGGAGGAAGAGGTCAAAGATATCCCTCTCATGCAACCCCGCAACCACAAAGCAAGAAGTCTCTTGTGTCCCCAACACACCAAATAGGTGCACTAGTTCGGCGAAGAGATAGTGAAATACAGTGGTATGAATAAGTATGAGCAGTAGCAACGGTGCGAAAATAGCTTCGGCGTGTAGTTGATGGTGGTAGTATTGCAGAGTAGTAACACAGAAACAAGAAACAAGCAGTAGTAACGCAGCAGTATTAGGAACAAGGCCTAGGATTAGACTTTCACTAGTGGACACTCTCAACATTGATCACATAACAATAGATAAATGCATACTCTACACTTTTGTTGGATGATGAACGCATTGCGTAGGATTACACGAACCCTCAATGCCGGAGTTAACAAGCTCCACAATTTGTTCATATTTAAGTAACCCTTAGTGTAAGATAGATCAACAGATTAAACCAAGTACTAACATAGCATGCACACTGTCACCTTCATGCATATGTAGGAGGAATATATCACATCAATATTATCATAGCAATAGTTAACTTCGCAATCTACAAGAGATCATGATCATAGCATAAACCAAGTACTAACACGGTGCACACACTATCACCTTTACACACGTGCAGGAGGAATATAACTACTTTAATAACATTGCTAGAGTAGCACATAGATGAATAGTGATACAAAACTCATATGAATCTCAATCATGTAAAGCAGCTCATGAGATTATTGTATTGAGGTACATGGGAGAGATGAACCACATAGCTACCGGTACAGCCCCGAGCCTCGATGGAGAACTACCCCCTCCTCATGGGAGCAGCAGCGGTGATGAAGATGGCGGGTCGATGGAGAAGCCTTCCGGGGGCACTTCCCCGCTCCGGCAGCGTGCCGGAACAGAGACTCCTGTCCCCCAGATCTTGGCTTCGCGATGGCGGTGGCTCTGGGTTTCGTGGTTTCGTCGAACGCCCAGGGTTTTCGCCAGGAGGCTTTAAATAGACGAAGAGGCGATGCAGAGGGTCGAAGGGGTGGCCACACCATATGGCGGCGCGACCAGGGGGGCCGCGCGGCCTATGGTCCGGGGGCCCGTGCCCCCCGGTCCTTCTCGTGTGTTCTGGATGCTTCCGGTGAAAATAGGAACTCCGGGCGTTGATTTCGTCCGATTCCGAGAATATTTCGTTAGGATTTCTGAAACCAAAAACAGCAGAAAACAGGACCGGCACTTCGGCATCTTGTTAATAGGTTAGTTCCGTAAAATGCACGAATATGACATAAAGTGTGCATAAAACATGTAGATAACATCAATAATGTGGCATGGAACATAAGAAATTATCGATACGTCGGAGACGTATCACTCGCCCAGTCAACTGTTGTATTTTTTTCAACTTTGTTGGCTTCCTCATTGTTACTATGGCTTGGATTTTCTCTGGATTGGCCTCGCTCTTGCTGATACTAGGAACTCGAGAAGTTCTCCTGCAGGGACGCCGAAAGAACACTTCGTCGAGTTCAGCTTAAGGCAGAACTTATCAAGGTTGTCGAAAGTTTCCTTCAAATCTTCGATCAACGTTGTCCCCTTTTTTGATGTTATGACGACATCGTCAATGTACACTTGTACGTTTTTTCCGATCTGTGTTGCCAAGCATTTCTGCATCATCCGCTGATATGTTGCTCCCGCGTTTTTTAGACCGAAAGGCATAGTTCTGTAGCAGAACACGCCATAAGGTGTTATGAATTCTGTCTTGACTTCGTCGTCTTCTTTTAATCTGATCTCGTTATAACCAGGTAGCGTCCAGGAAGGAAAGACGTTCACATCCTGCCGTGGAGTCGATGATTTGATCGATCCTTGGGAGGGGAAAGTGATCCTTTGGACGGTGTTTATTGAGAACGTAGTCGACACACATGCGAAGGACTTTCGTGTTTTTTCGGGACCATCACTGGGTTAGCTACCCATGTGGCCTCTGTATGAGTTTTTGATAAAACCAGCTTCTCGAGTCGATCAATCTCTCGACAGCATGGATTTGCGGTTTGGTTCCGAAAACGCCGCAAAGGTTGTTTGATTGGTCTCGCTATTGGATCCAAGTTTAGGTGCTCGGCAAGTTCCCTGGGTACTCCTGGCATGTCAGCTGGACACCATGCGAAGATTTTCCAATGCTCATGGAGGAACTCGGCGAGCGCGCTTTCCTATGTGAGGTCCATGTCTCTGCAATGGACGTCGTTTCTTTGGATCTGTCGGGTGAATCTGCACCTCCTTGGAGTCCTTAGTAGTATTGAAGGTTGGCTCCCTGAGTGGCCTTCCTGTATCTGGCAACACATCATAATCAGTTGTGAGCCTTGACACCATATATTCTGCCTGCATCCCGAAAGTTTCTGACAGTCGATGAAAATCCTTGTCGCATTTATCAGCTAACACGAAACTTCCTTTGACTGTAATTGGTCCTTTAGGTCCAGGTAACCTCCACAACAGATACGTGTAGTGTGGTACCGCCATAAACCTAGCATATGCTGGTCGTCCCAACAAAGCGTGATATTGCGACGGGAAATCCACAACTTCGAACCCCAGCCTTTCTATCCTGTAGTTTTCTCGGTCCCAAACTGAACGTCGAGATTGATCCTTCCCAACGGATAACTCGGCTTCTCTGGTGTGATTCCATGGAAACGTGTGTCAGTTGGTTTTAGATTTGCCAGGGATATGTTCATCTTCCTTAGTGTATCCGCATACATAAGGTTTAAACTGCTACCTCCATCTATGAATACTTGAGATACGTCGAATCTTGCGATCACTGCTGGTAAGATAAGTGTTGACTGCCCTGGTCGAGGAACTTGTTGCGGGTGATCTGCGATTGTGAAGCCAATGTCCTGTCCCAACCAATTTAAGTACTCAATCGTTGGTGGAGGCATCTTCTCTGCCATGAACACTTGCCGCGAGATTACTTTCTGAGCCCTATTAGATGGCCTAGCTTTCTGAATCATCGAGACCGCGCCATTGGAGTTAGGATCAACATATGGAGGTGGGTGTGGTGTTGCCGCTATTCTGAGCTGGTGTCGATTTTCGTCCGTGATCGCGGGAGGAGGTGGTAGGTGGATCTCACTCCTGGGCCCCTGGGGGTTTCTATTTGTTGCTTGAGCGTTGGCTAGCCCTGCAACCCGCAACATTGCTTGAAAATTGCGACAATCCTTCTGCAGATGTCCTGACTGCCTCTTCCCATTATTGTCGAGATAGAAATGCATCTGGCATGGCGCGTTCATCATATCCTCGGGAGTTACAAAAGGTCTCTGAAACCTTGATCCACTATTTTGCCTGTTGTTCCGAGAATCATCTCTATTGTCGCCTCGCTGCTCGTTACTCCTTTGATATTCATCTCTATTGTTTCCTCCGGTGTTTCCCGAAATCCAGCCGATATTTGGCCAGAGCATCGTAACTCGAGAATTGTCGAGAAATCGTCTTCTATTTTGAAAGTTCCGACTACGGTCCTGTGTCGCTTATTGTGAACAACATCTTCTCCGTCTGCCCATCTGTTTGCTATCTCCATCAATGCTGACACTGTCCTTGGGTTGGTTCTCCCCAAGTCTTCGACAAAATCTCCTCGTCGAATTCCTGCCACGAACGCATCTATTGCTCTCTTGTAGGATATATTCTCTGCCGAGTTTTTGATGATGTTCCACCTTTGGATGTATTTTCTCATTGATTCATCATGCTTTTGTCGACACGATCTCAACTCTTCCAGTGATGCCGGTTTTTTGCAGGTTGATCTGAAGTTCTTGAAAAACACATCCTCAAAACTATCCCAGCTGTCGATGGATCCCAGAGGAAGTTTCTTGATCCAAGATCTTGCGGCTCCGCTCAAGTGTATTTGAATACTTTGCATGGCTATTGCCCTGGTGCCACCTATCAATTTCACCGTCTCAAGGTAATCGACTAGCCAATCCTCGGGATCTTGCAAGCCATCGAATTTTTTGAAACTGTCTGGTAACTTGAATCCTGACGGGACTCGAGTTTTTCGGACCCGTCGCGTAAACACGGGAGTCCACACATATCTTCTTCAGCAACTTCTGTGAATGCCAATGTTCCTCATCTTGTTGCGCTCTATCCACCCTGGCCTCGAGTCGCCGTATCTCCGACTCCACTTGCTCGGGATCTTGCACCGCTGCGGTAGGTCTCGGACTATTTTGCCTTGCAGCTCCTTTGGGAGGTGTAGCTGCGAATGCTGCTCCCATGGCTCCACATCCTGCCATGGCCATGTTATACAACGCTTCTCTGATCTCCGGAGGTGGCTGGGACGCTAGGATGAAAGCTTGCGTTGCCATGTATCCCGCTGTTTTAGGTAATATTTCCCCTCGTGTCGATTGACATAAAAGACATATCCAGGTTTTGAATTAAAGTCTCTCTTTCTGCTTCAGGTATATTTTGCAGCCGAGATCTTGCTCTCCTTCGAGCTTCTCTATGGCTATCTCCCGTTCTTGAATTTCGGCTTAGTTTAGCCTCGCTGCTTGACGCGGAGGCGGCTTCCTGCCTTTTGTCCAACTCGATTTTCTGCTTCTCGAGCTCCCTCCTGGTACGTGCGAGCCTATATTGATATGCTTGTAATTCCGCAGGTGTCGCCGTAATGGTCATTGGTTCTGTACCATCAATAGCTCTTGCGACTCGATCCCATACTGCCTGCGGAAATTGCACCATCTCTCGTGTTCCTGGTCCGATATATTTTGTTCCCAAACCTCGCGTGAGATCTGCAGGATCAACGTACGGATTTCCCGCGTCGTCGAAATTTTCTGACGTCTCCTCAGCTGGGCGACTTGGTTCCCCAATTACGTAGATCTGATAATATTTTGGATTCTGAACTTTGTCGGATTTGGTGACACCATCATTGAGATTGGTGAAGACCTTTCCAACAGTAGTGGATCTGTCGACGAAGGTGAAGCTGTCGGTGTTGTTCGAATCATCGCTTATATCGGAGTCCGCAGATGACTCGAAAGACATGTCGCTGAAGATTTTGGCGAGTTTTTCACTTTCCCTGGTGCTGATGAAGCGTGGCGACGAAATCGCTTCGCCTGACTCAGTTGACGATGTTGAATCCGAAGAATCGGAATCTACCGCCGATAATCCCGACGAGATCGGAATTTCGAGACGATATGATCCTTCCTTCTCGACGCGAAATTGGAACTCGCCAAACGTCATCTCCATAGGCTCCTCCAGATATGCATATGCATCCAAACGGGAGGGCGGGTGAGGAACAAAATCGACTAGACCAGTTTCGATCTGTTTACCTCTGTCCAAAGCGTTGCTTGCGGTTGATGAAGTCGATGATGTTGAACGTGCCATCGAGATCAGCTCCTTGTTGCCTCTAAATCCCACAGACGGCGCCAATTGACAAGGTATCAACTTGTCAATGCCTACGGATTGTAGACTAGGGTTTCGTTGGATGTAGAGGGCAAGTAGATCTCGAAGGTTTCAGCCGAAAAGTACTCGACGATTAAGAAACTAGGGTTGTGTTGACAGTAGATTCGATCCTCTCTTTGTCCCTCGACTCCCCCTTATATAGGAGGCGGAGCCGAGGGATTCGTAATACACAAGTTACAGAGTCCGGGAGGGTTTCCAACCCGTCCCGCAAGATTACAAATAGTACTTCCTAATACAACTCTAGCTTTCCTTAATAATAACTTGGGCTTCCGATTCTTCTTATTCTTCGAGTCATGGGCCTTCAGTAAACCCCGGGTACCATCTTCGGCAAGCCCATTGGGGATGCCTATGTCACCGAGGCCTGGGCCTTCTTCGACCAAGTCCGCGCGGAGGAGGCAGCGGCGCGGCGGCAGGAGGAGTCCAGGCTCCGCCGCGAGGAGCAGATGCGGCAGGAGGCCAGGCGCCGCGCGGAGGAGGAGAGTCGCCAGAAGGCCAGGAGCCTCGCCTGGAAGGAGAGGGAGCAGCGCCTCAGGGAGGATGCGCATCTCCGGGCTGCTGCGGCGGAGCAGCGGGCGGCTCCGGACCTGCACTCCGCCGGGAGGAGGCTCTGTGGTCTCCGTGGTCGGAGTCCCCGGCGCAGTCGAGCCACAACAGCGCCTCGCTGCCCGGGGACGTCGTTGACGCCGACGGCGACGACGCCCACAGGGACTAGGCGGGGCACCGGTGTCCACCGCGTCCTCGTCAACCCTAATAGAGGGTTTTTTATATTTGTTTTAAATTTTAAAGCCCATATAGAGGGCTTCTTTTGGTAGTTTATTTGCCCAAAATAGGGCTATGTACAAATTTGCCCAAAATAGGGCATATGTTTAATGAAAGAAAGTTTAGATTTAAAAAAATTCGTTTTTTTATTTTCTACACATAAGCGATGCGTCCGCGCGTTGGGCGCAGCGTGCGACCCAAACGGACACTCGGACGCGGGCCGCTGGCCGGGTGTCCGCGCGGCCACCCAAACGACCAAAAACTAACGGCCCATCGTGTCTGTTTGGGTCGCCGCGTTGGAGATACCCTTAGAGTAACATATGTGGATATTGCATCATGACGCAAAGCACGGGAAAAGTTAGTGTCAAACAAATCTTGTCGATAGATTTGAATTGATATTCTATAAAGAAAAATAGCATGACTATAATACTACTCCAACCGAATTGAATTCCACTATTAAGATAAGGCTGGTGCCATTGGGGGCGTTAGTGGAGGCGGTATCGCCCGGCTTGGGGCTGGAGGCGGGCGGGAGAGGGGCGAGAGGCAAGCGGCGGGCGGTGGCGCTGGCGCCCGGCGGTAGGGGGCGGTACCGCCCGCCTATAGCCCGCGTTGGAGGCGAGAGCGGGGCGAGAGGGAGGCGATAGCGGTGCTAGTGGGGGCGGTAGGGAGGCGGTAGGGAGGAGAGAGAAGTGAGAGCTGGCACTATAGCCCGTGCACTGGCACCGTGAGGTGAGAGTGGGGTGAGAGTGGGGTGAGAGTGAGGAAAAAAGCTGACGTGGCGGGTGAGAGTGGGGTGATGCATTGGCACCAGCCTAATACCATACACAAGTATCATATGTATGATCTTAGCTACTACATGATATTTACCACTATGACTAGCCTAACGACCTTGGTTACCTTTATCCTTTTTTCAGTGTACCTCTTTCTTTCCAATAGTTTTGCTTGGATAAGGACCTTTTGGTCCTTTTTTCATCCTAGAACTTAGAACCTGAATTGAAGTGTCTACTTCACACCTTTCAACACGGGATCAATAATACAACCTGGGATGAAGATGATGCACTATTACAAAGCGACACTATGGGCATAGGTCAAAAAACCCAAGAGGCTGTGACTAACATGAAAACCTTATCGGCAACGGTGCGAAAACCCGTCAACGATGAGGCCCATCTTTCGGCAACAAACATGAATATGGCTCCGTAGCCAAAGTGGCGCTTTTACTGGTAAACCTTTTTATAACAAATTGTTTGCAATGTTATATTTTTGGTTTTTTAAGTGAGACTTATTTCCCCTCCATCTATTATATTTCACACACAAGAAGGCATTACAAAAGATAGAGGCATTTTTATTCATAACAGATAAATGTGATATGTACACCGTGATTTTGCAATGTCGTTGTAAGACTTCTTCAAGACATTCTATGCGACATACTACAAGATTTGTGATCACAAAATATTTTACATGTATTTCGCTTGGTCATATATAGTAATAATTCACCGAACAAATGCAAAGTCTGCAGTCATCAAAAGAAAAACAAATGAAAGCTCCATTTGGCTCATATTCATGCTTCAAACACATGGAAGTAGATCAAAATTCGGCAACCAACATCATACGACATGTAGTGCTCTCATAATTTTACAGGAGCCGAAAACAACTTCGTACCGAACACAATTTTGATGGTGCTTTGTTCTCTTGTTCCATCGCATACTCCCTATGCGTAGTAACACACTTTTTTGTTTTTCTCAAACAAAGTTGCACGGCTTGCGGCTAATACTTGTCACTTTTGTATCTCGGCTTCATGGATCTCAGGTTACAAACAACACCTGATTGGCAATTTCGTTGAACGGAAGGTTCATTGTTGTTCCCCAATATCTCAGCCTGATGCATACTAGTTTTGTCAACCCTGCCACATTTCCACAACTGAGAATGACTTAAGAGTAATGTGTCGGAAGAAAATGCATAGCCTCGCCAATTTATATCGAAATATATGACACTTCGGTTAAAGCACTGGGTAGTTCATCCAATTTGGCATTGCGATCATACATGTATTGGTGCATTCACACATTGTTGGTGATATTATTCTACCAAACCATTGCTTTTTGGAGGAAACATACCATGACGGTCTGCATCGTACAAAGTTTCCATTGTTCAGTTACAAACATAAGTGGTAACCATAAGAGTCATACATCTACTTCACTCAAAACACATTGTTCACTCGTTTCAGCAAAAAGTAGGTTGGAGGGAGTAACACTCCTTTGAATATACAAATCCTATTCCTGTCATCTTTCTAGTGTCAACCGTTCAAGTACCTCGTGGCACTACGGGGGAGACGCCGTGGGCCGACGGCCCCGCACCGTCGGCACAGGTAAGTCCACCGTCGGCACCGTCTCTGCCGACGGTGACCGTCGGCGTACAGGCGTCGGCACAGATGGCGTCGGGGTTCGCGCGGGCACCGTCGGCGTAGCATGACACCGTCGGCACAGGCGTACGCCGACGGCTGGACGGTGGCCGTCGGCCTGCCCATCGTCGGCACACCCATCTCGCCGTCACGCCGGCTGCCGTCAACGCAGTTTCATCTTTTTTCCCAGAACCTGGCGGACGGTTTCACCGTCGCGCACAGACCCTGCCATTTGGCACAGCTATGGGCCTGCAGTTTTTTTTAATTTTCCTGATTTTGCTCCATTTGCACAGCAATTGCATATAAAATAGCAGTATCATATACGAATTGCACACATATAGCTCACATCACAGATATAGCACAAATATGGCACCAAATCCCAAATTTAGTACAAATATAGCACACAAGCAATACGGTACATATAGTCATCCTACATAGATCATTCTACACATATAGCATGTGTCATGTAGCTAGTACAATGTAGAAACTATGGTGGTGCACCACCCGAGTGACGATCTAGCTACAGACGATCTAGCTCCGAGTGGGTGAAGTGAGGCCGCTGTATCTCGACGGTGCTCGGGGAGGTAGAACCACGACGAGAGCCACCGGAACCAGAAAAATGCCGAGGTTCGGCAGAAGCACCAGGAGAATGGCGACCGGGGTGCATCGGCGTACCACAAGGAGTGTCGTTCCCGGATTCTCCCAATCCCTACATGTTGGAGGGAGTTAGCAACTTAGCCATGTCACACCAAGTTAGCAACTTAGCCAAGTTAGCAACTTACCGGGGTCAACTGACGCTGACGCTTGTACATGATATAGAACTCCTCCTTGGACGGGAACACTGGCGTCGGCCCCGGATGAGGTGGCTCTGGGAGTGGTTCCTCTCGCACTCCAGTCATCATGAACCGAGTGAAACTCTGCAAGAAACGGGAGAGATAGCTCAGATTCAAACATGGGGACTTATGATGTTTTGCAACCATAGAGATTGAAACTTACCGCCATCTGGTTGCTCGTCCACTGGACATAGGCATCTTTCACAAGGTCATGCTCCTTAATCTTCTCGAGATACTCCTCGTAAGCTACTGCATAGGCCTCCTCGAGCTGAGTCTACAATTTCAGAAATAATGCGTCTCATCAACATAGCCATTCAGGAACAAGAGTCAAAACAGAGGATGAAAGTGTGGATGACTTACATCAACCTCTACCCGAGAACGGCATGTAGTCCGCGAGGAGGTAGCGTAGCTGCCGGAGGGGAGGGTAGCCTTGATCTGCGTGAAGTTCCTCTGAGGCTTGAAACCCCCAGCAAGGCAGGCAGGACGTCCATGCGGCTGGCCGGACCCCGCCAGCATCATCGCCACCTCGTCGACCGGCTCGGTCATAGGGTCCTCCACCTCTGGATGGAGCTTGGCGTACTCCTCGCAGTATCTTTCCTTGTTCTCTTTGGCCTTGCCGTAGTACATCTCAGGCGCGGGCCGAGGCTCGTTCGGACGGGCGTCACCAGCTTCATGTGCGTCCACGCTTCCATCTCACCAAGTTCCCTCCCGAGCTTCTTCCCCTGCATCACAAAACAAATGTTATGCATATCATCGAAAATCAAAAAATGCAGCTTGTTCCATTTTTATATGTACCAGACGCTCCCGATAGCGATCGGTGCTGCTGCTCCCCGCAGTGTGTGTTCCCTGATTCCCACGGTTGGCCTTGTTCCGGTCGCTCACGGCCTTGAAATCGGGGTTTTCGCCGACCCAATTCTTGACCAACTCCATGAAGGCGGCCCTCTTATTATTATCAGCCCAATGTGGTACAACCTGCAAAATCAAAACTCATTTGAAGAACAAACAATATAGTTGCAAGTTAGCCGCGGTACATAGAATCGCATTGACAATTACTTACCGACATGAAGTCATCTATCGTCATAGCCGGGGCGAGTCCCTGCACAATCTCAGGCTTTGTGTACCTTACGCCCTGCTCAGCATAGAAGTGGCCGATGCACGTGATCCTCTGGTTGTACCACTGCTGCCGTGTCAACTTCCGACACATGTTACGGAGCACCACGTCCGCCCTCTCCTTATGCTCAGTCGCCACCCTATAATTGCGCTGCAATCAAGCATAACAGAAAGTGTGAGAGGCATGAGTTATCACGGTGGGGTTATCAACTACATATGAACGAAACCCAAAGAGTATGCATTACGTACCCAAAACTTCTTGATCACGGCGTCGGCGGCGGAAGTAAAGCCAGGGTAAGGCGCTATCTCAAAGTCTTCCCAAGTGTAGGCTAGCTTGGACTCGCCCCCAAGGACCGGAGTGTACATCCCCGGCCAGTACTTCCTAATAGCAGCTCCAATCAGACTCCCTGGCACGCGGACATTCTTCCCCGTGTATGTGAAATTCCTGCACAATTATCAAACATTAGAAAATGCTAAGTGTCATAACGAAAATGAAATCACCTTACTACTTACTCTATCTTTCCTGGGACAAGGAGCCACTTCTCATCCTCCGTAGCAGGTTCCTTACTCTCATCGGGAACCTGCGCTTCCCCACGAATCCGCAACTTCTTCGGAGCCATCTCCGTCGAAGCCTCCTCGTCCCTAGACTCCTCCTCCTCCTCCCTAGTGTCCTCCTCCTCCTCCCTAGTGTCCTCCTCCTCGTCCATAGACTGTGAAGCCACTGAGCCAGAAGCAGAGGGAATGTCAGCTAGAAGGAGCTGTGCATTCCCCCCTCGTCCTCCAGCTCGTCCTCCCCCTCGTCCTCCAGCTCGTCCTCCCCCTCGTCCTCCAGCTCGTCCTCCCCCTCGTCCTCCCCGTCCTCCGTCTGCGTCTTCGTAACGCCGGGTGGGAACAATGGGTCTTCCACTCCGTCTGGAAGCACCCGGCCCTGGCTTCCGCTGATGCATCTGATCAAGCAAGGAGCTCGATGATGCCTTCCGTCCGCTCATATTGGGCAATTACCTGCATAAGAAAAGAGAAAATAATTAATAAGCATGTTGAAAATTAATAAGCATAATGACAAATATAGGTACTAAGCATAATGAAAAATGTAGGTATTAAGCATAATGACAAATGTATGTATTAAGCATAATGATAATGTAGGTACTAAGCATAATGACAAATGTATGTATTAAGCATAATGATAATGTAGGTACTAAGCATAAAAGACCCTCACCATTCATCACCACTCTCATCTCTAGGCATTGGGTTCTCAGCCTCACTATCAAAATCAGTATCATATGAGTATTCATGGTCGGCATTGGGTTCCGGTTGAGTCTCGACAATGTTGTCTTTGTTCGCATGGCGCTTGGTGAGCATAGCTATGTCCTTCAGGTCCACCACGGTCTCACCACGCATTTGTACATCGTTGTGGAGATCCTGAAGACCTATGTCTATTTGAAGAGCCCCGAACTGCTCTTCCTCTTGATAGAAAATTCCCTCATATGTTACCGGGTCAATGTTGTTGTAATCGTCCTCGGAGGGGATGGGTAGCTTACCATGTGGCGATACCTGGAACACGACTTCCCAGCCCATGAGTTCCTCATTCTGACATGGGTAGGACAAATAATAAACTTGCTTGGTTTGGTGAGCCACAACATAGACGTCGGATCCGCTGTAGGTGGTTGTAGGCCTAACTTCAACTAAACCAATGGAAGGGGTGCTTCTCATTCCACCGTGTGGGTCAAACCAGTGGCATTTGAACACAAAGAGCTTGAGTTCTATGTTTGCGTTGTTGAACGTCAACTCGTATACCTTTTGTAACCTTCCATAGTAATCAAGATCATCGGCTCCGCGGGTGTAGACCCCAGTATTTATTGTTTTTGCATTAGGCCGGTTCTTCTGGTGAAACTCCGTATGGAAGCGATACCCATTTACATCATACTTCTCATGCGTATGGACTCTACGGTTAAAACCCTGGGAAACGCATCTCAACTCATCTGTCATCTCAACGTTGGGATCAGCTCCCTACAAGTTCAGTTCAGATTATTTTGTGCATTAGTTACGTGTAATAAGACAAGTCACGGATTGCAAAGTAAGAGGAACATTTGAGAAATTACTTTTTCATGGAACCAGTTCACGAAGCTTTTATTTAAGGGCGGGGCACCCTCTTTCAGAAGAGTGTACCACTGCGTGGGAGTGGGACCATTTCTTCCTGACCACATTTCATCATGGAATTGGCTGAAAGGAGAAAATACGTATTAGACCAAAACCAAGTTACTGATTGCAAAGTAATTGGTTCATCATTTTACCTCATGAAATCGACCACTTCCTCCATGTTCATAAGCACGTAAAGCATTATGCAATCCTTCTCTTCTGGCGAAATGTTCTCCACTTTTGAGGCACCGGCCTTGCCACCGGGATATTTGAAGAGCAAGAGCTTTGGGTCACGGTTGGGCTCATCGGAATTGTACCGAGCGACCGGGTTATGCTTAGTGGGCACATCATTGGCATAGTACATTGTCGTGGCGTCTGCCATCTCATGGAGGAGAGTTGCCTCAGCTATGCATGCTTCAATCTTATTTTTGTTTCCACATTTGTACCGAATATATTTGAACTCCCTCTCAATACAAAACTGCCAACGATACTGCACCGGTCCCCCCAAGAGTGCCTCGTTGGCGAGATGCACGATGAGATGTAACATCGGAGTGAAGAAGCCTGGGGGGAATATCATCTCTAACTTGCATAGCATGTCCGGCACTTGCTTCTGCAGCTTCTCAATCACCTCGGTACATATCTGCTTAGCACAGACCGTGCGGAAAAAATGGCTCACCTCCGCAAGCACTCGCCAGACATGATCGGGGAGATACCCTCGAAGCATCACCGGCATCAGCCGCTCAATCCATATATGATAGTCGTGACTCTTGAGCCCGTTTATTTTTCCTGTAGCAAGATTGACTCCCTTACTCATATTCGAACAATAACCATCAGGGAACATCACGTCATATTTGAGCCACGTAAATGCCTCCTTCTTGTCGGCGCTATCAAGACAGTACTTGGCATGCGGCTTTAACCAACCTTTTCGATTGCCCTCAGGAGGCTGCATGTGTAGAGCCACCCTGTCACATATCTCCTCAATATCGACTCTAGCTGAAACATTATCCCTTGACTTGCCTGGTATGTTGCAGCAGGTGTTAAGGAATGCCTCCCCACAATTCTTTTCGGTGTGCATCATATCGATATTATGGGGAAGTTCAAGGTCCTTGTAATACTCGAGCTCTGTTATGCCTGCTATGTGAGTCCAGTTGTGCGTTTTACCATATCCCTCAAATTGGTGGCCGGGTTCCTTACTAGGCTGGAGAGCACGTAGCTCAGCATCAACAGTTGCACCATTGAACTTTGGTATTTCTTTATGGTATTTCTTTATGTTCAAGCACAACTACGTCAATGTACCGTGATGCCACGAGTGGTGCAAATCATCCACAAGTGGTTGCATTAAGACACTCAATTTCTTCCCTGGATATTCAGGCCCTGGAAGGATCATCGACAAGAATATGTTCTTCCTTTGCATTACGACTCCGGGAGGGAGATTGAGCGGAATAACAAACACGGGCCAGCAGCTGTACGCGGCAGTCGACATACCATATGGGTTGAATCCATCGGTTGCTATCGCAATTCTAACATTCCGAGCCTCACTTGCCTCATTTGGGTGCTTTTCATCGAAGCGCTTCCATGATTGACCATCAGATGGATGTACCATGGGTACCCGTTTCTTCTCGTCTTGCAATCTTATCCCGGTCTTATGCCATGTCATCTGCTTGGCAGTCTCCTCGAACATGTAAAGCCGCTGGATTCTTTTGATGAATGGGAGATAACGAAGAATCTTTATGGCTACTTTTGTCTGCCTCTTCTGACCATTGCCTACATCTACCTCATGATACCTAGAGTGACCACACTTGGCACAGTACTTGTCATCCGCATAGTCTTTCCAAAACAAAAGGCAAAGTTTTGGACAGACATCATATGTTACATAATCCATTTTCAATGCTTTCAAGATTTTCTTCGTTTCGTACATGGTCTTGGGCAAGCAATGACCTTCAGGCAACATGTTACCTACTGTGCTCAGAGTCTTTTCAAAGGATGCTCGAGTACTCTCAAACATGCACTTGTCGGCTAGCAACTGCGTGATGCCATCAAGTTGAGACATTTTTGCACCCGGGTATAGAGGCCTCCTAGCTGAGGCCATCATATCAATGAAGGCCCTCGCGGTTGGCTCAGGTTCCTCCTCTGGAAGTTCCTCCGGTTGTGGCGGTCCCTCCGGTTCAGGCGGTTCCTCCGGTTCAGACTGTTCGTCCCATGGTAACTCTGGCATGTCAGCATCCCGAAGATCATCTAGCAAGTTTAAGATGCCATCGTTCTCATTGCCATCGATCCGCTGCCGCATCACCTCACCTCTATCACGTTCGTGCCGAGAAAAGTCGACCGGCGGGTCGTAGTCACGCATATACCCATTCCACCAAAGGTGTTTAGTCATCTCTAGAATATCCTTAGGATGACGCCTCCTGCAGACATTGCAAGGGCAACGGGGACGAACAATCCCCTTCGAACCACGAGCTAACTCCTTCACTAACAAATTGGTCTTCCATTTCCATTCATCTGTCACTTGAGTCGAACTAACACGGCCACTGTACATCCACTCATTATCAGCCATCCTGCTTTATTGCGTGACAAACAACAAATAGTAGCATGAAATTGAATGCATCATATTTTTACTTTTCTACCGGCGAAAACGCGTGCATCAACCTACATCTCTACTAGGTGGGCTCCTAGCAGCCCCCGGACCCGTAGTTGGGTACGTTCTCCACGTTCTGGCGAGACAGATCCCCGCTGCTCTCCCGATACACGTCTCGGCAAAAAGCCGAGAGGATGTGCATCCGGAGAACAACAGGGAGGCGCTGACGAAATCCTGTCTCGCACCCGAGCAGAACATGGAAAACGTACCCAACTACGGGTCCGGCGACTGTCCCGTAAATGCCACAAGCGTTACGGTTCAAAATATGCTGACCACTAATGCATATTTATCCGCGTAACGCTTGCGGACGGGAATTGACACCTAGGTTACGCGACTTGACGGAGAAATGAAATCTAATGACATAAAAAATGCGGAGGGGGAGTCGGCAATTCAGCTCACCCTCGGCTGTAGAGGAAGTAGTCGAACAACCGGCGATGTCGACGGCCGTAGAGATGCGCCGCAAGATCCGGGATCGTCACGCGGGATGCTCACTACGGGACCTAGTTAAAATAATAAAAATTTGTCAATGCAAATTCATCGCTAAATAGATTTCATTTTCAATTTCAATTAGCATTTCAATTTCAATTTCATTTTGCATTTCAATTTTATTTTCAATTAGCATTTCAATTTCATTTTCATTTTCAATTAGCATTTCAATTTCAATTTCATTTAGCATTTCAATTTTATTTTCAATTAGCATTTCAATATCTTTTTCAACTAGCATTTCAATTTCAATTAGCATTTCAATTTCATTTTCCATTTCAATTTTCCCTAACTATTAACTACTCAATAACTAACTAACTACCAAATAGACACAAAAATAAAAATAAAAAGAAGAAAAATTACCTTCAAT
This sequence comes from Lolium multiflorum, assembly GCA_030979885.1. Taxonomy (NCBI): domain Eukaryota; kingdom Viridiplantae; phylum Streptophyta; class Magnoliopsida; order Poales; family Poaceae; genus Lolium; species Lolium multiflorum. The sequence continues at coordinate 249,463,453 of CM061752.1, read as the reverse complement.
TACCGAGGCGGCGGGCGGAGGCGAGGGCGAGGCGGCAAGCGGCGGCGAGGCGAGGGGGTCGGGGCGGGGCGGCTGCAGGCGCGGCGGGGCGGCTGCCGACGCGGCGGAGGCGAGGGCGGCCGGGCGTCGGCGGGTGGTGGCGGAGGAAGAGGGCGGCCGGGCGTTGGCCGGGCATCGGCGGGGTGGAGGCGGGGGTCGGGGCGGGCGGCCGGTGCGCGGCGGGCCGACGCGGCGGAGGCGAGGGCGGCCGGGCCGGCGGGTGGTGGCGGAGGAAGAGGGCGGCCGGGCGTGGCGTGGCGGCGGGTGGCGGCCGAGAGACGGCGGCGGCGGGGGGGTGTGGACCGAGAGTGGATGAGGTGGTCGGGCCGCGCGCCGATCCGATTATGTTGGACACCCTGTGCCGACGGCTAGGTTGTGCCGACGGTGACCGTCGGCACAGTAGTTTTTTTTGTTTTTTATTTTTTATTTTTTAAAATAAATACTGTCACTATTTACTGCAAATAATAAGAATAGAATAGATCATCTTAAATCCTAACCCTAACACTAACCCTAAACACTAACCCTAACCCTATAGGTTGTGTCACCGTCGGCACAAGTAGTTTTTTTATTTTTTATTTTTATTTTTTAAAATAAATACTGTCAGTATTTACTGCAAATAATAAGAATAGAATAGATCATCTCAAATCCTAACCCTAACCCTAACCCTAAACACTAACCCTAAACAATTAGTGTAGAACCCCCTGTCCGAGAAGCCGGACACACCCGGGGGTAGCATTGGATGTAGAACCATCACAAATCACTTATGTGCATGCCATGTGGACACACACAACTTTTGGGGCCATTCCCTAGGTCCGATGCTCGATTTCACGAAACCCTAGTTCTGTTGACCGCGCCGTCTACCCCTTTGATCGCATCCCATCGGGGTCCCCCGGTGGGCGTATGCCTACGTTTGAGCTTGGTTAGGTCATAGGTACATGTGGAAACAAGGATCATCCCATATGATCCCAAGGTTCTCTCCGGTTCACCTCCGAGGGAGTTCCCCTATACATGCAGAATCCGCCTAAGTGTAGGAACCCCATGTCCGGAAGCCGGGCACACCCGGAGGGGGTAGCATTGGATATAGAACCATCTCAAATCACTTTTGTGCATGCCATGTGGACACACACAACTTTTGGGGCCATTCCCTAGGTCCGATGCTCGATTTCGACGAAACCCTAGTTCGTTGACCGCGCCGTCTACCCTTTGACTGCATCCCATCGGGGGTCCCCCGGTGGGCGTATGCCTACGTTTGAGCTTGGTTAGGTCATAGGTACATGTGGAAACAAGGATCATCCCATATGATCCCAAGGTTCTCTCCGGTTCACCTCCGAGTTCCCCCTATACATGCAGACCGCCTAAGTGTAGGAACCCCATGTCCGAGAAGCCGGCACACCCGGGGGGGGTAGCATTGGATATAGAACCATCTCAAATCACTTTTGTGCATGCCATGTGGACACACACAAATTTTGGGGCCATTCCCTAGGTCCGATGCTCGATTTCGACGAAACCCTAGTTCTGTTGACCGCGCTGTCTACCCCTTTGATCGCATCCCATCGGGTTCCCCGGTGGGCGTATGCCTACGTTTGAGCTTGGTTAGGTCATAGGTACATGTGGAAACAAGGATCATACCCTATGATCCCAAGGTTCTCTCCGGTTCACCTCCGAGGGAGTTCCCCCTATACATGCAGACCGCCTATGTAGGAACCCCATGTCCGAGAAGCCGGCACACCCGGAGGGGGTAGCATTGGATATAGAACCATCTCAAATCACTTTTGTGCATGCCATGTGGACACACACAACTTTTGGGGCCATTCCCTAGGTCCGATGCTCGATTTCTGACGAAACCCTAGTTCTTTGACCGCGCCGTCTACCCCTTTGACGCATCCCATCGGGGGTCCCGGTGGGCGTATGCCTACGTTTGAGCTTGGTTAGGTCATAGGTACATGTGGAAACAAGGATCATACCATATGATCCCAAGGTTCTCTACGGTTCACCTCCGAGGAGTTCCCTATACATGCAGACCGCCTAAGTGTAGGAACCCCATGTCCGGAAGGGCACACCGAGGGGGTAGCATTGGATATAGAACCATCTCAAATCACTTTGTGCATGCCATGTGGACACACACAACTTTTGGGGCCATTCCCAGGTCCGATGCTCGACCGACGAAACCCTAGTTCCGTTGGACCGCGCCGTCTACCCCTTTGATCGCATCCCATCGGGGTCCCCTGGCGTATGCCTACGTTTGAGCTTGGTTAGGTCATAGGTACATGGAAACAAGGATCATATCCTATGATCCCAAGGTTCTCTCCGGTTCACCTCCGAGGGAGTTCCCCCATACATGCAGACCGCTAAATGTAGGAACCCCATGTCGAAGCCACACCCGGAGGGGGTAGCATTGGATATAGAACCATCTCAAATCACTTTTGTGCATGTCATGTGGACACACACAACTTTTGGGGCCATTCCCTAGGTCCGATGCTCGATTTCGACGAAACCCTAGTTCCGTTGACCGCGCCGTCTACCCCTTTGATCGCATCCCATCGGGGTTCCCCCGGTGGGCGTATGCCTACGTTTGAGCTTGGTTAGGTCATAGGTACATGTGGAAACAAGGATCATACCCTATGATCCCAAGGTTCTCTCCGGTTCACCTCCGAGGGAGTTCCCCCTATACATGCAGAATCTGCCTAAGTGTAGGAACCCCATGTCCGGAAGCCGAGCACACCCGAGGGGGTAGCATTGGATATAGAACCATCTCAAATCACTTTTGTGCATGTCATGTGGACACACACAACTTTTGGGGCCATTCCCTAGGTCCGATGCTCGATTTCTGACGAAACCCTAGTTCCGTTGACCGCGCCGTCTACCCCTTTGATCGCATCCCATCGGGGTTCCCCCATGGGCGTATGCCTACGTTTGAGCTTGCTTAGGTCATAGGTACATGTGGAAACAAGTATCATCCCATATGATCCCAAGGTTCTCTACGGTTCACCTCCGAGGGAGTTCCCCCTATACATGCAGAATCTCTCCCCGCCCTTTTTTCCCGCCCACCCTTTTCCCCTGCTTCTCTCCCGCCCTTTTTTCCCGCCCACCCTTTCCCGCCGCTTCTCTCCCGCCCTTTTTTCCCGCCCACCCTTTCCCGCTGCTTCTCTCCCGCCCTTTTTTCCCGCCCACCCTTTCCCGCCCATTCTCTCCCGCCATGTTTTCCCGCCGTTTCAGCCCCTCGTCGGCCTATATATAGCCATGGCTTCTCCACTAACAGCACCAGCAACATTTCTCCCTTCATCACTTCTCTCATCCAATAGAACCACAAAATCCTCTGAGCTGAGCTGCCGCTGAGATGGCTCCTCGTCGCCGTAGCAACACGGGCTTCATCGTTCGCCTGCGGCCTGCGGGACATTTCGCGGCTGAAATCACCGCCGGTGGTACGCGTGTGTGGCTCGGCACCTTCTACACGAAGGAGGCTGCTGCCCGCGCATACGACGTTGCGGCTTGGAGGTTTGGCCGGCCGCGCCACGAAATGAACTTCCCGGAGGTCAGGTCTCGACGGAAGCCGAGAGTCTCTCTACTGAGCCGCTACTTCGCTCAGAGGGTGAAGCGCAGCGGTTCAGAGATGGCCAGCGGCGGATTGATACCACCGAGGCGGACGAGCAGTTCATGGCACAGTGGCGCAGAGACCATCCCGGAGACGTCGCGGCCACGCGCGCATTCTGGAAGGAGAAGCAGGCGTACAGGAGAGAGAGGAGGGCGGGAAAGCGGCAGAGGAGGGCCGAATATGACGCGGAGTACGCCAAAGGAGAGGCGTCGACATGGGGGGAAAATGATGAACGGTGGTTTTCGTACCTCTCAAGTACCGCTTCAGAGGACACCCCCAGCGAGGATGAAGATTTCGACTTCTCTGATTAATATGTGTGTGTCGAGTCCGTGTGTCTAGCGGGTCATGTGTCGACCCAGTGTTCTTTAAATGCTTTGGTTTGTGTGTGGGTCTAGTTCTTTAAGTGTTTTGGTTCATGTGTGTGGGTGTAGTTTCTTTAAGTGTTTTGCTTCCTCTGTGTGGGTGTAGTTCTTTAACTGTTTCGGTTCGTGTGTGGGTCTAGTTCTGTAAGCGCTTTGGTATGTGTGTGAGTCTAGTTATTTAAGTATTTTGTATCGTGAGTGGGTCTTAAGTATTTTGTATCGTGTGTGGGCCATTCACCCCCTCCGAGGTTCGATTTCTGGCGAAGGGGTTCTATACCGCCCTTATACATATATATAGGTTTCCCGCAAAGGGGTTCGCCAAAATAGCAGTGAGAAATAAATAAACAAAAAAATGATTGGGATTAATAATTATCTCTTTGGTGCAAAAAAAATGGAAAAACAAAAAAATGTGCATAATTGGCTGTGCCGACGGCCTTTTTTGTGCCGTGGGTGACCGTCGGCACAGAAGAAGGGGGACCCAGTTTTCAGTCCCTGTGCCGACGGCCGCCGTTGCGCCGTGGGCTACCGTCGGCACACTGTAGACGGCGCCGTGACAGCCTAACGGCTGGGCCCGCCTGTCTGCGCGTGTACCGACGGCCGTGGCTGTGCCGACGGTGACCTTCGGGCGCCAAGTTTCTGTGCCGACGGTCCGGTTTGCGCCGACGGTGACCGTCGGTGTAGACAGCTGTGTGCCGACGGTGACCGTGCGCCGACGGTCAGCTCCGTCGCCGGTCGACGAGGGCCTCTGTGCCGACGGCCCCGACATTTGGCCGTCGGCACATGGGCTGGCCGTCGGCACATTAAGTTTCTCCCGTAGTGTGGTATGCTCATGCTAATAGTTTTGAACGGAGCTTATGATGTTGCAACTTTGAATCTGAATTTTATTGTACAAGTTCGCACAGAGCTTTATTTCGCTTTAAGCCGGTGCCTTCGGGCTTCTGTGGTAAGTAACAGTCATAGTAGAAAAATCCCGTACTCGTACTTGTTCATTAACAGATACTAGTAGCGTATATACGCGCCCCAATTACAGAACACGGATAGATCGAAGAACACATACCACTATAGCAGAGCATCTTCGTAATAGTACATCACAATGTCACACACACAGACTATACTGGCGGCACCAACAACTCCGTGATACTAGTTATCAGATTCAGATAAAACTGTTCGACCTGTCATCAGTGCACTTGGTTCAGTTCGCATCCGCATCTGCCTGCAGCTTTGCGCCGTCGCCGTGGTGTTGGCAGCGAACGTCGTATGGACGGAAGCCGTGCGCGAGGGCGGCGCGCCACGCCTTTTCGACGCCGGTGACGGCGTCGCCGCACTCGTGGCCGCCCCACTTCTCCAGCGCGTGCACGATCCCCGCCGCACGCCACGCGCTCATCACCCGCCTCGGCAGCCAGTTCTGCGTGCGCGCAAGGATACTGACAGTTAATTCATCTTCTCGATCGAGGAGTATAGGAAAGTTCGACCTGCTCGTGTGATCTTTTTATACCTCGCAGGCGTGGAGGTTCTCGTAGGAGCCCGGCACGACGAGCGCCGGCGTGGTGTGGTACACGCAGTCGCCGCGGGTGTTCATGGGAGGGAACTGGGAGTAGGGCACGAAGTGGACGCCTGGCTGCGCCCTCTCCTGCTCCAGCGCCGTCAGGCCGTCGCCGACGAGCCACACCTGCAACACATTTCAGGATCAGATTATCAGTCTGATTGCACATCCAGAATAACTGCTAGAAATCGCACTCGGCAATATGCAGTACCTTGCTGCTGTAGCTGCGAGACAGAGCCAGGTGACTCTGCAGCTCCGGACGCAGCTGCTGCTTCAGAGTCTCGTGCAGATGCTCGTCCGCCACACGAACCTGTTTAATCCACCCGATTGACGAATTAACCGACCAATTGTTCATCAAGGTCAACTAGGATTCACCAAGAAAACAACATTCTTTCTGAGGAAGAACAGCAGTGTATTATTTATACCTGAATTTCCCGTTCGCACAGGGCCTGAGCCAGCACGCGCACGACCTTGCTCTCCTTTCCGAGCAGGAGCACGTCCTTGGCGCCGCGAGGCATCGTGTGGAGGACGGCGGCGACGGCCAGGCTGGTGCCGTCGACGATCTTCGTCTTCAGGCTGGCCTTCCTGATCACGTACAGCTCCCCGTTCCTGTTCATTTCGTACCCCTGCACGCATCAAAGTACAAACCATAAGTCCATCGAGATCACCTCATCAACTTAATGCCTAACTTAGAGGTCGAGCAGTTTTCTTTTGCACCCGGAGCATATGCTGAAATAAGTTCTAAATGTACTTTTAAAATGTTAAAAAAAATTGAATGAAAAAATGAATTCAATGTGCTCATAAAGTCGTTTCACCGAAAACCGACATTTTTGTGCCGTGTGCCAAAAAGAAAACAATTGGTGCTGAAAAAGAGTTTTTCACGATACACGTATTTATCTAATTTACACACTACATAAAGATGTCAGTTTTCTGCCAAACTTGGCATCATATAATGTCGATGTGTACGTGCCAAATTTTTATTTCAGACAATTTTAACATTTTAAAATATTTCTCTGAATAACATGAGCATATGCTCCCATGTTGAAAAGTGCGTTTCCTAACCTTAGGGCACTATTATTTCTTTTCAGAAGGTACTCGTTTTCGTCTGAAGATTTTAAAAGTACTCTACATTCATTGCGGTTTGCACCTCACACCTACACTCTGAATCTCACAATAAAGCTCGCGTCAGTGAATGCAGGGGTGCATTGAAGGAGGTTCATGTGCAGTTAGTACTTGCCTGATTCAAGAGGCCCAGCGTGAGGACTGCGGCGCCACTTGCCTCGGCGTCAGACACCGCCTTCTCGACCAGCCGGCTCACCGCGTACCCGTCCTTCTTCGACGTGTACTGCATAAGTAAACACACACATCAATGCCATTGATGAAATTCTCGGAAATCGCATGAATCCTCTCAGATCCGTCAACAAGAACAATTCTTTCAGCAATACAAAAACAATATCAATCCTCAAACAAAATATATAGAATTTCAATCAAGAATCGGAAAAATTAAGGAATGGTGCTAGTCATTGCGAATGTTTGTTGGTCTGTTGCTAGTACCTGGGAGGAGTACCTCGGCACGACCCACGTCTCGGTGCTGAGCTTGCCCATCCTGTTGGCCTCCGACCTGAACGCCGACCACCCGAACACTGACGCCAGCACGGCGAGCGGCCGCTCCGCCAAGGCCAACGCCGCCGTGAACGAGCCGGAGACGAGCGGCGCGGAGGCGATGGAGGCGAAGCCGAGGCGGGTGTGGAGGAGGGATCCCGGCGCGGTGAGGTGCGTGAGGTGGACGACGTCGGGCGCCTCGTCCCTGCCGTGCAGCGTGCGCTCGTACAGGTCCTCGCTCGACTTGTCCATCGTCCCGTACAGGTAGTCGTAGAACGGCACGAACAGCGAGTAGTTCGTCCTGAACTGCGTGTGGTGCAGTGAGTGGAACCTACACCCCAAAAATCCACCCCAAATAACCATCAAAATCACATAGAAACTCAAATGTTCATGGCCAAATCTTGGATCATGCATGGAAACTTACGATGGGGTGTACATGAGGAATTTCAGAGGGGGAAACATGTCGAAGAGGACTTTGGGAACGAGCTCGAAGTTGCAGTGCCCCAGGTAGTTCATGAAGTCGATGTAGACGAGGTATCCGTTGGCGACGGCGACGGACCCCGTGCCGGTGGCCATCATGGTGAGGAGCGGGATGGCGAAGAGGCCGAAGTAGACGGCCTCCTCGGCGAAGGGGTGGATGACGGAGGTGATGGGCTCGGTGACGATGGAGGCGTGGTGGTGCGAGTGGTACCGGGCGTACAGGTAGTGGTGGTGCAGCGCGCGGTGGATCCAGTAGTAGAGGAACTCGACCGGGCCGAGGTGGAGGAGCACGGTCAGCAACAGGCCGCCGGAGTTCCACCACGGCAGGCCCTGCGTCATCGCCATGAAGGAGTTGACCACGTAGTACAGCAGCGCCGTCAGGATGATCTGGTCGTCCCTGCATGCCCAACAACCGTATGCATCAGCCATGCATGTGTAGGTAAAAATGCCCCAAGAAATTGACATGCATGGGGAATGAGGTTACCAGTTCCTCTCCCTGTCGACCTGGTCGAAGTCGAGGCTCTTGCTGACGATGCGGTGCTTGGAGCGGGCGGTCTGGTGGCGGGAGATGGAGATCCAGAGCTGCGTGTAGAGCAGCCGGAGGAGCACCGTCGGCAGCACGAAGAAGCTGAGCAGGTCCCCTTCCTCGCCTCTCACCTTCGCAGCCCCGAAGCTGTAGGTGCTGTACGCCGCCCAGGGAGCCACCAGCGCGTACTTCATTCACACAAAAACAGAGTCGATCATTACGAGTTCTTGCAAAAATGGACGAATGCATGTGCATATGTTGCAGATACACATCATGCATGCTTGGACAATGGGCATACCTTGTAGTTTCCGAGCTCGTGCCATGGCCACTGGGTGAGAGGACCCGGCTTGGAGGCCATCTCGTTGGATACCCCTGTTTGCTTGAGAGATGCTTGTGAGCTCTGCCCGCGTTGCTAGTTGGCACTTGCAGAGCTGCAATGGGGGATGGTCATGGCAGAGGAGTGCTTGCTTGGATTTATACTAGTTCGCCAAGGGGTGAAGGGCAGACAAGGGCCGGCCAGGCAGTGAAGCCGGTCGGTTGATCGATATCGAGCTTTGCTTGCCAATGCAGGCTTTTAATTTACTGCTCTACCCGGCCGGTCCTCTACATAACGTTACAGTACATTTTTTACTGTACTGCGCAGTACTGCAATGCCGGCCTCCATGTGGGGAGTAAGTACTGTACGGCACAGTTGCTACAGTCTACTCGGAGTAAAACAAATCTACCGTGTTTAAATTGGACAGCACGTATTGTTCTGAGAGTACACTAGCTAGGAAGAATTTGGAACAACAGAAATCGCATATATTGCAGAGATGTGCAGCGTTACTCGATCGATTTGGGCTTCGAAGCAATCTCCAACCTGTAGATTAGGGAGATAATATCACAAAGGAAAAGTTACTGGGTTATAATTTCACCAAATTGTATTACGTTAAAAAGGGATTTCATAAAACTACCACTGTAGAGATATTTTTCAGGTGGATACGTACGTGGTCTTTTGAGCTGTGACTAGACATGAATTTTGGGTGCAGCAGACTGGAAATGCGAGTATGAGATTTATTCAACCAATTCGGCCGACGGCTTGTTAATAGACTAGCTTCGTCCTGATCAGCATCGTGTATGTAATCCATGGCATCGGACTTTTCTTTTTTCTTAGTGCTTTATTCATGTATCGCCGCTGTGTGAGTCATGAGCTGTAAACCTCCGAATAAGTAAAAGCATTTATAATACGTCGTATGCATCATTTGCTGCAGAGGCCGGGGCTTACCCTTTTTCGAAAAAAAGAGATTTTTTTTTCACAAATCGTAACAATCCAGCTAAGTTGTTCCACAAAAGCCCAATATTTGTGTTTCGAGCCGTTCAAAAACGTTTCTGGCACCTTGGTCCCGCCATTGCGGTGATATACGGGAATTCTCATGACATAAAAGAGGAAAAATCGAAGAGTCATATTTCTTTGACAAAGCTAAGTCCATATGACATGGATATACCATATTGGGTACTCAACATGAAGATTGGAAGGAAGGCGAAGCCCAAAAACTATGTAAAAATGCAAATACAAGCCCATATCGGATAAACTGACATATAACATGTAAACGACCCTGATGTGAGACCTATCCCACTATAAAAGGGCTAGGAGAAGCCACCGGGTAGGGCATCCAGAATTTTAGTCATACACACATCATTGTAAACCTTAGTTTTAAATACAATCTAGGCGATTTTACCTTTTTGATCTATACTTCATCAGATACCTAGTTTGTCTAGCAAGTCTGAAACCACCAGGGCTCGCCTTTCCGAAAACCCAAGTCCATACTTATGGGCATTACCGAGGTATCTCATCGTCGCCAGAGTCTTGGAAACACCATCAAAAAAACAAAACCTTCATATTTTTTTCATGTGAAGAAAGTTACCCCAAAAGTTGTTCTTCTCTTATAAATTTTTTCGTTTGTGGTTTTACGCTACCCTAGTCTCAGAAGTTGTGGCTTTATATGATATTTATCTAGATTTGATTGTTATTACGCGTAGAAAAATATGTTAACAAACACGTCGTCACTAGATATACTTGATGTATGGAACTTGTATGGTTTTATATATTCTTCGAGGAGTAGAATACCAATTTCTAAGTTAACCCTATATATCAGCCATTTACGGACACCAAGAAGCATGCATGTGCATGCATAAGGAGGAGAAAATCCCTATCAGAACGCTATTACTACTTGATTGGTAGGTACTCCCTTCATTCTTGAATATAAAATGTGATGAGTGTTTAATTATAAATTTAAAATGTCTTATATTTAGGAACAAACTGGTACTGTAGATTATTCCTATGGTTTGAGCCGTAGTTGCTCACTTTTGCATAAAAATCATCTAGAGAAATACTCCACTTGTGAAAAAAGGTTAATGCTAGAAGCCTCCCTGAACCAGTTGTCTGTACATAAACGTCCCATTATGGGTGCACTACGAACCAGTCAAGGTGCCGACGGCGGCCGTCGGCACAGCTTGCTTTGCCTTCGGCACATGCTTGTGCCGATGGCAGCCGTCGGCACATTGCCGTCGGCACAATAACGCATCGGCACAGGCAAAATTGCCGTCGGCACAGGCTGACCGTCGGCATAGAAATAACGCCGCTTGGTAATTCTGCCTCGAATTTTTTCAGAAAAAAAAAGTTTCAAATTTTTTTATCTCTCACATGCACCATTTAAACTCTAACTACACTTAATATTAGGTCAAATTCCACTCATGGTCAAACTTCTCGGTCAGTCACCCATCCTTGCACTACTCCACCCCTAGCACGCTTAACTTTTCGGTTCCATTTAGACTAGATTCCGTGAAAGAAATGACACCTTGTTAACAATAATACCATATCAATACTATTAACCCTTATTACTTGATGTTGCACATCATTATTTTTTGAATTCCAATCAATGACCTACATAAACTACAAGAATAAGTATATTAATCTTCAATTCAAATGGACAATAAAATGATTTTTTCTTTTTTATTTAATATGGAATAATTAATATCTTTAAATCTGTAAATCAAAATTTGACAAATAATATGTCTAAATCGATTAGAAAAATGAGAGGAATCCAAATATGACATCTATATCATATTTTGAATCAAAAAATAATTTTTCCAAAAATTCTTGAGCATTAGATCATGTACCAGTATTTCAAATCTCGCCGGCCTCCTACCAATTCGGCAGAAATTTGTCTTTTTCATGAGGGATGGACGTAAAAGTTCCAGATACACCGGTTGGGAAATTTTCCATCTTAGGTGGTCTAGAATTTTAAAAAAATATGTTGGTACCAATGTGAAACTTTAATTTGCTGGTTGCTTCACAAAACATCCCGTTTTCGGCACCTCAAAAATGGAAAATGGCTTTTTCACGATGAAAAGGAAAATTTCCTCCTGCAAAATCGTAAGATATCACAAGATACACATGTGTGCATAATATAGGCACATTATCACAAACTATGCAACAATTCTATCCATAACATTGGTCGTTTGACCTAAATGTCATGAAACCTCAAACATGATAGCTCATTTTGTAAAGGATTTTTTTGTGATGTTCGCAATTTTCCAACTTTAATATTTTTCCTTGCAACTACGACATATAATATGACATCACGCGAAGGTTTCACATTGTTTGGATCATTTTTGAATTGTTTATTCCCGTTCCAAACAATATTCAAAACGGCGGGCATGAAGATCCTTTGCCCGGGGCTGAGGCTCGCTAAACTTGCACTGGATCTCTGATGAAATAACATGTTGTGAATCTGAAATAATTTTTACAAAAAATCTTGAGCAATATATCATGTACATGTAGTTCAAATCTGGTCGGCCTCCTACCGATTCGGCAGGAATTTTTCCTTTTCATGAGGTGTGGACGGAAAGGTTTCAGATACACCGGTTGAGAAATTTTCCATCTTAGTTGGTCTAGTATTTTTGAAAAATGTGTTGGTACCAATGTGAATCTTTAATTTGGTGGTTGCTTCACAAAACACCCCGTTTTCGGCACCTCAAAAATGGAAAATGGTTTTTTCGTGCGATGAAATGGAAAACTTCCTCCTGCAATATCGTAAGACATCCCAATATGCACATGTCTGCATAATATGGGTGCATTATCACAAACTATGCCGCGATTCTACCCATAACATGGTCGTTTGACCTAAATGTCATGAAACCTCGAACATGATTGCACATTTTGTGAAGGATTTTTTGTGATGTTCGCAATTTTCCAACTTTAATATTTTTCCTTGCAAATATGACACATAATATGACACCACGCGAAGGTTTCACATTGTTTGGATCGTTTTCGAATTTTTTATGCCCGTTTCAAACTATATTCAAAACGGCGGGCATGAAGATCCTTTGCCCGGGGCTGAGGCTCGCCAAACTTGCACTGGATCTCTAATGAAATAGCATGTTGTGAATCTAAAAATGATTTTTACAATAAATCTTGAGCAATATATCATGTACCTATAGTTCAAATTTGGTCGGCCTCCTGCCGATTCGGCAGGAATTTGTCTTTTTCATGAGGGGTGGACGGAAAGGTTCCAGATACACCGGTTGAGAAATTTTCCATCTTAGTTGGTCTATTATTATTGAAAAATGTGTTTTTACCAATGTGAATCTTTAATTTGGTGGTTGCTTCACAAAACACCCGTTTTCGGCACCTCAAAAATGGAAAATGGTTTTTTCGTGCGATGAAATGGAAAACTTCCTCCTGCAATTTCGTAAGACATCCTAAGCACATGTGTGCATAATATGGGAACATTATCACAAACTATGCCATGATTCTATCCATAACATGGTCGTTTGACCTAAATGTCATGAAACCTCGAACATGATAGCTCATTTTGTGAAGGATTTTTTTGTGATGTTCGCAATTTTCGAATTTTAATATATTTCCTTGCAACTATGACACAAAGTATGACACCACACGAAGGTTTCACATTGTTTGGATCGTTTTCGAATTTTTTATGCCCGTTTCAAACTATATTCAAAACGGCGGGCATGAAGATCCTTTGCCCGGGGCTGAGGCTCGCCAAACTTGCACTGGATCTCTGATGAAATAGCATGTTGTGAATCTAAAAATGATTTTTACAAAAAATCTTAAGCATTATATCATGTACATGTAGTTCAAATCTGGTCGGCCTCCTACCGATACGGCAGAAATTTGTCTTTTTCATGAGGGGTGGATGAAAAGATTCCAGATACACCGGTTAAGAAATTATCCATCTTATGTGGTCTAGTATTTTTGAAAAATGTGTTGGTACCAATGTGAAACTTTAATTTGGTGGTTGCTTCACAAAACATCCCGTTTTCGACACCTCAAAAATGGAAAATGGTTTTTTCGTGCGATGAAATGGAAAACTTCCTCCTGCAACATCGTAAGACATCCCAAGATGCACATGTGTGCACAATATGGACACATTATCACAAACTATGCCGCGATTCTATCCTTAACATTGGTTGTTCTGTGTGAAAGCCATAAAACATCGGATATGATAGCTCATTTTTTAGAAGGTTCTTTGAGATAGTGTAAATATTCTAAGTTTGATATTTTTCCAAGATAGAACTTATTTTTCTGAAAAATTTCATATATTAAATGTATTTTTTTGAATTATAATGATTTAGTTATGATTTTTTGAAGATTAATGTGGTAAAATGAAAAATAGCTATGCCGACGGCAAAGAGCCGTCGGCACAGGGCTGAAATATATGCCGACGACTTTGCCGTCGGTACAGGCCTGATGCTGTTAGCTCGCCGTCACGACGGAGAGGCTGTACCGACGGCCGAAACTGTGCCAACGGCTGACCTGCTGGCCTAGCCAGAACGAGTCATGTGCCGGCGGCCCCGGCATAGGATCTGGCGATCGGCATCTTGACTGGTTTCCGTAGTGGTGCTCTAAAGGAGGAGAAAATCCCTATCAGCAGGCTATTACTACTTGATTGGCAGGTACTCCCTTCGTTCTTAAATATAAAGCATTGCGCGTTTTTAATCTATAGTACTACGCTTATTGATACATATTTGTCTGTAGTTACTCACTCTGCATAGAATTCATCTAGAGAAATGAAGTAATCTACTTGGAAACAAAGTTAATTGGTGCCATAAACCTTTTGTGAACCAGTTGGCTGATTAATCCCGACCCGACAGCAACATCTTAATTCGTGTAGGGAAAGGACTATGTACGTGTCCACCGTCGAAGAAGATACCAAGATGTTTATCAAACCTAGAGCTCTCGTGACCCTGTTGAGTACGTAACCATGGTCTTGCACATGCATGCATCCATATCATCAGATGCATTTGGGAGACAAAAAATGCACACTTAAATAATGTATTGTGCCTTTCTTTCTTGTTTTTAAACGTGATCAGTCCAGCAGTGCACATCTTTTTCTTACAGGAGATTCATTCCTACCCGTTTTAGGATCTGAACAACACTTGGTCAATTTAGACGACAAGTAGATAGATAATCACAGGTCACATCTCAGATGCTCACGTGCGGCTAATTGCATGCACGTCGCGGCTTCCTTTTCAGATGACCGGTCGTATAAGTCAAGCCGTGATACATACCGTATTATTTATTGGCCATGCATGCAAGGCTAGCAAAGGAATGCACGTATTTCCCTTGCAGAAAATGGACCACCGTGTGACGCATGCACCAAGTACGTACGCCTACCTAGCTGCCACCTTTTTTCCCTTCATGTGATGAACCAACAACCACACGTATGAATACCACCACGGAAAATGGTGTAATTCCTTCTCCTATTCATTTGAGTTTTACAACCTGTGTTTCACGCGTGAATCCGCATTCTCATGCAAATCCACCCACTGATCAAGAGTCAAGACTGTCTTGAGTATCTGGTCTCAAGTTTTACCAAGTAGAGAATACGTGGTGCTTTTATCAGCTAGCATACACAGAATTGGTATGGTACATGAAGTCACGGGTCAGACTTGTGCAGCTAAAGAGTTGTGATTAATTGGTACAGTATGTATATCAAAGGATGTGCTAGCTAGATTCATATTAGTACATTTCTAACTTCAGTGACAAACCCTGAAACTAAGACTCCTTGTAGATGCTCAAAGTAACTTAATCTTAATCGTTGGGAATATCATTTAAATCCAAACACGACAGTTGATTCTACTCAATTGCCATATCACTCTTCATGTTCTCGTTTCGATTCACTTTGAATATTTGCTCATTACAGTGAGCTACGATAGACAGATGACGACGACATTCAAACAGGTGGAAAGACATATGAGAAAACGTAGTCATGAAAGTCCTGATATGTTAGGTCGATCATTTAAATTCTTAATGAGAACATGAACTTTGAATATTTCTACTATATATGTTTTGTATTATATGTAGATGTTATTTGGTCTAGCTCATTAGTCCCATGTATACATTGAATATTTTATTTTTTCTTAACATAAGTAACAGCCTTGATGTGATGTCATACTTCTGTTTAGATATTCGATGTGTGTAACACAGCTGACAAGATTAGCTTCTGTAATTATAACATTTATACATTGATTATATAATTATATCACATTTGAATTTGGGTCGGCCTGGCATACCCAATGGGCCAGCGAGGCCACAAGGTATTTTTTTTTTTGGAATGGGTCAACCTATGGCCCCTAAAATGGGCCTTGAGGCCATGGGGCCGGGGCCAGGGCCAGGGCCAGGTCTGGGTCGGCCCATTCCCATCGTGATCAAGACAAACTGACACTGCTGAATCTCATGCATGCATCCACGCTGACGGAGTGACGGACCCTCACCCTCACAACGAACCACAATCGATGCTCGGACTTTAGAGTGCATATACTTCCTCCCTTCACAATTATTGGCGTTCCGGGTTGATCAAAGTCAAACTTTGTAAAATTTGGTGTTATATTGATTAAAAAATATTTTAGAAACAAAATTCGTTGTATTAGAATCATCATAGAATATATATTCATATTATATGTATTTAATATTAATATATCATCCTATATTTACCCCCCTCGGTTCGTATGAGTAAGGCAGTAAGGCGCAAATATTTTGGGAGATCGAATAAAAAAAAGAGACATATGGGCACTAGCACCCAGGGCATATTCTTATAGAAGAAGCTAAGTGAGCCACAAATCCGTGTTCGAGGAGATTCAAACCTGGATTGCGGGGTACCCACCAACTCGAGCTAACCATCTGACCCTCGGGAGATCGAATAAGAAAGGCCGCGTATAGACCACTGTGTGATGCATCACATCAGGCAACCAAACGTGTGATTAGTGCTGGTATTTCCCCTGCAGAGTATTACATAGTTTTTTTGGTCATAGTAAAATCTGAGTATCAGCCAGTTGGTTTATATTGAAAAATCAGGTCAACCGTGTAGGCCTTCTTCTATTGATGTTGGGCTGGAGCCCCTGATTTGGGTTTTGGCACCTGAGTTTGACGCGTGAACCCGCATTCTCATGCAAAACCGCCCACTTAAGATGAGTCAAGACTCAAGACAGTGATGCTGCACAGGTGTTGGACGGGTGAGAGGCTGGCGCGTCGTCCCGCTGTGTGACCAATCCGAGGAGACTATGACGCATCTACTCACTGGATGCTCATTCTCCAGGACGATCTGGTTCGAGGTCCTCTCGTGGATCCGATCCACCTTAGGGCCTCCGGCTTCGGAGGGGGACTTCGTGGAGTGGTGGTCGCAGGCGGTGCGGACCGCTCCCCGCCGCAAAGGTACATCGTCGATAATCATGCTTACAGCGTGGTGGATCTGGAAGCACCGGAATGCTGCGATCTTTGACAACGCACAACCTTCGGTGCCTTCCCTGCTCAATGACATCAAGACCGAGGCGCAACAGTGGGCGAGCGCGGGAGCCCGGGGTGTCCGCTAGATCCTCCCCTAGATTAGATCTCCTTTCTTGGGTCGAGTTGTAGTGCGGGATGTTGGTCCCTTTGTGGACATGTACATATAACCTTTTTCTATCTATCAATGCATCGAAACGCAAATGTTTTGCGTTTTCACGAAAAAAAGACAGTAATCGCTGCTAAATCCCATGCATTCATCCACCCTGACCGACTCTGACCACGACAACAAAGCACAATTGATGGATGCTGACGCATAGTATAAGTACCTACAAAACAATGTCAAAATTAAACTTTACCGCGGTGTCAGCACGCCCCGATGGACCTTTCTGGTCGATAAGCAAGACCTGCTAACTTTATGTGCACCGATGGTCGATGGACCGATCGCCGTACGTATAAAATTTCCACTTGGCTCATTCAAGTTAGTGTGTGTACTAAGGACCAGGCGACGTTGGCTGGCAGGAATCCCGAAAGGAGAAGTAGCTACGTACAGCAAGTCTGGCATTTCACAGTTTCGGCGCCTGCAGTTGCTCCGTGTTGTTGCTTGTTGGTTGCTGCATTCGTAGCACCATTACTTCGATTCGATCGTACCCGATCTGGGTAGCTAGCAAAAGATACCAACGGTATTGCTCGTTTCACATTTCCTTTGAAGAGCCCGGTCGTTTCACATTATTTATTGTACTGTACGTATGTGGTAAATCGTACTGGTGCGCGCCGGCCTGGTATAGATATTTGCGTTTGGAATACCGGACGATCGACGACCAAGACTCCAAGAGTCATGTACTAGTAGCTAGGCTGGGCGACACGGTGCGAGAGTGCGAGTGCGTTGGTCAGCTTGAATTTCCCTTTCTAGAGAACAAACCAAGATATATACCCATGAGAGCACCCATCTATTTAATTAATATAAAATTAAGTTAAATGAACAAGTCATGAAAACAAAAAGATAGGCTAGGAGAAAAAAATTGTCCTAATTTTTTTGCAGATAGAACCCTAAATAATAGAAAATACAGAATCATCCCTAAGATTTTTTGCACTCGTCGAAGCTAGTGGCCGCCACCAAATTCCAACAGCGCCTAGGAGCACGTTTAAGAAGACGTCAAACCTCCACCATTGATAGATCCGAAGAAGCACCATCACCAACATCAAGACTTTGTGGGTTGATAAACAAGCATGCTGCAATCATTAAGGCACTTGTCAATGTGGCACGTCAATCAAGGGACATCCTCGTGCTGCCTTGTACGAAGTTTCACCCAATCGTGTCAAAGAAATCGAGGAATGAGGAATTACGACAAATCCACGTCCTGCAGATCAACATCCTTTCTTCACAGCACATTCTCGAGCGAGCATCGTCGTGCCATGACATAACGAATTGTCTGTAAGTTGTTCAAGTGCAGGTATGCTTCACCTGGTACGTATGTACTGTTAATGGTCCGATCGATGGCTGCATGCAGTAACACCTACACCAACTCTCCATCCATGATCCATCGCGATCCCGCGTGTACCCTCCACTATCGTCATGGTCCTGTCGGCGTCCCCCGGCCGATTTTATGTCCGCCCGGTGGGTGCACACATGCATGGGCCATATGATGCACGACACTAGCATACTTGCGCGGCCCTTCCCTTGACCATGCATCATGCATGCAGTGAGTAAGAGCATCTCCACTCGTGCCCCCGACGAGGCCCCCGAGCGACGTTTTTTTCATCCGGACGGCAAAAATTCGGCCCGCGCCCCCGGTTCCGTCCGGATTTGGCCCTTCATCCATCCGCGAGCCCACGCCACCCCCGGTCCCCCGGAGCGCTCGGGGACTCCGACGAGTGAAAAGCGGAAGGGCCCGATCTGTCGGTGACTCGACGCACGAACCCCACCGCCACGTCGCTCAAAATCTCCCCCACCCCTCGTATCTCTCTCGCCGCCGGCACCACCCCGCCGGCTTGTTGCCCAGATTCCGCCGCCCCTCCTTCCCCACCTGCCTATATTCCGCCGTCTTTGGACGACCGCCTATCTGGCTGCTCTTCCGCCGGCCTGTTTTCCGGCCTGCTTGCTCCTCGTCGCCGCGGCTCGGGTTGCATCGACCACGCCCGTCAGGTGCGTCCATTTGCCTCGCCGGCCATGGACTCGGACGAAGAGGAGGAGCAGATGTTCGTCGAGCTTATGCAAGAAGAGATGGCAGCAGCCGCCCAAGACGACGAGCACATGATGATCCTCGGTTGCTTGGCAAGCATGTACGCCGGACTGGCAACTGGTCGACGTGGTGGGTCGGCACGAGGTCGCCGGAAGTGCAAGCCGAGACAACGAATGGAGGGCTACTGCATGTTGTACGCCGACTACTTCGCCGACAATCCATTGCACGGTGAGAGTGTTTTCCGGCGTCGTTTCAGGAGAAAGCTATTTCTGCAAATTGTGTATGCCATCCGCCACTTTGATCCCTACTTCGATGCAAGGCGGATTGCACTGGTTTGGTTGGATTTTCCACGCAGTAGTGCACAAGGCTATGAGGATGCTGGCGTATGGAGCTCCCGGTGATACTGCAGATGACTATCTTCGGATGGCGGAGTCCACCGCTCTTGATTGTTTCTACCGGTTCTGCAGGGCCGTCATAGCAGTGTTCGGGGACTATTTCTTGAGATCACCCACTGTCGAAGACACTCAGAGGATCCTTGCAACAAATGAAGCTAGGGGTTTTCCAGGGATGCTTGGAAGCATTGACTGCATGCATTGGCAATGGAAGAACTGTCCGTTTGCGTGGCAGGAATGTACAAGGGTCACAAAAAAGGCTGCACTGTGATACTTGAAGCAGTGGCTACCCATGATCTCTGGATTTGTCACTCTTTCTTTGGTATGCCTGGATCCAACAATGACATCAACGTCCTAAACTGCTCCCCGGTCTTTTCCAAGCTTGTTGAGGGTCATGCTCCCCCGGTGGACTATGTGATCAATGGTCGGCACTACAACAAAGGATACTACCTTGCAGACGGTATCTATCCAAAGTAGGCAACATTTGTGAAGACTATCTCCAACCCTAGCACCCCCAAACTTTGCGAGTTTGTCAAGAAACAAGAAGCTTGCCGAAAAGACGTCGAGCGTGCATTTGGTGTCCTCCAGCAGAGATTTGCTGTCGTCCGGTTCCCCGCTATGACTTGGTCCAAAGATCAGATGTGGGAGGTGATGAACTGTTGTGTGTGCCTACACAATATGATTATTGAAGATGAGCGAAAGCATCCGGTTCCTCTGGCTGAGCAAGAAACACCATATGAGAGAGAGGGTCCTCTTGCACAGCCTAATCACCAGGTGCCTCCATCATGGGCCGCCTTCTTTGCTATGCGCCAGGAGATTCGAGACTCTACAATGCATCAGCTGCTGCAAGATGATCTGGTGGAGCACATATGGAGGCTCCGAGGCAACGCCAACGCCGACGCCAACTAGTCTGTCTTAATTTGTTTGAAAAATTGTGAAATTGTGTGCTTCATTTGTTTCAGCACTTGTTAAACATTGTACTGATTATCGCCGAATTTGTTTCAGCAATTTTCGTACTCTTGTTTGCCGAACTTGTTAAATTTTATGTTGAATTTGTTTGAAATATGTCAAATGGTCGAGGTTGGGGGTTTCCTGCCGGCTGGAACTTCGGCGCTCCCCACGCCAAATCTTCCTCCAATCCGGACGAAAATTTCGCCGGATTTGGGCGTGGAGAGCGCCAACGAGTGGGGATGCTCTAACCGGCGGCTCTCCCGGATATCCATATGCGTTCAGATCATGGTGGTAAATTAACGTCCAAAATGGGGCCGGCAATCATCTACGCACCCACTCCCTCTCTTCACAAAGAGGGTACTTGTAGTGTGAAAACTACGACATAGTAATCGAGGGTGTAGGGGAATTACGAGTAGTGCTGCGTCGAAGGCTATTAGGGATGGATCGGTATGCGAAGTATCTAGGTACCGCCTCTAGCGCTGAAGGTAAATAACTACTCCTGTTTTACTAAATTGATTGTAAGTTGATTGCAAAAATCTTGGCCCGCTGACCTATGACGCCAAACAGGAGGGTCGGTGGCGGCCTACGTGCAACAACATGTCGGTGGGGACTTTACGGGCCCTTACGGGTCCGGCGGGGTCTGCGCGGCCTGGTGTGTCCCTGCTGCCGCGTCCAGTCGGCCAGATGGCTGTGTTGATGCCACCTTCCAGCTCCAATTGCCAGGTGTGATTTTGCTGCTGAGTCCGATCGGCTGCTGTACTTTTTGGAGGTGTTGCTTGGTATGCGGCGAGTCGGAGTGCTAGGATCGTGGTAGGAATACTCTTGAGGGTGCGTCGGTGGGGGTATATTATAGGTTAGATAGATCATACGCAAAACGATTTTAGCAAAAGGACATGAAAGAAAAAAGTATTGTATAGTTTCTAAAAAAATCACAAAAGAAACACTTTTGACACTCATTCCAATAACATTTGGCCAATTAAGAGGCCCATGCCGTGCGCGTCTGTGTGGCAGGCATCACTATAAGGCCTTATTTACTTCTCTCGTATTTCCCATCCCTTAAAAGTTTGGGAATCAGCCAATCCTCTACCATTGTCTCAAGTAATTTTCTCATAAAATACACTAATATTAACGAGAGTTTCAAATCTAGGCAAAAAAAGTGGGGATTTATATGGAGTTATTTTAGGATTATCCCCCGAACCTAGAGAAGTAAAGGACCATCGAGAACTTTTCACGATTTAGAATTCATGTCCTGTAAACACCCTAGAAGTAAACAAGCGAATGGGCGCCCGGGAGTGTTGATGGTTGGCTGTTTTTCTTGTCTGTTGGTGGGCGGCTGATCGCTCGAGGTCGCTTCCGGTTTCGCACCGCACTGCGACCTGCCAACGCACTCTGCAGCCAATCTGGAACCGTACGTGCAGTGACCAGAGATAATTCTGTCGTTTACAGGCGTTGGCCTGTTGTTGCGTGCAAGGCTAGCGCGCACATAAGATTAGCTTAAACGATAAACGATAAACACGCGTCCCGTTGCAATCGATGAAGAATTCTTTTGTCCCTTAATATTGGGACTGACGGAGTATATCTACCAAATATGTCTAACCATACACACGGCCGCCCGCATGCAGCCAACAAGAAGAAGCTCAAAAGCTAACTTTGCCACGGCGCCGATCGTAGATCACCTGTCTCGTGTCTGTACGCCGCCGATGAATTAACCGTGACCCGTCTTCTTCAAGTGCACATGATGTACGGGTCAGTTGGTTGGTGCAGTGTAGTTGGGAATTCTCGCATGGAGTTACTGTCGACAGACGTGCAGTAGCCGGCCGGCCTGTATCCCGGCGAGTATCCTGCCCTGTGTAGTTTTCTTCCCTTTCGAAACAATAGTAGCTGTGGCCTGTGAGGTTGGTTGCTGACTATACATTGGTACTACGGCACTTAGAGACCTCCCCCGCGTCGCTCTGCTTGGGCGGCACGGGGGAACTCGAGCGCCTCCGGCCAGGTCCTCCTACTAGGGCCCTCCTTCTCCGTCGTTGCCACTGGCCTCGCCGTGGTGGCGGCGGCCCCGGCCTCCAAAGGCGGCTTGGGGGGAGCTCGCGGTGGACGCGGAGGGTTGCGCTGCTGGCCGCGCCCAAGCGAGTGTCAGCGCGGGTGAGGATGGCCTCGCCCAAGCGGGCGTTGGCGCGGTGGTGGCCCGAGGTGCGGCGGTTCCAGGCGGGGCGGCGAAGGCCGGCAGGTGCGGCGCTGGTGTGCTGTTTCGCGCCTGGCTGCACGGGTCCGATTGGGCCGGATCTAGGCCCCGCGGGCCGCGTCCTTGCGCGGTGGCCCGCTGCTCTCCAGTCATGATGTGGCGGCTGCTTCCTTTGCTGGCCAGGGCGGCGACAGGCCGAGCGGATGGCCAAGCGGCCTTGCTCCATGTCCGGGACCTGGCGGCTCGGGAAGTTGGAGGTGCCTGGTTGAAGGCTGGAGGAAGGTGGGGTGCACACAGATTCTTGGTGGCCAGCGAGGGTGCTAGGCATGAAGCCGCCCTTGATGTTGCTCCGGCGAGGTACGGGTGGAGAGGTTGGGTGTGACTGAGGTGTGCCGGGAACTCAGGTTCCAGCGAGGTGTGCAGTTCTCCGGATGAAAATCTTGCTCGACTTCCGTCGATGCCAGTGATGACGTCACTTATGTGTGTCGTTTGCCTTGTTGAAGGCATTACCGAGGAGATCGAACACTTCTCCCGCTCTTGGTTCTTGTCTTTGAGTGAAACCCTAAATTGGCATGTCGGATTGGCGATGGCGGCATCCTCGATGTCGTTACTTCGGTGGAAGCATCATTTTGGAGACATGATACTGATGGGAGCACCTGGGTTGTGGTCAAGCGGCTGGTCGGGCACTATCAATGGTGAGTGTTCTTGGAGTCTGTGGTGCTGGGTCTCGTGGGTTTGCCTCGTGGTGGCGGTAGCAGGAGCACTCTTGACATGCAGGCGGCGCCAGACGAGTCCTGTTTTCCGCCCTCTCAAGACCGGAGCGGCACATGCCGCCTCCCTTCGGTTATGTCTTCTCTCTCCGATGTTGTTGAAGACGGCGAACAAGCTCGTGGCAATGGTGATCGATTCAACATGTTTGGAGTGACCTCGGGGCTATTGCAATGAAGTCGAAGACGTCCCACCGTAAGCACGAGGGATGATGTTCGGTGACGCTGCTTGCCCCGGTGGTGTGCTTCTATGTTTGTGCCGCTCCTAGCTTTCCTGGCGCTCTTTATGTCTAGCGGTGCTCTTGTTGATGTAAAGGTTTTCGCCTGGTTTTTCTTCAATAAACTGAGCAGTTCGGGTCTCCGTACCCTTTTCTTCTAATGCAATGAACACATCAGTTCTCCTGCTATTATTAAAAAAAAGGTTAGTTGTTGCTGACTGCATGCTTCTTGCATGGCATTAGCATTTTAGCATATGCCTAGCCAGGACCATTCCAGTACGTCGTACCCGATCTGGCTAAGCTAGATACCATGCACCGATCGTCTTCCAGTGCCGTTTCAAATTTGGTCTGAGATTCTGGCCGTTTCACATTTCTTATTTGGCTACCTAGCTCCAACGGTCTCTATAGTGCACCTAGTCGTCGATCGAACCTGTGTCGAATGATGGGTCTCCTGGCAAGTGTAGCGTGAGTTGTCAGCTTGTTCAATTCGACAATTCCTGATCAACAAACATGATTATTTAAATCTGGAGAAGGAATAAGGACAAGATGGTATGGTCCATGGGATTTTCTGCCTGATCAAAAGTTCCGATCGATGGAAAACAGTTCTCCTCGAATAAACTTTCATCTCGTTTTATAAATAAAGAAATAACCATACAAAAGCTCATGAATAAAAAAGAAAATGACAGGGCAACAACACGACATGCCCAACAAGAAAATTAAGATAAAACTTTCGAAAGAGTGAGAATGTAAGCAACAGAACGACACGGAGTAGATAGATGCCGCAACCTAATCGCCCTCCGAAGTTGTCCCACCGTGCTAACTGCACCCCGGACCGCCGAGTACCAAGACATCACCTCCAAGAAGGGATGTGACGTCAAGGATGCTATTGTCCGGACCGGTTCTCCAAGGAGAGTGCAGCGGGGGAAACCTCGACGCCCTCCATGGAGGAATGGCAACACCCGCAGGCGCCCCCGTGTCGGTGCCGGACAAGCTAGCAAAGATTTCTCCCGTTCCTCCAAGACAACACCTCCCAAAGGATAGGTTGCCCAGTGTAGCCTAGCGAGGATGCACATGCACGGGATCGGGCAGGCCCAACATCTGCAGGGCGGCAAAGCAAACATACACAATGCGGCCCAAAGAACTCCTTCCAAAAAAGGCTCTTAAGCAGCCACCAGATCCAGGCCCGCCTGGCCTAGATCTAGCCAGCAAGCCTGGTTAGCCCGCCGGAGCCAATGTCATGCCATCGAGCCACCCTGCACCCACCCATCACTCGAGCCCATGGGCGGAGCTACTTGGGGGCTTAGGTGTACAGATGTACACCCGATATTTTTAACAAAATGACTTGATTAGCTAAGTTTAGAGCAACATATCTTAAATAAATAAGAAAATTCGTGTAAAAATTGATATCTAGAATGCTATGTACACCTATTATCTGACCGCTGGCTCTGCCAATTCCCGAGCCTGTCACTGCCTCGCAACAGCAGCTCCTCCGCCCGCCAGCACCCGCTTTCACGGTTGAAGCCCCATCACCTCGATGGATGCAAAACAGTTGTTCCATATATGTGTTTCAACAGATGTATCGATGGGTTGATCTAGCTAGAGCATGTAACTGTCATCCCGTACGAAGAATCGGCTATTACTACAGTCGCTCGGTGTCATCCGACAGCACTATCAATTCTTTTGTCACCCCAGCGAAGAGCGAACAGTAGTGGCAGAGTTGGCTATTGCTCCGGTGTCCCCCCTCTAAACTTTGTTCTATTTAGACGGCTAGGATTTTCTAATACCCCTTCGTGGGTTGACTTAACATGTGTGTTTGATTCATGGGCAAACATGTACGGAATGGGATGGGATAAAATATATTTAATTAACAATTAATAGAAAAATATAAATGTGCCATTAACACACTGGTTAAGCAGCCAGTGTGTTAATGGCGCATGTTTACCACCTGAACGTCGTTCGGCAAGGGGGGACACCGGAGCACAGCCCGGCAGAGTTAGGCCAGGGCGCATGCTACTAATCAGCTTGCAATGCAGTTAACAGATAAGTCGTCGTCAATGTGCATCTCGTTCAGATGACGATACGATCACGAGATGCATACGTAGCTTACTCCGTACAAAGCAGGGCTGGTACTCGCTAGGCAGTACACGGTCCCCGGCGGCCGGGCCGGCCATATATTGCTGCCCCCGTGCTAGCTCGCTCGCTGGCGTTCGTTGACGCCGTCATTGGTCTCGATAGGTCGCCGGCCGACCGGCCAGGAAACTATCATCATTGTACTTATGTACGTAACCACATTACCATCTTGTCGGACGTGCCGCCGTGCTTGGCAGTTGGCACCCATTTGATTACTTTTGTCCATGAAGATAAATTTTCGTTGGCAAGTTTATCAGTTAAAATGCATTACAAGAAGAAAGTTTCTCTAAAAAAACCTAGTACTGGGTAAGGTAAAGATGCATCGATCGAGGCATGGGATAAACGTCTTTATCCTGAATCATTTAGGCTAAAATGGCTTTTAAGAGCATCTCCACCCACGTGTCCCATAGCGGCCTCGATAGCCTTTTGGAGGCCGACAACGAAAATAGGCTCAAACCGGCGCGCCCAAATAGCGTTGCTGTTTTCACGTGCCCAATAGAAGTGTCGGCAACCCCGTACGGACCCCTTCGCGAATCGGGTGCGCCGATGCCTCGCGAGACGAATTTTTTTGGCCGTGGGAGCCGCATGTTAGCCACACATCCCAAAAGTCGACGCCAACGGGGAGTGGCGGGACCGACGTGTCACATTCAAGTTTAACCTAACCGTCGCCTACCTTGCGACGGAAGTTATTGGCGCGCAATGGCGGTGCAGTTCTCGCACAGGCGCAGTGAAGCGTCTCGTCGCGCCTAGCTCTCCGTGCCGGCGTTAATGAGCGCCACCGCTCCCCCGCCTCCCTTCGGCCTATAAAAAGGGGCGCTCTCGCATCGTCCCTCACACACAAACCCTAGAGCCTCTCTCCCTAACCCTAGCCACCACCATCTCACACTACTAGGAAAAGGCCTAGCCGTAAGACTGCCATCAGTGGCGCACCATGGCTGCCGTGCGCCACTACTACTTAGCAGTGGCGCACCACAAAACGGTGGGCCACTGTTACAAAAGTAGTAGTGGCGCACCTTGACTATGGTGCGCCATAAGTAAGTGGTGACAGGAGGCCAGCTCCTCCCCCAACCTAGTAGTGGCGCACGTCTACGGGGTGCGCCACTGCTACATTTCTTACCTATGGCGCACGTTGGTGAGGTGCGCCACTGCTAGGAGGTGTCCAGAGCCCGTTTAGAGATGATAGGCTTAGCAATGGCGCACTTCGGTGGTGCGCCACTGCTACATAGGTTACCTATGGCGCATGTCATTAGGTGCGCCACTGCTAGGGGGTGGCCAGAGCCCCTTTAGAGATGAGAGGCGTAGCAGTGGCGCACCACCTAGCAGTGCGCCATTGCTATGTCACCCTAGCAGTGGCGCACGGCTATGTGGTGCGCCACTGCTAACCTGGGACCATTTCCTGCTTTTCACCCTCCACTCACATGTGCCACCCACTTTCCCCAAACACTCTTGCACCACCACCTCCCACCAAATCTGGATCTGGTCGTGTTGCCCCTCCTTCCCACCTCATTTTCACCTCTTCATTCACCAAAATTAAGTTGGTAAACTTAATTTTCTTCATAGGTAAGTAATGGTGAAGCTTTCTTAGCTCAATACCTACTCAATCTCAACTTTTTACCTCATCCAACACTCTAGGTCTCGCCGTATCGGTAACTTTGTTGGTTTTATGCTTTGTGTGTGACCGGTTCCGATCGTCTTGCACACACACGTGTGTGTGCACATATGTTATGCGAAGCTCATGTGTTGTGCGCATGCGCGAAAAGCTTGTCGCGATCACGTGCATGTGTGTTGTTGTATGCGAAGCCTCCACATGTGTTGTATATGCAAAGCCTCCGATCCACACATGTGTTGCATGTGTTTGTTTGCAGGGATTTGAAATGCGATGGAGTTGCCAATATTTTGCCGAAACGTTGATTCATTTCCGTTTCGGCGAATAGTGGGCATACTCGCATATACATATGTCCTATTTTTAGGGAAGGTCATGCCAAAATTTTCTTTTGGTATGCTAAGATATCCATTTTCTCTATACCCGCAGGCGACCATGGTCCGCATGATGAGCGAAGGCGTTGTGGCTAGGTTTTTGAAAGCCGCGACAGCCGAGATGATTAGAAATAACCAAAAGGAGATAAGATGTCCGTGTCGAAGATGCAAGCTGACGAGCCTTATGGACCCTAAAGCCGATATGGTGCGGGACCACCTTCTCATGCGTGGTTTCATGGATGGCTATCGGTGGGAAGGCGACGAAGATGATTATGAATTTGTCCATGGGATTTCAACAAGAAATAAGGAAGGAGGTGATCAGGATGTAGAAGATCTCGGGCATGATCAGGATGTAGAAGATCCCGGAGATGATCATGATCACAATGTGGGAGATCCTGGACCTGATGATGAGGAAGATCAAGATGGAGGTCATCATGACGATCATGAAGATGAAGACGATGGACCATCGTCGATGGACTGG
Source organism: Lolium multiflorum (assembly GCA_030979885.1). Lineage (NCBI taxonomy): Eukaryota > Viridiplantae > Streptophyta > Magnoliopsida > Poales > Poaceae > Lolium > Lolium multiflorum. The sequence continues at coordinate 249,435,243 of CM061752.1, read as the reverse complement.
GTGCAGGACCCTTATCTTCAAGAGCTGCTTCTCAAGCAGACGAGTAACGCAAGAGCTGCCGCCCGAGAGAAAGCCAAGATGGATCAACTGGAGGTAGACGCGGTTACTCCATTGTATGAAGGATGCAGGCCGGAGGATACCCGCCTGAAAGTAACGCTCATGGCACTGGAGATGAAGGTAAAGCACAAAATGACCGACAAATCCTTCAACGACAACATGTCATTCTGGCACGAACGTCTTCCCAAAGGTAACACGTGTCCGACTAGTATCGAGGAGGCCAAGAAAATCGTGTGTCCTCTGGATTTACCGCATGTGAAATATCATGTGTGCTTGAACGATTGCATCATTTATCGGAACGAGCACGCGGCGTGTACCATATGTCCGGTGTGCGGCGTTGATGGCGTGTAACTCACACGTTCGTTGGGAACCCCAAGAGGAAGGTATGATGCGCACAGCAGCAAGTTTTCCCTCAGAAAGAAACCAAGGTTTATCGAACCAGGAGGAGCCAAGAAGCACGTTGAAGGTTGATGGCGGGGATGTAGTGCGGCGCAACACCGAGATTCCGCGCCAACGTGGAACCCGCACAACACAACCAAAGTACTTTGCCCCAACGAAACAGTGAGGTTGTCAATCTCACCGGCTTGCTGTAACAAAGGATTAACCGTATTGTGTGGAAGATGATTGTTTGCAGAAAACAGTAGAACAGATTGTAGATTGTATTTCAGTAAAGAGAATCGGACCGGGGTCCACAGTTCACTAGAGGTGTCTCTCCCATAAGACGAACAGCATGTTGGGTGAACAAATTACAGTTGGGCAATTGACAAATAAAGAGAGCATGACCATGCACATACATATCATGATGAGTATAGTGAGATTTAATTGGGTATTACGACAAAGTACATAGACCGTCATCCAACTGCATCTATGCCTAAAAAGTCCACCTTCAGGTTATCATCCGAACCCCTCCAGTATTAAGTTGCTAACAACAGACAATTGCATTAAGTATTGCGCGTAATGTAACTAGTGACTACATCCTTGAACATAGCACTAATGTTTTATCCCTAGTGGCAACAGCACATCCATAACCTTAGTGGTTCTTGTCACTCCTCCAGATTCACTGAGGCATGAACCCACTATCGAGCATAAATACTCCCTCTTGGAGTTACTAGCATCAACTTGGCCAGAGCATCTACTAATAACGGAGAGCATGCAAGATCATAAACAACACATAAGCATAGCTTTGATAATCAACATAACAAGTATTCTCTATTCATCGGATCCCAACAAACGCAACATATAGAATTACAGATAGATGATCTTGATCATGTTAGGCAGCTCACAAGATCCGACAATGATAGCACAATGGGGAGAAGACAACCATCTAGCTACCGCTATGGACCCATAGTCCAGGGGTAGACTACTCACACATCACACCGGAGGCGACCATGGCGGCGTAGAGTCCTCCGGGAGATGATTCCTCCGGCAGGGTGCCGGAGGTGATCTCCTGGATCCCCCGAGATGGGATCGGCGGCGGCGGCGTCTGGAAGGTTTTCCGTATCGTGGTTCTCGGTACGGGGTTTTCGTCACGGAGACTTTTTATAGGCGAAAGGGCAGGTCAAGAGGCGGCACGGGGCCCCACACCACAGGGCCGCGCGCGGGGGGGCCGCGCCGCCTAGGGTGTGGCCCCTCCGTGGCCCCTCTTCGTCTCTCCTTCGGACTTCCGGAAGCTTCGTGAGAAAATAGGCCCCCGGGCTTTGATTTCGTCCAATTCCGAGAATATTTCCTTACTAGGATTTCTGAAACCAAAAACAGCAAAACAGAATCGCACTTCTGCATCTTGTTAATAGGTTCCAAAATGCACGAATATGACATAAAGTGTGCATAAAACATGTAGATAACATCAATAATGTGGCATGGAACATAAGAAATTATCGATACGTCGGAGACGTATCAGCATCCCCAAGCTTAGTTCTGCTCGTCCCGAGCAGGTAAAACGATAACACAGATAATTTCTGGAGTGACATGCCATCATAATCTTGATCATACTATTTGTGAAGCATATGTAGTGAATGCAGCGATCAAAACAATGTATATGACATGAGTAAACAAGTGAATCATAAAGCAAAGACTTTTCATGAATAGCACTTCAAGACAAGCATCAATAAGTCTTGCATAAGAGTTAACTCATAAAGCAATAATTCAAAGTAAAGGTATTGAAGCAACACAAAAGAAGATTAAGTTTCAGCGCTTTTTCAACTTGTAACATGTATATCTCATGGATATTGTCAACATAGAGTAATATAATAAGTGCAATAAGCAAGTATGTAGGAATCAATGCATAGTTCACACAAGTGTTTGCTTCTTGAGGTGGAGAGAAATAGGTGAACTGACTCAACATTGAAAGTAAAAGAATGGTCCTCATAGAGGAAAAGCATCGATTGCTATATTTGTGCTAGAGCTTTGATTTTGAAAACATGAAACAATTTTGTCAACGGTAGTAATAAAGCATATGTATCATGTAAATTATATCTTACAAGTTGCAAGCCTCATGCATAGTATACTAATAGTGCCCGCACCTTGTCCTAATTAGCTTGGACTACCGGATCATCACAATGCATTGTTTTTACCAAGTGTCACAAAGGGGTACCTCTATGCCGCCTGTACAAAGGTCTAAGGAGAAAGCTCGCATTGGATTTCTCGCTATTGATTATTCTTCAACTTAGACATCCATACCGAGACAACATAGACAACAGATAATGGACTCCTCTTTTATGCATAAGCATATAACAACAATTAATAATTTTCTCATTTGAGATTTGAGGATTGTTGTCCAAAACTGAAACTTCCACCATGGAACATGGCTTTAGTTAGCGGCCCAATGTTCTTCTCTAACATATGCATGCTTAACCCTATGGTGGTAGATCTCTCTTACTTCAGACAAGACGAACATGCATAGCAACTCACATGAAATTCAACAAAGAGTAGTTGATGGCGTCCCCAGAAACATGGTTATCGCACAACAAGCAACTTAATAAGAGATAAAGTGCATAATTACATATTCAATACCACAATAGTTTAAAGCTATTTGTCCCATGAGCTATATATTGCAAAGGTGAATGATGGAATTTTAAAGGTAGCACTCAAGCAATTTACTTTGGAATGGCGGAAAATACCATGTAGTAGGTAGGTATGGTGGACACAAATGGCATAGTGGTTGGCTCAAGTATTTTGGATGCATGAGAAGTATTCCCTCTCGATACAAGGTTTAGGCTAGCAAGGCTTATTTGAAACAAACACAAGGATGAACCGGTGCAGCAAAACTCACATAAAAGACATATTGAAAACATTATAAGACTCTACACCGTCTTCCTTGTTGTTCAAACTCAATACTATAAATTATCTAGACCTTAGAGAAACCAAATATGCAAACCAAATTTTAGCATGCTCTATGTATTTCTTCATTAATGGGTGCAAAGCATATGATGCAAGAGCTTAATCATGAGCACAACAATTGCCAAGTATCACATTACCCAAGACATTTATAGCAATTACTACATGTATCATTTTCCAATTCCAACCATATAACAATTTAACGAAGGAGAAACTTCGCCATGAATACTATGAGTAGAAACCAAGGACATACTTGTCCATATGCTACAGCGGAGCGTGTATCTCTCCCATAAAGTGAATGCTAGGATCCATTTTATTCAAACAAAACAAAAACAAAAACAAACCGATGCTCCAAGAAAAAGCACATAAGATGTGATGGAATAAAAATATAGTTTCAGGGAGGAACCTGATAATGTTGTCGATGAAGAAGGGGATGCCTTGGGCATCCCCAAGCTTAGACGCTTGAGTCTTCTTGATATATGCAGGGGTGAACCACCGGGTGCATCCCCAAGCTTAGAGCTTTCACTCTCCTTGATCATGTTGCATCATACTCCTCTCTTGATCCTTGAAAACTTCCTCCACACCAAACTCGAAACAACTCATTAGAGGGTTAGTGCACATTATAAATTGACATATTCAGAGGTGACACAATCATTCTTAACACTTCTGGACATTGCATAATGCTACTGGACATTAGTGGATCAAAGAAATTCATCCAACATAGCGAAAGAGGCAATGCGAAATAAAAGGCAGAATCTGTCAAAACAGAACAGTTCGTATTGACGAATTTTAAAATGGCACCAGACTTGCTCAAATGAAAATGCTCAAATGGAATGAAAGTTGCGTACATATCTGAGGATCATGCACGTAAATTGGCTTAATTTTCTGAGTTACCTACAGGGAGGTGGACCCAGATTCGTGACAGCAAAGAAATCTGGAACTGTGCAGTAATCCAAATCTAGTACTTACTTTTCTATCAACGGCTTAACTTGGCACAACAAAACACAAAACTAAGATAAGGAGAGGTTGCTACAGTAGTAAACAACTTCCAAGACACAAAATAAAAACAAAGTACTGTAGGTAAAAACATGGGTTGTCTCCCATAAGCGCTTTTCTTTAACGCCTTTCAGCTAGGCGCAGAAAGTGTGTATCAAGTATTATCAAGAGATGAAGTGTCAACATCATAATTTGTTCTCATAATAGAATCAAAAGGTACCTTCATTCTCTTTCTAGGGAAGTGTTCCATACCTTTCTTGAGAGGAAATTGATATTTTATATTACCTTCCTTCATATCAATGATAGCACCAACAGTTCGAAGAAAAGGTCTTCCCAATATAATGGGGCAAGATGCATTGTATTCAATATCCAAGACAACAAAATCAACGGGAACCAGGTTATTGTTAATGGTAATGCGAACATTATCAACTTTACCCAAAGGTTTCTTTGTAGAATGATCAGCAAGATTAACATCCAAATAACAATTTTTCAGCGGTGGCAAGTCAAGCATATTATAAATTTTCTTAGGCATAACAGAGATACTTGCACCAAGATCACATAAAGCATTACAATCAAAATCTTTAATCTTCATCTTAATGATGGGCTCCCAACCATCCTCTAACTTTTTAGGAATAGAGGCTTCACGCTCTAGTTTCTCTTCTCTAGCTTTTATGAGAGCATTTGTAATATGATGCGTGAAAGCCAAATTTATAGCACTAGCATTAGGACTTTTAGCAAGTTTTTGCAAGAACTTTATAACTTCAGAGATGTGGCAATCATCAAAATTCAAACCATTATAATCTAAAGCAATGGGATCATCATCCCCAATGTTGGAAAAAATTTCAGCAGCTTTATCACAGGCAGTTTTAGCAGTTTCAGGCAGTTTTTCGCGCTTTGCATTCGAAGTGGAAACATTGCTAACACCAATTCTTTTATTAGTATGAGTAGGAGGTGCAGCAACATGTGTAGCATTAGCATTACTAGTGGTGGTAATAGTCCAAACTTTAGCTATATTCTTCTCTTTAGCTAGTTTTTCATTTTCTTCTCTATCCCACCTAGCACGCAGTTCAGCCATTAATCTTATATTCTCATTAATTCTAACTTGAATGGCATTTGCTGTAGTAACAATTTTATTATGATGATTTTCATTAGGCATAACTTTCGATTTCAAAAGATCAACATCAGCAGCAAGACTATCAACTTTAGAAGCAAGTATATCAATTTTCCCAAGCTTTTCTTCAACAGATTTGTTAAAAGCAGTTTGTGTACTAATAAATTCCTTAAGCATGGCTTCAAGTCCAGGGGTGAACTCCTATTATTGTTGTAAGAATTCCCATAAGAATTACCATAGCCGTTGCCATTATTATAAGGATATGGCCTATAGTTGTTACTAGAATTGTTCCGGTAAGCATTGTTGTTGAAATTATTATTTTTAATGAAGTTTACATCAACATGTTCTTCTTGTGCAACCAATGAAGCTAATGGAACATTATTAGGATCAATATTAGTCCTATCATTCACAAGCATAGACATAATAGCATCAATCTTATCACTCAAGGAAGAGGTTTCTTCGACAGAATTTACCTTCTTACCTTGTGGAGCTCTTTCCGTGTGCCATTCAGAGTAGTTGATCATCATATTATCAAGAAGCTTTGTTGCTTCACCAAGAGTGATGGACATAAAGGTACCTCCAGCAGCTGAATCCAATAAATTCCGTGAAGAAAAATTTAGTCCTGCATAGAAGGTTTGGATGATCATCCAAGTAGTCAGTCCATGGGTTGGGCAATTTTTAACCAGAGATTTCATTCTCTCCCAAGCTTGAGCAACATGTTCAGTATCTAATTGTTTAAAATTCATTATGCTACTCCTCAAAGATATAATTTTAGCAGGGGGATAATATCTACCAATAAAAGCATCCTTGCATTTAGTCCATGAATCGATACTATTCTTAGGCAGAGATAACAACCAATCTTTAGCTCTTCCTCTTAATGAGAAAGGGAACAATTTTAGTTTAATAATATCACCATCTACATCTTTATATTTTTGCATTTCACATAGTTCAACAAAATTATTAAGATGGGCAGCAGCATCATCAGACTAACACCAGAAAATTGCTCTCGCATAACAAGATTCAGTAAAGCAGGTTTAATTTCAAAGAATTCTGCTGTAGTAGCAGGTGGAGCAATAGGTGTGCATAAGAAATCATTATTATTTGTGGTTGTGAAGTCACACAACTTAGTGTTTTCAGAGTTGGCCATTTTAGCAACAGTAAATAAAGCAAACTAGATAAAGTAAATGCAAGTAAACTAATTTTTTTGTGTTTTTGATATAGCAAACAAGATAACAAGTAAAGTAAAACTAGCAACTAATTTTTTTGTATTTTGATTTAGTGCAGCAAACAAAGTAGTAAATAAAACTAAGCAAGACAAAAACAAAGTAAAGAGATTGAGAAGTGGAGACTCCCTTGCAGCGTGTCTTGATCTCCCAACGGCGCCAGAAATATGGTTGCCGTGGGAGGCAATTCTCTGTGGTGTAGCTTTTCTTCTCCCCGGCAACGGCGCCGAAAAATATGCTTGATGGCGTGTAACTCACACGTTCGTTGGGAACCCCAAGAGGAAGGTATGATGCGCACAGCAGCAAGTTTTCCCTCAAAAGAAACCAAGGTTTATCGAACCAGGAGGAGCCAAGAAGCACGTTGAAGGTTGATGGCGGCGGATGTAGTGCGGCGCAACACCGAGATTCCGTGCCAACGTGGAACCTGCACAACACAACCAAAGTACTTTGCCCCAACGAAACAAGAGGTTGTCAATCTCACCGGCTTGCTGTAACAAAGGATTAACCGTATTGTGTGGAAGATGATTGTTTAGAAAACAGTAGAACAAGTATTGCAGTAGATTGTATTTCAAGTAAAGAATCGGACCGGGCTCACTAGAGGTGTCTCTCCCATAAGACGAACAATGTTGGGTGAACAAATTACACTTGGGCAATTGACAAATAAAGAGAGCATGACCATGCACATACATATCATGATGAGTATAGTGAGATTTAATTGGGCATTACGACAAAGTACATAGACCGTCATCCAACCGCATCTATGCCTAAAAAGTCCACCTTCAGGTTATCATCCGAACCCCTCCAGTATTAAGTTGCTAACAACAGACAATTGCATTAAGTATTGCGCGTAATGTAACTAGTGACTACATCCTTGAACATAGCACTAATGTTTTATCCCTAGTGGCAACAGCACATCCATAACCTTAGTGGTTCTTGTCACTCCTCCAGATTCACAGGGCATGAACCCACTATCGAGCATAAATACTCCCTCTTGGAGTTACTAACATCAACTTGGCCAGAGCATCTACTAATAACGGAGAGCATGCAAGATCATAAACAACACATAAGCATAGCTTTGATAATCAACATAACAAGTATTCTCTATTCATCGGATCCCAACAAACGCAACATATAGAATTACGATAGATGATCTTGATCATGTTAGGCAGCTCACAAGATCCGACAATGATAGCACAATGGGGAGAAGACAACCATCTAGCTACGCTATGGACCCATAGTCCAGGGGTAGACTACTCACACATCACACCGGAGGCGACCATGGCGGCGTAGAGTCCTCCGGGAGATGATTCCCCTCTCCGGCAGGTGCCGGAGGCGATCTCCTGATCCCCCGAGATGGGATCGGCGGCGGCGGCGTCTCGGGAAGGTTTTCCGTATCGTGGTTCTCTACTGGGGTTTTCGTCACGGAGACTTTTTATAGGCGAAAGGGCAGGTCAAGAGGCGGCACGGGGGCCCCACACCACGGGCCGCGCGGCCAAGGGGGGCCGCGCCGCCCTAGGGTGTGGCCCTCCGTGGCCCCTTCTTCGTCTCTCCTTCGGACTTCTGGAAGCTTCGTGAGAAAATAGGCCCCCGGGCTTTGATTTCGTCCAATTCGAGAATATTTCCTTACTAGGATTTCTCAAACCAAAAACAGAAAACAAGAATGGCACTTCGGCATCTTGTTAATAGGTTAGTTCCGAAAATGCACGAATATGACATAAAGTGTGCATAAAACATGTAGATAACATCAATAATGTGGCATGGAACATAAGAAATTATCGATACGTCGGAGACGTATCAGGCGTCAGTCGGTACAAGAAGGGGAAGAAAGCTCCTCGGAAGGTGGTGTGGTACTTTCCGATCACTCCTCGTCTGCAGCGGTATTTCGCGGATCCTAAGCAAGCAAAGCTAATGCGCTGGCACGCGGAGATGAGGAAGGTAGAAGATGACGCAGATGATCCGGACAAAAAGGAAAAGGACAGGATGTTGAGACACCCTTCGGATGCTAGCCAGTGGAATGCGTTGAACCTCGAGTACCCAGAATTTGGGGACGATCCTAGGAACATAAGGCTGGGCGCGAGCACCGATGGAGTCAATCCGTTTGGCAGCCAGAGCAGCACGCATAGCACCTGGCCCGTGTTTGTGTGGATGTACAACCTCCCCCTGGTTGTGCATGAAGAGGAAGTACATTCAAATGAGTATGCTAATTGAAGGGCCGAAACAACCAGGGAACGACATCAATCTGTATATGGGGCTTCTGAAAGAGGAGCTAGCCACGCTATGGGACACGCCTGCCAATACGTGGGACGCCGCCGCGGAAGAATATTTCCCTATGAGAGCCGCACTGCTCACGACGGTGCACGACTTTCTCGGTTACGGATATGTCGCGGGGCAGGTGGTCCACGGATTCAATGCATGCGTCAGGTGCATGGACGACACAACGTACCGCCAGCTAGATAGAGATCCCGGGTCCTCGAAAACGGTGTTCATGGGACATCGAAGGTGGCTTCGCGAGGACGACGCATGGAGGAAACGCAAGGATCTGTTCGATGGTCAAGACGAACCCCGAAGACGGCCACGTACGAGAAGCGGCGAGCAAATAGACGAGCTATTGAAAAATTGGAAAGAGTGCCCACCGCCGGGAAAGAAGCGAAAGGCGCCGGAGCCGCTGCTTAAGGTATGGAAGACGAGGTCTGTTTTCTGGGACTTGCCGTACTGGAAGATCCTCCGTGTGCCTCACAGCCTTGATGTCATGCACATCACGAAGAACGTGTGCGAGAGTCTGCTTGGTACCCTCCTCAACATGCCAGAGAAGACCAAAGATGGGCCGAAAGCAAGGTACGACTTGCAATCAATTGGGATCAGGGAGGAGCTTCACGCGGGACGCCCTAATGATGATGATGATGATGACGATGACGATGATGAGGCGGAGGACACGCAAAGTCGTCGCAAGGGCAAAAATGCCAAAAAGATTGAATATTACTGCCCCCCGCGTGCTTCACTCTAAGTCAGAAGGAGATCGAGCAGTTTTTCGACTGTCTCCTAGGAGTAAAACTTCCCTACGGTTACGCGGGGAAGATAAGCAGGTACCTAGACAAAGCGAAGCAGAGGTTCAGCGGGATGAAGTCTCACGACTGTCACGTGCTGATGACGCAGATACTTCCGGTTGCAATCCGTGGGATCATGGACGCGCACGTCCGTGAAACGCTTTTTGGCCTATGCAACTTTTTCGACGTCATCTCTCGGAAGTCTGTTGGCGTGAGGCAACTTAGAAGGCTACAGGAAGAGATCGTGGTGATACTGTGCGAGCTTGAGATGTACTTCCCGCCCGCTTTCTTCGACGTTATGGTGCATCTGCTGGTACATATCGTGGAGGATATCATCCAACTGGGGCCGATGTTCCTGCACAGCATGATGCCGTTCGAAAGGATGAATGGTGTCATCAAAGGGTACGTTCGCAACAGGGCACGTCCAGACGGAAGCATAGCCAAGGGCTTTCTGACCGAAGAGTGCATCTCCTTCTGCACGAGTTATCTAGAAATCGAGAACCCCGTTGGCCTGCCCGTAAACAGGCATCTCGGGAAGCTCGCTGGATGGGGTCACCGCGACGGTAGCCGCGAAATGCATGTCGACTTCAAGGGTCGAATCGCCGACTTTGAAAGAGCAAACCTAGTCGCGCTACAACACATAGACGTGGTCGATCCTTGGGTGGTAGAGCACAAAACCTTCATCGCAAAGACGTACAGTGATCAGGGCCAACAGAGGACGGACGGAGATATAATCAAAGAGCACAACTCAACCTTCACGCGGTGGTTCAAGGACAAGATGCTGACGTACCCTATAGACGAGGATTCTTCTGCGGAAGAAAAACTCATATTCGCCTTGTCACAGGGCGCCGAACACAACCTGATGACATTTCAGGCGTACGATATCAACGGCTACACATTCTACACCGAGGAAAAGGACATGAAGAGCGATTATCAGAACTCCGGGGTAACGATGGAGTCCTACACCGGTGACGTCAAGCAGAGATACTACGGAAAGATCGAGGAGATCTGGGAGCTGAGCTACGCCGGAGAGAATGTGCCGATGTTCCGTGTCAGGTGGGCCAAGAACGTCATAAAAGAAGACCGGCATTTCACCACCATGGTTATACCCGAAGCCAAATCCAAGACAGCGGGCGCAAAGGTCACCGCGAAATATGAGCCATGGGTACTAGCTTCCCAAGTGGACCAATGCTTCTTCATTACCGACCCGCAAAAGCCCAGCCGTGTTGTCGTGAGGAGAGGCAAAAGGAGCATCATCGGAATGGATGGAGCCGCCAACGAGCTAGACTTTGACCAGTACGGTGATCCGAAGATGGAAGATGACGACGACGATGATGAAGAACCATACACAACAAGAAGAAGCAGGACCACCCTACCTAAAGGCCGTCCATTCAAGAGAAGAAGTCTAGGAGTTCCGGGGCTAAATTATTCAACCGCGAGAAAGAAGGGCAAGAAGATTGTGAAAAGATAATTATGTATCATTTTCTTTTTTTTTGAGATCAATTATGTATCATTTTCTTGTATGAATAATGGATGTCATATTGTTAATCTACACATTGTACCGATCAAAATAGACATATAATTTATATTTTTGGATATTCTACATAATTATAATTATTTATGCCTTTTATGTTGGTGTATTATGCTATTTATTATAGTATTAAATCAATTTAAAAAAAGGGAAAAAAATTGGGGCCGCCAGGGTTCGAACCTGGCCGGCCAGGGTTAACCAAACAGGGGACAGATAGCTAGCCACTGCGGTACGGTGCGGATCTTGTCAATAGTACGAGCCAAATTCTTTTTGACCCTATCCTAAAGTCGTAGTGGCGCACCCGTAGTGGTGCGCCATTGCTAAGCATCACTGTGGCGCACCCCTAGCAGTGCGCCATTGCTTAGGGGGGTCGGGGACTTAGCCATCCCGACCATCTCTTCTTCTCCCCATCCCCATTCCCCCATTCCCCAATCGATTCTCCTCCCCCGGCGGCCCCTCTCCGACGCCACCTCCCCGGCGACACGAGCGACGCCCTCCTCTCCTCGCCACCCCGGCCCGACCAGATCCCACCCCTCCCGACCGCAGTCATCGGGCGACGGAGAGGCTCCCCTCCCGGCGGCGACAGGTACCTCCTCCCTCTTCCCTGCGTCTCCCTCCGCCCGCCGTCTTCTTTTTCGGGGCCTCCCTCTTTCCCGTCCTCCCCTTCCCTCCTTCACCCCTTCCCCCTGGCCGCCCCTCCCTGCCATGACCCAACCCTAACCCTAGAAAAGTTAGGCTTAGTGGAATGATGGAGTTAGGATTAGGACTGTAGGTGTTGAATGAAATGTAAAAACGAATAGCAAAACACTGTTAACAGTGTTAGCATCAGCAGTAGGTGTTCATTTTGATGCTAACAGTGTTCATTTTGACTGTAGGCTTAGTGGAATTTAGTTCTAACTGCTGATGCTAACAGTGTTCATTTTGATGGTTTTAGTAAGTACAAGTTAGGCTATATAAGTTCAAGTATACAGAAACCAAAACATTCTGTAAACCAATTTAATGTTCCAGTCACCTAACACAATAAATAGTATTGCATCATCCAGACTAGTTATAGAGAACATGCACATGAGATAAAGAGGGACTTTGGGACGATGTATGCAAGTTGGGCCCAATACATTGCAACCATATTGCTTGCCCATCTAAGAATTTTTGCCTCTGGTCCCTCCCTATCCAATTGATTAAATTCTTAACTGAAGATTAAAACACGTCCTAGGATACTGGATCATATTGTATGCTTAGTAACTCACAATTGCATGCTATTAAGAGCATTGTTACATGTAAAGTACACTTTAAGCAATAAAAGTCCATTCAAATATTGTTAATGTTAGATAGGTTGCCGCTGTTACTTGGTGTTGTTGCTGCTGCTAGATAGGTTGCTGCTGCTTGGTGTTGTTGCTGCTGCTAGATAGGTTGCTGCTGTTAGGTTACATATCCTCTATTTTTAGAACAAATGCATTGTAAAATCATTCATTTTGTTATAGAGCCCATTGGCAAACCTTCAAAATTGGCATTGTAACAAGTGTGAACAAAGAAAGCTTCTCTGTTTGGTATGTAGAGAGTGAGAGAGAGTTGCTTGCTGAACATTGGCATACTGAACATTGTGTGAAAAAAGGGAAAATTAGCATACTGAACATTGCTTGATGCTATCTGATTCTGGCCATAGTCTGTAGTGTCATTTTCCTATGTAAAGTTTCCATTTATTTGATTCCTTTTTAATGCTGATTTTAATGCTGCTAGGTGTGTATGTTGCTGCTACTTCCTGGAACTTGAGCACCTGACCTGATCTTCCTCGACCCGGAGCAACAGCTCACCTCTCGGCGACTCCACGCGACGCACGGTGAGCTTGCTGCTAGATGCTAGCTGCCGCTTGTTGTTGATGCATGCTGCTAGCTAGTTGCTGCTGCTAGCTGTTGATGCATGCTGCTAGCTGCTGCTGCTACTAGCTGGTGCCATGTGCATGTGCCATGGTGCTCAGCTGGTGTATATGAGGAACAATTGTACATGTGCCATGGTGCTCAGCTGGTGTATATGGTGACATATTCTTGTGCAGGGATCGACAGAGTTGCCCATTATCGCCGAAATGTTGATTCATTTCCGTTTCGGCGAAAATGGGGCACTCATATGTACATAAATTAGCATAGGTCATGCCCAATTTTGTTAGTGGAATGGATCGTAATATGGTTCAAAAATGTAAACATGTAGGATGGCCGGTCCCGGTGGCCGGCGAGGCGGTCGAGGCCGCGGTCCTGGGCGCCCCCGGGGCCGGGGAAGGGGCCGCCGCGGTGGAGCAGCAAGGGCCCCACGGTCACCGTCACCTGCATCCTCCTCGTCTTCGCATGAGGAACGCTGCTTCGAGTTCCTCCTCCGCATCGACGACGACCCACTCGGCATCAAGAGGCTACCGGACAAGTTCGCCGAGTTCGTCGACGGCGTCGAGCCGGCGCACTTGCAGCTACGGGAGGCTAGCTGCAACTTCTGCCGCTGGTCCGTGGAGGTCCTGTTCGACGGGCAGGGCAAGATGTACCTGCACACGGGGTGGGACAAGTTCGCCCGTGACCTCCACCTCGAGCCCGGCTGCCAGCTCACCTTCCTGTACGAGGGGGACGGCGAGATGATCGTCAAGGTGTTCGACGACACCGCCTGCCGTGTGCACTACCCCCACACCGGCGAATCCGGCTCGGACACCGATAGTTAGAACTTAGAGTGTTGTCAACTCTATCTTCGTTGCTTCGTGTTGTTTGAATTCTATATTAAATTGTATGAAGCTACGATGTTAGGTATGATGATGTTATGTCCAAATATCAATCTCTTGTGCATCCTACCTTGCCTCGCTGACACCATCCCGGGATGTTCATATTTGTTTGGACCAACAATGTATGAGGCCCTTGTCATTCCATTTGCTTTGGTATCTCAAAATGCCGATGATTAGAATGTTTGGTCAACTGTACACTCCGGGGTGACGCCAGTGAGCCTGGTGTGATGGCACAAATATCAATCTCTTGTGCATCCTACCTGGCCTCACTGACGCCATCCCGGGATGTTCATATTTGTTTCGACCAACAATGTATGAGGCCATCGTCATTCCATTTGCTTTGGTTTTTCAGAATGCCGATGATTAGAATGTTTGGTCACCTATACACTTGGAGGAGGGGCCAGTGAACCTGGTGCGATGACACAAATATCAATCTCTTGTGCATCCTACTTGGTTTCACTGACGCCTTCTCTAAATGTTCATATTTGTTCCGACCAACAAAATATGAGGCATTCCATTTAGTTCATAATAGCTACTTGTCTCTTATTTGAGTTGGCACTTCTTAATTGCATAGCCCTTTCTTCCATTTTAGTGCCGATGATTAGAATGTTCGGTCAACAGAGGACCCCGGGGTGACGCAAGTGAGCCTGGTGCGATGGCACAAGTATCAATCTCTTGTGCATCCTACCTGGCCTCACTTACGCCATCCCGGGATGTTCATATTTGTTTGGACCAACAATGTATGAGGCATTCCATTTAGTTCATACTAGCTACTTGTCTCTTATTTGAGTTTGCACTTCTTAATTGCATTGGCCGATGATTAAATTTTGTGGTCACTACACTTGGGGGAGGCGCTAGTGAGCCTGGTGCGATGACACAAGTATCAATCTCTTGTGCATCCTACCTGGCCTCACTAACGCCTTCCCTAAATGTTAATATTTGTTTGGACCAACAATGTATGAGGCATTCCATTTAGTTCATACTAGCTACTTGTCTCTTATTTGAGTTTGCACTTCTTAGTTTCTTTGGCTTGTTCATATATGTGCAGATATGACGTGGTATGTCGTGTACAAGGGCAAGGTTCCCGGAGTCTACAACGACTGGGAGGAGTGTCGGAGACAGGTTCACCGTTTTAGCGGTAACAGCTACAAAGGGTACACCACTAGAGCGGAGGCCGAAGACAGATACGCACGCTATCTGGCGGGAGAGAGGACGGAGCGGAGGAGGAACCGGATGAAGACCACTTTCATCGGGACGGTGCTAGTAGTGACTCTAGCTCTCTTCTATGTGATGCTAGTTTATATGATCGACCTTGTGTAACCACTAGCTCATTTGCGACTTTGTAACCCCATAACTTGCATTGTAACCTCGTAACTTCTCTAATGTGAAATCTTGTGAATCATGTGGGGCTAATGTGAAGAACTATGTATGGATAAGCTGTGCTGTTGTTTATATGTGTTATATCCTGTATTGTGCTTGTGATATACAACCTGTATAAATACCTGCCAGGATACAAAAAAAAATTCGAAATTCGTAGCAGTGGCGCACTAGTGGCCCATCAGTGGCGCACGTCCACTAAGTAGTAGTGGCGCACTGCGCGGGATCCAGTGGCGCACTGCCCTGTGATCCCCTCCGAGACTAGCAGTGGCGCACCAGGAATCTCATCGTGGCGCACGTCCTGGAGACAGCAGTGGCGCACGTCCACACGCAGCAGTGGCGCACCACCTCGCTGAAACAGTGGCGCACGCAAAACGGTAGCAGTGGCGCACCTCGTCTAGACAGTGGTGGCGCACTGCCACTGACCAACAGTGGCGCACTGATGGCGTGTAACTCACACGTTCGTTGGGAACCCCAAGAGGAAGGTATGATGCGCACAGCAGCAAGTTTTCCCTCAGAAAGAAACCAAGGTTTATCGAACCAGGAGGAGCCAAGAAGCACGTTGAAGGTTGATGGCGGCGGGATGTAGTGCGGCGCAACACCAGAGATTCCGCCGCCAACGTGGAACCTGCACAACACAACCAAAGTACTTTGCCCCAACGAAACAGTGAGGTTGTCAATCTCACCGGCTTGCTGTAACAAAGGATTAACCGTATTGTGTGGAAGATGATTGTTTGCGAAAACAGTAGAACAAGTATTGCAGTAGATTGTATTTCAGTAAAGAATTGGACCGGGTCCACAGTTCACTAGAGGTGTCTCTCCCATAAGACAAACAGCATGTTGGGTGAACAAATTACAGTTGGGCAATTGACAAATAAAGAGAGCATGACCATGCGCATACATATCATGATGATTATAGTGAGATTTAATTGGGCATTACGACAAAGTACATAGACCGTCATCCAACGCATCTATGCCTAAAAAGTCCACCTTCAGGTTATCATCCGAACCCCTCCAGTATTAAGTTGCTAACAACAGACAATTGCATTAAGTATTGCGCGTAATGTAACTAGTGACTACATCCTTGAACATAGCACTAATGTTTTATCCCTAGTGGCAACAGCACATCCATAACCTTAGTGGTTCTTGTCACTCCTCCAGATTCACGAGGCATGAACCCACTATCGAGCATAAATACTCCCTCTTGGAGTTACTAGCATCAACTTGGCCAGAGCATCTACTAATAACGGAGAGCATGCAAGATCATAAACAACACATAAGCATAGCTTTGATAATCAACATAACAAGTATTCTCTATTCATCGGATCCCAACAAACGCAACATATAGAATTACGATAGATGATCTTGATCATGTTAGGCAGCTCACAAGATCCGACAATGATAGCACAATGGGGAGAAGACAACCATCTAGCTACCGCTATGGACCCATAGTCCAGGGGTAGACTACTCACACATCACACCGGAGGCGACCATGGCGGCGTAGAGTCCTCCGGGAGATGATTCCCCTCTCCGGCAGGGTGCCGGAGGCGATCTCCTGGATCCCCCGAGATGGGATCGGCGGCGGCGGCGGCTCTGGAAGGTTTTCCGTATCGTGGTTCTCGGTACTGGGGGTTTCGTCACGGAGACTTTTATAGGCGAAAGGGCAGGTCAAGAGGCGGCACGGGGGCCCCACACCACGGGCCGCGCGGCCAAGGGGGGCCGCGCCGCCCTATAGTGTGGCCCCTCCGTGGCCCCTCTTCGTCTCTCCTTCGGACTTCTGGAAGCTTCGTGAGAAAATAGGCCCCTGGGCTTTGATTTCGTCCAATTCCGAGAATATTTCCTTACTAGGATTTCTGAAACCAAAAACAGCAGAAAACAGAACTGGCACTTCGGCATCTTGTTAATAGGTTAGTTCCAAAATGCACGAATATGACATAAAGTGTGCATAAAACATGTAGATAACATCAATAATGTGGCATGGAACATAAGAAATTATCGATACGTCGGAGACGTATCAGCATCCCCAAGCTTAGTTCTGCTCGTCCCGAGCAGGTAAAACGATAACACAGATAATTTCTGGAGTGACATGCCATCATAATCTTGATCATACTATTTGTAAAGCATATGTAGTGAATGCAGCGATCAAAACAATGTATATGACATGAGTAAACAAGTGAATCATAAAGCAAAGACTTTTCATGAATAGCACTTCAAGACAAGCATCAATAAGTCTTGCATAAGAGTTAACTCATAAAGCAATAATTCAAAGTAAAGGTATTGAAGCAACACAAAAGAAGATTAAGTTTCAGCGGTTGCTTTCAACTTGTAACATGTATATCTCATGGATATTGTCAACATAGAGTAATATAATAAGTGCAATAAGCAAGTATGTAGGAATCAATGCACAGTTCACACAAGTGTTTGCTTCTTGAGGTGGAGAGAAATAGGTGAACTGACTCAACATTGAAAGTAAAAGAATGGTCCTCATAGAGGAAAAGCATCGATTGCTATATTTGTGCTAGAGCTTTGATTTTGAAAACATGAAACAATTTTGTCAACGGTAGTAATAAAGCATATGTATCATGTAAATTATATCTTACAAGTTGCAAGCCTCATGCATAGTATACTAATAGTGCCCGCACCTTGTCCTAATTAGCTTGGACTACCGGATCATCACAATGCATTGTTTTTACCAAGTGTCACAAAGGGGTACCTCTATGCCGCCTGTACAAAGGTCTAAGGAGAAAGCTCGCATTGGATTTCTCGCTATTGATTATTCTTCAACTTAGACATCCATACCGGGACAACATAGACAACAGATAATGGACTCCTCTTTTATGCATAAGCATATAACAACAATTAATAATTTTCTCATTTGAGATTTGAGGATTGTTGTCCAAAACTGAAACTTCCACCATGGAACATGGCTTTAGTTAGCGGCCCAATGTTCTTCTCTAACATATGCATGCTTAACCCTATGGTGGTAGATCTCTCTTACTTCAGACAAGACGAACATGCATAGCAACTCACATGAAATTCAACAAAGAGTAGTTGATGGCGTCCCCAGTAAACATGGTTATCGCACAACAAGCAACTTAATAAGAGATAAAGTGCATAATTACATATTCAATACCACAATAGTTTAAAGCTATTTGTCCCATGAGCTATATATTGCAAAGGTGAATGATGGAATTTTAAAGGTAGCACTCAAGCAATTTACTTTGGAATGGCGGAAAATACCATGTAGTAGGTAGGTATGGTGGACACAAATGGCATAGTGGTTGGCTCAAGTATTTTGGATGCATGAGAAGTATTCCCTCTCGATACAAGGTTTAGGCTAGCAAGGCTTATTTGAAACAAACACAAGGATGAACCGGTGCAGCAAAACTCACATAAAAGACATATTGAAAACATTATAAGACTCTACACCGTCTTCCTTGTTGTTCAAACTCAATACTAGAAATTATCTAGACCTTAGAGAAACCAAATATGCAAACCAAATTTTAGCATGCTCTATGTATTTCTTCATTAATGGGTGCAAAGCATATGATGCAAGAGCTTAATCATGAGCACAACAATTGCCAAGTATCACATTACCCAAGACATTTATAGCAATTACTACATGTATCATTTTCCAATTCCAACCATATAACAATTTAACGAAGGAGAAACTTCGCCATGAATACTATGAGTAGAAACCAAGGACATACTTGTCCATATGCTACAGCGGAGCGTGTATCTCTCCCATAAAGTGAATGCTAGGATCCATTTTATTCAAACAAAACAAAAACAAAAACAAACCGATGCTCCAAGAAAAAGCACATAAGATGTGATGGAATAAAAATATAGTTTCAGGAACCTGATAATGTTGTCGATGAAGAAGGGGATGCCTTGGGCATCCCCAAGCTTAGACGCTTGAGTCTTCTTGATATATGCAGGGGTGAACCACCGGGTGCATCCCCAAGCTTAGAGCTTTCACTCTCCTTGATCATGTTGCATCATACTCCTCTCTTGATCCTTGAAAACTTCCTCCACACCAAACTCGAAACAACTCATTAGAGGGTTAGTGCACATTATAAATTGACAAATTCAGAGGTGACACAATCATTCTTAACACTTCTGGACATTGCATAATGCTACTGGACATTAGTGGATCAAAGAAATTCATCCAACATAGCGAAAGAGGCAATGCGAAATAAAAGGCAGAATCTGTCAAAACAGAACAGTTCGTATTGACGAATTTTATCGAGGCACCAGACTTGCTCAAATGAAAATGCTCAAATTGAATGAAAGTTGCGTACATATCTGAGGATCACTCACGTAAATTGGCTTAATTTTCTGAGTTACCTACAGAGAAAACAGCCCAGATTCATGACAGCAAAGAAATCTGGAACTGTGCAGTAATCCAAATCTAGTACTTACTTTTCTATCAACGGCTTAACTTGGCACAACAAAACACAAAACTAAGATAAGAAGAGGTTGCTACAGTAGTAAACAACTTCCAAGACACAAAATAAAAACAAAGTACTGTAGGTAAAAACATGGGTTGTCTCCCATAAGCGCTTTTCTTTAACGCCTTTCAGCTAGGCGCAGAAAGTGTGTATCAAGTATTATCGAAGGGTGGTACTTCTACAGCGGGGTGTGGGGTTTTCTCAACTAGGCATAGTATATTGGATACATAAGTTTCAGCATCTCCCTTTTCATTAGTCTTAGGCGTGCTATTCTCATCAAACAAATTTTCAGGAACTAGCCAAGCATAGTTATTTTCTAGTGCATCATTCATAGCCAGGAGCTTACATGGTATTGGTGCTTTGATCTCCCCTCTATCATCAATATTATTAGTGAATCTTATTCTATCCATATCCATCTTTTCAAGGAGACTAACAAAATTAGTAGGAGAACCAAGCATATTGAATTTAGCAAACACCTTTCTAGCTTCTCTTGCTAAACCACCAAATTCTCTAAGAAGGGTTTCTAATACAAAATCTTTCTTTTCCCCTTCTTCCATATCACCAAGTGTGAAAAACATGTGTTGGATTATAGGATTAAGATTAACAAATTTAGTTTCCAACAAGCGAACTAAATGCGCAGCAGCAATTTCATAAGTAGGCGCAAGGTCTACCAAGTGTCTATCTTCAAAATTTTCAATAGTACTAACATGATTGAAAAATTCTTCTATATTATTTCTCCCAACTATAGACCCACGTCCTACCGGTATGTTTTTTGTGGTAAAATTAAAAGAAAACATGATGAATAAAGTAAATGCAAGTAAACTAATTTTTTTGTGTTTTTGATATAGCAAACAAGATAGCAAGTAAAGTAAAACTAGCAACTAATTTTTTTGTATTTTGATTTAGTGCAGCAAACAAAGTAGTAAATAAAACTAAGCAAGACAAAAACAAAGTAAAGAGATTGAGAAGTGGAGACTCCCCTTGCGTGTCTTGATCTCCCCGCAACGCCAAAATATGTCGTTGCGTGGAGGCAATTCTCTGGTGTAGCTTTTCTTCGTTCCCCAACGGCGCCTAAATATGCTTGATGGCGTGTAACTCACACGTTCGTTGGGAACCCCAAGAGGAAGGTATGATGCGCACAGCAAGTTTTCCCTCATAAAGAAACCAAGGTTTATCGAACCAGGAGGAGCCAAGAAGCACGTTGAAGGTTGATGGCGGCGGGATGTAGTGCGGCGCAACACCAGAGATTCCGGCGCCAACGTGGAACCTGCACAACACAACCAAAGTACTTTGCCCCAACGAAACAGTGAGGTTGTCAATCTCACCGGCTTGCTGTAACAAAGGATTAACCGTATTGTGTGGAAGATGATTGTTTGCGAAAACAGTAAAAGATTGCAGTAGATTGTATTTCAAGAAAGAGAATTGGACCGGGGTCCACAGTTCACTAGAGGTGTCTCTCCCATAAGACAAACAACATGTTGGGTGAACAAATTACAATTGGGCAATTGACAAATAAAGAGAGCATGACCATGCACATACATATCATGATGATTATAGTGAGATTTAATTGGGCATTACGACAAAGTACATAGACCGTCATCCAACTGCATCTATGCCTAAAAAGTCCACCTTCAGTTATCATCCGAACCCCCTCCATTAAGTTGCTAACAACAGACAATTGCATTAAGTATTGCGCGTAATGTAACTAGTGACTACATCCTTGAACATAGCACTAATGTTTTATCCCTAGTGGCAACAAAGACATCCATAACCTTAGTGGTTCTTGTCACTCCTCCAGATTCACTGAGGCATGAACCCACTATCGAGCATAAATACTCCCTCTTGGAGTTACTAGCATCAACTTGGCCAGAGCATCTACTAATAACGGAGAGCATGCAAGATCATAAACAACACATAAGCATAGCTTTGATAATCAACATAACAAGTATTCTCTATTCATCGGATCCCAACAAACGCAACATATAGAATTACAGATAGATGATCTTGATCATGTTAGGCAGCTCACAAGATCCGACAATGATAGCACAATGGGGAGAAGACAACCATCTAGCTACCGCTATGGACCCATAGTCCAGGGGTAGACTACTCACACATCACACCGGAGGCGACCATGGCGGCGTAGAGTCCTCCGGGAGATGATTCCCCTCTCCGGCAGGGTGCCGGAGGCGATCTCCGGATCCCCCGAGATGGGAGCGGCGGCGGCGGCGTCTCCGGAAGGTTTTCCGTATCGTGGTTCTCGGTACTGGGGTTTTCGTCACGGAGACTTTTATAGGCGAAAGGGTCAAGAGGCGGCACGGGGCCCCACACCACAGGTCCGCGCGGCCAAGGGGGGCCGCGCCGCCCTATAGTGTGGCCCTCCGTGGCCCCTCTTCGTCTCCTTCGGACTTCCGGAAGCTTCGTGAGAAAATAGGCCCGGGCTTTGATTTCGTCCAATTCCGAGAATATTTCCTTACTAGGATTTCTGAAACCAAAAACAGCAGAAAACAGAACTGGCACTTCGGCATCTTGTTAATAGGTTAGTTCCAGAAAATGCACGAATATGACATAAAGTGTGCATAAAACATGTAGATAACATCAATAATGTGGCATGGAACATAAGAAATTATCGATACGTCGGAGACGTATCACGCACCACTTTGGAGTAATAGTGGGCATGGAGGACCACAATGGCGCCGTTATCCAGGCTAGTAGTGGCGCACCCCTAGTGCGCCACTACTAGGAGTTAGCAGTGGCGTGATAGCACTAGTGCGCCACTGAAGGCTATATGTGGTGCGCCACTGATTGCCTTTTTCCTAGTAGTGTCAAGAGTTGACGACATGGCTGGTAGAGGCAGAGGCCGAGGTCGCGGTCGTGGTCGTGGTCGTGGCCGCGACAGAGCGGCACGGTCGTCGTCGTCTTCATCGTCGGACCTACCGAAAGAGCAGGAAGTGATGTTCGAGTTCGTCGTCGTCCTCAAGGGCGACCCACTCGGCATCTAGAGGCTACCGGACAAGTTCGTCGACTTCGTCGCCTGCAACGAGCCGGCCGCGCTGCATCTGCGGGAGGCTGGGCACGCGGCCGGTGGACGTGCTCTTCGACGGGTGCGACAAGATGTACCTCCACACCGGCTGGGAGAAGTTTGCGCACTACCACGACCTCGAGCGTACTCACATTCTCCTAACTTGGCGACGCAGATATGAGCGTCAAGGTGTTCGACGACACGCGTTATCGCCGGCACTACCACGGGACAACGATGAGGAGGACGATTGAACACGCCGAGTGTTGTTTCTTCGCAGCGAAAACATGCACGTAGGTTTCTAGATGTTCTTCCTCGAAAGGACCAACAGGGCTATCATCACCAGCTGGATTTTCTAATTTGGGTGACTGGGAGTGCCTAGGATTGTACTTTCTTAGCAGCAAACTAACGAAATCTGCGATGCCAACACTAGTTAGCTTTTCTCAATTTTTAATGTTTTAACTATGTATTAGTTTGTGGAAACCATGTTTTAAACTATGTCTAGTTTGTGTAAAATCATGTTCCCAATTATGTATTAGTTTGTGAAATATTCCTCCTCTCTATTCGAATTTCTATGCTTTTATTTGAGTTTATAATTTAAATCATTTATCGGGACTATCGTAAGATCGCCTGGGAGCAGCTCCCCCAAATGGAGAATGCTATGTCGAAGCCTCGCATACGACAGTGTCGATGTCCTGCCGGCGACTATTTGAAGCATTCGGTGAAGATGCTCTAAGGAAACTTTCAACCACTTGTAGAAAAAGAGGCTTCCATCCACCCCATTAGTCCCAAAATATTCGAACCGCGACTAAAGGGGTCTTTAGTCGCGGTTCGGGAGGCGACCCGCGACCAAAGGTCTGGGCCCAGCGGGCTCGGTCGACAGCTGGGGAACGGGTGGGGCTTTAGTCCTGATTGGCCTGGCCAACCACGACTAAAGGTGTCCGAAGGCCTTTAGTCGCGGTTGGCCAGGCCAACCGGGACTGAAGGCCCACCCCTATATATACCGTTCAGCACACTCACTCAGCCCTTTGGTGCCACTTCTCTTCACAATCTTCACAAGTGGGTGGTGGGTTTGCTTTTGGTTCCTCTTATGCACACACAAAGTGTTTGATGAAATGCCCGAGAGAATGAAAGAAACATGATATGAAGTGTCCGAGCCACACTTCAAACATTACTATGTAACAGTTCATCTGAGTGAATTGTTCCAGCTGTACAATCTGCGCGAGCTCGACAAATCTATCATCAGTTGCTACGTTCTGTAAGTGATTTATTTCTACCTCATCTCGTTCATTGCCTGCACTATATATATCCTAACTATATTGTTGTGTACGCTATTATGCAGAATGAAGATTGGGGAATGCCAAAAAGGAACATCCATGATGTTGGGTTCATTGACCCACATATCGTTAATGGATATGTGTTAGAAAAACACCCCCGCGACGTGGAGCAAGACCTGTGGGATTTTCTTACAAAGCAGCAACTCAAAAGTCAAATTCTATTTTCTTACCATTTTGGGTGAGTGTTTCTGTCTTGAGCACATTCTCTTTTGTTTACTTCATGCATGGTATGTCTAATCGATGAGTTATGCATGACTGTGCATGTATCGTGTCCGCAGGTTCCACTGGATTCTGCTAATAATTGAATTTCACACCTCCAGAGTTCTCATCATGGACTCTCTGAATATGGATTCAAAGCTTTGGGTCAACATGAGAAATATGCTGCAAAAGTAATTATTTTCAATCATTTGCGCTCTATATCGATCGACCTCTTTCGTTCATTTCCTAATATCAAGTAACTAATAACTCCCTTGTTCATTTAATTTTCTTTGCCCTGTAGGGTTTGGAGACGGTTCTCAGATCAAATGGTCGGTGAATTCAAAAAAGAGCTAGAATTTAGAAGGTTAGTTAATGTGGATATTCAGCCACCGAGGACCAATCTATGTGGATACTATGTTTGTGAGTTCATCCGGAGATGCACCTCTGAGCGGAAGCCGTCGGATAACAACGTGCGGAGGAATAACTTGCGGAAGACGCTTAGTCCAGAAGCTCGCTTCCGACCAATTCAAGAGGAACTAGCAGGATTTTTGATGAGGGAAGTCCTCCATCCTAAAGGAGAACACTATTACGAGGACGAAGAACTTCTGATGCCGTAAATTGTGTATGGAAACTTGTTCGAAGTTGTATATGGTCATCCGAGATTGAATATATATATATATATATATATATATATATATATATATATATATATATATATATATATATATATTGTATATTCCTCTTATATATATATTGTGTATGGAAACTTGTTCAAACTTGTTTGAAATTGTACATTCATATGCATGTATATAGTAGCGTAGAATATGTGTACTGAAACTTCTTCAAAATTAAAATAAAACACAAAATAAAATATAAAAGAAATAAAACAATACAAATTAAAAAAAACAGATTTAGGGGTGGACTAAACCCTAAACTCGTGAGATTTTAGTCGGTTGGCGAACCGCGACTAAAGCGTCCTCCGTCCCGACGGACGGCCGGCGCCCACGTGACGGGCCTTTAGTCGCGGTCAGAAGAACCGCGACTAGGGGAGCTTTAGTCCCGCATATTTAATCTCGCAAACCGGACAGCGCCCACCGGGATTAAAGACCCTTTTTCTACCAGTGAACCCCAGGAGGACCGCTCTGTCGTTAGACTGTCACTGCCAAGCACGGCGGCCCGAGCTCCGTCAGAGATAGACCTAGCTAGCTAGCAGGTCTATGTTGCTTCACTGCCCACGGGTTCACGGCGGAACGATGTGCCGGGACGGGAGGTGGTTCGCTTGCTTGCTTGGCTGGCTGGGTGAGCTGGAGCTTGAGCTGGACCAGCACCGAATACCAACGCAGTCGGCAGTCTGCATCGTACAGATTATTCAGGAGCTTGGCCTGGTCTGATGCTCCATGCTCAACAGTCAACACTTCAAGGTCATACAGTCAAAGAGTTGCAGCAAACCAATGCCCAGGTCCCAGAAGATTGAACCTTGACAGCCCGGCCCGCCTTCAGTTGAGGGAGATACGCTGGGCACAGAATGACGGATCGGGCCCATATCGCTACCATGTCCCTTGGGCTTTTCGTCATGACGGGCCTGGTCCATTCCTTCTGTGTTCTGTCAATTACTTCCCCGGAAGCTGCTACGATCGCCGTCAGTTTTTCGTCCACGTTACCTCAAACCACTGCACTTAACAATCTGGCTTTCAGAGTTTCAGATGATCATTGATCAGCTGCACTAGCTAGTGCATGCATCCTGGTTACTTAACCGAGTCTATCGGGAAGTTCGGTGGTTTTGCTTGCTTGCTTGTCTGTGGTCGATCGCTGGACACCGTGATCTAGAAACAAGCTAAAATTAGCTACCTAACAGGAAAACGGCCATCCATTTGCGTCGCGCGCGGTTGGCCCGCCGGCATCGGCGCGCGCGCTCGCCCATATTATGTGTGAATATATAGACCTCATAGTGTGATGGAAATCCTGCTGCCTGCATTCACCACCATGTACTCGATCGATCGACAGATGCCAAGAAGCGAGCCGACGAGATGTCCACGAAAACAAGCTCATGGCTATCATGTATTGTCTTGTCGACCATGCCCTCGCCAAATAAAATGAAGACCTATGATTGCACTCCATGCTGGTGGTAAAACATGGCAGCTAGGGTTTCACTTTATTTTGTGAGGGCACGGTCGACGAGCACCGGCCATGAATCTCTCCGACTTGTTTCCCTTTGATATCTCATTGACTTTCTTCTTGAACTCTTCGTGGAGGCAGTCTACTCTGCATGCTTGTTTGGCTATGGTGTCATCTAGGTATATATGTTCCCGCGGAGCATGTCAGAGGCATTGCGCATCTCATGTTGCAGGTAGCACATGTCTGCATTGGAGAGGCCATCGTTGTCATTCATGGACGCTCGTCGGCGTGTGGTAGCTCTCGTTGATGCGCGAGAGGACGGGGACGCAAGTCTCGAGGTAAGGTGTGACAAAGGGTTGGCGGACATGCATGGTTGCCACACTACATTCTTCTTCTACACTATAGAAATGCTGCTACTAGCTTGTCATTAAGTTGGTTAATTTCCTCGAATTGAACTTTGTACGACCATGCACGGTTTTGTCCTATGGTCACCGTATGAATAATTGTGCATGACCGTACGAAATTCAAGGAATTTTACGATCAACTTAAGAACAACTATTAGTAAGTAGAATTGTTGTGGCATCGAAGAATAATATAGTGCGCTTATTGTGTTAACCATGCATTTTCCACCATCCATTCATTAGACTTTCCTCAGGGACCTGCGTGTCTAACCTCTTACGCTTCAGGGAGATCTACCATGGTGACATGCGTAAGAAGGCCGGGCTAGAGGTCCTCGCCGTCATACCCCTCCTTAATCATTTTTTCAGCACCTCGAGCATCCAAATAACAATGAGGGCATGTTCAATGCAGATTTGCGCTGCTTCTGCGGCTGCACTGTGGAGACGCACAACGACTCGTAACATAGGTTACAAGACGTATGATGAGGGTGCAACTAGCAAGGAGGCTAGCCTTTGAGCTCGGAGTGCTCCGTTGTTCGGTTGTATAAAAATGAATTTCTATGTCATCTCGATGCTCGTAAAACCACCTAGGATCTTTTGAAATGATGAGACCGACATGGTAGAGGAGGAGCCTTATGGCTACATCTCCACTACTATTAAAAGAGCCAGAGCGGCAGATCCAAATGATCTTAGCCATCTAATCACCAGAATGAATGGCTCAGATTACCGCTAAAACAGTGTTAGACGGCATAATCACACGTCTAATCAAATCCAACCGTCAAAGCCTTTTTCGCCAATCAAACCTCCTGTAACTGTCCCCGCATCGCACGATCGCACTGCTCCCATCCACCTGCCACATTGCACGATCCCCGCAGCCGCCGCTGCCCTGTACGCGCGCCTGCTCCCAGCCGCTGCCGTCCTGCAAGCGACGCGAGCACATGCCCGCGCCGGGAGGAAACCTGGCGAGTCGCGGACGCGACGCCGACGCCGTCGAATCTCCATCGAGCACCGCAGGCGGCTCCATCTCCCAGGCCCGCCACCTTGCACGCGAGCCCGTCTACGTTGTGACATGCGCCCAGGGCCGGTGCGCGGCACCTGCCGGCCGCCGTCACGTCCCGTGCCCGCCAATTTGCTCCGGTACATCTGCAATCCTGCACTCTATGGTTCTTGTACATCTCCATGACCAAATTGGTCCCGTTAGGTGTCTTCCCTTGTTGATTAGTTGGCTGGTACTGACCATACTGGTTGCGTCAGATGGCGAGGGACGGTGGCACTTTCGATTGTATGGAGCACATGCGAATGACTGATCCGCCATTGATCGGCAGTGACTGCAACCTATTAGGTACGTATCTTTCTTTCTCGGATCTATATTTTCTCTCACATGTACTGTCAGATATATGCGTGTGCAAATGAGACACTCTGTAGAAAGTATGCCAGCATGTTTTTTTAGATATTGTTAGAGTTGGGAGCATAAGACCAAGATCAGGTACTCCAACAAAATCTGAACCAGTAATGTTGTCCAGATTTCTCTTCAGACGCTATTTTTATTGGCCCATGCTCATCTATATAGAATTACTGTAACATGGATGATAAGTTCGGAATGTCATTAACCTATTGCAGATTCACAAGATCACTTGTTGTTTAGTATTGTTGCTAGCAAGATAATGTATATTAGTCTCAGCATTTCTCTTGACCACTTTAGCTGGATTACCTATTACGTTCATTGAGTATTCGAGAAATTATCATACTATTTAAATGTGCGTATATTCTTCTGAAGTGGCTGTTGGGGGTGTTTACACCAGCCACACCTGATTGGGGAGTATATGGTGCAGATCCGAGATGCATATTTTTACTGAATCATGTTTGTTTTCAGTTCAGGGATTGCTGATGATAGGTTTGACTTCGATCCAAGCTCTTCAAAATTGCTAGGAGGAAATGGGAAGGTATATTAAAGGTTGCCTATTATTGGCAAAACTAGAAATCGTAATTCCTGTTATCTCGAGGGAAACAAAATTATTTGGTACAACTGAATGCATGCATATTTATCACTTTGACCTTTTTCATGTTCTGCCCTGATATCATATTAATTGTAAAATTCTACGTTCCATACTACTGATGTAAGGGTTTACCATGTCCATCCACATGAGGTTAGCATGAGCTATATTAATCTGTATTACTTAACTAAGAAGCAGATTTCAGTAAACATGTTGGCATCTATGTTGCATTCTCTTTACGTAGAATTGGTCATGGTTATGTTATGTCCAACATGAATTGTGTATCGCACTGAGCAGGAGCAGAAGGCATGTATACTTTGTTTCGATTCCGCTGATTTTTTTAAATGAATGTATTTTATTTGCTACTGTTGGGCCAAGACATTGTTGCTATCCTGATAAGCCACCACAAAGATTCCCTATATTCAGCCATGTTTGGGTGTCTATCAAAGTGGCATTCAGATAATTAGATCTAACATTTTTCATTATAATCAAATATGTAATTACCTGGTAAGTCACTGTAAACAAGGATTATTAGCCAATAAGCCATGACTTTTTACTGTAAACAGAACTATGCAAAAGTTCCCCTTAAGCACATCATTCATAATACCAGTCCCTGAAAATTAATGTGTATCACATATGTTACATTGTTTTTTTTTGCCATGTTAGAAGTTAAAATACATGAAGCCAAATCATTGATATCCATATAGCTTTTGCTATCATTTGTTGTATTGAATTGTACATCACAACTTGTGGCCTTTTCTGTATAGATTGCAAAAGGTCCAATCATCTTATGCTGGCAAGACGCGAGAATCGAAAAGATGATGAACATGTGCTGAAGTTTGTTGAACAACACAAGGTTGGTCCTTACTATGCCCATTTTCACACTATTAAGCTTCTGGTGACAAAGATTTTGTGGATGTCTTCCTGTGTAAACTGCAAAGAGAAAGAAACTGCTTTAAACAATATTAGGAAGTTGAGCGAAAAGTTGCACGTGAATCACAAATTTCAACTAGAAGTAATTTGCAAGTGAGAAAGCTCAAACAAGGCATGTAAGGTCATAAACATTACACCTAACATTTCTAATTGTTTTCCAGCACTTCATTAAGCTTCTATCTTGAGAAATATATCTTAATAGTAGTATGACCTTATTTTAGATTCTCTGTTGACTATACATTTTCATATCTGCACTGGGAAGTGTGTAATGAGCTTTGTCTTTTTTGGGGGATACTCGAAGTTAGAGCACCAAGCAAGAAGGCACCAATTTCACCACAAGCAGAAATAGAAAGACCATGCAGTTTGCCACTCCAAGTTCACCGTTGCAAATTTGGTGGGGTAAATAACTGAACTGGTGAGCAAGATGTGCTTGTTTGTGAAGCCAAATACAGACAACCCAAAGTGTGGAGAATTTGGTCGCCATTTTTACTATCTATGGGAGTTTTTATACAATCACTCCACGGTGCATGCAAATACTTGTCAGGAAGGATGCCCAAAGCTGCAAGGATGGTGGTCAACTGGACCATTAAGATAACTGAAAACATATTGTAAACATTCTGTAATCATAGGGAATGCATCCATAACTTGCTGCTGACAGTTATTAGCATCAGGAGCATGCATAATCAACAGACCCACATTCCAACAGAGAACATATCATTTAGCTTGTTTCCACTGGAGTTTGCATTTGACTCTGTAATTTCAGCATAGTCTGCAATGCCAGGATGCTATATATCATAAAAAAAACTGAACACAATTGGTACTCTTCAATACATCAAAAAGGGCGACAAATGTAGTAGCTAGAGCAGCCGAATATGTCGCATATTGCTTGCAATAAGTATTCTCCCCACTGCATAGAAGTATCATGTAGTGTTTCTCTGCAACCCACTTAAGACAAAGAGTATCCTGTAGTGTATTTTTATAATGCTCTTGTTCTTTTATTTGCTGCAAGAAACACAACTAAGCCTGCATTTGTACCAAAGAATTAATTCAGGTAAGGTATAGCATTTTTTATGGTACCTGGAAAACAAGAAATGTTTTAAAAAAAATATACTACAAGAACTTAAGATTTCCCATTTGCAATATTTGACTAAATTTATATTAGCTGACACGTGCATTGCACGTGCAAATTTACTAGTATCAAGAAGGGGGCAACTTGGGCACACACCTGCCGAGACGAGGGCTCGAACACGGGTTGCCCGCGCCTAGTTCCCCCATTGTTCTGTTGGCAATTGATAGAACCATCGATGTATGGTGTATTTGGGAAATCCGTTTTAGACTCCATTTTTTTACAAGATCTCTGAAATTCCACATTTATCTCGTGCAGAAAAAAAGAATCCAGGTCAAAGGTGAGAATACTAAAATGATTTTATTCAAATTTTGAATTCAAATTTTGCATGAAGAATCACGTTTGAAATAATCCCGAGATTTTGCGGTAAGCGTATTTTCCGGTTTTCTCCGGTAAATAAATGATACCGAGAAAAAAAACCTTGATCTCACCTCTGATTTCATGATATTTACATCTCCTATATTTATGCAACAGCTTCCACGACAAAAAAAAGAGTAAGAAGAAATACGAGATACTACTAGCTAGCATCATTGCATCAACCATGACCTATTTTGACAACGCATCACTGCGTTTAACCCCGAAACCTTATCTACTTCCCCCGGTTTTGTAACAATTCGACGACCAGTTACGATTGCAAAAGGGAAACGTGGGGTACAAACGGCAAGCAGTAAGAGCATCCCAGCCGTTCGACCCCGAGCGAAAATCCGGATTTAACAAATGAAGGATTGGATGTGTGGGGGGCAACATTTTCCTAGCCGCACCCCCGGCTTTCGCCCATTAGCGGCGGTAGATTCAAAATATTGTCTTCCCGCTACACAAAAGAATCGCCAATGTCCGGCGATCGGATCAGCCACATTCCGGCGATCGAAACTAGACGACTACAGGCTCATCGGCGGTCCCGTCCTGAGCAACGGCGTCTGGCGCGGCATCGGGCGATGCATCGGCGTCTGGCGTGGCATCGTCAGGCGAAGCATCGGCGTCTGCAGTTGTCGAAGCGGCGGGAGTAGACGTCGAAGCGGAGGACGAAGGAGCCGACGGTGGCCGGAGGATGTCTTGGCGATGGGCGTCGTACCAAGCCCTCGTCTCCTCGTCCATGTTGGCGTCGTTGCCGCCGATCAGGAACGCCAGGTCGGTGTTCCTCTTCTTCGCCACCGCTGTTTCCTTGAGCAAGGCAATCCAGACGCCCTGGTTGGCGAGCATCGCCTTCCACCGCACGTCGTGCTTGTCGTCCCTCCCGGCGGCGTGCGCCCTCGCGTCGGCCCAGCACTTGTCGAAGGACGCCTGCAACCTGTCGGCTGGATGGCCGGCCTTCTTCAGCTCTTTCAGCTTCTTCTGGCCTTGCTCGGGGCGGCCCGCCGACGCGGCAGGGGCAGGATCGTCGGGGTTGTACTTCTCGCCCTTGTTGTTGGCGAGATTCTTGCGCACCGCCTTCCACTTGTCGCACTCCGAGATGCGGGCGAACACGTTGAAGTACTTGAACATCTGGCCGTCGTTGTCGTTCACGTACATGTCCAGCACCCGGCGAATCTGCAAAAACAGACCGGCAAACAGGCCGGCCTTTCAAGATTAAAACCTCGGCGATGTAGGGTCGACGGAGGAGTCACGGCGAGTGAGTATACCCTTGCTTCATAGTCCTCGCCGCTCACAACATGCTTGTCGAGCTCCTCCTGTACGCCGTGCCACTTGCCGCACGCCGCCTGGACGATCCCCCAATCGGTGCCCATTGCCTTCTCGCCGTCTAGTTAAAGTATGGATCGACGAGTTTAAGCTCGTCGAACGCCACCTTGACCTGCTGCCAGTACGTGTCGTAGCTCTGATTCGCGCCGATGATGCCGTTCATAGACACCGTCATCCAAGCTTCGGCGAGGCACTCCTCTTCTTTGCCCGTCCATTTGATCCGCGGCTCGGCTGGCGGCAAGTTCTTCTTCCTTCTCTTCTTCTTCCCCTTGGACGGCGCCTCCGGGGCTTCGAGAGCTTCCTCTTCCTCGACGTCCAGGTCGACGTACGCCTCCTCATCTTCTTCGTCGACGTATTGGGTACCGTCGTTCTCATCAGCGTGGTGATCGCCCTGGTCGAGGTTGGAGTTGAAGCCGCCCCATGACGCGACGACTTCCGCCGCCTTGCATCCTCTTGTGTGAAGCTCGGGCTCGCCGCGGCGGCCATGGAGCCCGACGTGATCATCTCGTGCATCACAGGCTCATTTGGCGGCGGCATCCCGGGGTTGGAGAAGGGAAGCGGCCCACGCCTCAGGGCAGGCGAGATGCCCTCGTACATCGCACCGTCGTACGCCGGCGGTGACGGCGTAAACCCGGCCATGCCGGCGGCGGCGTAGGTGTCATGGTACATGGCCGTGGCCGGCGACGCCGGCGAGAAGGAAGGAGATCCGACCATACCTTGGGTAGGCCATGACCCGGGGAATTGGGCGATGTGCGGGCGGCCGAAGTTGATGGAGATCAGCCTCGCCTGTTCGTCCGCCGCCGCCACCCTCTTCGCGTTGCACTTCTTCTCCCTCTCCGCCCGGGCGCGAGTTTCGTGTTGCCGCCGTTCCTGATCCGCCGCCCACTCCGCGTTTGACATGCCCGACGGCCTCTGTTTTGGCGCCCGCGGCTTCCTCGCCTTCGGCGCGCCATCGGCGGCGAGCTTCTTCGGCGGCATGGTGGTGGAAGGGAAGAGGAGGAGCTGCAACTGTGGGGGAAGAATGGCGGTAGCTCCGAATTTCGGCGGGAAAATGCTTCTATGCGTCGCAATTTGGAGGGAAAACGAAATTAATGGAGAGAACTACCGGCTGTGTCGCCGACAACGCGGGCCCGCTTGACGTTTCCCGCGCTTTTGTTTCATCCGGAGTCCCCGGCCGAGCCTCGGGAAACCCGGGATGGCCTGGGCTCTCCGGACGGATGAAAGGCCTAATTCGAACGAAAACGAGGAACCGGGGGCGCGGCTGTGCCGTTTTCGTCCATCCGGATAAAGAAAAGACGTCCTAGGGATCTCGTCGGGGAGACGGCTGGAGATGCTCTAACAATTTGTATTTCATGGCTCCGCCGCGCGTGATCTGTGTATATCCATCCATGAACAACCGACATCTCCTTTCGGCTATATAACCTAGGAAAACGTGCTACCATGCCAAGCTATCCCAATCACTCAACAACATTCCCAAAACAAAACTAAGTCCTCAACAGGTGGGGAGGCAGCCGGCCGGGATCGGGATGGATGACGTGGAGAGGCTTTTAGATCTTCTATTTAGACTAGCTATGTTCTATTAAAATGTGTTTATGGCGCTGTAATTTAGTGCTTTCGCTGCTGGCGTTTTTTCAGCGGGACACTCACACTGCGAAATAGTGCTTTTGGTGGAGGAGATTTCGACACAGCGCGCGCTAAACATTTGCAGTACGCGATGTTAGTTTTGCAACGCCACATTATTGTGCATTGGTTGGAGATGCTCTTAGACCAGGGTGCGTGCTACTAAATACTAATCAGCTTGCAACCGATAAGTCGTCGTCAACGTGCATCCCGTTCAGATGAGGATCACGAGATGCATACTTAACTTACTCCGTACTAAGAGCATCTCCAGTCGCGTCCCCCAAACCATCCCCCAAACCGCACCGGATCGAACGTTTGGGGGACGTGTTTCGTTCGTGCCGCGTTTGGGGGACGTCGCTCCAGCCGCGTCCCCCAAACGCCGCCCCCAATCAGAAATTCAAGTAGATGCATTCAAAAGAGATCGTTCCCGCCGATTCGTCGCGATCAGAGTAGCGGCGATCGATCAAAGTACTGGGCGCGCGATCATATTACAGACCGGTGGTGCATGCAAATTAGAAGAAGGGGAAGGGGTTGGGCGACGGCGTCGTATCCTGAGTCGACGCCGGCCCGTCGAGCACGGTGACCTCGTCGCGATCTGCCTGTTGCTGTGCATGGTGCGTCTGCTCCGTCGCCGACGCAGAGGCCGACGCAGGTGTAGCAGTAGAAGACGCGTCAGCCTGCTCTTGCTGCGCTGCCGCTGCCGCCGATGCCGCTGCCAGGGCCGCCGCGTCCGCCGCCGCCATTTTGGCTTCGATGTCGTCGAGGATCTGGCCTTTGAAGAAGTTGTGCGCCGCTCGCGTCCGGGGAGACATTCCCTCTGTCGACGTTCTCAGCAGGGACATGTCGTCCCTGCGTTTCTTGAGCTCCAGCTTCTCCTCTTGCCTCTTGAGCAGCTCGGCCCACCTTTGGTCGGCCTTCTTGTCGCGGGAGATAAAGGTCGAGGAGACGTCGGCGAGGCATTTCGTGATCGACGCCTGCGTCTTCTCGGACGACGCAGCGTCGGCCAAGGCGGCCTTGGCAGCCTTGTTGCCAGTAGGACGCCCTGTCGAAGTTGCCAGCGGCGCGTCCAGATCAATGGCGTCCTTCCCCTTGGACAGCGACAAGCGCGTCAGCCGCCATTTCTCATTCATTTTGAGCTTGCCATAGCAATGCATGAGCACGAAAGACTTGTGACCTTCCGAGTTCTTCGCGTACAAATCCATGGCCCTATCAAACTAACCAAAGGAAGCAGAGTCATTTCATCGAACACAATGTAGGCGCTACGGATTATGGAAGAAAGAGTCGTACCAGTTGGCGACGTCGGCGCCGCTGTCGCCTCTGGTCTCTAAGTCGTGATGGTACCCATGGAAGGAGTTCACCGACGCCTGGATGATGGCCCATCGCGTCGACATTGCCTTCTGGCTCCTCTTCATTGGCACTTTCTGGTAGTCGCTGTTGATGAGCTTGCGCTCATCGAACTCGGCCTTGATCCTCGCCCAATACTTCCCGCTTTTGGTTGGCGCCGATGATGGAGTCATGGCTCACCGTCGCCCACGACTCGCACAGACAAAGATCTTCCAGAACCGTCCACTTCGGGCCTCGTGTGCCCGACGCCTTCTTCTTCTTCTTCTTCGTCCTCACGCCGTCCGCGTCTACCTCCACGAGATCATCGTCACCGGCACCCTCGTCGTCCTCTTCCTCGCCGCCCTCTTCGTCCTCATCGTCGTCCTCCTCGTCGTCCTCCACCCCGTCCTCTTCCTCGTCGTCCTCCACCTCAACCCCGTCGTCCTCCTCAGCACCGGCGCCGTCGTATTCGAGCGGACCCCTGCGGCCGGTGAAAGGGTCGCCGTCCGGACCGGGTCCTGGCTCGCGCTGCTCGTACGCCGGGGAGTAGAGGTTGTTGGGGTTGAAGCCGCCGTGCGGCAGCGCATCCTGGTAGTGCGGCGACAAGTTAGGCGTCACGCACCCGGGAGTGGCGGAGGGGCCGTCGTTGTAGAAGGCGGCTTGCGACGGAGAGATCACTCCCGGAACGTACACCGGCACGGAGGTACTGATACGTCTCCGACGTATCGATAATTTCTTATGTTCCATGCCACATTATTGATGATATCTACATGTTATATGCACATTTTATGTCATATTTATGCGTTTTCTGGAACTAACCTATTGACGAGATGCCGAAAGGCCAGTTAGCTGTTTTTGGTTTCAGAAATCCTAGTAACGAAATATTCTCGGAATCGGACGAAATCAACGCCCAACATCCTATTTTTCCACGGAGCTTCCCAACACCCGGAAGGACCAGAGGGGGACACTGGCCCCTGCACCATAGGCCGGCGTGGCCCAGGCCCCGGCCGCGCCGCCCATGGTGTCGTCGCCTCGTTGACCTTCTGACGCCGCCTCTTCGCCTATAAGAAACCCCTCGACCTAAAACCTCGATACGAAAAAGCCACGGTACGAGAAACCTTCCAGAGCCGCCGCCATCGCGAAGCCAAGATCTGGGGGACAGGAGTCTCTGTTCCGGCACGCCGGGACGGGGAAGTGCCCCCGAAGGCTCCTCCATCGACACCACCGCCATCTCCATCAACGCTGCTGTCTCCCATGAGGAGGGAGTAGTTCTCCATCGAGGCTCGGGGCTGTACCGGTAGCTATGTGGTTAATCTCTCTCCTATGTACTTCAATACAATGATCTCATGAGCTGCTTTACATGATTGAGATTCATATGAGTTTTGTATCACAATTCATCTATGTGCTACTCTAGTGATGTTATTAAAGTATTCTATTCCTCCTGCATGGTGTAAAGTGGGCAGTGTGTGCATCATGTAGTACTTGGCGTAGTTTATGATCGTGATCTCTTGTAGATTGTGAAGTTAACTATTACTATGATGGTATTGATGTGATCTATTTGGTTATGTTGATCTATCTTGCACTCTAAGGTTATTTAAATATGAACATTGAATTGTGGAGCTTGTTAACTCCGGCATTGAGGGTTCGTGTAATCCTACGCAATGGTGTTCATCATCCAACAAGAGGGTGTAGAGTATGCATTTATCTATTCTGTTATGTGATCAATGTTGAGAGTGTCCACTAGTGAAAGTATGATCCCTAGGCCTTGTTCCTAAATACTGCTATCGCTGCTTGTTTACTGTTTTACTGCGTTACTATCGTTACTACCGCTTGTTTACCGTCTTGGGCAAATCACTTTTCGGTGCCGTTGCCACCGCTCATATATATTCATACCACCCTATTTCACTATCTCTTCGCCGAACTAGTGCACCTATTAGGTGTGTTGGGGACACAAGAGACTTCTTGCTTTGTGGTTGCAGGGTTGCTTGAGAGGGATATCTTTGACCTCTTCCTCCCTGAGATCGATAAACCTTGGGTGATCCACTTAAGGGAAACTTGCTGCTGTTCTACAAACCTCTGCTCTTGGAGGCCCAACACTGTCTACAAGAATAAAGGCTCCCGTAGACATCAAGCACTTTTCTGGCGCCGTTGCCGGGGAAGAAAGGTAAAATGTACTCACACTCCGGATCTCGGCTACTAAGCTATTTTCGCCGTTGTAAGTACTCGAAGCTATTTCCTTTAGATCCTGCAATTGCATCTTTTTGTTTCTTGTTTACACTAGTTTGGCATAATGGACAAAAATGAGCTTCTTATTCTATTTCCTGATTTAAGACATGGATGGTTTGATGCGAAAATTAAAAAACCTATGGAACCTTATTTGCATGCTGGTAGTAATATTAGTATGAACGCTTTGAACACCATTGTTGATAATAATATAGAAAATTCTAAGCTTGGGGAAGCTGGTTTTGATGAGCTTGATCTTTTTAGTCCCCCAAGAATTGAGGAGAAAATTTACTTTGATGATACTTTGCCTCCTATTTATGATGATTATAATGATAGTAGTCTTTTGTTACCACCTGTTATGGAGGATGAATTTGATTATGATTACAATATGCCTCCTATATTTGATGATGAGAATAATAATGATAGCTACTTTGTTGAATTTGCTCCCACTAGTACTAATAAAATTGATTATGCTTATGTGGAGAGTAATAATTTTATGCATGAGACTCATGATAAGAATGCTTTATGTGATGGTTATATTGTTGAGTTTTCTCATGATGCTACTGAAAGTTATTATGAGAGAGGAAAATATGGTTGTAGAAATTTTCATGTTACTAAAACACCTCTCTTTTTGCTGAAAATCTTGAAGCTGCACTTGTTTTATCTTTCTATGCTTGTTGCATTATGCTTCTTGAATTTGTTTATTTACAAGATTCCTTTTCATAGGAAGCATGTTAGGCTTAAATTTGTTTCATACTTGCCTCTTGATGCTCTCTTTTGCTTCAAATACTATTTCTTGCGAGTGCATCATTAAAACTGCTGAGCCCATCTTAATGGCTATAAAGAAAGAACTTCTTGGGAGATAACCCATGTGTTATTTTGCTACAGTACTTTGTTTTATATTTGTGTCTTGGAAGTTGTTTACTACCGTAGAAACCTCTCCTTATCTTAGTTTGGTTGCATTGTTGTGCTAAGTAAAGTCTTTGATAGTAAGGTTCATACTAGATTTGGATTACTGCGCAGAAACAGATTTCTTGCTGTCACGAATCTGGGCCTAATTCTCTGTAGGTAACTCAGAAAATTATGCCAATTTACGTGAGTGATCCTCAGATATGTACGCAACTTTCATTCAATTTGAGCATTTTCATCTGAGCAAGTCTGGTGCCATTTTAGAATTCGTCTTTACGGTCTGTTCTGTTTTGACAGATTCTGCCTGTTATTTCGCATTGCCTCTTTTGCTGTGTTGGATGGATTTCTTTGTTCCATTACCTTCCAGTAGCTTTGTGCAATGTCCAGAAGTGTTAAGAATGATTGTGTCACCTCTGAACATGTGAAATTTTGATTATGCACTAACCCTCTAATGAGTTTGTTTCGAGTTTGGTGTGGAGGAAGTTTTCAAGGGTCAAGAGAGGAGGATGATATACTATGATCAAGAAGAGTGAAAAGTCTAAGCTTGGGGATGCCCCGTGGTTCACCCCTGCATATTTCAAGAAGACTCAAGTGTCTAAGCTTGGGGATGCCCAAGGCATCCCCTTCTTCATCGACAAATTATCAGGTTCCTCCCCTGAAACTATATTTTTATTCGGTCACATCTTATGTACTTTACTTGGAGCGTCTGTGTGCTTTTTTTTGTTTTTGTTTGAATAAATGCTTGTGTGGGAGAGAGACACGCTCCGCTGGTTCATATGAACACATGTGTTCTTAGCTTTTAATGTTCATGGCGAAGGTTGAAACTGCTTCGTTAATTGTTATATGGTTGGAATCGGGAAATGCTACATGTAGTAATTCTAAAATGTCTTGAATAATTTGATACTTGGCAATTGTTCTGCTCATGTTTAAGCTCTTGCATCATATACTTTGCACCCATTAATGACGAAACACATAGAGCTTGCTAAAATTTGGTTTGCATAATTGGTCTCTCTAAAGTCTAGATAATTTCTAGTATTGAGTTTTGAAACAACAAGGAAGACGGTGTAGAGTCTTATAATGTTTTCAATATGTCTTTTATGTGAGTTTTGCTGCACCGGTTCATCCTTGTGTTTGTTTCAAATAACCTTGCTATCCTAAACCTTGTATCGAGAGGGAATACTTCTCATGCATCCAAAATCCTTGAGCCAACCACTATGCCATTTGTGTCCACCATACCTACCTACTACATGGTATTTCTCCGCCATTCCAAAGTAAATTGCTTGAGTGCTACCTTTAAATAATTCAAAATTTATCACCTCTGATTTGTGTCAATGTTTTATAGCTCATGAGGAAGTATGTGGTGTTTTATCTTTCGATCTTGTCATTTACTTCAGACTTTCACAATGGACTAGTGGCTTCATCCGCTTATCCAATAATTTTGCAAAAAGAGCTGGCAATGGGGTTCCCAGCCCCAATTAATTAACTTGCATTAATAATTCTCTTCACATGTTTTGCTCTGATTCATCAGTAAGCAACTTAATTTTGCAAATAGACACTCCTTCATGGTATGTGATTATTGGAAGGCACCCGAGGATTCGGTTAGCCATGGCTTGTGTAAGCAAAAGGTTGGGAGGAGTGTCATCCATAAATAATGAAACTAAAGTACATGTGTAAACAAAAGAGAAGAGGGATGATCTACCTTGCTGGTAGAGATAACGTCCTTCATGGGAGCCGCTCTTGAAAGTCTGGTTGATGAGGTAGTTAGAGTGCCCACTACCATTCGTTGACAACAACAAACACCTCTCAAAATTTTACTTTTATGCTCTCTTTATGTTTTCAAAATAAAAGCTCTAGCACAAATATAGCAATCGATGCTTTCCTCTACGAAGGACCTTTCTTTTACTTTTATGTTGAGTCAGTTTACCCATTTCTCTCCACCTCAAGAAGCAAACACTTGTGTGAACTGTGCATTGATTCCTACATACTTGCATATTGCACTTATTATATTACTCTATGTTGACAATATCCATGAGATATACATGTTACAAGTTGAAAGCAACCGCTGAAACTTCATCTTCCTTTGTGTTGCTTCAATGCCTTTACTTTGAATTATTGCTTTATGAGTTAACTCTTATGCAAGACTTATTGATGCTTGTCTTGAAGTACTATTCATGAAAAGTCTTTGCTATATGATTCACTTGTTTACTCATGTCATATACATTGTTTTGATCGCTGCATTCACTACATATACTTTACAAATAGTATGATCAAGGTTATGATGGCATGTGATACGCGTACAGCACGCGTCCGTTGGGAACCCCAAGAGGAAGGTGTGATGCGTACAGCGGCAAGTTTTCCCTCAGTATGAAACCAAGGTTTATCGAACCAGTAGGAGCCAAGAAGCACGTTGAAGGTTGATGGCGGCGGGATGTAGTGCGGCGCAACACCAGATTCCGGCGCCAACGTGGAACCTGCACAACACAAACCAAGTACTTTGCCCCAACGAAACAGAGGTTGTCAATCTCACCGGCTTGCTGTAACAAAGGATTAGATGTATAGTGTGGATGATGATTGTTTGCAGAAAACAAGAAACAGTATTGCAGATTGTATTTCAGTATAGAGAATTGGACCGGGGTCCACAGCTCACTAGAGGTGTCTCTCCCATAAGATAAACAGCATGTTGGGTGAACAAATTACAGTTGGGCAATTGACAAATAAAGAGGGCATGACCATGCACATACATATTATGATGAGTATTGTGAGATTTAATTGGGCATTACGACAAAGTACATAGACCGCTATCCAGCATGCATCTATGCCTAAAAAGTCCACCTTCAGGTTATCATCCGAACCCCCTCTATTAAGTTGCTAACAACAGACAATTGCATTAAGTATTGCGCGTAATGTAATCAGTAACTACATCCTTGAACATAGCACCAATGTTTTATCCCTAGTGGCAACAGCACATCCATAATCTTAGAGATTTCTGTCACTTCCCCAGATTCACGGAGACATGAACCCACTATCGAGCATAAATACTCCCTCTTGGAGTTACAAGCATCTACTTGGCTAGAGCATCTACTAGTAACGGAGAGCATGCAAGATCATAAACAACACATAGACATAACTTTGATAATCAACATAACAAGTATTCTCTATTCATCGGATCCCAACAAACGCAACATATAGAATTACAGATAGATGATCTTGATCATGTTAGGCAGCTCACAAGATCCGACAATTAAGCACAATGGGGAGAAGACAACCATCTAGCTACTGCTATGGACCCATAGTCCAGGGTAGACTACTCACACATCACTCCGGAGGCGACCATGGCGGCGTAGAGTCCTCCGGGAGATGAATCCCCTCTCCGGCAGGGTGCCGGAGGCGATCTCCGAATCCCCCGAGATGGGATTGGCGGCGGCGGCGTCTCAAGGTTTTCCGTATCGTGGCTCTCGGTACTGGGGGTTTCGCGACGGAGGCTTTAAGTAGGCGGAAGGAGGGGGGGCCACGAGGGCCCCACACCACAGGTCGGCGCGGCCAAGGGGCAGGCCGCGCCGCCCTAGGGTTTGGGAGCCCGTGGCCCCACTTCGTCTCCTCTTCGGTCTTCCGGAAGCTTCGTGGCAAAATAGGACCCGGGCGTTGATTTCGTCCAATTCCGAGAATATTTCGTTACTAGGATTTCTGAAACCAAAAACAGCAGAAAACAGGAACTGGCACTTCGGCATCTTGTTAATAGGTTAGTTCCAGAAATGCACGAATATGACATAAAGTGTGCATAAAACATGTAGATAACATCAATAATGTGGCATGGAACATAAGAAATTATCGATACGTCGGAGACGTATCAGCATCCCCAAGCTTAGTTATGCTCGTCCCGAGCAGGTAAAACGATAACAAAGATAATTTCTGGAGTGACATGCCATCATAACCTTGATCATACTATTTGTAAAGCATATGTAGTGAATGCAGCGATCAAAACAATGTATATGACATGAGTAAACAAGTGAATCATATAGCAAAGACTTTTCATGAATAGCACTTCAAGACAATCATCAATAAGTCTTGCATAAGAGTTAACTCATAAAGCAATAAATTCATAGTAAAGAC
Organism: Lolium multiflorum; assembly: GCA_030979885.1. Lineage (NCBI taxonomy): Eukaryota > Viridiplantae > Streptophyta > Magnoliopsida > Poales > Poaceae > Lolium > Lolium multiflorum. The sequence goes on along the minus strand of CM061752.1, from coordinate 249,392,389 downwards.
ATTGAAGCAACACAAAGGAAGATTAAGTTTCAGCGGTTGCTTTCAACTTATAACATGTATATCTCATGGATAATTGTCAACATAGAGTAATATAATAAGTGCAATATGCAAGTATGTAGGAATCAATGCACAGTTCACACAAGTGTTTGCTTCTTGAGGTGGAGAGAAATAGGTGAACTGACTCAACAATGAAAGTAAAAGAATGGTCCTCCATAGAGGAAAAGCATCGATTGCTATATTTGTGCTAGAGCTTTGATTTTGAAAACATGAAACAATTTTGTCAACGGTAGTAATAAAGCATATGTATCATGTAAATTATATCTTACAAGTTGCAAGCCTCATGCATAGTATACTAATAGTGCCCGCACCTTGTCCTAATTAGCTTGGACTACCGGATCATCGCAATGCACATGTTTTAACCAAGTGTCACAAAGGGGTACCTCTATGCCGCCTGTACAAAGGTCTAAGGAGAAAGCTTGCATTGGATTTCTCGCTATTGATTATTCTCAACTTAGACATCCATACCGGACAACATAGACAACAGATAATGGACTCCTCTTTTATGCATAAGCATGTAGCAACAATTAATTTTCTCATATGAGATTGAGGATATATGTCCAAAACTGAAACTTCCACCATGGATCATGGCTTTAGTTAGCGGCCCAATGTTCTTCTCTAACAATATGCATGCTTAACCATAAGGTGGTAGATCTCTCTTACTTCAGACAAGACGAACATGCATAGCAACTCACATGATATTCAACAAAGAATAGTTGATGGCGTCCCCAGAAACATGGTTATCGCACAACAAGCAACTTAATAAGAGATAAAGTGCATAAGTACATATTCAATACCACAATAGTTTTTAAGCTATTTGTCCCATGAGCTATATATTGTAAAGGCGAATGATGGAATTTTAAAGGTAGCACTCAAGCAATTTACTTTGGAATGGCGGAGAAATACCATGTAGTAGGTAGGTATGGTGGACACAAATGGCATAGTGGTTGGCTCAAGGATTTTGGATGCATGAGAAGTATTCCCTCTCGATACAAGGTTTAGGCTAGCAAGGCTATTTGAAACAAACACAAGGATGAACTAGTACAGCAAAACTCACATAAAAGACATATTGAAAACATTATAAGACTCTACACCGTCTTCCTTGTTGTTCAAACTCAATACTAGAAATTATCTAGACTTTAGAGAGACCAAATATGCAAACCAAATTTTAGCATGCTCTATGTATTTCTTCATTAATGGGTGCAAAGTATATGATGCAAGAGCTTAAACATGAGCACAACAATTGCCAAGTATCACATTATCCAAGACATTATAGCAATTACTACATGTATCATTTTCCAATTCCAACCATATAACAATTTAACGAAGAAGATTCAACCTTCGCCATGAATACTATGAGTAAAGCCTAAGGACATATTTGTCCATATGCAATAGCGGAGCGTGTCTCTCTCCCACACAATGAATGCTAGGATCCATTTATTCAAACAAAAACAAAAACAAAAACAAACCGACGCTCCAAGCAAAGCACATAAGATGTGACGGAATAAAAATATAGTTTCAGGGGAGGAACCTGATAATGTTGTCGATGAAGAAGGGGATGCCTTGGGAATCCCCAAGCTTAGATGCTTGAGTCTTCTTGAAATATGCAGGGATGAACCACGGGGCATCCCCAAGCTTAGACTTTTCACTCTTCTTGATCGTAGTATATCATCCTCCTCTCTTGACCCTTGAAAACTTCCTTCACACTAAACTCGAATCAAACTCATTAGAGGGTTAGTGCATAATCAAAAATTCACATGTTCAGAGGTGACACAATCATTCTTAACACTTCTGGACATTTCCCAAAGCTACTGAAAGTTAATGGAACAAAGAAATCCATCCCACATAGCAAAAGAGGCAATGCGAAATAAAAGGCAGAATCTGTCAAAACAGAACAGTCCGTAAAGACGAATTTTAAAAAGGCACCAGACTTGCTCAGATGAAAATTCCCAAATTGAATGAAAGTTGCGTACATATCTGAGGATCACTCACGTAAATTGGCATAATATTCTGAGTTACCTACAGAGAATTAGGCCCAGATTCGTGACAGCAAGAAATCTGTTTCTGCGCAGTAATCCAAATCTAGTATTGACTTTACTATCAAAGACTTTACTTGGCACAACAAAACACTAAACTAAGATAAGGAGAGGTTGCTACAGTAGTAAACAACTTCCAAGACACAAAATAAAAACAAAGTACTGTAGCAAAATAACACATGGGTTATCTCCCAAGAAGTTCTTTCTTTATAGCCATTAAGATGGGCTTAGCAGTTTTAATGATGCACTCGCAAGAAATAGTATTTGAAGCAAAAGAGAGCATCAAGAGGCAAATACAAAACACATTTAAGTCTAACATGCTTCCTATGAAAAGGAATCTTGTAAATAAACAAGTTCATGAAGAGCAAAGTAACAAGCATAAGAAGATAAAACAAGTGTAGCTTCAAAAATTTCAGCACATAGAGAGGTGTTTTAGTAACATGAAAATTTCTACAACCATATTTTCCTCTCTCATAATAACTTTCAGTAGCATCATGAGCAAACTCAACAATATAACCATCACATAAAGCATTCTTATCATGAGTCTCATGCATAAAATTATTACTCTCCACATAAGCATAATCAATTTTATTAGTACTAGTGGGAGCAAATTCAACAAAGTAGCTATCATTATTATTCTCATCATCAAATATAGGAGGCATATTGTAATCATAATCAAATTTATCCTCCATAACAGGTGGTACTAAAAGACTACTATCATTATAATCATCATAAATAGGAGGCAAAGTATCATCAAAGCAAATTTTCTCCTCAATGCTTGGGGGACTAAAAAGATCATGCTCATCAAAGCCAGCTTCCCCAAGCTTAGAATTTTCCATAGCATTAGCAACAATAGTGTTCAAAGCATTCATATTAATAACATTCCCATTAGCATGCATATAAAGTTCCATGGATTTTTTAATTCTCTCTTCAAACACATCATGTCCTAATTCAAGATAAAGTTCATAAAGATCTCTCATATTTTTGTTGTTTTCCATTATGCCTAACTAGTGTAAACAAGAAACAAAAAGATGCAATTGCAGGATCTAAAGGAAATAGCTTCGAGTACTTACGGCGCCGGAAAATAGCTTAGTAGCCGAGATCCGGAGTGTGAGTACCTTTTACCTTTCCTCCCCGGCAACGGCGCCAGAAAAAGTGCTTGATACGCGTACAACACGCGTCCGTTGGGAACCCCAAGAGGAAGGTGTGATGCGTACAGCGGCAAGTTTTCCCTCAGTATGAAACCAAGGTTTATCGAACCAGTAGGAGCCAAGAAGCACGTTGAAGGTTGATGGCGGCGGGATGTAGTGCGGCGCAACACCAGAGATTCCGGCGCCAACGTGGAACCCGCACAACACAAACCAAGTACTTTGTCCCAACGAAACAGTGAGGTTGTCAATCTCACCGGCTTGTGTAACAAAGGATTAGATGTATAGTGTGGATGATGATTGTTTGCAGAAAACAGTAAAACAAGTATTGCAGAGATTGTATTTCAAGATAGAGAATTGGACCGGGGTCCACAGTCACTAGAGAGTGTCTCTCCCATAAGATAAACAGCATGTTGGGTGAACAAATTACAGTTGGGCAATTGACAAATAAAGAGGGCATGACCATGCACATACATATTATGATGAGTATTGTGAGATTTAATTGGGCATTACGACAAAGTACATAGACCGCTATCCAGCATGCATCTATGCCTAAAAAGTCCACCTTCAGGTTATCATCCGAACCCCCTCCAGTATTAAGTTGCTAACAACAGACAATTGCATTAAGTATTGCGCGTAATGTAATCAGTAACTACATCCTTGAACATAGCACCAATGTTTTATCCCTAGTGGCAACAGCACATCCATAATCTTAGAGATTTCTGTCACTTCCCCAGATACGGAGACATGAACCCACTATCGAGCATAAATACTCCCTCTTGGAGTTACAAGCATCTACTTGGCCAGAGCATCTACTAGTAACGGAGAGCATGCAAGATCATAAACAACACATAGACATAACTTTGATAATCAACATAACAAGTATTCTCTATTCATCGGATCCCAACAAACGCAACATATAGAATTACAGATAGATGATCTTGATCATGTTAGGCAGCTCACAAGATCCGACAATTAAGCACAATGGGGAGAAGACAACCATCTAGCTACCGCTATGGACCCATAGTCCAGGGGTAGACTACTCACACATCACTCCGGAGGCGACCATGGCGGCGTAGAGTCCTCCGGGAGATGAATCCCCTCTCCGGCAGGTGCCGAGGCGATCTCCTGAATCCCGAGATGGGATTGGCGGCGGCGGCGTCTCGCAAGGTTTTCCGTATCGTGGCCTCGCATCTGGACGACGGAGGCTTTAAGTAGGCGGAAGGGCAGGTCAGGGGGCCCACGAGGGCCCCACACCACAAGTCGGCGCGGCCAAGGCAGGCCGCGCCGCCCTAGGATTTGGGCGCCTCGTGGCCCCACTTCCTCCTCCTTCGGTCTTCTCGGAGCTTCGTGGCAAAATTTTGATTCGTCCAATTCGAGAATATTAGGATTTCTGAAACCAAAACAAGAAAAAATCGGCACTTCGGCATCTTGTTAATAGGTTAGTTCCGTAAAATGCACGAATATGACATAAAGTGTGCATAAAACATGTAGATAACATCAATAATGTGGCATGGAACATAAGAAATTATCGATACGTCGGAGAAATTATGTTCCATGCCACATTATTGATGATATCTACATGTTATATGCACATTTTATGTCATATTTATGCGTTTTCTGGAACTAACCTATTGACGAGATGCCGAAAGGCCAGTCTTGTTTTTGGTTCAAATCCTAGTAACGAAATATTCTCGAATCGGACGAAATCAACGCCCAACATCCTATTTTTCCACGAGCTCCAACACCCGGGAAGGACCGAGGGGGACAGGGCCCAGCACCATAGGCCGGCGCGGCCGTGCCCCGGCCACGCCGCCCATATGGTGTCGTCGCCTCGTTGACCTTCCGACGCCGCCTCTCGCCTATAAGAAGCCCCTCGACCTAAAACCTCGATACGAAAAGCCACGGTACGAGAAACCTTCCAGAGCCGCCGCCATCGCGAAGCCAAGATCCGGGGGACAGAGTCTCGTTCCGGCACGCCGCCGGACGGGGAAGTGCCCCCGAAGGCTCCTCCATCGACACCACCGCCATCTCCATCAACGCTGCTGTCTCCCATGAGGAGGGAGTAGTTCTCCATCGAGGCTCGGGGCTGTACCGTAGCTATGTGGTTAATCTCTCTCTATGTACTTCAATACAATGATCTCATGAGCTGCTTTACATGATTGAGATTCATATGAGTTTTGTATCACAATTCATCTATGTGCTACTCTAGTGATGTTATTAAAGTATTCTATTCCTCCTGCATGGTGTAAAGTGGACAGGGTGTGCATCATGTAGTACTTGGCGTAGTTTATGATCGTGATCTCTTGTAGATTGTGAAGTTAACTATTACTATGATGGTATTGATGTGATCTATTTGGTTATGTTGATCTATCTTGCACTCTAAGGTTATTTAAATATGAACATTGAATTGTGGAGCTTGTTAACTCCGGCATTGAGGGTTCGTGTAATCCTACGCAATGGTGTTCATCATCCAACAAGAGGGTGTAGAGTATGCATTTATCTATTCTGTTATGTGATCAATGTTGAGAGTGTCCACTAGTGAAAGTATGATCCCTAGGCCTTGTTCCTAAATATTGCTATCGCTGCTTGTTTACTGTTTTACTGCGTTACTACTGCTGCGTTACTACTGCTTGTTTACTGTCCTGGGCAAAGCACTTTTCTGGTGCCGCCACGCTCATATATATTCATACCACATGTATTTCACTATCTCTTCGCCGAACTAGTGCACCTATTAGGTGTGTTGGGGACACAAGAGACTTCTTGCTTTGTGGTTGCAGGGTTGCTTGAGAGGGATATCTTTGACCTCTTCCTCCCTGAGATCGATAAACCTTGGGTGATCCACTTAAGGGAAACTTGCCGCTGTTCTACAAACCTCGCTCTTGGAGGCCCAACACTCCTACAAGAATACACCGGACATGGACGTACTCCATGGGCTCGCGTTGGTGGCGGCGATACACCCGGCCATTACGTGCTGGTGCTGGCGCGCCGCCTGAGCCTTCTTCTCCAGCTCCGCCGCCCTCCGTCCTTTCCGCTCCGCCGTCGATAGCTTCCGGCGCAGGCAATCTTGCTGCCATTGATCGTCGGTCCATCCTTCAGGCTTCTTCTTCGCAGCCGGCGCCTTCCGCGGCTTCGCGAACGGCGCTGTCGCCCCTTTCGTCCCATTGCCCGGCGGCTTCTTGGCCGCTTTCTTCGCCATCTTTTTGGGGGCTGTCGGCGGCGCCATGTAGAGAGGGTAGCGGCGGCGGGTGGACGGCGGGAGGGAGAAAGAAATCGGCGGGATAGGAGAAATGAATCGGCGGCGGGATATGTTTTGGGAGGCCTGTGCGCGGCGGTATAGGCGCGATTTGGCGGGTGATACATCTCCGACGTATCGATAATTTCTTATGTTCCATGCCACATTATTGATGATATCTACATGTTTTATGCATACTTTATGTCATTATTATGCGTTTTCCGGAACTAACCTATTGACGAGATGCCGAAGGGCCAGTTCTTGTTTTCTGCTGTTTTTGGTTCCAGAAATCCTAGTAAGGAAATATTCTCGGAATTGGACGAAATCAACGCCCAGGGTCCTATTTTTCCACGAAGCTTCCAGAAGACCGAAGAGGAAACGAAGTGGGGCCACGAGGCGACGACACAACAAGGCGGCGCGGCCTGGGCTTGGGCCGCGCCGGCCTATTGTGTGGCCACCTCGTGTGGCCCCCTGACCTGCCCTTCCGCCTACTTAAGGTCTCCGTCGCGAAAACCCTACCACGTTCGATGAAACCAGAGAAAACCTTCCAGAGCCGCCGCCATCGCGGGCCAAGATCCGGGGGACAGGAGTCTCGTTCCGGCACGCCGCGGGACGGGGAAGTGCCCCCGGAAGGCTTCTCCATCGACACCACCGCCATCTTCATCAACGCTGCTGTCTCCCATGAGGAGGGAGTAGTTCTCCATCGAGGCTCGGGGCTATACCGGTAGCTATGTGGTTCATCTCTCTCTGTACTACAATACAATAATCTCATGAGCTGCCTTACATGATTGAGATTCATATGATGATGCTTGTAATCTAGATGTCATTATGCTAGTCAAGTGGATTTTACTTATGTGATCTCCGGAGACTCCTTGTCCCACGTGTGTAAAGGTGACAGTGTGTGCACCGTGTGGGTCTCTTAGGCTATATTTCACAGAATACTTATTCACTGTTATGAATGGCATAGTGAAGTGCTTATTTATATCTCTTTATGATTGCAATGTGTTTTGTATCATAATTTATCTATGTGCTACTCTAGTGATGTTATTAAAGTAGTTTATTCCTCCCGCACGGTGTAATGGTGACAGTGGTGTGCATCGTGTAGTACTTGGCGTAGGCTATGATTGTGATCTCTTGTAGATTATGAAGTTAACTATTGCTATGATGGTATTGATGTGATCTATGCCTCCTTTCGTAGTGTGAAGGTGACAGTGTGCATGCTATGTTAGTACTTGGTTTGGTTATGTTGATCTGTCATGCACTCTAAGGTTACTTAAACATGAATATCGAATATTGTGGAGCTTGTTAACTCCGGCATTGAGGGTTCGTGTAATCCTACACAGTTAGTGGTGTTCATCATCCAACAAGAGGGTGTAGAGTCTAGCATCTATCTATTTATTTTGTTATGTGATCAATGTTGAGAGTGTCCACTAGTGAAAGTATGATCCCTAGGCCTTGTTCCTAAATACTGCTATCGCTGCTTGTTTACTGTTTTACTGCGTTACTACTGCTGCGTTACTACTGCTTGTTTACTGTCTGGGCAAAGCACTTTTCTGGTGCCGTTGCCACTGCTCATATATATTCATACCACATGTATTTCACTATCTCTTCGCCGAACTAGTGCACCTATTAGGTGTGTTGGGGACACAAGAGACTTCTTGCTTTGTGGTTGCAGGGTTGCTTGAGAGGGATATCTTTGACCTCTTCCTCCCTGAGATCGATAAACCTTGGGTGATCCACTTAAGGGAAACTTGCTGCTGTTCTACAAACCTCTGCTCTTGGAGGCCCAACACTGTCTACAAGAATAAAGGCTCCCGTAGACATCAGTACTCCATGGGCTCGCGTTGGTGGCGGCGATACACCCGGCCATTACGTGCTGGTGCTGGCGCGCCGCCTGAGCCTTCTTCTCCAGCTCCGCCGCCCTCCGTCCTTTCCGCTCCGCCGTCGATAGCTTCCGGCGCAGGCAATCTTGCTGCCATTGATCGTCGGTCCATCCTTCAGGCTTCTTCTTCGCAGCCGGCGCCTTCCGCGGCTTCGCGAACGGCGCTGTCGCCCCTTTCGTCCCATTGCCCGGCGGCTTCTTGGCCGCTTTCTTCGCCATCTTTTTGGGGGCTGTCGGCGGCGCCATGTAGAGAGGGTAGCGGCGGCGGGTGGACGGCGGGAGGGAGAAAGAAATCGGCGGGATAGGAGAAATGAATCGGCGGCGGGATATGTTTTGGGAGGCCTGTGCGCGGCGGTATAGGCGCGATTTGGCGGGATATCTCCGACGTATCGATAATTTCTTATGTTCCATGCCACATTATTGATGATATCTACATGTTTTATGCATACTTTATGTCATTATTATGCGTTTAACCAACCTATTGACGAGATGCCGAAGGGCCTTGTTTTCTGCTGTTTTTGGTTCCAAATCCTAGTAAGGAAATATTCTAATTGGACGAAATCAATGCCCAGGGTCCTATTTTTCCACGAAGCTTCCGAAGACCGAAGAGGAAACAGTGGGGCCACGAGGCGACGACACAACAAGGCGGCGCGGCCTGGGCTTGGGCCGCGCCGGCCTATTGTGTGGCCACCTCGTGTGGCCCCCTGACCTGCCCTTCCGCCTACTTAAGGTCTCCGTCGCGAAAACCCTACCACGTTCGACGAAACCAGAGAAAACCTTCCAGAGCCGCCGCCATCGCGAAGCCAAGATCTGGGGGACAGGAGTCTCTGTTCCGGCACGCCGCCGGGACGGGGAAGTGCCCCGGAAGGCTTCTCCATCGACACCACCGCCATCTTCATCAACGCTGCTGTCTCCCATGAGGAGGGAGTAGTTCTCCATCGAGGCTCGGGGCTACCGGTAGCTATGTGGTTCATCTCTCTCTATGTACTACAATACAATAATCTCATGAGCTGCCTTACATGATTGAGATTCATATGATGATGCTTGTAATCTAGATGTCATTATGCTAGTCAAGTGGATTTTACTTATGTGATCTCCGGAGACTCCTTGTCCCACGTGTGTAAAGGTGACAGTGTGTGCACCGTGTGGGTCTCTTAGGCTATATTTCACAGAATACTTATTCACTGTTATGAATGGCATAGTGAAGTGCTTATTTATATCTCTTTATGATTGCAATGTGTTTTGTATCACAATTTATCTGTGTGCTACTCTAGTGATGTTATTAAAGTAGTTTATTCCTCCTGCACGGTGTAATGGTGACAGTGTGTGCATCGTGTAGTACTTGGCGTAGGCTATGATTGTGATCTCTTGTAGATTATGAAGTTAACTATTGCTATGATGGTATTGATGTGATCTATGCCTCCTCTCGTAGTGTGAAGGTGACAGTGTGCATGCTATGTTAGTACTTGGTTTGGTTATGTTGATCTGTCATGCACTCTAAGGTTACTTAAACATGAATATCGAATATTGTGGAGCTTGTTAACTCCGGCATTGAGGGTTCGTGTAATCCTACACAGTTAGTGGTGTTCATCATCCAACAAGAGGGTGTAGAGTCTAGCATCTATCTATTTATTTTGTTATGTGATCAATGTTGAGAGTGTCCACTAGTGAAAGTATGATCCCTAGGCCTTGTTCCTATATACTGCTATCGCTGCTTGTTTACTGTTCTGCTGCATGTTTACTTCCGCAATATTACCACCATCAATCACACGCCAGCAAGCACTTTTTCTGGCGCCGTACTACTCTCATATTCATTCATACCACTTGTATTTCTATCTCTTCGCCGAACTAGTGCACCTATTAGGTGTGTTGGGGACACAAGAGACTTCTTGCTTTGTGGTTGCAGGGTTGCATGAGAGGGATATCTTTGACCTCTTCCTCCCTGAGTTCGATAAACCTTGGGTGATCCACTTAAGGGAAACTTGCTGCTATTCTACAAACCTCTGCTCTTGGAGGCCCAACACTGTCTACAAGAATAGAAGCACCCGTAGACATCAAGAACTTTTCTGGCGCCGTTGCCAGGAAAGGTAAAAGGCACTCATACTCCGGTCCCAGGTAACTAAGTATTTTCTGTCCGTTGTGTGTGCTCGAAGCTATTTCCTTTAGATCCTGCAATTGCATCTTTTGTTTCTTGTTTACACTAGTTAGGCATAATGGACAACAATGAGCTTCTTATTCTATTTCCTGATTTAAGACATGGATGGTTTGATGCGAAAATTAAAAAACCTATGGAACATATTAGTATGAATGCTTTGAACACCATTGTTGCTAATGATATGGAAAATTTTAAGCTTGGAGAAGCTGGCTTTGATGAGCATGATATTTTTAGTCCCCCAAGCATTAAGGAGAAAATTTACTTTGATGATACTTTGCCTCCTATTTATGATGATTATAATGATAGTAGTCTTTTAGTACCGCCTGTTATGGAGGATAAATTTGATTATGATTACAATATGCCTCCTATATTTGATGATGAGAATAATAATGATAGCTACTTTGTTGAATTTGCTCCCACTACAACTAATAAAATTGATTATGCCTATGTGGAGAGTAATAATTTTATGCATGAGACTCATGATAAGAATGCTTTATGTGATAGTTATATTGTTGAGTTTGCTCATGTTGCTACTGAAAGTTATTATGAGAGAGGAAAATATGGTTGTAGAAATTTTCATGTCACTAAAACACCTCTCTATGTGCTGAAATTTTTGAAGCTACACTTGTTCTATCTTCCTATGCTTGTTACTTTTTTCTTCATGAACTTGTTTATTTACAAAACTCCTATGCATAGGAAGCATGTTAGACTTAAATTTGTTTTGAATTTGCCTTTTGATGCTCTCTTTTGCTTCAACTCTTATTTCTTGCGAGTGCATCATTAAAACTACTGAGCCCATCTTAATGGCTATAAAGAAAGAACTTCTTGGGAGATAACCCATGTGTTTATTTTGCTACAGTACTTTTGTTTTATATTTGAGTCTTGGAAGTTGTTACTACTGTAGCAACCTCTCCTTATCTTATTTTATTGCATTGTTGTGCCAAGTAAAGTCTTTGATAGTAATGTTGATACTAGATTTGGATTACTGCGCAGAAACAGATTTCTGTCTGTCACGAATCTGGGCAGAATTCTCTGTAGGTAACTCAGAAAAATCTGCCAATTTACGTGCGTGATCCTCAGATATGTACGCAACTTTAATTCAATTTGGGCATTTTCATCTGAGCAAGTCTGGTGCCACTTTAAAATTCGTCTTTACGGACTGTTCTGTTTTGACAGATTCTGCCTTTTATTTCGCATTGCCTCTTTTGCTGTGTTGGATGGATTTCTTTGTTCCATTGACTTCCAGTAGCTTTATGCAATGTCCAGAAGTGTTAAGAATGATTGTGTCACCTCTGAACATGTGAAATTTTGATTATGCACTAACCCTCTAATGAGTTTGTTTCGAGTTTGGTGTGGAGGAAGTTTTCAAGGGTCAAGAGAGGAGGATGATATACTATGATCAAGAAGAGTGAAAAGTCTAAGCTTGGGGATGCCCCCGTGGTTCATCCCTGCATATTTCAAGAAGACTCAAGCATCTAAGCTTGGGGATGCCCAAGGCATCCCCTTCTTCATCGACAAATTATCAGGTTCCTCCCTTGAAACTATATTTTTATTCGGTCACATCTTATGTACTTTACTTGGAGCGTCGGTTTGTTTTTGTTTTTGTTTTTGTTTGAATAAATGCTTGTGTGGGAGAGAGACACGCTCCGCTGGTTCGTATGAACACATGTGTTCTTAGCTTTTAATGTTCATGGCGAAGGTTGAAACTGCTTCGTTCATTGTTATATGGTTGGAAACGGAAAATGCTACATGTAGTAATTGGTAAAATGTCTTGGATAATGTGATACTTGGCAATTGTTGTGCTCATGTTTAAGCTCTTGCATCATATACTTTGCACCTATTAATGAAGAAATACATAGAGCTTGCTAAAATTTGGTTTGCATATTTGGTCTCTCTAAAGTCTAGATAATTTCTAGTATTGAGTTTGAACAACAAGGAAGACGGTGTAGAGTCTTATAATGTTTACAATATGTCTTTTATGTGAGTTTTGCTGCACCGGTTCATCCTTGTGTTTGTTTCAAATAACCTTGCTAGCCTAAACCTTGTATCGAGAGGGAATACTTCTCATGCATCCAAAATCCTTGAGCCAACCACTATGTCATTTGTGTCCACCATACCTACCTACTACATGGTATTTCTCCGCCATTCCAAAGTAAATTGCTTGAGTGCTACCTTTAAATTTCCATCATTCGCCTTTGCAATATATAGCTCATGGGACAAAATAGCCTTAAAAACTATTGTGGTATTGAATATGTACTTATGCACTTTATCTCTTATTAAGTTGCTTGTTGTGCGATAACCATGCTCCTGGGGACGCCATCAACTCTTTGTTGAATATCATGTGAGTTGCTATGCATGTTCGTCTTGTCTGAAGTAAGGGCGGTTTTCACAATCAAATGGTTTGAGTATGCATACTGTTAGAGAAGAACATTGGGCCGCTAACTAAAGCCATGTATCATGGTGGAAGTTTCAGTTTGGACATAAAACCTCAATCTCTTATGAGAATATTATCTATTGTTGAATGCTTAAGCATTAAAAGAGGAGTCCATTATCTGTTGTCTATGTTGTCCCGGTATGGGTGTCTAAGTTGAAGAATGATCAAAAGCGAGAAATCCAATGCGAACTTTCTCCTTAGACCCTTGTACAGGCGGCATAGAGGTACCCCTTTGTGACACTTGGTTGAAACATATGTTATGCAATGATAATCCGTGTTAATCCGAGCTAATTAGGACAAGGTGCGGGCACTACTAGTACACTATGCATGAGGCTTGCAACTTGTAAGATATAATTTACATGATACATATGCTTTATTACTACCGTTGACAAAATTGTTTCATGTTTTCAAAATAAAAGCTCTAGCACAAATATAGCAATCGATGCTTTCCTCTTTGAAGGACCTTTCTTTTACTTTTATGTTGAGTCAGTTCACCTATTTCTCTCCATCTCAAGAAGCAAACACTTGTGTGAACTGTGCATTGATTCCTACATACTTGCATATTGCACTTGTTATGTTACTTTACATTGACACTATCCATGAGATATACATGTTATGTTGAAAGCAACCGCTGAAACTTAATCTTCCTTTGTGTTGCTTCAATACCTTTACTTTGATTTATTGCTTTATGAGTTAACTCTTATGCAAGACTTATTGATGCTTGTCTTGAAGTACTATTCATGAAAAGTCTTTGCTTTATGATTCAGCTGTTTACTCATGTCATTACCATTGTTTTGATCGCTGCATTCATTACATATGCTTACAATAGTATGATCAAGGTTATGATGGCATGTCACTCCAGAAATTATCTTTGTTATCGTTTACCTGCTCGGGACGAGCAGGAACTAAGCTTGGGGATGCTGATACGTCTCCGACGTATCGATAATTTCTTATGTTCCATGCCACATTATTGATGATATCTACATGTTTTATGCATACTTTATGTCATTATTATGCGTTTTCCTGAACTAACCTATTGACGAGATGTCGAAGGGCCAGTTCATGTTTTCTGCTGTTTTTGGTTCCAGAAATCCTAGTAAGGAAATATTCTCGGAATTGGACGAAATCAACGCCCAGGGTCCTATTTTTCCACGAAGCTTCCAGAAGACCAAAGAGGAAACGAAGTGGGGCCACGAGGCGATGACACAACAAGGCGGCGCGGCCCGGGCCGCGCGGCCTATTGTGTGGCCACCTCGTGTGGCCCCCTGACCTGCCCTTCCGCCTACTTAAGGTCTCCGTCGCGAAAACCCTACCACGTTCGACGAAACCAGAGAAAACCTTCCAGAGCCGCCGCCATCGCGAAGCCAAGATCTGGGGGACAGGAGTCTCTGTTCCGCACGCCGCCGGACGGGGAAGTGCCCCCGGAAGGCTTCTCCATCGACACCACCGCCATCTTCATCAACGCTGCTGTCTCCCATGAGGAGGGAGTAGTTCTCCATCGAGGCTCGGGGCTGTACCGGTAGCTATGTGGTTCATCTCTCTATGTACTTCAATACAATAATCTCATGAGCTGCCTTACATGATTGAGATTCATATGATGATGCTTGTAATCTAGATGTCATTATGCTAGTCAAGTGGATTTTACTTATGTGATCTCCGGAGACTCCTTGTCCCACGTGTGTAAAGGTGACAGTGTGTGCACCGTGTGGGTCTCTTAGGCTATATTTCACAGAATACTTATTCACTGTTATGAATGGCATAGTGAAGTGCTTATTTATATCTCTTTATGATTGCAATGTGTTTTGTATCACAATTTATCTATGTGCTACTCTAGTGATGTTATTAAAGTAGTTTATTCCTCCTGCACGGTGTAATGGTGACAGTGTGTGCATCGTGTAGTACTTGGCGTAGGCTATGATTGTGATCTCTTGTAGATTATGAAGTTAACTATTGCTATGATGGTATTGATGTGATCTATGCCTCCTTTCGTAGTGTGAAGGTGACAGTGTGCATGCTATGTTAGTACTTGGTTTGGTTATGTTGATCTGTCATGCACTCTAAGGTTACTTAAACATGAATATCGAATATTGTGGAGCTTGTTAACTCCGGCATTGAGGGTTCGTGTAATCCTACACAGTTAGTGGTGTTCATCATTGATACGTCTCCAACGTATCGATAATTTCTTATGTTCCATGCCACATTATTGATGTTATCTACATGTTTTATGCACACTTTATGTCATATTCGTGCATTTTCTAGAACTAACCTATTAACAAGATGCCGAAGTGCCAGTTGTGTTTTCTGTTGCTTTTGGTTTCAAAATCCTAGTAAGAAAATATTCTCGGAATTGGACGAAATCAACGCCAGGGTCCTATTTTGCCACGAAGCTTCCGGAAGTCCGAAGAGGAGACGAAGTGGGGCCACGAGGTGGCCACACCAGGGCGCGGCCCCCCTGGGCCGCGCCCCGTGGTGTGGGCCCCCGTGCCGCCTCCCGACCACCCTTCCGCCTACTTAAAGCCTCCGTCGCGAAACCCCCGATCGAGAGCCACGATACGGAAAACCTTCCAGACGCCGCCGCCAATCCCATCTCGGGGATTCAGAGATCCCGCACCCCGCCGGAGAGGGGAATCATCTCCTGAGGACTCTACGCCGCCATGGTCGCCTCCGGAGTGATGTGTAGTAGTTCACCTGACTATGGGTCCATAGCGTAGCTAGATGGTTGTCTTCTCCCATTGTGCTTAATTGTCGGATCTTGTGAGCTGCCTAACATGATCAAGATCATCTATCCGTAATTCTATGTTGCGTTTGTTGGGATCCGATGAATAGAGAATACTTGTTATGTTGATTATCAAAGCTATGTCGATGTGTTGTTTATGATCTTGCATGCTCTCCGTTATTAGTAGATGCCCTGGCCAAGTTGATGCTAGTAACTCCAAGAGGGAGTATTTATGCTCGATAGTGGGTTCATGTCTCCGTGAATCTGGGGGGTGACAAGAACCTCTAAGGTTATGGATGTGTTGTTGCCACTAGGGATAAAACATTGGTGCTATGTTCAAGGATGTAGTCACTAATTACATTACGCGCAATACTTAATGCAATTGTCTGTTGTTAGCAACTTAATACTGGAGGGGGTTCGGATGATAACCTGAAGGTGGACTTTTTAGGCATAGATGCATGCTGGATAGCGGTCTATGTACTTTGTCGTAATGCCCAATTAAATCTCACTATACTCATCATAATATGTATGTGCATGGTCATGCCCTCTTTATTTGTCAATTGCCCAACCGTAATTTGTTCACCCAACATGTGTTTATCTTATGGGAGAGACACCTCTAGTGAACCGTGGACCCCGGTCCAATTCTCTATACCGAAATACACCTACTGCAATACGTTCTACTGTTTTCTCAAACAATCATCTTCCACACAATACGGTTAATCCTTTGTTACAGCAAGCCGGTGAGATTGACAACCTCACTGTTTCGTTGGGGCAAAGTACTTTGGTTGTGTTGTGCAGGTTCCACGTTGGCGCCGGAATTCCGGTGTTGCGCCGCACTACATCCCGCCGCCATCAACCTTCAACGTGCTTCTTGGCTCCTCCTGGTTCGATAAACCTTGGTTTCTTTCTGAGGGAAAACTTGCTGCTGTGCGCATCATACCTTCCTCTTGGGGTTCCCAACGAACGTGTGAGTTACACGCCATCAAGCTCTTTTTCTGGCGCCGTTGCCGGGGAGATCAAGACACGCTGCAAGGGGAGTCTCCACTTCCCAATCTCTTTACTTTGTTTTTGTCTTGCTTAGTTTTATTTACTACTTTGTTTGCTGCACTAAATCAAAATACAAAAATTAGTTGCTAGTTTTACTTTATTTGCTATCTTGTTTATTATATCAAAAACATAAAAAATTAGTTACTTGCATTTACCTTGCTTGATTCATCATGTTTCCTTTTAATTTTACCACGAAAGACATACCGGTAGGACGTGGGTCTATAGTTGGGAGAAATAATATAGAGGAATTTTTCAACCATGTCAGTACCGTTGACGATTTTGAGGATAGACACTTGGTAGACCTTGCCCCTACCTATGAAATTGCTGCTGCTGCTTTAGTCCGCATGTTGGAAACTAAATTTGTTAATCTCAATCCTATAATCCAACACATGTTTCTCACACTTGGTGATATGGAAGAAGGGGAAAAGAAAGATTTTGTTTTAGAAACCCTTCTTAGAGAATTTGGTGGTATAGCAAGAGAGGCTAGAAAGGTCTTTGCTAAATTTAATATGCTTGGTTCTTATACCAATTTTGTTAGTCTCCTTGAAAAGATGGACATGGATAGAATAAGATACACTAATAATATTGATGATGGTGGGGAGATCAAAGCACCAATACCATGTAAACTCTTAGCTATGAATGATGCACTAGAAAATAACTATGCTTGGCTTGTTCCTGAAAATTTGTTTGATGAGAGTAGCACGCCTAAGACTAATGAAAAGGGAGATGCTAAAACTTATGTATCTAATATACTATGCCTGGTTGAGAAAACTCCACATCCCGCTGTAGAAGTACCATCCTTCGATAATACTTGATACACACTTTCTGCGCCTAGCTGAAAGGCGTTAAAGAAAAGCGCTTATGGGAGACAACCCATGTTTTTACCTACAGTACTTTGTTTTTATTTTGTGTCTTGGAAGTTGTTTACTACTGTAGCAACCTCTCCTTATCTTAGTTTAGTGTTTTGTTGTGCCAAGTAAAGTCGTTGATAGAAAAGTTCATACTAGATTTGGATTACTGCGCAGAAACAGATTTCTTTGCTGTCACGAATCTGGGCTGTTTTCTCTGTAGATAACTCAGAAAATTATGCCAAATTACGTGAGTGATCCTCAGATATGTACGCAACTTTCATTCAATTTGAGCATTTTCATTTGAGCAATTCTGGTGCCTCGATAAAATTCGTCAATACGAACTGTTCTGTTTTGACAGATTCTGCCTTTTATTTCGCATTGCCTCTTTTGCTATGTTGGATGAATTTCTTTGATCCATTAATGTCCAGTAGCTTTATGCAATGTCCAGAAGTGTTAAGAATGATTGTGTCACCTCTGAACATGTTAATTTTTATTGTCACTAACCCTCTAATGAGTTGTTCTAAGTTTGGTGTGGAGGAAGTTTTCAAGGATCAAGAGAGGAGTATGATGCAACATGATCAAGGAGAGTGAAAGCTCTAAGCTTGGGGATGCCCCGGTGGTTCGCCCCTGCATATATCAAGAAGACTCAAGCGTCCTTGGGGATGCCCAAGGCATCCTCTTCTTCATCAACATTATCAGGTTCCTCCCCCGAAACTATATTTTTATTCCATCACATCTTATGTGCTTTGCTTGGAGCGTTGGTTTGTTTTTGTTTTTGTTTTGTTTGAATAAAATGGATCCTAGCATTCACTTTGTGGGAGAGAGACACGCTCCGCTGTAGCATATGGACAAGTATGTCCTTAGTTTCTACTCATAGTATTCATGGCGAAGTTTCTTCTTCGTTAAATTGTTATATGGTTGGAATTGGAAATGATACATGTAGTAATTGCTATAAATGTCTTGGGTAATGTGATACTTGGCAATTGTTGTGCTCATGTTTAAGCTCTTGCATCATATACTTTGCACCCATTAATGAAGAAATACATAGAGCATGCTAAAATTTGGTTTGCATATTTGGTTTCTCTAAGGTCTAGATAATTTCTAGTATTGAGTTTGAACAACAAGGAAGACGGTGTAGAGTCTTATAATGTTTACAATATGTCTTTTATGTGAGTTTTGCTGCACCGGTTCATCCTTGTGTTTGTTTCAAATAAGCCTTGCTAGCCTAAACCTTGTATCGAGAGGGAATACCTCTCATGCATCCAAAATACTTGAGCCAACCACTATGCCATTTGTGTCCACCATACCTACCTACTACATGGTATTTTCCGCCATTTCAAAGTAAATTGCTTGAGTGCTACCTTTAAAATTCCATCATTCACCTTTGCAATATATAGCTCATGGGACAAATAGCTTAAAAACTATTGTGGTATTGAATATGTACTTATGCACTTTATCTCTTATTAAGTTGCTTGTTGTGCGATAACCATGTTCACTGGGGATGCCATCAACTATTCTTTGTTGAATTTCATGTGAGTTGCTATGCATGTTCGTCTTGTCTGAAGTAAGAGCGATCTACCACCTTATGGTTATGCATGCATATTGTTAGAGAAGAACATTGGGCCGCTAACTAAAGCCATGATCCATGGTGGAAGTTTCAGTTTTGGACATACATCCTCAATCTCATATGAGAAAATTATTAATTGTTGTTACATGCTTATGCATAAAAGAGGAGTCCATTATCTGTTGTCTATGTTGTCCCGGTATGGATGTCTAAGTTGAGAATAATCAATAGCGAGAAATCCAATGTGAGCTTTCTCCTTAGACCTTTGTACAGGCGGCATAGAGGTACCCCATTGCGACACTTGGTTAAAACATGTGCATTGTGATGATCCGGTAGTCCAAGCTAATTAGGACAAGGTGCGGGCACTATTAGTATACTATGCGTGAGGCTTGCAACTTGTAAGATATAATTTACATGATACATATGCTTTATTACTACCGTTGACAAAATTGTTTCATGTTTTCAAAATCAAAGCTCTAGCACAAATATAGCAATCGATGCTTTTCCTCTATGGAGGACCATTCTTTTACTTTCAATGTTGAGTCAGTTCACCTATTTCCCTCCACCTCAAGAAGCAAACACTTGTGTGAACTGTGCATTGATTCCTACATACTTGCTTATTGCACTTATCATATTACTCTATGTTGACAATATCCATGAGATATACATGTTATAAGTTGAAAGCAACCGCTGAAACTTAATCTTCCTATGTGTTGCTTCAATGCTTTTACTATGAATTATTGCTTTATGAGTTAACTCTTATGCAAGACTTAATTGATGTTTGTCTTGAAGTGCTATTCATGAAAGGTCTTTGCTTTATGATTCACTTGTTTACTCATGTCATATACATTGTTTTGATCGCTGCATTCACTACATATGCTTTACAAATAGTATGACCAAGGTTATGATGGCATGTCACTCCAGAAATTATCTTTGTTATCATTTTACCTGCTCGGGACGAGCAGAACTAAGCTTGGGGATGCTGATACGTCTCCAACGTATCGATAATTTCTTATGTTCCATGCCACATTATTGATGTTATCTACATGTTTTATGCACACTTTATGTCATATTCGTGCATTTTCTCGAACTAACCTATTAACAAGATGCCGAAGTGCCAGTTGCTGTTTTCTGCTGTTTTTGGTTTCAGAAATCCTAGTAAGAAAATATTCTCGGAATTGGACGAAATCAACGCCCAGGGTCCTATTTTGCCACGAAGCTTCCAGAAGTCCGAAGAGACAAGTGGGGCCATGAGGTGGCCACACCCTAGGGCGGCGCTCCCCTTGGCCGCGCGCCCCCGTGTGGGCCCTCGTGCCGCCCCCCGACCTGCCCTTCCGCCTACTTAAAGCCTCCGTCGCGAAACCCCCCGCACCGAGAGCCACGATACGGAAAACCTTCCAGAGACGCCGCCCGCCAATCCCATCTCGGGGATTCAGGAGATCGCCGGCACCCCGCCGGAGAGGGGAATCATCTCCGGAGGACTCTACGCCGCATGGTCGCCTCCGAGGATGTGTGAGTAGTCCACCGGACTATGGGTCCATAGCAGTAGCTAGATGGTTGTCTTCTCCCATTGTGCTTAATTGTCGGATCTTGTGAGCTGCCTAACATGATCAAGATCATCTATCTCGTAATTCTATATGTTGCGTTTGTTGGGATCCGATGAATAGAGAATACTTGTTATGTTGATTATCAAAGCTATGTCTATGTGTTGTTTATGATCTTGCATGCTCTCCGTTATTAGTAGATGCTCTGGCCAAGTTGATGCTAGTAACTCCAAGAGGGAGTATTTATGCTCGATAGTGGGTTCATGTCTCCGGGAATCTGGAGGGGTGACAAGAACCTCTAAGGTTATGGATGTGCTGCCACTAGGGATAAAACATTGGTGCTATGTTCAAGGATGTAGTCACTAATTACATTACGCGCAATACTTAATGCAATTGTCTGTTGTTAGCAACTTAATACTGGAGGGGGTTCGGATGATAACCTGAAGGTGGACTTTTTAGGCATAGATGCATGCCGGATAGCGGTCTATGTACTTTGTCGTAATGCCCAATTAAATCTCACTATACTCATCATAATATGTATGTGCATGGTCATGCCCTCTTTATTTGTCAATTGCCCAACTGTAATTTGTTCACCCAACATGCTGTTTATCTTATGGGAGAGACACCTCTAGTGAACCGTGGACCCCGGTCCAATTCTCTATATGAAATACAATCGCATACTTGTTTTACTGTTTTCTGCAAACAATCATCTTCCACACAATACGGTTAATCCTTTGTTACAGCAAGCCGGTGAGATTGACAACCTGTTATCACCAGAATTTGACCGAGTCAGAGGTGGGCCACGATCAAGATGGAGTTGAAGAATATACATGGAAGGATATACATGAATCGACCTTATATGCAAAGTTTGGGCTAGTTTGCCCGTGTATCTGTAACATAGTAGATTACGTGTCGGTTAGTTAGAGTTTGCCTCGTGCACGGTTGGGATTATTCCCACGTTAGAAAGTCTACGGACTATAAATATGTATCTAGGGTTTATGGAATAAACAACAACCAACGTTCACCACAAATCAATCTCGGCGCATCGCCAACTCCTTCGTCTCGAGGGTTTCTCCGGTAAGCATCATGCTGCCTAGATCGTATCTTGCGATCTAGGCAGCACAAGCTTATTACGTTGTTCATGCGTTGCTCGTTCTGAAGCCTTTTGATGGCGAGCAACGTAGTTATCTTAGATGTGTTAGGGTTAGCATTGTTCTTCGTATCATATGCTGTCGTAGTGCAACCCTTATACATCTAGCCGCCCACACCTATCTTAGGTGTAGGGGCGGCACCCGCTTGATCATTATTTAGTAGATCCGATCCATTACGGTTGCTCCTTGTTCTTCAAGGATTAGTTTAATATCTGCAATAGTTAGGCCTTACAAAGGGTTGGAGGATCCAGCGGCACGTAGGGTGTCGTTTGCTAGTCCTAGACAGGATGTTCGGGATCAACCTCGTGTTGGTTTTAGGCCCTATCTAGGATCGGCTTACGATCACCGTGCGTGGCCGCGAGGCCCAATCGTGAGTAGGATGATCCGATTATGCGGTGAAAACCGTCGTAGATCGTTTTAGCTTTATCTTGATCAAGCAGGACCACCATATATTCGTGCACCTCGTGCGAATCATGGGTGGATCGGCTCTTTGAGCCGATTCACAGGATAACCCGAGAGCCGATCGAGGCTCGTATTTAACGTTTACGTGTATGCCATGCAGGAAACTAAGCGAGGCATCTCCATCACCTTCCTGACCAGGTATAGTCAGGTGGCACGGCACTAGCATCGGACGTGCGTGCCGGAGGCTTTGCGGGCCGTCGCTCGGAGGGACCAGGGCCAGCCGCAGCCCTAAGTTGTTCCCGGCTCTACTGTGTTGCCCGTCGCTGCCCGCCGGTGGGTTTCTGACCGCAACACAACCTCACTGTTTCGTTGGGGCAAAGTACTTTGGTTGTGTTGTGCAGGTTCCACGTTGGCGCCGGAATCCCTGGTGTTGCGCCGCACTACATCCCGCCGCCATCAACCTTCAACGTGCTTCTTGGCTCCTCCCGGTTCGATAAACCTTGGTTTCTTTCTGAGGGAAAACTTGCGCTGTGCGCATCATACCTTCCTCTTGGGGTTCCCAATGGTGGTGAGTTACACGCTTCATCATCCAACAAGAGAGTGTAGAGTATCTATTTATTTATGTGATCAATGTTGAGAGTGTCCACTAGTGAAAGTATGATCCCTAGGCCTTGTTCCTATATACTGCTATCGCTGCTTGTTTACTGTTCTGCTGCATGTTTACTTCCTGCAATATTACCACCATCAACTGCACGCCAGCAAGCACTTTTCTGGCGCTGTACTACTGCTCATATTCATTCATACCACTTGTATTTCACTATCTCTTCGCCGAACTAGTGCACCTATTAGGTGTGTTGGGGACACAAGAGACTTCTTGCTTTGTGGTTGCAGGGTTGCATGAGAGGGATATCTTTGACCTCTTCCTCCCTGAGTTCGATAAACCTTGGGTGATCCACTTAAGGGAAACTTGTTGCTGTTCTACAAACCTCTGCTCTTGGAGGCCCAACACTGTCTACAAGAATAGAAGCACCCGTAGACATCAGCGGGAGCGGCGGGATTTGGCGAGAGTGTGAGACGAATTTTCCCTGTGCCGCTGACGGGTCGGCCCCGTGTCGGTTCGCCTCGCTTTTCGTTGTGTCCGGCGTCCCCGGAGCGTCCCCTGTGGGACGGGGACGGCTCGGGGCGCCGGACACCGATCGGGCCGCGCCGGACAAAAAAGGGCTTTGGGGGACGCGGCTGGAATGCTTTTGTCCGGGCGCGCCTAAGTCCCTTTGGGGGACGGTTTGGGGGACGCGACTGGAGATGCTCTAAGCTGGGCTGGTACTCGCTAGGCAGGCAGTACACGGTCCCCGGCCGGTGGCCGGGCGGACCATATATTGCTGCCGCCGTGCTAGTGCGGCTAGCTAGCTCGCTGGCGTTCGTTGACGTCATCGGTCTCGATAGGTCGCCGGTCGACCGGCCACGAAACTAATTGTTGTCGTACTTAGAGGATCTCCATCGGCGGCCTTTAAATAGTCGTCGATAGGAGCGCCGGCAACGCTGTATATGGGGCGCCGGCAGTACATCCTCTATTGGATGCTGCTTTCACACCGGCGCCTTCTAAACAGTAGCTCCCAAGTTTTTCTTTTCTTTTTACAATATTTTGAAACAACATATCAATCACATTTTATTCATAGAATCACACAAATAGAATTAAATTATTCATACAATCAATCAAACAAATAGTACTTAAATTATTCATAGAAACCAACAAACAAATAGTACTTAAATTATTCGTACAACCCAACAAACAAATAGTACTTAAATTATTCGTCCAGGCAAACAAATAGAAATAAAATCATGCATTGTTGGCTGCTCCTCTCCTCGCCCACAAATGCGCAGCTAGATCCGCCTTCAGCTGTGCATGGACACCTGCATCTCGAATTTCATTGTGCATATGAAGAAAACAGCAAATTCTTGGGGCACATGCTCTACCTCAGCTAGTGGCCCTTGATAATCAAATGGATGATCATCCTGCACAGGTGCGTCGCGCTCGCTCTCAATGATCATGTTGTGGATGATCACACAGACGTTCATCACCTCCCACATCTGTGCCTCAGATCAAGTGAGAGCAGGGTACCTGACAATGGCGAAACGCTGCTGAAGCACCCCAAAAGCACGCTCAACATCCTTGCGTGCTGCTTCCTGGCATGTTGCAAAATAGGCTTCCATCTCGTTTGATGGAGAGGGAATTGTCTTCACAAATGTTGCATACGTCGGGTAGATACCATCAGCTAGATAGTACCCTTTATTGTATGCGTGGCCGTTTACCTCAAAGTTCACGGCAGGAGCTTGTCCCTCAGCTAGCCTGGCAAACACCAGAGAGCGCTGCAGCACGTTGATATCATTGTTTGTTCCTGCCATGCCAAAAAATGCATGCCAAATCCAAAGCTCCTGGTCTGCCACCGCCTCAAGAATGACACTGCACTCACCAGTATGGCCCTTGTAGATCCCCTGCCAAGCAAAAGGGCAATTCTTCCAGCCCAATGCATACAGTCAATGCTTCCGAGCATCCCAGGAAACCCTCTTGCTGCATTCTTCTGCAGGATCCGAGCTGTATCATCTGCTCTCAAATAGTATTTACCAAACACCGCTATGACGGCTCGGCAGAACCTGTAGAGAGTCTCTGTACATGTCGACTCTGCCATCCGTAGGTAGTCATTGGTTGTATCTGGAGGAGCTCCGTATGCAAGACAGCGCATTGCAGCAGTGCACTTCTGAATTGAGGTGAAGCCCCACAAACCTGTGCAATCTCTTTTGGCCATGAAGTACGTGTCACGCCGTGGACAATCTTCAAGAATAGGTCCTTGTTCATCCTAAACCGGCGCCGAAATTCCTTCGGCGAATGAGTCGCGTCGTCGTTGAAGTAGTCGGCGTCAAGCAGCATTGCGCCGGCTTCACGATGCCGGTTGATGTTCCTCCTCTTGCCTGGCTTTGAGCCGCCACGCCGAGGTACGGCGAAGAAAGGCTGGCAAACGTGCATCAAGTTCGTCAGAATCAGCTGCTGTTGTTGCCGCCGAACAGCCTGAGCGTTCTGCTCCTCCGTGAACAGCTGCACCATCATCTCGTCGTCGATGTCCATCGCGACAATCGGACGAACACCTTGCGGGCGGGGCGATACTATCGCGGTGGCGGCGATCTCTGTTCCGGGCGAAACAGCGGCCGCCGGTCGACGGGGTGGTGGCCGTGTCGATGGACGGCGGTTCCTAGACAGTCGGCGGCTCATTGCAAGCAGGGTGGGCGTGGCGGCGACAACGACGGTGACGATCTAGAGGGGTGAGAGTCGGCTCGAGCGTGTGTAGGAGGTGGGAAAACGGTGTGGCTGGCTGCCAGGCGGAGCCCACACTCGTTTTCAGACGTGCCGCGAGGTGCCGACGCGCCGGATTCGCGCCCTTAGCGAAGGGGCCGACACGGGGTTGCCGCGATTCTATTGGGCTCCAAAATTGGCTGCCGTTTGGGGCGCGCCGGCCTCCAAATTGCTATCGGGGCCGCTATCGGAATGCCTGTGGAGATGCTCTTAGGTACGTGACCACATTACCATCTTGTCGGACGTGCCGTCGTGCTTGGCGCCCAGTTGATTACTTTGATCCATGGAAATACATTTTCGTTGGCATGTATATCAGTTTAAAAAATGTATATCAAATCGTAGGTAAGGTAAGATTGGCTTAAAGTTGCTCTCGCATTGCAATCGAGGCAAGGGATAGACGCCTTTATTTTGAATCATTTAGGGGCGATTTACAAAAAATAACATTTTCGATAAGAATTGCACGATATTACCCTCCGGTTAAACTATTTCATGCTTCTAACCCTTCTGTGTGGCTCCCTTCAGAGGAACGCCACACATTCTATCATACGTGGCGGATCGAGCCTGCCAGCCGACAATGTGTGGCGCCGCTCCCACGGACGGCACATAGATGGGTGTGGCGCTATTCGTAAGATCGCCGCACAAAAGGGTTACATGCGTGAAATAGTTTAGCTGGAGGGTTATTTGATGTGTTTTTTTTTCCACAAAGGGTTATTTTTGTGTAAATCACCTCATTTAGGCTACCCAGCCTATCAGGCTCTTAAGCAAACTTTCAACCACTGTCAGGAGGACGGCGGCTCTGTCGTCGTACTGTCACTGCCATTGCCCGAGCTCGGTCAGAGATAGACCTAGCTAAGAGCATCTTCAACCGTTGGGGCTCCAGGCCGAAATCCGGCGCTATTTAGCGCTGGATTGTTTGGTCTGAGGAGGCCCATTTTCCCAGCGGCGAGCCAGGATGGATGAAAGTTTTTGACAAAATACGGCGAATTCAGACAGAACTAGGCGAAACTCGTGCAAACATTAGCGAAATTTAAAGATATTTAGCGTATATAGGCGACTTCGTACATATATAGGCCGAATTCGTACATATATTTGAATTCGGACAGATGGAAACATGAACTTAAACTAATAGCGGCCTTCTACATGACGAAATGGCGATAGAAGGCCGTGTAGTTGCCGCCGTCGTCGTCGTCGCCACTTGGCGGGCGCACGCCGACGCCGCCTCGAACTGGCTAAGGCTAGCTACGGCGCGTGGCGGCGTCGGTCGGTACATGTCGTCGTCACTGCTCTCGTCGAGTTTGATCAGCTCGAAGGGCCTGGGCGCGGTGTTCGTTGCCACGGACGGTGCGGCGGCGCAGACGGCGCATTGCCGCGCGACAGCCATGTCCAGCATTCGACGCCGCTGCTCGGCCTCCTGCCGCTCCCAGTCCTGCCTGGACCATTCGAGCGCGGCGTCCATGGGAAGTGTGTTGTCGGCAAGGACCAGGTCGTTGAGCGACCTGGCGATCGCGTCCGCCACCGCGGTGTCCTCGGCGCGCTTGGCTTCCTCCTCGGCGAGCTGGTTGGCGGCGGCCTCCTTCTTTGACGTCTTCCTCTTCCGCTCGCGCGATGGAGAGGATAGTTGGTCGCGGATGACGAGGGCACCGCTGCTGCGCCCTCTGGTCGGCGTGAGACGCCGGCTCCTTCGACGAAGACCGGTGTCGCCGGAGACGCTGGCCTTCTTGACGCGCCGGCGGAGGCGCCGATCCACCGACTCGGGACGCGGACCTCGACCCAGACGAGGAGGAGGACGGCGCGACATGGTAGCCGCCTCCGGCGGCGGCATCCCCAGTGTGGGGAGTTCCCACCCTCGATGTGCGCGAGCACATTCGCGAGGGTGCGGTTAGGCGCGCTCCAGCACCGGCTGCGGCCGGCGGCGTTGTTCCTAGCGGGAGGAAGAGGGGGGCCGTCGTAAGCGGCGAGTTCGCGCTCGTACCTGAGCCGGAAAAGTCGGACCACGCCTCGTAGTTGTCGGGGAAGAAGCGCGGCTCCGCGCGCTGCTCGTCACTGAGAGTGACGAGCACTGCGTCGATCTCCGCCTCCAGGGCGACGCGACCCATCGGCGACGGTGGGATTGGGACGCCACCCACGCTGAGTCGCCATCCTCCTGGCGAGCGGAAGTCCGGCGGCGCCGGGTAGCCCGCCATGTGGAGGAGCCGCCCCTCCCATTGGTGGAGAGAGCGCCGGCTGAAGCCATTGTTGGCCGCTTGCTCGCTCGAGATTGGGGAAAATTGGGCAAGATTGGGGAAGGTTGAGAACAGGGAGCGTGATAAATGCGGCCAGACGCGGTAGTTCGGCGATAAATAGAGGTCGACGCGCGTGAAACCGAGGCGACGACATTAACTCGCCGCGTGAAAGCTACGTGTCCTGCGAAGACTGACCGGCGGCAGGCTTTTATAGCGCGCGGAAGACGATGCGATGAGGACGACGATCGGTCTCTCTCGCCGACAAGTTGGGGCCACCAGCCGCACGGGAAGTTTTCTCGGCGTTTCCCTCGCTTTCGTTTCGTCCGAGTCCCGAGCGCTCCCCGGGGGGCCGGGGATGGCCTGATCTCCCCGGACGGATGAAAGGCATAATCCGGACGAAAACGAGAAACCGCGACTGGATCATTTTCGTTCATCCAGATGGCAAAAAAACGTTCTGAGGGCCTTAACGGGGAGACGGCTGGAGATGCTCTAACTAGCTAGCTAGGTTGCTTCACTGCCCATGGGTTCATGGCAGAACAATGTGCCGGGCCGGGAGGTGCTTGTCTGCGCTCAAGTTCAGTCTCCTCCTCATCGCTCTTCTCTACGGGAAATTATTTGCGGCTGGAGTGCAGGACCAGCACGAAATACCAACGCAGTCGGCTGTCTGCATCATCATCGTACAGATTTTGCAGGAGCCTGGCCTGTTGTTTTTTTTTTCTTTGGAGAAACCCTGGCCTGGTCATTAGAGTCAAAGAGTTGTAGTACACAAGGCCCATGCTCCAGAAGATTGAACCTTGACAGGCCGGCCGGCCTTCTGTTGCGGGAGATACGCTGGGGAGTGGGGACAGAGAGACGGATCGGGCCCATATACATCGCCACCGTGGCCCTTAGGCCGTCCAGCCTCCTCATGACGGGCCTGGGCCGCACCTTCTGCCGATTACTTACCCAGAAGCTGCTCGATCCGATCGCCTGCCTAATCCACTGCGCTGCCCAATCTGGCATTCAGATGATCATTGACTGGCTAGTGCATGCATGATGCATCCTTGTAGGCGTGTGTGCCTGCTGATCAATAGATCGAGTCCGTCGGGAAGTTTTGTGATTTTGCTTGCTTGCTTGTCCGTGTGGGTGGCTCGATGCCGTGATCTAGAAACAAGCTAAAATCAACCACAAGCTAAAATTAGCTACCTAGGAGAGTACGACCATCCATTGGGGTCGCGGTTGGCTGGCCGGCGTCTGCTGCGCTCGTCCATATTATGTGTGTCAGTGTGTGTATATATATATACATGGTAGTATGATGGAAATCCTGCTTCCATTCACGACCACTTGCTCCACCAACCACTGGTGGAAAAAAGGGCTTTGGTCGCGGTTGGCAATCGCCATTAGTCGGGCTACCAACCGCGACCAAAGCAGCGCGACTTCCTTTAGTCGCGGCCCTTACGAACCGCGACTAAAGGTCTGTCCACGTGGCCGCAGGCGAGCGCTAGGCGGAGGACCTTTAGTCGCGGTTCTTCCCAACCGCGACTAAAGGCCTCCGCAGGGTTTAGGGTTTTAGCCCCCTCCCCTAAATCTGGTTTCTTTTTAATTTGTATTGTTTTATTTCTTTTGGGTTTTAATTTTGAAGGAGTTTCACATATTCTACGGTACTGTATACATACATGCATATGAATGTACAATTTCAAACAAATTTGAAATTAGAACCAAAAAGAATTCAAGAGGAATATACAATATATATTCAATATCGGATCACCATATACAATATATATTCAATATCGGATGACCATATACAATTTTGAACAAGTTAGTTACAAATTCTGGTGCATATAAAGTTCTACGTCATCGTAATAGTGTTCTCCTCTAGGATCGATGACTTCCCTCGCCAACCATCCAGCTAGTTCCTCTTGAAGTGGTCGGAAGCGAGGTTATTCCTCAGGATGTTGTTCTCACACGTCTGGTCCCGCTCATTGCAGTATCTCCGGATCCTCTCACAAACATAGTATCCACATAGATTGGTCCCCGGTGGCTGAGTATCCCCAGTCGTCCGCACTGCCATTTTAAAAGATAGCTCTTTTTTGAATTCACCGACCTTGGTATCTACGAACCGTCTCCAAACCCTACGAGGCAAAGAAAATTAAATAAGCAAGAGAGTTATTAATTAGTTACTTGATATTAGGAAATGATGAACGAAATAGGCCGATCGATATAGAGCGCAAATGAATGAAAATAATTACTTTTGCATCATTTTTCTCATGTCGGCCCAAAGCGCCGGATCCATATTCAGAGAGTCGTGGACGAGAACTGAGGAGGTCTGAACTTTAATTACCATAAGAATCCAGTGGAACCTGCGGACACGATACATGCACAGTCATGCATAACTCATCGATTAGCCACCACATACCATGCATGGAGTAAACAAAAGAGAATGTGCTCAAGACATAAACACTCACCCAAAATGGTAAGGAAATAGAATATCACTTTTGAGTTGCTGTTTTCTAATAAACCGCCACAGGTCATCCTCCACGTCGGCGGGGTGGTGTTCTAACACATGTGAATTAACGATGTGTGGGTCAATGAACCCAACATCATGGATGTTCCTTATTCGCATTTCCCGCTTCTTCATTCTGCATAATAGCGTACACAACAAGATAGTTAGGACAATATATATAGTGCAGGCAATGAACGAGATGGGGTAGAAATTAATAACCGATGATAGATTTGTCGAGGTCGCGCAGATTGAACAGCTGGAACAATTCACTCAGAGGAATTTGTACCCAGTAATGTTTGAAGTGATGCTCATATCTAACTTCCGCATAGATATAGTCTTTGGCGTTTTTATGTTTTATGTAACCCTTGTACCAATTTAGCAGACCTAGCATTTGTCGAGGTAGATCCCCTTCCTGCGCAGGCTCGACGAGAGGGCCATTCTTCACATATGTAAATACTACGTCCTTCATTGGCGCCTCATCAAGGCCTAGCAAAGCACGAAGAGTGATACCTAACTCGGCTTGTTCTCCGGCACTCGTTACACTCAATCCATGTGCTGTGCCTGCTATGATATCGGGGATCCGGATCACTATGAGCGGGGCGATCGATTGTTTACTTTGTTCCCCGAGCTGGGCAACTTCTTTCCCCCTTTCTAATTTTGACTCGGCCTCGTCCTTCACGGCTTTCTTCTCCGCCAACTCTTTCCTGTTCTTGAACGCGAGTGCTTGCCTACGAAGTTCACGTAAATAGTCGTCAGGCAGATTCTTCGCGGCTTGGGACGGTGTGTTCAAAAATGACTTAGCCCACTGCTTCCTTGTCAGAATATACTGGCTTGGGCTCGCCCTCTATTTTCCTCTTGACGCTCGCCTTCCATTTCTCTAAATCAGCAGCCGCGCCCGCCTCGACTTCCTCGGCACTACTTTCCCAAGGCCTCGTGGGGAGAGGCTTCAGTGATACCTCCGGTACCTTTGTTTTCTTAGGTACGTAAGGGTCCGGGTTAATAACCCAGGACTGCTTCTGCTTCTTCGCCGGAGGTGGATTGGGGGCGGTACCGGTGTCTGATCACCCGCCGGCCGAGGACCGGGGGGCGGCGGCTGCCGACGTGAATGAGGTGTATTAGGTGAAGCACCACCGCCACCGTCACCGCCACCGCCACCGTCACCGCCACCGCCACCGCCACCGCCACCGCCACCACCACCACCGTACGGGGGTGGACTTGTTGGCGCCTCGCCTGGAAACTTGATAAATTTCTTCTGCCATAGAATGAACTGGCGCTTGACATCTCCAAGTCTTTTCACCCCTTCAGGTGTAGCAATGTCAATGTCCAGGTTCTCAAACCCTTGGACTATCTCCTCCACCGTCACACGAGCATAGCCATCTTGAATGGGGTTGTTGTGGTGGAGTGCTCGTGGTAAAGCACTGCCGATGGCTACCTTCATGGACATGTTCCCGATAGGATAATACAGATGACATGCTTTCATCTCCTTTATATCGTCCACGGGGTAGCGAGGAGGCTCCGGTGCAGTAATTTCGACCACCAGAGGCTCCGGTGCAGTAATTTCTATCGTCGGTGCACCAGCCGGTGAGGCCTCCGTGGAAGCCACGCTGCTTCTTCTCTGCTGGCTTCCGAGATCCATTGGATGATCTTCATGCTGCGCCCGAGCTGCATCTCTTTCGGCGACTAGTACACTCACGGTTTTCTTCATCACATCCATTTCAGTTACCAACTTCGCCACAACATCTGCATCCCGATCCATCTTTCTCTTACGGCTTCTGTAACCGTACGGGTCATCGTTCCGGGGGAACCCTATTTTCCACGGAATGGGCCCCATGCCTCGTATACGTCCTCCGTGTTCAGGATTCCCGAGGGCTTTTGTCAGGCGCGTCTCTCTGTTGAACTGATCCTCCCCTCTTGAGCCTCCCTCATTGCCTCAATAAGCTTTTGGGTGGGTGTAATTATTTTGCCCTGATAAACACACTCCCCTGTCTCCGGGTTCAGCGATCCCCCATGCCCGTACCACCAGCTTTTGGCCCTTGGGTCCCATCCCTCCGTACCTGGACGGATTCCTCGCGCCCTCAGCTCGTTCTCCATCTTCTCCCACTTAGGCTGCCAAAAGCGATACCCTCCTGGCCCCATTTTATGATTGTACTCCTTCTTGGCCGCATTTTCCTTATTTTTTCTCGATAGTTCAAGGAACTGCTCCGATTTCTTTTGCTTCACAAATTCTGGCCAATCATGTTGCAGTTTCTCATATTGTCCTATGAAATCCGGAGTCTTGCCCTGGTTGACAAAGTCATGGGCTAGATTTTGCTTGTATTTCCGGAATGCGTTGGCCATCCTAGAAAGAGCGAACTGTTTGACTAGCTTGCGCCTCTCCTTGTTTTCCGCAATCTTGTTACCCTCCTCATCGTATTTGCGGTATTCCGGAGGTAGAACGAAATGTTCCATAAGCTTGTTGAAGCAATCTTTTTTTTCTCTCTTATCGACAAAAGTGAAACCAACACGTGCCTTCTTTGGCTCATTCCACTCCTGGCGGGTGATCGAGACGTTGTCTCTAACAACGGCTCCGCATTGGCTGACAAACTTGGTGGCGTTCTTGCTGGGCTCCAGCGGCCTGCCGGTTGCTTCATCGACAACATCGATGGTGCATGTTTCTCCTGCTTTCATCGTCTTGGTTGCGCCACGCTTTGACGACGTACTCGATTTTTTCGACGATCCGGCCGAGGGCTAAAATAAGAAAGAGAGTCGCGCGCGTTAGTACACACACATTTATTCAAATCAGACGCTCAATATGTACATATATATATATACCTCGGCGCCGGAGGTGGTTGCTACTTCCAACTGAAGATCGTCGTTTATCGACGTTTCTTCGGCACCATCTTGCTGACCATGCCCTTCATCTTCACCCTCAAGGTTCAGATAAGAAGAGATATCATCTTCTTCTTCTCCGGTCGGCACATGGAATATCGCCTTTTATGATGCCGAACATATGGTCTTCAGCGTCCGGATCATAGTTGTCCATAATCGGGTCAGCTCTATCGTCCGCCATATGTCGTCCTGAAAACATGTAGTCAAAACAAATTAATTAAGTGTATGGGGGCGGTGGCGGTAAAGGGGGGGGCCGGCGAGCTGGAAGGGGTGGGAGAGGGTGTCGCGGAAGAGCGCGTGTGTGCGTCGGGAGAGATTGGAGGGGCCGGGGCGCCGGCGGGCGCCGCCCTAGCTATTGCATGTGTGCGTGTGTGGCGCGCGCCCCCGCCCTAGCTATTTTAAGTCTCAAATTTTAAGTCTGAAATTTATAAGTCTGAAATTTTAAGTCTTCTTTTAGTTTTTTAAGGCTCAAACTTTTAAGTCTCAATTATTTAGTTAATTTTAAGTCTTAAATTTTAACTCTAAAATTTTAAGTCTGAAATTTTTAAGTCTCAAATTTTAAGTCTTCTTTTAAGTCTCAAAATTTTAAGTCATATTAAGTCAAAATTTTAAGTCATATTAAGTCAAAATTTTAGTTAAGTCATAATATGTTAAGTTTTAATTTTATTAAGTCAAAATTTTAGTTAAGTTAATTTTTTGTTAAGTAAAAAAAGAGAGAGATTTTTTATTAAGTCAATTTTTCAGTTAACATTCCAAAGTATTATATTTTTATTTTTACTTAATAACATTCCAAAGTTTTGGTTAATTAATTAAGTAGTTAAAATTAAAAAGACAAAAAACTCAAAAAAAAAACTGGCGGCGTCCTTTTTCCTTCTCTCTCCCTCTCTCTGTGCGCTCGATCCCGTGTACTGTGTGCGCCCGCGCGTCGGCGAAAGGTGTGCGCGGCCGGCGGCGGCGGCGCGTGTGGTGTGCGCGCCTCGGCGGCCGCCGCCAGCGCGCGGCGTTGTGGAGTGTAGCGCGCGGCGGCAGAGGAGAGGGCGGCGCGCGGCGTGGAGACGACGTGTACGTACGCGGGCCGGGGCTGGCGGTTGACGACACGAGAGGCCGACGCGCGCAACGCAGTGCGACGAGAGGAGCCGGGGCGGCGCGGAGTCGCGCACGTCGGCGGCGCGTGAGTCTGACGGCGCGGCGAGCAGGCGAGCGAGGGCGGCGACGCGTGAAGAAGATCGAAGAAGACGAAGACTGAACCGCCGCGCGGCGCGCTTTATAGCGCAGGGCTTTAGTCGCGGTTGGGGTCACCAACCGCGACTAAAGGGTAGCCTTTAGTCGCGGTTGGTGAGCCCAACCGCGACTAAAGCTCATTTTTCGGCGGTTTCGAGATTTCCCGCGGAAATACCCTTTAGTCGCGGTTGGCGAGGCCAACCGCGACTAAAGGTCTTTTTCATAATACTTATCATTTTCAAAATTCTTAAAAATACAAAAAATATATCAAAAAATTCAGGAAAATAAAACTAATTTATTCCAAAATATTAATAATACAAATAATATATCAAAAAATTCAGAAAAATAAAACTAATTTATTTCTAAATGTTAAAAATACAAATAATATATCAAAAAATTCAGAAAAATAGAACTAATTCAATTCAAAATGTTGAAAATACAAATAATATACCAAAAAAATCAGAAAAATAAAACTAATTCAATTCAAAATGTTAATAATACAAATAATATATCAAAAAATTCAGAAAAATAAAACTAATTCATTTCAAAATGTTAAAAATACATATAATATATCAAAAAATCAGAAAAATAAAACTAATTCAATTCAAAATTTTAAAAATACAAATAATATATCAAAAAAATCAAAAAACTAATGCAATTCAAAATCTTAAAAATACAAATAATATATCAAAAAATTCAGAAAAATAAAACTAATTCAATTCAAAAATCTTAAAAATACAAATTATCAAAAATTCAAAAAAATAAAACTAATTCAATTCAAAAGTTCGTTGGCCCCCTCTTCCCGCCTCTTTCCGCCGACCCCCTCTTCCCTCCTCGTCTTCCCGCCATTTCTTCCCTGTCTTCCCGCCTCTTTCTTCCCACCAATTTTTCCCGCCAATTTCTTCCGGCCTCTTTCTTCCCGCCAATTTTTTCCCGCCAATTTCTTCCCGCCACTTTCTCCCCGCCTCTTTCTTCCCGCCTCCCGTCTTCCCGCTCCCATTTTTCCCGCCATTTGTCACTACATATAGGTAGCCCGGCTTGGCCAACATCACATCTCTACAATCTCTCATCACTCTCTCATGGCTTCCACCGCACCCACTCTAACCTACCAGCAGGTGGAGGAGCTTTGCGCCTCGAACTACCCTGCCCTCCGGGCTACCGGTCCCCGTGGAGCCTAAGCGCCGGCGGCGTGCCGGTCCCTCCCGTCCCTCGGAGTACCGCGCGGGCGCCATCACGAACCACTACTACCTCGACCTCACGCCGGAGCAACGGATGAATCCCCGCTGGCATCCCGATAACCAGCATACTTGGGACGCCTTCTTCATCAATCGGCGTGAGAGGGCGCTCGCCGGTATGAGGAGGACGGTCTGCCTCCTGGAAACTTCCACGAGGCCGGCCGTCGGCTATGGTGGTACGGCCGACTAGAGCGTCATGGACTACATCACGGCCGGCGATATCCCCCGCCTGCGCTACCTCAGTTCGAGCCACGAGCGCCGCCCGACGACAGCGACGACGACGCCGGCAACTTAGAAGGCGACGACTACCAGTACAACGGCGGCGGCTATGAAGACTACGAGTATGCATATTATACGCCTAGGCAGGAGTATGACTAAATCACTCCAAATTTCAAGTATGTAGGAGTATGACTTAGTCACTCCAAATTTCCTGTATGCAGGAGTATGACTTAGTCACTCCAAATTTCATGTATGCAGGAGTATGACTTAGTCACTCCAAATTTCATGTATCATCGGCTATCTCGAGTCAATTGAATCATTCGAAAATGGACACCAAACACATCACGGGTAATATAATTCACATGATTCATTCAACAAAGTTTGGTACAATAAATTATTACACATCATTTCTTCCCTTGTGTCCCTGCTTGCTTACGATTGTGCCGTATCCATGGAGCATCCTCATCATTTAACTTAATGCTTGGGTCGGTGTTCACTTTGAAGGGCGGAATTTCAGCAAACATATTATAATCTTCTGACATGTCTGTCTTGTCCTCCACTCCCACGATGTTTCTTTTCCCTGAAAGAACAATGTGGCGCTTTGGATCATCGAACGATGTACTGATCATTTTCTTATCTTTCCGTTTCCTCGGTTTGCTACTCATGTCCTTCACATAGAAAACCTGAGCGACATCTTTCGCTAGGACGAATGGTTCGTCAAGATAACCAAGATTGTTGAAATCCACCATTGTCATTCCGTATTGCTGGTCCACCTTTACCCCACCTCCGTTAGCTTGAACCATTTGCACCGGAACAAAGGGACCCTAAAGGAGGGTCCATAGTCAAGTTCCCATATCTCCTCTATGTAACCATAATATGTGACCTTTTGCCCATTCTCGGTTGCTGCATCAAAGCGGACACCACTGTTTTGGTTGGTGCTCTTTTATCTTGGGCGATCGTGTAAAATGTATTCCCATTTATCTCGTACCTTTGAAAGTCGTTATAGTCGAAGATGGTGTCTTGGCCAACATGTACAGCTGATCTACAACCTTATTGTCACTCATTAAATGTTTTCTCAACCAACTGCCGAAAGTCTCCATGTGGGCCTTCCTAATCCAGGATTCAGGCTTCCCAGGGTTGTCCGAGCGTAAAATATTCTTGTGTTTCTCAAAGTACGGAGCAACCAAGCTGGAATTGGTCAGAACTGTGTGGTGTGCTTCAGTCAGAGAATGGCCGTCCATACATATCATTGATTTCCTTCCGATCGTGCCTTTTCCACTTAGTCTCCCTCGTGCCGCGATTGAGGAAGACCAATCGGCTTAAGGTCAGGAACAAAGTCAACACAAAACTCAATTACCTCCTCATTTCCATAGCCCTTGGCGATGCTTCCTTCTGGCCTAGCACGGTTACGAACATATTTTTAATACTCCCATGAACCTCTCGAAGGGGAACATATTGTGTAGAAATACAGGACCGAGAATGGAAATCTCATCGACTAGGTGAACCAGGAGGTGCGTCATAATATTGAAGAAGGATGGCGGGAACACCAACTCGAAACTGACAAGACATTGGATCACATCGTTCTGTAACCGTGGTAGAACTTCTGGATTGATTACCTTCGAGAGATTGCATTGAGGAATGCACATAGCTTCACAATGGCTACTCGAACATTTTCCTATAGAGCCCCTCAAAGCAATCGGAAGCAATTGCGTCATAATCACGTGGCAGTCGTGAGACTTCAGGTTTTGGAACTTTTTCTCCGCCATGTTTATTATTCCCTTTATATTGGACGAGAATCCCGACGGGACCTTCATACTGCTCAGGCATTCAAAAAAGATGACCTTCTCTTCTTTGGTCGAGCGTAGCTGGCACGACCTTGAAACCGTTCCGGATGCTGGTCATCGGGTCTTTCAAACTTTGCTGGTCCTGCCGTGCTTCCTTTGTATCATTTGACTTCCCATACACGCCAAGAAGCTTAGGATGTTCACGCAAATATTCTTCGTAACGTGCATCACGTCGATTGCAGAGCGGACTTCTAGGACTTTCCAATATTCTAGCTCCCAGAATATAGATTTCTTCTTCCACATGGCTACGTGCCCGTCAGCTCCCTTCGGAACTGATTGTCCGCCAGGACCCTTTCCAAAGATGACTTTCAAACCCTTGACCATATCAAATACCTCAGCACCAGTGTGTTCCGCAGGCTTCGGCCGGTGATCTGCCTTGCCGTTGTAATGCTTGCCTTTCTTTCTGGATGACCTTTCGGAAGAAATCGACGATGCCCAAGGTACACGTTCTTCTTACAATTTGGCAAATGTACACTTTCAGTCTCATGTAAGCAGTGCGTGCATGCATTGTATCCCTTATTTGACAGTCCCGAAAGGTTACTAAGAGCAGGCCAATCGTTGATGGTTACGAAAAGCAACGCTCGTAGGTCAAATTCCTCTTCTTTGTGCTCATCCCACACACGGACACCAGGTCTGCCCCACACCTGTAAAAGTTCATCAACTAATGGCCTTAGGTACACATCGATGTCGTTGCCGGGTTGCTTCGGACCTTGGATGAGCACTGGCATCATAATGAACTTCCGCTTCATGCACAACCAAGGAGGAAGGTTGTAGATGCATAGAGTCACGGGCCAGGTACTATGGCTGGAGCTCTGCTCGCCAAAAGGATTCATGCCATCCGTACTTAGACCAAATCTTATGTTCCTTGCGTCAGCTGCAAAATCTTTGAACTCTCTGTCGATCTTTCTCCATTGCGTTCCATCTGCGGGGTGTCTCAACTCCCCGTCCGACTTACGGTCCTCTTTGTGCCATCGCAACAACTTGGCATGCTCTTTGTTCCTGAACAGACGTTTCAACCGTGGTATTATAGGAGCATACCACATCACCTTGGCGGGAACCCTCTTCCTGGGTTTCGGCCCTCAACATCGTCACCAGGGTCATCGCCTCTGATCTTATAACGCAATGCAGTGCATACCGGGCATTCATTCAAATTCTCGTATTCACTGCGGTAGAGGATGCAGTCGTTGATGCATGCATGTATCTTCAGAACCTCTAAACCTAGAGGGCAGACAACCTTCTTTGCTTCGTACGTAGTGGCGGGCAACTCGTTATTCTTTGGAAACATATTCTTCAACATTTTCAGCAAGTTTTCAAATGCCGAGTCAGCTACACCTGCCTGTGCCTTCCATCTCAGCAAATCCAGTGTGCAGCCCAGCTTTTTCACCATCATCGCATCCGGGGTACAGCGCCTCCGTGATCCTCTAACATGCGATCCAAATTCTCCCTCTCTTTTTCAGTTTCGCAGCGTCTCCGTGCATCAGCAATGGTCCGACCAAGATCATCAACGGGATCATCACGTGCCTCTTCTTCACCTTCCCCTTCATCGTCCCCTTCACCTTCAGCATCCTCCATGAAAGTATCACCGAAATGAGCAAGATAGCTTTCATCGATGAAATCATCCCCTTCTTCATCTTCTTCCATTATAACCCCTCTTTCTCCATGCTTGGTCCAACAATTATAGCTTGGCATGAATCCGTGCCGAAGCAGGTGCATGTGAACATCTCTTGAGGAAGAGTAACCCTTCTGATTCTTACATTTAACACATGGACAGATAACAAAACCCTCCTGCTTGTTCGCATTAGCCACTACGAGGAAATCTTTCAAACCCGCACTGAACTCGCCGGAGAGTCGGTTACCGTACATCCATTGTCGATTCATCTGCATTATTATAATATAAAATATATAATTAACCATCATGCATTTGTTAAACTAACTAGCTACAAACAATATAAATTAAACAATGAACTAATGCACATTTTATCAACGACACATCAAAGGTTCAAGTTGCTAACCGCGATCGAGGAGGAAAATAAATGAGAAAGCTCAAGTGTGGCTCCAACACTTCATATCATGTTTGTTTCATGCTCTTGGGGCATTTCATCAAACACCTTATGTGCATAAGAGGAACCAAAATCAAACCTAACACCCACTTGTGAAGCTTGTGAAGAGAATGGCACCAAATGGCTAAGTGTTGGCTGCTGGATGGGTATATATAGGGGAGGGGCTTTAGTCCCGGTTGGCCTGGCCAACCGCGACTAAAGGCCTTCGGGCACTTTAGTCGCGGTTGGCCTGGCCAACCGCGACTAAAGACCCCCACGTGCACCGGCTGGCCACCGAGCGCCTGGGCCCAGGCCTTTGGTCGCGGTTCTCCTCCCGAACCGCGACTAAAGGTACCATTTGTCGTGGATCCTGCAGCATCGCGACTTATGGGGCTCACCCGAAGCCTGTTTTTCCACCAGTGAACCGAGGCCAAGAAGAGGGCCGATGAGATGTTCAAGGGAAAGCAAGATCAAAAAGTTCATGGCCATCATGTATTGTCTTGTTGAC
Source organism: Lolium multiflorum (assembly GCA_030979885.1). NCBI lineage: Eukaryota > Viridiplantae > Streptophyta > Magnoliopsida > Poales > Poaceae > Lolium > Lolium multiflorum. The sequence continues at coordinate 249,352,183 of CM061752.1, read as the reverse complement.
CATGCCCTCGCCAAATCAAATGAAGACCTATGGCTGCATTCCATGCTGGTGGTAAAAACATTTATGCATGCATGACAGGCAGCTAGGGCTTCGTTTTACTTGTCGAGGGCACGGTCGACGAGCACCAGCCATGAATTTCTCAGACTTGTCTCCCTTCGATATCTCGTCAACTCTCTTCTTGAACTCTCCGTGGTGGCATTCTACTCCACATGCATGTTAGAGGCTTTGGTGTTATCTAGGTATGTGTCGCGGAGCATGTCAGAGGCATTGTGCATCTCATGTTGCAGCCATAGAAGCAGCACATGTCTGCATTGGAGAGGCCATCATTGTCATTCATGGATGCTCGTGGTACTAGACAAATCGCTAAGGAGGGGCATGATGTCGAAGACTTTCAGCCAGGGCAGCTTTCGCATGTTAGCATGGTAGCTCTCTTTGAAGCGCGAGAGGTCGGAGACGCAAGTCTCGAGGTAAGGTGTGACGACTGGTTGGCGGACATCCATGGTTGCCACACTATATTTTTCTTCTACACTACAGAAATACTGCTAGCTACTAGCTTGTCATTAAGTTGGCTAATTTCCTCGAATTGAACTTTATACGGCCATGCATGGTTTTGTCCTATGGTCACCCTATCAAAAATTGTGCATGACCGTACAAAATTCAAGGAATTTAACAATCAACTTAAGAGCAACTATTAGTAAGTAGTATTGTTGTGGCATCGAAGAATAATATAGTGCGATTATTGTGTTAACCATGCATTTCCACCATCCATGTATCACACTTTCCTCGGGGACTTGCATGTCCGAGCTCTTACGCTTTAGGGAGATCTACCATGATGGCATGCGCAAGATGGCCGGGCTAGCGGTCTTCACCGTCATGCCCCTCCTCAAACATTTGTCCAGCACCGTGAGCATCCAAATAACAATGTGGGCATGTTCAATGCAGATTTGCGCTGCTTCTGCGGCTGCAATGTGGAGATGCACAACGACTTTAACATAGTTTACAACATGTATGATGTTGGTGCAACTAGCAAGGAGGCTAGCCTTTGAGCTCGGAGAGCTTTTGTTGTTCGGTTGTATAAAAATGAATTTCTATGTGATCATGAAGTAAGTAAAAAACCTAGGATCTATTGAAATGAGACTGACCTAGTAGAGTAGGATCCTTACGGCTACATATTAAGAAGGGGGCAACTTGGGCACACACCTGATAGAAAACCATCGATGTATGGTGTATTTGGGAAATCCTTTTTAGACCCCATTTTTTTACAAGATGTCTGAAATTCCACATTTATCTCGTGAAGAATAAAAGAATCCAGGTCAAAGGTGAGAACACTAAAATGGTTTTATTCAAATTTTGAATTCAAATTTTGTATGAAGAATCACGTTTGAAATAATCCCGAGATTTTGCGGTAACCGTATTTTCCGGTTTTCTCCGGTAAATAAATGACACCGAGAAAAAAAAACCTTGATCTCACCAGTGATTTCATGATATTTACATCTCGTATATTTATGCAACAGCTTCCACGACAAAAAAAAAAGTAAGAAGAAATACGAGATACTACTAGGACGCTGCTACACGGTGCTGTAGCACCGGTTAGTCTACCGGAGTGCTCCCCTTGTCTGAATCTAAAAGTTTCCTAAAATAGCAAGTTGACAGTTACGGGCGAGGGCTTTTCAGCCTGAAAGCGACGTCTCCCAGAAAACACCACTAATCGCATGCGGTGGTCCTCACGTCTCCCAAAATAAGAATAATTCTAGCCCTTCTAGTTCATTCTTCAATTTTGCCAAAAAATTATCCACCGTGGGAAAATATTATATTCTCAAAAACAATATATAACAGCTAATTTGTGATCTAATTGGGATGTAAAAATTGGAGCGATGCATGTATAAAAGAGATTAAAAATACATCCAGATGCACCAAAGCTGGGATCACAAAACATAGGAGTACTAGTGTTTGACACCGTGATCCATACAACAGTTTGGATGTAGAAAATGATAGAAATTACATTCAGAAGCGTAAGTCTCAACTATAATTGAGGGAAAAAATACATCTCGAACCTTTCATCATTTCGGAATGTAAAAAATGTAGGAAAAGTACATCCAATTGCAAAAAATTACAGCAAAAATTGGGGAAACAATTCCTATTGTTACATCCAATTACAATATTGTATGTAGAATTGAGGGAAAAAAGTAGAAAAGTACACGATCACGTTACAAATATTACATTCAGGATGATAGCTCACCAGTTGTAGCTCAAATACTGCCCAACATCGAGGGGATCTGGAGGTACCTGATCCGGCCGACGCGGTCGAGATCCGCCGCAAGGAAGGCGGCGACGGGAAGGCGAGTCGCTGGCGAAGGTTGGGCGCGCCAGACCGGGCGGGTGAGTCGCCGGCGAAGGTCGAGTGCGGCGTGGCCGAGCGGGTGAGTCGCCGGCGAAGGTCGAGTGCGGCGTGGCCGAGCGGGTGAGTCGCCGGCGAAGGTCGAGCGCGGCGTGGCCCAGCCGGTGATTCGCCGGCGGAGGTCGAGTGCGCTGGGGCCGTGCGGGCGTCGTCGGATGCACACCACCATCACGTCTGGTTCCTAGCGTTTGGAGATGGGAGATGCAGACGAGAGCAGGCTGAGACGATGAAGAAGATAAGGGAATTTATTCCATGACAGCCTGGCCACGTGCACCATAAACTGCCAAAAAAGTCACTGTTTCTTGTACACCGTTAGATGGAGATCGTGGGGCCCGAGCGGGGAGCACCCTATAACACAACAGAGTGCCCCGGCAGTAAATAGAATTTGGGATACTACTAGCTAGCATCAACCATGACCTATTTTGACAACGCATCACTGCGTTTAACCCCGAAACCTTATCTAGTTCCAGCGGTTTTATAACAATTCGGCTATCAGTTACGATTACAAAAGGGAAACGTGGTATAAACGGCAAGCAGTAACAATTTGTGTTTCATGGTTCCGCCGCGATCTGTGTATATCCATCCATGAACAAACCGACGTCTCCTTTTGGCTAAATAAACCTAGGAAAATGTGCTACCATGCCAAATCACTCAACAACCTTCCAAAAAAAAAAAACTAAGTCCTCAACAGATGGGGAGGCAGCTGGCCGGGATCGGGATGGACGACGTGGAGAGGCATGCACGCCATGGAGACCCTGAGACCCGGGACAAGAAGAGCAAGTCCAAGGCAGACTGCTTCATCTGCTGCATCGTCGGGATCATTGTCGTCGTCTCCACGTGCGTGCTTCTCTGGCTCGTGCTCCAGCATCTCGACGCGCATTACGAAGTCGCGATAGACGCCGTCTCCGGCCTCGACCCGGTCCCGACGAGGGGCCTCTCCTTCAACCTCACGCTCGGCGTTCGCTCCAGCAGCTACGGGGCCGAGGCGTGCATCCAGCCCGGCACGTACGTAGAGGTCTCCTACGGCGGCGTCCAGCTCGCCGCGAGCGCGGCCGAGACGGGGCGGCTTTGCGCGAGGCCGAGGAAGTCCGTTGAGCAGCGCGTCGTCGCGAGGGTCACCGGCGTGCCCGTGGGCCAAGTGCTCGACAGCATCGCGGCGGAGATGAAGCGTGGGCCGGCGGTGTTCGACGTCACGTTGCACCTCCCGGCGGGGTCGTACGGCGTCATGCCGCCTTACGGTGGAGAGAACTGGGCGACGGAGTGCGGTGGCAGGCAGGTTGGCTCCGCCGCCTCGTGGTGCCCCTCCCCCAACCAGGATCCTATGTTTGCATAGACATCAATTCATCTCGAAAATGTATTTTTTATCTGAATAAAAAATACTCCAGGACTACTAGTGTTAATCTAGATCAGTTGACAAACAACATATTATTGCACACTTGGGAGTTTATTCACCTAGAACATCAGAGATTGTATCGGCGAACGACATGGGAGCTAGTTGTGGAGAGAGGTGGGAGGGAGGAGCGCCGGTATTTGGGTTTGGAGCTGAGGGTGGAGGAGGAGAAGGAGGAGGGTGCACCGGCGGCGCGGGCTTTGCCCTTGGAGAAGAGAGGACCGGGCGGCAGCGGTAGAGGAATCGGCGACGAAGCCATGCCAGGGTGCGGACGCCTAGGTTTTCCGCACCATGGCATGGCTCCGCTGCCGACTCCTCCGCCGCAGCCACCCGATCCTCTCTTCTCCGAAGCCGAGGCCCGCACCGCCGGAAGAGAAGGAACCAGAAGAGAATGATGATGATGACAAGGTAGAGACGGCGTTTGCGATAGCATATGGAAAAGTATTTTCATCAAAAGTGACGTGACGAGAAATGAGAACATGACCAGAAGACGGATCAAAACACCGGGAACCTTTATGATCATCAGAAGAACCAAGATAGATGAAAGGGAGAGAGCGAGGCGCAAATTTGTGAGGAGTGGTGGAAGTGATATTTGGAAAACATAAACAACCAAAAACACGTAAAGAGGAGTAATGAGGAGGGTGAAGAAAAAGGGATTGGTATGGGGTGTAAAGAGGACATGTTTTGGTAGGGCGAATGTTGATGAGAAAGGTGGCTACATGTAGAGCTTCTACCCAAAAACGTGGAGGTAAAGAGGCTTGAATTAGTAGTGTACGAAGAATATCATTAATAGAGCGAAGAGAACGTTCAGCTTATTTTGTTGGAGGTGTATGAATAAGAGAAACGAAGTAAGACTGCCAACCTGCCTAGCTATAATAATGGCATACCGCGTGGGAGGTACCACATGTAAGGCTACTGCCAGAGCCCTTAGAGGTACCATGTCTAACGGTGCTGCCATAGCGTTTGGAGGTGCTAAAGTATATTAAATCTGGCTATTTTTTTAAAAAAATAGGCTCTATTTTCACAAAAATGGTTAGATTTGCCAAAATTGCATGACAATGTTGGGCATGCGCTGCTCCTTTTGTTAATAGTCCCGAAAGCCGCTTTGGAACGGAGGAGACGGGTTCAAGGCTAAGAAAGCATGCATCTTTGTGTGACCCCAATAGTGTGATAAGTTTCAAACTAGAATCATGACAAGAATTATGAAACCAAGTGCTCATACTCCTTCTATTTTTATTTAATTCTCGTTTTAGGTTTAGTCAAATTCAAACTTCAATTTTTTTTAACTAAGTTAAAAAAAATCAATATCTGTAATACCAAATACATATAACATAAACATATATATTATCATGATTTTAATATAATATATTTATATTCTAGATAATGATATTTTTCATAAATTAATCGTAAATGGACGGAATATATCTTGTAAGAGAGATACCAGGGTAACAGGCGCGGCCGGGGATGGTCGGGGTGTTACATCGAGACTCTAGAGCATAGGTATATGCAAAAAAAAAACCGTCTTCCTACTATACGTTATGTATCTAATCAAAGTCATGCGTATAGCTGTGTGAATTGTTGAGTAACATATTGTATAGGTATAGGTCCCCGTGTTTTGTCAGGGTTGTACCTGTAATTATACATGTGTCCGCCTATATATATATGAGCAGCCGACCCTATTGGTGTCAATCTCCAATATCTCTTCAACATTGTATCGAGACCCTTCGGGTCCTCGACCTAGCCGCCCCCCTCACCCTTGGCGCCGCCCTCCTCCCTAGCCCTAGCCGCCTCCCCAGCTCTAGCCGCCGCCCCACCCCACCCCAGAGCGCTAGCCGGCCCTCCTTCCCACCACCACCACCGCTTCCGCCATGGCCGGCTTCTCCTCCTCCGGCTCCGGCTTCGACTCCTCCCGCTCCGACAGCAGCAACCCCTTTGCCGGCCCCTCCGTCGCCGTCATCCGCGACATCCCCATCGCCGAGCGCATGCCGGTGAAGCTCTCTGACGAGGGATCACCTCGCCAATGCCTACATATTGTAGACTTGGGTTTCGGGAGAGCGACGATGGAGATTCCGGGAGCGAGATTAGGCACACGACGTACCCAGCTTCGGGTCCCCTCGGTGGAGGATCCCTACGTGCTGCTAGCAATCTACTATATGATCATAAGTATCTTTGTGGTGCCACCGTAGGCGGAGCTATGTTGTTCTATCTGTTGGCCTCCTTCTATCGGGTGCCCCGGCTGGCTTTATATATGCAACCAGCCTAGGGTTTTACAAGAGTCCTAGTCGACTACTTCTTCGGTTGCCTTGTTGGGCCTTCTCCATATTGGGCTGAGCCGATCCATATACTAATAATGGGTACCAAGGGTATACCCATGTCAGCCCTCGAGTGTCTAGGGAAGTCGAAGACTTGCGTAGAGACTCCAAGCATAATCATCTCCAAAGTCGAAGAAATACAAGGCGAGGTCCATGTCGTAGATCATGTGTAGCGTAGATGATGTCGACGATTCTCGAAATTACTTTTCTATCGGGTGCGCCTCCCGATGGAGTAGCCCCCGAGTCTATGGGCATGTGCTTGCACTTGGGAATAGACTCAAGTTGTACTACCCGATGAAGAACTTGACTATATTTCGGCCAGCCCTCTTTTATCGACTCCTGTTAGAGGACTTAATAAAATCCAGCGCTCCCGATGGGAGTAGGCTCCACTCGAGTCGCAGAGTCGAGTTGAGTCTACAAACCTTTATATATTTACCTGCAAGACAAAAACACGAAAACTCGAGTCTAGTAAACTATTTTGCTATCTTGTCTTATTTTGATATACATTTTCTTCATTAAACCGAAGCTTTGGGTAAACAATTTTGTTATATTTATTTGAGTCGCAGAATAAGATGAAATCGGATGAAATCTGCAGACTTCATTTCTTTGTTTTTCATATATTTTGAGTGCACGGAAACACTATATTTTTCTCGACTTCTATATTGCACAGGGATATTGGTAAATAGGGCTGGTTCATCCGAAAGCTCGGGTAGCAGTTAATGCACTTGTGGCAATCCGTATAAACCTACTTCAAACTCGCGTCCCCGGACACGAATTCGGGATACTGGCGTAATTTGACATGTGCCGCTTAAGGTCTTACCAGGTGTCGAATTCCAGTCATGTTTTATGGGGTACCTAACGCGTCCGTTAGGATTTTTCTTCGTATCTGTTGATACGGAAAAAAGTAGCAAAGCGCCGTCAGAGGCGGTGCCACGCCGCGCAGGACGGATCCTGGGGACTTACCTTCGCAAAGTATTGCGGCATTCAGAGATTAATTCGCGACTGAGGCGCTCTGAGAATATGTTGTCTAGTGCCTTGTTCAGCTGATGTAATGAACCATTTTTCGGGCTGCTATCTTTTGTCGAATAGGATCTTGAAGCTCCTTCTGTATTGACTTGCTATATTGATTTCATTTCTTCGGGTGCGCGACCAGCGCTCCCGATGGGAGTAGCCCCCGAGGCTACAGCTGAGTGTTTGCACTTGGGTGTAGGCTCAACTTTCTTTATCGACTTTCTTGAAGTATGCTTTTCATCGAATATGCAACTGGAATAAATGACGAGTATATGGACTCGAAGATTTTTCCCTTCTCTCTTTTTTTGTGGGGTTCCTCCTTGAAGATATTTTCTTCGAGTTCCTCCTTGAGTAAAATTTCTTCGGGTCCTCCTTGAGGAAAATTCTTCGTCGGGTTCCTCCTTGAGAAAAATTCTTCGGGTCCTCATTGAGGATAATTTCTTCGGGTTCCTCGCTAAAGAAGATTTTGTCGGGTTCCTTCCTGAAGAAGATTTCGTTGAGTTCTCTTTTGAAGACAGTTTCGTCGGGTTCCTCCTTTAAGATTTTTTTTTGTAGACACAGTTCTTCTTTGGTCAACCTGAGATGTATAGTGAAGAAGTATGGCGCAGCCCCCGAGTGTCGGGTGCTGCGAAAGTAAATGATAATCAACTTTATGCAAATCAAAGGAACACTTAGCTTATTGGGCACGACGGAGTCGGCGCGATGAAGTCTTCGAGTGCGGAGAAGAACTCGAGCCGAAGTAGAAACCACCGAATAGCGAAAGTGGATGCCACCAAATTGTTGATGAAGAGATAGCCGAGCCCCCGAGCACTGCTGGGGTGATATCATGATTGTTGCTTAAACGGCATGTCACAGTTGTTACTCGGGGCGAAGTCGTTGTCGAGCCCGTTGCTGAAAACTTTGTGCCGAAGTAGTTGTCGCCTGGAATATTATGTTGTAGCTATGCTCAGGGGGAAGTCGTTGTCGAGCCCCCGAGTGTTGGCTCCATGGATATGTAACGCCATAAGAGATGAAGTAATTGAAGATGAATCCAAGATGAAATATTTGAGATGAATCCATATTGAAGATTACGCCATTAAATATGAAGCATATATTAAAGATGAATCCGTGATATCATAGAGGATGAATCCATTAATCCGAAGAAAATAAATCCAGTAATACTGTAGAAGATGAATCCATTGACCCGGAAGCTCATCGGGTAGTATTATATTAGAGGAAACCAATGATAACCTTATAAGATGAATCCGACGAAGACAAAATCCAGTAAGCCGAAGAAGATTGAATCCACGAGCCGAAGAAGATAATTTCACTAAGCCGAAGAAAATAAATCCACTGAGCCGAAGAAAACAATTCCACTGAACCGGAGCAAATAATTCCACTGAACCGGAGAAGATATATCCAGAACCGAAGAAAATAAATCCACCAAGTAATCGAGTATATTTGTGGTAACGAAGTAATGGCACAGCCCCCAGTGTTGGATGAATTTGCTCTAATGATGTAATGGTGCAGCTCCCGAGTATTCGGGTGTGACAAAAGTAAATAATAATTGATTCTTGAAAGAGAAACACTTAGTTTTTTTATCGGGTGCGGCGGAGTCAACTGTAAGCAGCTCGTATGGCGGACGCAGTCGATGAAGCAGGCATAGTCGGTATAGCAGAGGTAGTTGATGAATAAGACGCACATGATGTTGTGGATCCTCGAGGGGTATGCCCCCGATCATGACGAGTGCGCGCTGGTGGGTGCGCGATGATGAGCCCGCGAGCGAGGCGAATGTGTTATGGTGAAGTAATTGAAACTGATAAAAGCCGATGCCGCAGCAGATCTTGCGAATGACGCCGATGTAATAATGTTCGTGGTCGATGGTGATGTTGGTCCCTCCGAAGCCGATGTACGCCGTGAGGACGAAGTATATCGCATGCGATTAGCAATAGTTTTGGCGGACGTAGTTGGGCCGCGCCTGGCCGAAAGTAGTCGACGTTGCTGATGTAGTCGATGAAGTGGATGCAGTCGATGTGTCAGATCCTCAACGGATGAGCCCCGAGCGTGTCGAGTGCGCTATGTCGAGTCCGCGATAGGAGATAGAGCTGAAAGCCTCTACGTCGGATGAAGAATCCGTGAAGACGAATTTCAGACGAGTCCACGAAGTCTCTTCTTGTCTCCTCCTTTGCTTGAAATATATCTCACGTGAGAATTTTAACTTGAACTTTGTTGGAGTAGATCGCCTCCCTTTTTTTTTCTACACGATCGGCGTTCTGCTCCAACCCAATCTTGCCACTACGAGCGGAGCTGCCGAAGGACAAAACCACGTGATGGCTTCCTATGATTGATGGACGTAGACGCTGCTTCTTTTTTGGCAAACCAAATTTTCTAAGACTTGATGTAGCGATTCCGTCGGGTTGCCTCTTTTCTTCCTTAGATCTGACTCTTCTTCTTCTTTTTCCTTTTACCTAGCAGATGACCTTGAAGGTAGTTCCGTGCGCTGACACATCCACGATCTGTTTTCGCGAACAAATCTGGCCGGCCAATGAAGAACTTAACGATTTTCTACCCAGATACGATACCCAGATACGATCTGAACGTTGTTGATGATGACGATGATTTCCGCCCGGATAACGAAATTCAGTCGCCGCGATCCCCACGGACGGCGCCAATTGACGAGGGATCACCTCGCCAATGCCTACATATTGTAGACTTGGGTTTCGGGAGAGAGCGACGATGGAGATTCCTGAGCGAGACAGACACGACGTACCCAGCTTCGGGTCCCTCGGTGGAGGATCCCTACGTGTAGCAATCTACTATATGATCATAAGTATCTTTACAAGGTGCCGCCGTAGGCGGAGCTATGTTGTCTATCTGTTGGCCTCCTTCTATCGGGTGCCCTGGCTGGCTTTATATATGCAACCAGTCTAGGGTTTTACAAAAGTCCTAGTCGACTACTTCTTCGGGTTGCCTTGTTAGGCTTTCTCCATATTGGACCAAGCCGATCCACGTATACTAATAATGGGTACCCGAAGGGTATACCCATGTCACTCTCCACCACCGCTGCCAACTTCTTCCCGTGGAAGACGTACTTCGGGCTACTCTTCCTCGAGTATGATCTCCTCGATCACGTCGACGGCACCATCGACCTCCTCGCCATGCCGCACGACCCCGAGTGGCTCGTGATCGACGCCATCATTATCCGCTGGTTCTACCAGACCGTCTCCAACGACATCTTTCGCACCGTCGTCCGCGACGGCGACTTCTCCCACACGGTCTGGGCTAAGATCACCGGCCTCTTTACCGACAACAAAATCCAGCGGGTCACCTTCCTCCAGCAGGAGTTCTTTGGCACCCACCAGAACGACCTGTCTCTCGACGAGTACGTCCTCAAGCTGAAGAGCCTCTCCGACGAGCTCCGTGACTTGGAGTTTCCGATCGATGACAAGATCATGGTCTCCACCCTGTCGGCGGGTCTCAGCGAGGATCTCAGCAACGCCGCCTCCAACCTCACGCTCCTCACCACGCCCACCTTCGAGCAGGCCGTGGCCTACCTGCGCCTCGAGGAGCGCCGCCTCAAGCATCTCCGGGCTCGGGCGGCTCACACCGCCTTCGTCGCCGCTTCGTGCTTCGACCGCGCGCCCCTTGCAGCCGGTCACCAGGCCGGCCCCGGCACCGCCGATCACAGGCCGGCCAGACCGGGCCGTGGACCGGCCATGCCGGCGCCCAAGCCGGTCAGACCGGCACCTGGACCGGGCAGGCGGCTCCTTCTGGCGGTGGTCGCCGCGGCCGTCGTCGTCGTGGCGGTGGTGGCAACGGCGGTGGCAATGCTGGTGCCAACGTCCCTGCGCCTCGCCCACCTCAGCACACCGCCCCTCCGCCATGGACCGCCGGTCACAATCCGTGGACCGAAGAACTCGTGAGAGAGTCTTCCTTTATTTTGTGCAGTCAGAAACCCGCTTTGAGAAGTAGAAAACGGCTCCCGCACCCAACCGAAACACGCCTTCCACCTCTTTGAGTCTTTGTTGCCCAGCGCCCACGTCACCCCAATCCAGAACCCAACACTCTCCACTCCACTCCTACGACCCATCTTATCTGCAGACAAACCCACCACCAGCATCAGTAGCTAGCCAAGTCCGTCGGTGACTGACCACACACACTCTCGAGCTCGCCTTGGCGTTGCAATGGCCGGGATCGCCTGCCCTGCCTACCCGTGGCCGCAGGACGCGTAAGCACACCCCACAGCTCTGGTTTTCCGGCAGCACTCGTCAGCTGTCGATTTCTCTGAAAATTCTGGTTGGGTTTCGAACTCTTTGTATGAGCAGGTCTCAGCGCGGGCCCAAGGTGTTCATGCAAAGCGACTGCGCCGCGTGCCACTCCATGCTCCCCTACGCCGGCTTCCGGGAAGCTGCGGCGCACGGCCCCCTGGTAGCTCAGGCGGCCGAGATCGTCGTCGCCGCGGAGGAGGCGCAGCCAGCAGCGGTGGCGACGCCCCTCTACGGCCACGCGCCGGACATCACCTCTGTCGTCACAAAAGTACGCACACGTTCGCTCGCCGCCTCCCCATTCCCGTCACAGCTATCCAACTGCTAACGAGATGTACAATTATGCAACTTTGTTTTTTGACACTTCGTTTCTTGGATGTTTTTTCGTTCTTTCTGAGAAGATCCAGGACGGGCTACGGTGCAACCTGTACTCCACCGGCGGCGCCGCCGTGTGCCAGGACCTGAAGAGGAAGATGGCCCCGCCGAGCTCCGTCTGGATGCAATTTGCTCAGCCATACCTGAGGCCATTCCAGGCCGCTTGATGCACCAAGCTCCTCAGCTCCGGTGTGCTCATGTTAGTCTAATTTTCTGTCGAAGCTGCCTGTCACATGTATAAATGACATTGCATTTGCACCCTGTTCTTGGGTCAAGTAGCATCGAAATAAATCACCCGTGTAAAGTCTGTTTTAAACCTTCAATTTGTACTGGTAGTCTGAGTCGAACCTTCAACTTTTAAGTTGATCATGCCATAGCAACCTGACGATGATAAACACAGTTGAATTAAGGCTGGAGATACACAGAGGTAAATCCAAAGCCTCCTAACCAGTGAGCATCGTCAAAAAAGAAAACAAGCCAACCCTGTATGGCACGCATTGGCAATGATGAATCGTCATCTCAGATACGATCAATTCTCAAAAAATTAAATAAAAAAAACTTAGATACGATCTTAGTTTGTTATGAAGAAAGAAATAGTCTGTATTCCCATTCAAAAAAATCTGCGCAAGTCAGCTCACACCAATACAGTGCCTGAAAAAGGTCACCTGGGAGGGAAAATCAACAAGCCAAAAGGGCAGGTAACTAATCAGACTCAAATCTAATTGACTCTTAATCTTGCTTTCTTCAGCCTGTCGGCGTGTCTCAAGTCTTTTCTATTTGTGCACAACTGAAAGGCGGTCATTTCTTTTCTAAATGGCTCTCTTCCACGCCCACTGTTTGTTCTCTGTACGTTTCTTTGTGATCCACAGCCTGTGTGCTTGCATGTTGAAACCTTGGCAGTCCCCCAAGCAGTTTTAGGCTCTCGCCTTGCTTCGTGATCACCCTCTCCAGGTACTTGCTGTGTTCTTCTACTTGCAGCTGTAGCTTTCTCTGGACCTAAATATGAAAGAACCCAGGTCAGTAAAATAGATGAAAGTCCGCACGTCTTCTCTCATCAGTTCTGAGTAGGATGTGCATACCTCAAGCTGTTCATGAAGTTGCTTCTGCAAGCCAATCTGAATTCTTAGCCCTTCACAAGCCTCCATGGCTCTGCACAAAGTATAAAACAAACAATTAGAACTCCATGTCTGCACAATAAAGTGAACAAAAGACTTTACTGTCATCTAGGGCATTCCGCCATTTTATGGACATCTTTGAAATAAGTCCGAACCTAAATAAGTTACTGGTGGCATACATATCCTTTCAGGTTAGTGCATAGGTGGAGTCTTATACATACATAGTCTTTACGACAGCAATGAAAGCAAACATATAGGCAAAGATTATCTCACTTCGAGCTTTGAGAGCAAACTTCATCCATATGGCTGCTTCTCTCCGCCGAAGTACCTGCTAAAACAAACAAAATAAAATAAGCATAAAATCCTACCTTTCACCAACTTCAAATTTGACTAGACTACTGGTATCCTAGTCCGCTACAATATGATGGTATGGATATGGCTTGCAACGATGGCATTAAACACAGCAGAGAGACAAACAAACCATCAGATGATTCAGATTGATGACGAACTGTGCGATACTTCTGCAAAAGAATAACCCGTGGTCATCAGGAAATAAAGAAGAGATATAAAAACTCACTGAAAACTCAGAAGCAACAAATGTATACCTGTAGATGGCTTTTTACATGGTATATAGTTAACCCTTCAACCTTCATAACTTTCTGGACAGCCTTTGGAGTTGCTTCTGCAGGAACAGGGCATAGATAAATGAACTCTCCTAGCAAAAGTAACAAAATAACTAGAAATATGACTGTACAAATAGTAACCCGTATATTTCCTGTTTCAAGGTAACATTGCCCTGTACAGTATAATTAGCACAAAACAAAGCGTACGGAGAACTCAGTTAGAAAAGAGTAAGAAAGCAATAGTGATCATACTTCCACTTCCACCAAGCTTGTTAACAGCATCAACAAACCGCTCATGGAGCTCAGGTGTCCAGCGCATCCTTGACTTGGTTGGAGCAGTGTCTGAAGAAGGGGATTTGTCACTGGAAAGTTCATCCATGTTGAAAGGACTTGATATATTGTTCTGCTCATGAAAATATGCATGATTTGAAGGTGTTGTACTTGTTGCGTCAACTGCCTGCAAATGAGGTGCCAACCACATTAAGCATCTGGGACAAAATTCAATGGTATTATATGGAAAAAGGTTGGATCTGGATCTGCAAAGTGGAGTAGGGCTCTACTAGCCTGTCACTGTATTGTTTTAAAGATAGTAAAACCAAAAGAAAAGAGAGGACACTGAGAACTCCGAGAATAATTAAAGCAAATCACAAGTGGAAAGTCGGTGAAGTGAGATAGTTACCATAAGCACAGACCCACCAGATCCTGAATTTTCAAAAAATTGCCCAGAACTCCCAGATGAGAACCACTCGTTTTGATGTGCAAGGTGGGTATCATGATCCACTGTATTGATGTCCTGGGTTTGTTGGCTAACAATAATGTTTCGTTGATCAGAAACATCAATGCTCGCTGGATAATCAAATACTCCCGGGAGTGGTTTTTCACCCCAGCTGATCTCTTCAGATACTTTGGGATAGAACATCCTTAAATAACCTGGATTACCCTTGTGTGATGAATGTACTGATGTCAGTGAAGTATCACAACCATGCATTGCAGTGATATGTGATTCAGGAGACAGCTTCCCGGTAGGTAATCCATTGTTAATACAAGGATCTGAAGTGAAGTTGGATGTTGACTGGAGGACACCATTTGCAGCCCAAAAGGTATTGCATGAGGTGATAGAATTACCGCACATATCCTTTTCAATGTAGAATGTCCTATACTCTGGAAACTTAGGAACTGTGACTTCAGAGACTGCTGGTACTACATTAATATCTGATGAAAGATACCAAGGAACTTCTCCATTGCCAAACTGATTCATCATTGATGTGTGACCGTGTGCATTACCCCTAGGATGATCCACTTCAGTCCATTAAAATGGATCTTTGATCATATGTAAGGGCCTATCCGATTCAAACTTGTGAAGGAAACCAGTGAAGATATAATTTTCCTGTTCTTGTTCAGTCATTCAAATAAATGGAGCTTCTTATTTCCCCAGGTCTCCAACTAGAGAGAATTTGTTTTCTACAAATTTGCAAGCCAACAGACAATTATTATTCCCTCCGATCAATTATAAGTGTCAGGACATTAGTTCAACTTAGTCTAAATTTGAATCGGAGGGAGTACTATAAATCCCCAATTAGTGAATCAGTGAGGTTCTTAAATTGTGAATACCAGGCAGGTTTATGCATCTTAGTAAAAAAATTATAGCTGAACATCAGAATCATGATGTGAATTGTACACTGATAATTGCCAATTAATACTTCTAGAGTCTGCGATTAAACTCAAGATTGCAATCACAACAGGAACTAACTACAAAGGATTGAAACACATGTGCAACATGATTTGCAGATTTAAACCATTCTTAAACATAAAAGATAAAGGAGCAGAATTGCAGGAGCAAGCCCCAACTGAATAGAACAACCAATAACTAATCTTCCTGGATAGAACAATAAAGATAAGGCAACAGTATTCAAGAACTAAATAGAACAAGCCCCAACTCTTACAGCAGTTTCAAGAAGGAACAGAATTGCAGGAATAGAACAACCAATTACTAATCTTCCTTTTTGAAGGGAAAACCAATTACTCATCTGAGAGATGAATCAGACCAATTTTTTTTGCACAAAGAGTACTTGATGTGGATTCTGCGTTGCTGTTACAGAATTAGTTGAATCTATGTTGTCACTTACTTGTTTCTTCACAGATTTGAATCGAAGAAGAAAAGGGAATAACTTTCAAGCACAGACTAGGATCATTTTGGAGGCGAAGAATGCCAAGAAGTTCAATTGGCTGTGTCTTGTGTGCATATGGGAGGGTAGGTGGGGCTATGGTTCTAGAGGGGACTCTTAATCTGCTAATGTATCTAAATTTCCCTAATCATCAAGCTGATAGTCTACCAATACTATAGTCTACCAATACTTTAAAGTTTGAACTGACACCATTCTATTTTAAGAGTAGGGACCACATGGAGCTACTTCCCGTGTAGTAATAGATATTCTAAAACCTACCAGCTAACCATCCCAAGAAGCACCCAGCATTCAATTCCTTAGAAAAAATTAAAGCATTACAAGGCTGACCATGCTGGGGATATATGGCTTCAGATATGCTTAACAGCAGCTAGTTTGATCTGGCTGAAACATAGAATATGAATTAACCTATTACACTGATCTGGGAGTTGTAAGAAAATCCTGGCACGGTACCTACAAGGAGTATCAGGACATGTTACAGCTAACTTGCCAAGACCTTATGGTGAGTGCTAACCGTGTGGATGAAGCAATATTCCATAAAAGAATCCAACAATGAGCTGGCAATCTAGGAGTATCTTTTTGGCAACTAGGTGCTTTGGAGTTGACAAACCCAAATTGGCATGTATGAGGGTTCTATAAATGTGGAACGACAATGTCTCTTTCCATTACCTGACCTAAGACTATGCATCTCATTTTGTAAGACAAATGACAGCTGGAATGCAGCACTTAAACCAATAATATATTAATCGTGCTTTGGAGTTCTGACCTGATGCAGGTGGAATCTAGAAGCACTAAGAGGCAAAATCATAGGGAAAAAAGTCAGCCACATATTGGTTAGATGCAGATCGAAAATTAGTCATCTTCAGTAACTTTATCAAGGAAAAGTGAATTTCCCTCTGTTGATTAATGTAAGCTGACTAGCCTTTCCAAGATTTACAATTCGACACAAAGCTAATTCAACAGTATGTGGCATGCGAATTTGTGACTATGAAGACCTTACTCTACAGCAAGTTTATGGTCGAAGTTCAACTTTTAAAAGCATGGCACCTTACGTAGTACAACTTACTCTACAGAAAGTTTATGGTTGAAGTTCAACTTTTAAAAGCATGGCACCTTATATAGAACAACAGAGTGAGTATATTGACTGGTGCTTTTTTTTACAGATGGAATTCGTCAGCCATGATGCTACCAGCCTACCAAGCTAAATTAAAGAGATCGGGTCACATCAAAATTCAAATAAATAAGAAAAAATCATACAACAGACATCAGCCAAACCACAATTGTTCAACAAAATACCCCCCAAACACTTAAGTTTCGTTGACCAGAAAAATGAGAGCAAAAGAGAGGAATGCATATGATGCAAATAAATCACCTAAAGTAAACATGGGCTGAACCAGAAGATAGGTGTAATTCAAAATTCATCATAGATTGTCAACTTGGAAGAAAGAATCAGAGGAAAAAAAACTATTCGATCTTCATATTTGACCAGTCTATAGGCAGTCACTGTCGAAGAATATCGCTTCTAGATAAACGCTTTTCAACTTTTCAACATGAAAAAATGTATTGTTTTCCCGCTGCTTAATGCTCATTAAATCACCACAATCGTACATGCATAGTAATTAACTGCAGCCAGCCTGGAAAATCAATTACTTGGAATTGAAGTGCACATTGCAAATCTCCAGCATTATCTTGAACTACTGCCACTAGTGAACCGTCAGATGGGGGTGTTGAACATGGAATATGTAGAGACATTGGATCCTTTCGGCAATATCACCTAAAATGAAGGAAACAAGTAACTATAGAGAGTTTGGAGCATTTGGATGGTTTTCTATTTGAAATTTAGGAAAGGGAGTAGATACAATACAATTGCGAAATTACTTACAGTTATCATGCTGCTCTATTCCATCTCTCCTGCAATTACATCTTCTGAAATTGAAGCAGAAAAAATTAAACGATGAGAACTTGACCAAATACTTGGAAATTTAACATAGCTTATGGTACTTGACTGTTGGTAATACCGATCTGTGGAAGCAGCTTCATCAAATTGCTTATCTATTTCAGCAAGGTATATCTCAAACAAGGTCGACCTATATGATCCAATGTAAATATTAAAATGATCGACTAATGAGCAGAGATCCATTAGGGTAAAGAGCAAACATCTCACCTTGGCGGAATTGCTGCAGCGGTAAGAACTGGAGGTAGAAGCCATAATATGTGTGGTTTAGTTTTTAATGACTGCCTTGCATACTCAAGAATGTCATTTTCCTGTTGGAGTTCAAATGTTCAAAGATAATACATTATTTTCCTCAAACACACATAAATGCATGTAGTTTTGTATTACAAGGAACACACACAGAAGGCTCAAAAGGGGATGACATTATTTAACGATGATATACTAACAGCTTTGAGAAACTGAAAGCTTGATAACGACAAAGTGGGAACAGAGGAAAATACTAGATTTTGCTAATACTGTGTCCGTGTCACATACTTTACTTCCTGAGAAACCCCTGAAAGAGCATGTTCTCTATAAATTGTAACCAATAAAGCCATCATGCAGCCTATTGCTCAATTGTGAAGAACTTTTCCCAAGATATTTTGATAAATTTCCGAGATAATGACGTGTTGCAAAACCTGGACATACTGAGATGATACAACTAGGCTACCAGCTATAAAAACAAAAGGATATATGCTTGCAGACCAATTCACTTGCCCTGAGCAATGTTTAAATCAAATATCACATACATCGAACTAGTTCAACTATAAACAACACTAATTTTCATGATGGTTTTTTGCAGCTATTGACTACCTAATGACTAAGCATTGGCAATTCCACAGTTCTCACTGATGAATGGACCACATGAACTTCTTGTCAGCTTCAAAAACATGATTCCATTAACTGTACTGTACTATTGTCAAAAAAAAATCTGGTTATTAATGTTCCTTTCGGATTTTTAGTACAACATCACAGTGGAAACACAGAAAAAGCGCATTACACAGTTGACAAAATGTGATTAAGAGTATTGGGCATTCAAATGTAAGATTCCTTCATTTAAAGATGGTTTCACCAAAGCTGATGTTTGAAAGAAATGGAATACTTGGCAAAAGCTATAAACAACACATCATATAAAGATGTAAAGAACCTTCAAATTAAGAATCTTGTCTAGGTATTTATCCTGATAAGGTCCCTGAAGCAATTGGTGCAGATCAGCATACTGCTTGGATATAGGAAGGGAACTAAAAGCATGCGAGACGAAGCTCTGTATCAATGGGTCCCATCTCCTTGAAACCAAACCCAGCAAGCATATCTCCTGTAAAGACAATGCATACAAATATTGATGTGATAATGCAGATAATGGGTATACAGTAGTGCAGATGATTAAAGGGTAAGCGAAGAATAGATACCATGACTTCAACGAGTCCACTTTGAGAAGAATCTACAGAAACTAGTAATGGTTCAAACACTTTAATCCACTGCTCCTTTGGAGCACTAAAGATAAAATTAGATCCAGAGACTATCCGAATGGTGCGTTCATCGAGCAAGTATGACAAACACTTCCCTCTCCACTTCTTCCACATAAGGAACTCATTGACCATTTGAGATTTTCTGTGTCATACAGTTTCAGGTGAGTTAAACTGGAGCATGATACCATGTAAAACAAAGGATAGGGACATATATAGATTAACAGAATATACAAAAGTGAGTGTTTGAGGGCTTACGTACATAAGACTTGCCGGTGCGCGCGACGTGCTCCCTGCATCATCAAAGCTGTTCCTTTTCGCGCTGTTCAGAAGTCTGCCCAGTACTCCCTCAGCTAGAGAAATACACGACGCTGAATCTAGCCGTTCCAGAAGCTCGTTAACTAGAACCCTTGAATGACCCATGAACAAGGATTCTGAATACAGCTTATCAGAACTAGTGGCGGGAACCCCGGCATCACCGCCACTCTTGGTCCGCGCCAAACTAGACAAATCCATATCCAGGATCGACTCCACATACGCTTGGCACGCATCGCGCTCGCCGCTGCCGCCGATGCCCTCGATGTCCATCTCCACAACCGCTTCAAGAACAGCGCACAGGTTCTCGACGCTCGTCGTCTCTGCTTTCAGAAAATGTTTGATAACCAACTCCCTCGCCGCCGAGAGCGTATCCGACCGGACATCGGCTAGGCCCTGCGCGGCGCAGAGATAGATAGAGCATCAGCATTCGCACAGTCATAATGATAGTGAACACATCATACAAGAGATAAGTTCCTCGAGAGCACCTGGGGAAAACTTCGGTTCGAAGTGAGCTCCGCCAGCGCCGCATCGAACTCCCTCGCGGAGTCCTCGTACCGGCCAGATTCACGCAGGTTCCTGAATACCTGAACAGAATGCAGGAACAA
Organism: Lolium multiflorum; assembly: GCA_030979885.1. NCBI lineage: Eukaryota > Viridiplantae > Streptophyta > Magnoliopsida > Poales > Poaceae > Lolium > Lolium multiflorum. The sequence continues at coordinate 249,332,150 of CM061752.1, read as the reverse complement.
ATTGGTCACACTACTCAACTCTGCAGGTGGGCTAGTGCAGGGCTGGGGCTGCGTAATGGGCACATCGGAGGCGGCGACCCGAAATGCGCAAAGCCACATCCAGGGGCGGCCGCAAACGCCATGGCGTCGAGGCGAAACCTAGAGCAAAGCACACGGAGCGGGATCGTGGGCCGTTACCTCCTCGAAGAAGAGCGCCCACCGGAGGGCCTTGTGGACGTCGCCGGAGCGCCAGCTCGCGGGCGCGCCGGAGGAGGTGCGGCCCCCGGCGAGGACGAGGATGTCCACGAAGCCCGGTACCAGGCCGAGCACCTCCGCCATGGCCACCGCCTCGTGCGCCCACGCCATTCCCTCAAAATTCCAGCTTTCACAGGGACTAACAAGCAAGATGCACCCTGAAGCGCTGAGCCTCGTGGATTTGCTTGTATACCCCTGAACTATTTCATATTAACATCTTACTGCTAGCACGGATATTTTGAGGATGAGAATGATGCGAAAAGTTTATCACAGGGGTGTAAATGAGTAATGTCCGCAAAGCCCTAGACCCCGCCGCTATATAACGGAGGGAACCGCGTCCTCCCGCCGCCTCCGCCGCCGGACAGCAGCCCCCTCTTCCAAGATGTCGAAGCGAGGTAGAATTCCCCTTCTCCATCCCCTGCTTAGATGTCTTCCTTGTACCTTGGTTAGATCGCGCGGTGATATGCTTCGATTTGGACTGCGCAGCTAGTGATCACGACCTGTATTTCTCGGATCATGTCCTGAGGGTCCGTCGGTGGTCTGGTTTGGTCCGCTACTCGCTATGGGGTGGTGGACGCCTAGTGCTATAATTATAGGGTTTTTGGGTTTTGTTCTTGGTGCGAATTGGTGTTGGTATCGTTCATCGGAGGTTAGATTGGGTGTAGAGATACTTAGGAATGGAGTTCACCCGCGTAGTTGCTTTGCTATTCTTATGTTTGAGATGGATCGTTTCCTTGTCAGTGTTTAGATCCACTTTAGGACCCTGGGAAGTGAACATATCTGTACCGATCCTCAAATGCTTGTGTTGCTGTAAATCCTTTTGAACTCTGAAGGAAATTCTTATGATATCATGTAAGCATCACATGTGTGGCTTGCGACTGTCATACATCACTAGGATATTGTCTTGCTGTACTGCACACATTTGGGTTCCTTTTATCTAACTTTTTTTTGCCTGGTGCTCGTCCTTGAACTGTAGGGCGTGGAGGTTCCGCTGGTAACAAGTTCCGGATGTCGCTGGGTCTGCCAGTGGCAGCCACCATTAACTGCGCTGATAACACTGGAGCCAAGAACCTGTACATCATTTCAGTGAAGGGGATCAAGGGACGCCTTAACAGGCTTCCTTCTGCCTGTGTTGGCGACATGGTGATGGCCACTGTGAAGAAAGGGAAGCCTGACCTGAGGAAGAAGGTCATGCCAGCTGTCGTCGTGAGGCAGCGCAAGCCATGGCGCCGAAAGGACGGTGTCTTCATGTACTTTGAAGGTACTGCTAAGTTCTTAAGCTGACTCTGCCATCCTTATATGAAATTGCTTGCTTATTAAGAAGCCTTTCTTGTGTGACACTCTGTTTGCGGTGTTACATGATTCGTTGTAATATAATGTCTCAGGAGTTTGGAGTCTAAAGCTGTTATATTCTGTTAATATACCATCTTAATTTTGAGAAAAGTCCTGACAAATAATTTAAATTGAATTTCTGCGAAATTACACTTGCACAGCACTAAAGTGAAGTTATGTTGACATGATTTAGAACCCAGTAATAGTTTTTTATGCACCCTCCCATCTTTTGTGGTATTGCTTCCATGCTATATAAATATAAAGAGTGACCTTTCACTATGATCATTTGTCACAAGGAAGCATATATGCAAATTTGCCAGCTAACACACCATTGTGAGTTCTTGTCTCGCATTATGGTATGAAATCCTGGGTACATGTTTATCATGAGTGCCCACCCCCTCTACAATTTATGTGAAGGATGCATAACCATAGTAACGGTTGTTGCTCTTTTGTTTTATGCTGATACAAATGCGAATTATTGTTTCTACGGGTCATCCTTTGTCCCTGTAAGTTCCATTGTATCATATTTACTGGTTTGTCCTGTTTCAATTTCAAGTTGCTGCTTCATTGTCAGTTTTATTACATAATAAAGAGTGGCCACCTTTAGCTGTGGTCATTCGTTGCAATGAAGCATATATGCAAATTGGCCAGCTAAACATCATAGTTCATTGTTTTCTTTCACTATGAAATGACCCCTGGGCACATGTTATCAGCAGTTCAGCTATAGACTGACATTTTTCCTCCTGTTAGAATTGTGTCACTATGCTATGTTCTGGTGTGTCATAGAAGCTTTTGTGATTGCTCTGCCACTTTAACAGGCAGTGATTGAATCATTTTAGTTATGTTCATTGTGAAGCTCATTGCTTAGATGGAATCTTTTCTCTGGTATGATGATTATGAAACCACTGTTCATGTTGATCTATATGATTCACTGTAATCTAGTGTCTCCATAGTTTGCCGTCTAAAGTTGATATTCTGTTAAAATACTACACTAATTTTGTGAAAGCTTTTGACAAACAAGTTAGTATACAGTTGCACTACCTTATTAGAAGTGAAGAATGACTGCATGATTCTGAACCTAGAAATAGTTCTTCATATACTCCATCTTTCATGGTATTGCTTCATTAAAGTGTGGCCTTCATTTGGTCATTTAAAAAAAGGAAGCATAGATGCAAATTAGCCTGTTAAGACACCATAGTGCGTTCTTGTCTCACATATGGTATGAAATACTTAGTACATGCCGTCCCCGCCACCTCTACAGTTTTCTTTGAAGGACATGAAACCTGAGTAACATTTGTTCCTCTTTGTTGTTTACATATTGATCTGTCATCCTTTTTCCCTTTAAGTTCCATGGTATCATATTTACCCATTTTATCCTGTTTCAGTTTCATGGTGCTGCTTCATTGTCAGTTTTATCACATAAAGAGTGACCACCTTTTGCTTTGGTCATTCTTCACAATGAAGCATAGATGCAAACTGGCCAGTTATACATCATAGTGCATTTTTCTCTTGCATTATGTAATGACCCCTGGGCACATGCTATAAGCAGCTCATATTACAAACTGTGATCATTTTCTCTTTCATGGTAGAATTGTTTTGGTCTTCACAATGCCTGAAACTGTGTGTGTTCTGATCTGTCATCCTTTGTCCATATAATGACTGAATTTCTTTGAACTTCAGTTCTAATGTTAGTTGATGTCATATTTTGCAGACAATGCTGGAGTCATTGTGAACCCGAAGGGAGAGATGAAAGGTACCATACTATGTCAAATCTTTAAAACAAACGAACCAGTAGATCTGTATGAGGTGTTTCTGTATTTTGAACTCAGCTAACTAAAGCATTCTGCTCTACCAGATTAATACATTTAGTAGCTTCACTAGCTGTTTCCGTGCAACTTTTTGCATAGCTTAGCTGGATGAACAACCTGATTGACACTTGCTCTCATTATGCAGGTTCTGCCATCACTGGACCTATCGGCAAGGAGTGTGCTGATCTGTGGCCCAGGATCGCAAGCGCGGCGAATGCAATTGTCTAATTGAAGCAGCTAGCTTAAAGTTTTGATAGCATCTCTCTTTCAGTACCATGTTTGGCCCTTTAAGGGGTTTAATGGATGATCTGTGCTGCTGGATTATGGAGGATCTGTGCCCTTTAAAGATTTTGCACTGCGATACTTAGCATGGTATTGTTGCTGACATTTAGCGGTTTAAAGTTTGAATATATTCCAGAATTTCTGTGTTGCTGTTGTGTTTGTCTGATAATTCCTGTTGCGTGAATGGTTGTTTGTGCATTAGCCTCTTGAAATTATTTTTGTGCCTATGCTTTGTGAGTTTGTTTAATTTCGGTACATCTTTGGGTTGAAAAATCTGCTGAAAAGATTGAAATCTTGTATCTTCCAAAGGAATATCAATCCAGATGAAGAAAGAAAGACAAACAGACACAAGTTTAGTCTTCAAAAGTTTGAAATCCAGATTCTGCAAGGACAAATCCTAAAATCCAAGTGATGTGCATCTAGGAAATTCAATTATCGTGTAGTTTTGATTTAAAAAATCATTTTTTGTGTGTTATGTCTAGAACTAGCAAAAGTGCCCGTGCGATGCATCGGGAGAAGACCAAGCGTAGCTCCAGTTGATTGTTACTAAATATTTTTCAGCCTTGAAAATTTAATTATTGAAAATTCTAATTTTCTTCAGTGAAAAATATTATTTGACGAGACGTTTCCTCGCTTTGTAAAGGGTGGAAAATACTAAGAAGAAATATGAAATATATAGTTACTGGACATTGGCTGTTACTCTTTGTTAATATGGTCGCTCAAATACCCTGACACTTTAACAATGTGATATCTAGACGTTAAGAAAAGAATTAACTCTCGGTACAAACAACTACAGTACATAAATTCATAACAACTAATTTAATGGTCTTTCGTAGACTGTTCATAAAAAAACAGAGCAATTAACAAAGCAATCTTTTGTCCGGCTCGAAGCTCCGCCTAATTGGGATGGAGTGGGCTGACTTGAGGGCTACACAAGCTAGATACAAACCTGACTTGAAGCTCCCCGACTTTTTGAATCAAGCTCGAGTAGCTCGACAAAGCTTTGCTTGGGGAAACTTCAAGTGTGATTCACATTTATCCGTGGATATCTCTGTTTGTTTAGCATATGAGTGCGCTAGCTGCGTAGTGCGTAGCTATGCTGAACCCGCGCGAGACCACGGTCCAGATAGATAGGAGCAAAGCCATGCGCGCATGGGCAGGAAGCAGCAATCTGGAGTCGTCCTAGAGTAGCCAGCCAGCAGCAGAGCCGGAGACCACTCCATATATAATAGATAATATATAAACATCTCTTTCGTTGCAGGATATGAAGGCATCTGTAATGCTAGCTCTGTTTATATTTAAATAAAGGCAGTGAATCTAAAAAAAAAATTCAGTTACATCATCGGTTACTACTTAGGTAAATGCTTTATCAACATATGTAGTAAAAAAATCCAATTGCATGAAACAAAAATGTGCATTGTTATCCATTCGTAATTGAAATCTGGTGAAATATGAACTAAATGTAAAGCAGGCAATCTATCCATTTATCTAGATTATTTGCCTGCATGCTTGAGTTTGTGAAGAAAGACAAACGGAATGAATTAAGATGTGGATTTTTTTTTCTAAAATTAAATAGATTTGATATTGCAAACAATTATTTGCACTTGTAGCATGTACGAGGATCATCCACGGACAGTCAGCTAGGAATCAGATAGCAATTCGATCCTACATGTAGCATCCACACGCACATAGCTAGCACGGAAGGCAGCAGAACCAGTCACACGCGCACGGAGCAGACAATTTTGTCCAAAAAAAAAGGCGCGGAGGAAGACCGAGAGCAGATCAACACCATGGCAGGAGGCTGCACGACGCATGCACGTTTTGGTCTGCTCCTCACCACACCCTGCCCTGGCCGACGCAGGAAAGCGGTTCGTCATCCCCGCACCACTACCACGAACCCATTCACCCATTGTGAGCCATCTCCCACCACTGTACCAAAACTGTGCAAGACCAACACCGTACAACCACTCAGGCATTTCCACAAACATGTTTCGTGCGTGCTCATCAAAGAGACACATTCCGTAGCAGGAGCGCCACCCTCAACGTCCTCCAGATACTCATCGACGCAATAAACCTACCAGGGACTCACCCAACGCGCGGATGGGCACCTGCCAGGGGGGACACGGCGTTTCAGTTCCTCCACCGGGAATATAGACGTCCGTGGCCTCGCACCATGGCCGAGCTTCTCTAGCTCGCAAGCGACGCGGGTCAGGCTCGCCTACCACTTGGAATACCTCCCCCGAGCGCGAAGTGGCCCATGTCGCCGCGACGTCCTTCTAGCCTACCGGCATGGCCGGCCATCCCCAGCTCGGCGTGCGACGCGGATCACTCTCTGCCGCCGAGACCACCTCTCCTGACGGGCGCCGCCGATGCTTGATTAGTGAGAGCTAAGGAGGGGGGACTGGGGCGGGACAGAGCCAACACTGACGAACAGGAACGGGCGGCGTATTCTCCGGTGGCAGGCGTCTCGGGTGGTCTCGAATTGGAGCAGCAGGCTTAAGAGGAGGAGGAAGAAGATCCAGTAATAATAAGTCCCAAACGGTATAAACTGAACCGGTACGTGGCATCTAGTGTATTATGCGATTTGGTGGGAGGACAAAACGGTCCAATAAAAAGTTGGACGAAAATTTTGGCAGAAACCTTAGCTCCTTTATTATTAGGTAGGTATAGAAGACAAAAAGGAATGTGAAAACATTATTTTAGCATCTATTGGCGTCCGAAACCCACCGGCGAGTAGCGACGGGCAACACGTAGAGCCGGGAGGTTTCGAACTGGCCCGGTCCTCGAGCGACGGCCCGCAAAGCTCCGGCACGCACGTCCCGATCGGTGCTAGATGTGCCACCCGACCTATACCTCGGGAAGGTGATGGATTTGCTTCGCTTAGTTTCTGCATGGCATACACGTAAACATTAAATACGAGCCTCGATCGGCTCTTGTCCTGTGAATCGGCTCAAGGAGCCGATCCACCCATGATTCGTATGAGGTCTACGATCACATGGTGGTCCTGCTTGATCAATATAAAGCTAAAACGACCTACGACGATTTAGGGTTTTCACCGCATAATCGGAACATCCTACACGTGATTGAGCCTGGCAGCCACGCAAGATGATAATAAACCAACCCTAGATAAGGCCTAAAAACCAACATGGAGTTGATTCCCGGAACATCTTATCTAGGGCTAGCAAACTACACCCTACGTGCTACTGGATCCTTCAACCCGTTTGCAAGGCCTAACTATACAGATATTAAACTAATCCTTGAAGAACAAGGAGCAATCATAACGGATCGGATCTACTAAACACGATCAAGCAAGGTGCCGCCCTTACACCTAAGATAGGTGTAACGGCGGCTAGATGTCTAGGGATAGCATGGAGCAAAGCATATATCGTGGTAAAGCAATGCTAACCCTAACACATCTATGATAACTACGTTGCTCGCCATCAACAAGGCTTCAGCACGAGCAACGCATGAACAACGAATAAACGTATACTGCCTCGCAAGATGCGATCTAGGCAGCATGATGCTTACCCGGAAGAAACCCTCGAAACAAGGGGTTGGTGATGCGCCTAGATTGGTTTGTCGTGAACGTGATTGTTGTTTTTCTCAATAACCCTAGATACATATTTATAGTCCGTAGACTTTCTAACGTGGAATAATCCCAACCGTGTACGAGCCAAATTCTACCTAACCGACACGTATCCTACTATATTTACGATACACGGGCAAACTAGCCCAAACTTCGTGTACAAGGCCGATTCATGTATATCTTCCGTGTATATTCTTCAAGCCCATCTTTAATCGCGGCCCACCTCCGATCTGGTCAAATGGTGATAACACATGCCCCCTGGTTTTGGAAATGATAATTCCAAAACCACTCGCTTTTTCTTCGTCGGTCATGTCGTGGCAGGGCAAAACTGCCGCAGTATCCTTCATCATGACGCCTTGCCTTCTCAACTTCTCCGCGTGATTTGACAGTTGTTTTTTTTCTTCTTTTTTGGGCACCACTTCCTCGGAAACTGCTGGGGCATTAAATCCACTAGACCCCCTTTTATTTAACCGCGCCGAACAGTTCGCATCTTCATCCCCTTGCTCTGTTCTAGCCATCGGCACCCAAAAATTCCCCATCTCCTGTAGCAATGTCTTCCTCTTCTTCCTCCTCCGCCTCGTCGGATCTTTCTTCCCAGTCCCTTCTCCTCTTCGTCCTCCTCCACCTCGTCAGATCTTTCCTCCCAATCTTCTTCATCTCGTGAGCCGACGCCGGAGTGGGGCTCGTTGGCGGCGCACGACATCCTCGCCGCAACGGAGTGGGACAACGAGGACCACGAGCCCTTCGTCTGGTCCGAGGACGACAAGTCCTTGACCAGCGGTGACGACGACCTCCAGTTCCTTGCCGATGGGGAACCGGAAGCGACGAGTGAGGACGACTCGCCTCCTGGGACTACACTTCCTCCGAGGAGGAGGAAGAAGAAGACGACGACGACTCCCTCGAGGACTATCTGCCGGCGAAGCGTTTCCGCGCCGGATCGGATGATGATGACGACGACGACGAGGAGGAGGAGGAAGCTCCCATAGAGGGCTATGGGAGCAGCGACGAGGAGCCCGCCGGCAGCAGCGCCGACGAGAGCTCCGATGGCGACGACGAGGGTAGCGACGGCCCGTAGAGCAGGGTCTACTAGAATAGGTCTAGTAGTAGTAGTAGATTGGTCAATAGACCTTTCTTTTGTTCTTCCTCCCTTGAGCAATCGGCTCTTTCTTTGTAAGAAATCCTTTATTAATGAAGAAAATATTCCTCTATTGATTTTGCTCTCTTATAAAATTTGCCGATTGTCAAACGAAGTCAATGCTCAAAGAGCCGATGGCAAGGCATCGGCTTTTACTCAAAAACGCGATTTAAGGCCACAACAGGTCCAATCCGTGTCCACGCCATCCTCCAATCTCAAACGCACAGATTCAACTCCTCATCAAATCCAATGGGAGACTCATCTCAAAATGCCATGGACTCTGGCCTGAAACTGATTTGTTAACCTGCTCAATTGAGCTTATTCCTCTAGAGTCGATGGCGATGGTCAGGAACTTTTTTTTTATCATTCTAAAGTCGATGTCCGAGCATCAGCTGTACTGGTATCCATGTTCCTCAAGTCGATGTCTGTGCATCGGCTGTGAATTGTATATGAGAAAAAAAAAATTACTGGCCGATTTTATACATCGGCCCCCATGTTTCACTGTCCATCGTCCCACATGCTTGGGAAATATTTCTTGAGGTGTTGGCCATTGACGGCTACTGGGAATTTGACACCGTCCAGCTGCTCGAGCATGTATGCATTGCCCTTCAATACCTGATCGACTTTGTACGGACCGTGCCAATTAGGAGACCATTTGCCATATGCTTTGTCCTTGGTTCCTAATGGCAACACGGCTTCCCATACTAGATCACCAACTTGAAACTCCTTTGGTCTCACCTTCTTATTGTATGCGCGAGCCACCAGGCTTTGTTCTCTTTAATCTTCTCCAACGACCAAAGTCTAAGTTCCGTTGCATCCTCAATAGTATCACTCATCAGGGCTGCATATTCTTCAGCTGTTAGATCATTCTGAAACGTGACACGTCTCGATCCAGCCGTAATTTCCCAAGGTAGTACGGCTTCCTGCCCATAGACGAGCTGGTATGGCGAAGTTTTTATAACTCCATGGCATGACATGCGATAGGCCCACAAAGCTTCTGACAATATTTCATGCCAAACCCTAGGGTTCTCGTCAATCTTCCTCTTATCAGCTTAATCAGGCTCTGATTGGACGCTTCAGCTTGTCCGTTGGCTTGAGCATAGTATGGAGATGATCGGATCAGCTTAATTCCCATGTCATCGCAGAACTTTCTGAATTCTTTAGAGATGAAGACCGAACCTCCATCGGTCGTGATGGTTTGAGGAATCCCGAACCTATGAATGACATGTTCTTTCACAAATTTGATAACATCTTCTGATTTTACCTTCTTCATAGGGACGGCCTCCACCCATTTAGTGAAGTAATCTGTAATGGCCAGAATCCACTCATGGCCTTTGCTCGACGCAGGATGGATTTTGCCGATCATATCCATGCCCCAACCTCGAAATGGCCAAGGTTTGATGATGGGATTCATTGCTGATGCGGGTACCATCTGAATCTTCCCGAACATCTGACACGCTTGGCACCCTTTGTAGTAGTTGAAGCAGTCCTCAAGCATGGTGGGCCAATAAAACCCTGATCGCCTGATCACCACTGATACGTCTCCGACGTATCGATAATTTCTTATGTTCCATGCCACATTATTGATGTTATCTACATGTTTTATGCACACTTTATGTCATATTCGTGCATTTTCCGGAACTAACCTATTAACAAGATGCCGAAGTGCCGTTGTTTTTGTTTTTGGTTTCTAAATCCTAGTAACGAAATATTCTCGGAATTGGACGAAATCAACGCCTGTGGTCCTATTTTGCCACGAAGCTCAAGACCGAAGAGGAGACGAAGTGGGGCCACGAGGCGCCCAAACCATAGGCGGCGCGCCGCCCTTGGCCGCGCCGACCGTGGTGTGGGGCCCCGTGTGGCCCCCGACCTGCCCCTTCCGCCTACTTAAAGCCTCCGTCACGAAACCCCCAGTACCGAGAGCCACGATACGGAAAACCTTCCAGAGACGCCGCCGCCGCCAATCCCATCTCGGGGATTCAGGAGATCGCCCCGGCACCCTACCGGAGAGGGGAATCATCTCCCGAGGACTCTACGCCGCCATGGTCGCCTCCGGAGTGATGTGTGAGTAGTCCCCTGACTGGGTCCATAGCAGTAGCTAGATGGTTGTCTTCTCCCATTGTTCTTAATTGTCGGATCTTGTGAGCTGCCTAACATGATCAAGATCATCTGTATGTAATTCTATATGTTGCGTTTGTTGGGATCCGATGAATAGAGAATACTTGTTATGTTGATTATCAAAGTTATGTCTATGTGTTGTTTATGATCTTGCATGCTCTCCGTTACTAGTAGATGCTCTGGCCAAGTAGATGCTTGTAACTCCAAGAGGGAGTATTTATGCTCGATAGTGGGTTCATGTCTCCGTGAATCTGGGGAAGTGACAGAAATCTCTAAGATTATGGATGTGCTGTTGCCACTAGGGATAAAACATTGGTGCTATGTTCAAGGATGTAGTCACTGATTACATTACGCGCAATACTTAATGACATAGGCATCCCAAATGGGCCTGCCGAATATAGTACCCGGAGTTTACTGGAGGCCCACTACCCGAAGAATAAGAAGATTCGGGAGCCCAAGATTTATTAAGGAAAGATAGAGTTGTAATAAGAAGTGTTGTTTGTAATCTGGCGGGACGAGTTAGAAACCGTCCCGGACTCTGTAAACTTGTATAGCACGAATCCCTCGGCTCCACCTCCTATATAAAGGGGGAGTCGAGGGACGAAGAAAGGATCGAATCTACTGTCAACACAACCCTAATTTTCATAATCGTCGAGTACTTTTCGCCTGAACCTTCGAGATCTACTTGCCCTCTACTTCTAACTAAACCCTAGCCTACAATCCATAGGCATTGACAAGTCGATACCTTGTCAATTGGCGCCGTCTGTGGGGATTAGAGGCGTAAGGAGCTGATCTCGATGGCACGCTCAAGATCTTCGACATCGTCAACCGCAAGCAACACAATGGATCGAGGTAAACAGATCGCTGCTGGTCTTGTTGATTTTATTCCTCACCCACCCTCCCGTTTGGATGCATATGCGTATCTGGCGGAGCCCATGGAGATGACGTTCGGAAGGTTTCACTTTCGCGTCGAGAAGGAAGGATCGTACCGTGTCGAGATTCCGATTTCTTCGGGATCGTCGGTGGTCGATTCCGATTTTTCAAACTATGCATCGTCAATCGAGTCAGGAGAAGAAGAAACCTCGGCGACACGCTACGTCAGCACCAGAGCAAGAGAGAAACTCGCCAAGATCTTCAACGACATGTCGTTTGAGTCATCTGCGGACTCATATAAGCGATGGCTCAAGCGATGTCGACAGTTACGACTTCATCGACAAATCTCTGACAGTGGGCAAGGTCTTCATCAATCTCAACGATGATGTCACCAAACCCAACGTAGATCGGAGTACAAAGTATCATCAGATTTACGCCATTGAAGATCAAGAGGAGACATCCGAGGCTTTCGACAGTCTGGGAAATCCATACGTCGATCCCTCTAATCTGCGACAAGGCCTGGGCAACAAATACGTCGGGCCAGAGCCGCGAGATAGAGTTCAACTTTCACAAGCAGCGTGGGACAGAGCTGCGAGAGCCATGAACGGCACAGAACCAATGGCTACCACAGCCACACCAGAAGAATTGCAAGCATATCAATATAGGCTCGCACGAGCTGCCAGGGAATTGGAAAAACAGACACTGAGTTGAACAGGAGAAAGGAGGCAGCTTCGCATCCAGCAGGAGAAGGGCAGATCTAAGTCGACAATCTAGAACTACGGGTGATAGCCATCGGGAGGCGCGGAACAGAGCAAGATCAAGGCTGCAACACATACCCGAAGCAGAAAGAGAACACTTGGTCCAAAACTTCGACATGTCCTTTATGTCGATAGATACAAGAGGAAACATCATCCCTAAGACACCAGAGGCTGGGTATATGGCGACACATGCTTTTATCCTTGCATCTAAACCACCTCCAGGTGATCCAAGGGAAACATTGTACAATATGGCGGTCGCAGGAGTTGGAGCTATGGGGACAGCGTTTGTATCAACGCCTCCCGAAGGTGCGGCAAGGCAAAATAGTCCACGACCCGCAGCAGCAACGCGCAGCACTGAAGGGCCAAGTGGAGCAAGAGACACAGCAGCACAAGCAAGAGTCGACAGAGCGCGGCAACAGAAGGGATCATCGGCAATCCCCGAACTTAATGACGAAGATATGTGCGGCTTACCATGCTTCACGAGGAGAGTCCGAAAACTCGAGTCCCCTCAGGATTCAAGTTACCCGATAATTTCAAGAAGTTCGACGGCCTTCAAGATCCAGAGGATTGGCTAGTCGACTATCTAGAGACGGTGAAACTGACAGGAGGAACTAGGGCAACAGCCATGCAAAGCATCCAAGTGCACCTGAGTGGAGCCGCACGATCGTGGATAAAGAAACTCGCTCCAGGATCCATCGACAGCTGGGAAAGTTTCGAGGACGTGTTCGTCAAGAACTTCAGATCCACGTGCAAAAAACCCGCGTCGTTAGAGGAGTTAAGAGCGTGTCGACAAAAGCCAGACGAGCCAATGAGAAAGTACATCCAGAGGTGGAATATCATCAAAAACTCGGCAGAAAATATATCTGACGAGAGAGCAATAGATGCGTTTGTCGCAGGAGTCAGGCGTGGAGATTTTGTCGAGGACTTGGGAAGGACCAATCCAAAAACAGTATCCGCGTTAATGGAGATAGCAAATAAATGGGCAGATGGAGAAGACGCTGTCCACAACAAACGACACAGGTCGCCAGAGGAGGACCGCGGTCGAAACTATCAACCGAGGCGAAGATTTCCTCGGCAGTACCAGAACTACGACGCTCCAGGACAAATTTCGGCAGGTTTTCGGACAAATACAGGAGGAAGCAACAGAGATGATTACCAGAGAAGGTGAACAGCGAGGTGATAATAGAGATGATTCACGCAACAGGCAAAATAGCGGGCCTATGTTCCCAAGACCTTTCGTGTCCCCTGAAGAGATGATGAACGGACCATGCCAGATGCATTTTTTCCTCGATAGCAACGGCAAAAGACAGTCAGGGCACTTGCAGAAGGACTGCCGAAATTTTCAAGCAATGTTGCGGTATGCAGAGAACGCTAATGCACGAGCAGCACAGAGAAATCCTCGAGAACCCAGAAGCGAGATTCACTTGCCGCCTCCTCCCGCGATTACAGACGACAATCGACATCAGCTCAGAATAGCGGCAGCACCTGCACCACCACCTTATGTTGATCCTAACTCTAATGGAGCAGTGTCGATGATTCGAAGGGAAGGCCGTCCAATAGAGCTCAAGTAATCTCACGATGTGTGTTTATGGCAGAGAAAATGCCTCCAACAATTGAGTACCTTAATTGGTCAGGACAAGATATCGGCTTCACAATAGCAGATCATCCGCAGCAAGTCCCTCGACCAGGGCAGTCAGCACTTATTCTGCCAGCAGTTATCGCAGGATTCGATGTCTCTCGAGTGTTCATAGACGGCGGCAGCAGCTAAACCTTATGTATGCAGATACATTGAGGAAGATGAACATATCCTTAGCAAACTTGAAACCAACAGACACAAGGTTCCACGGCATCACACCGGAAAAACCAAGTTATCCATTGGGAAAGATCAATCTCGACGTTCAGTTTGGGACCCGAGAAAATTATAGAATCGAGAGGCTCGAGTTTGAAGTCGTGGATTTCCCATCGCAATATCACGCTCTGTTGGGACGACCAGCATATGCCAGATTTATGGCAGTGCCACACTATACATACTTGTTGTGGAGGCTGCCTGGACCAAAGGGACCAATCACAGTCAAAGGAAGCTTTGCCTTAGCCGATAAGTGCGACAAGGATTTTCACCGATTGTCAGAAACTTTCGGGATGCAAGCTGAGTACTTGGCGTCAAAAAGCATGACTGATTACGACGTACTGCCAGACGTTGGAAGGCCAAACAAAGAATCAACTTTCAGTACCGAGAAAAATTCAAAAGAGGTGATTCACCCGACAGACCCAAAAAGACGACATCTATCGCAAACGACATGGATATCGCATAGGAAAGCGCGCTCGTCGAGTTCCTCCGTGAGCACTGAAAATCTTCGCATGGTGTCCAGCTGACATGCCAGGAGTACCCAGGAACTTGCCGAGCACCACCTAAACTTGGATCCACTAGCGAGACCGATCAAACAACCTTTGCGGCGTTTTTCGGAACCAAACCGCAAAGCCATGCTGTCAGAAATCAATCGACTACAAGAAGCTGGTTTTATCAAAGAGATATTCACAGAAGCCACATGGGTAGCAAATCCTGTGTTGGTGCCGAAGAAAAACACTAAGGTCCTTCGCATGTGCGTCGACTTTACGTGTCTCAATAAACATTGTCCAAAGGATCACTTTCCCTCCCGAGGATCGATCAAATTATCGACTCCACGGCTGGATGTGAACGTCTTTCCTTCCTGGATGCATACTCTGGTTATAACCAGATCAGATTGAAAGAAGAAGATGAAGTAAAAACTGCGTTTATTACACCTTACGGCGTGTTTTGCTACAGAACAATGCCCTTGGTCTAAAAAATGCGGGAGCAACATATCAGAGGATGATGCAGAAGTGTTTGGCAACACAGATTGGGAAGAACGTACAAGTATACATTGATGATGTCGTCATAACATCAAAAAAGGGGGCAACGCTGATCGAGGACCTCAAGGAAACCTTCGACAACCTTGATAAGTTCTGCCTTAAACTGAACCCGACGAAGTGTTCTTTCGGCGTCCCAGCAGGAGAACTTCTAGGGTTCCTAGTCTCAGCAAGAGGGATTGAAGCAAATCCCGATAAAATACAAGCTATTGTGACAATGAGGAAGCCAACAAAGTTGAAAGAAATACAACAGCTAACTGGGCGAGTCACAGCTTTGAGCAGATTCGTCGCAAGGTTGGGAGAAAAAGCGCTGCCGTTCTACGCTTTGATAAAACAAGGAGATAAATTTCAGTGGAACGAAGAAGCCGACAGAGCTTTCGAGGATTTGAAGCGCACAATTTCGACACCACCAATTTTGGTGGCACCAAAAGAAAAGGAACCTCTCCTGTTGTATATCGCAGCCACGCCCCAAGTGGTGAGCACGGTGCTAGTTGTCGAAAGGGAAGAAGAAGGAAAACTCCACGGCGTGCAGAGGCCAGTATACTTCGTTAGCGAAGTTTTATCGCCCTCAAAACAAAGGTATCCTCAGTATCAAAAGATAGCATATGGAGTGTTCACGACAGCACGAAAATTGCGCCACTATTTTTCGCACACCCGATCATGGTGGTCAATGAAGCTCCTTTGTCAAATATATTGAACAACCCGAAGCTACGGGTCGTGTCTCCCTTTGGGGAATAGAACTTTCCCTCGGGACATCACGTATGAAAAAGAAAAGCAATCAAATCGCAAGTTCTGCCGGACTTCATCGCAGAGTGGATGGAGTTGCAAAATACAGGACCTCATCTGTCGAGAACCTGGACCATGAACTTTGACGGGTCCAAAAGATTAGAAGGAGCTGGCGCAGGAGTAGTACTCATATCACCTGAAGGCGACAAGTTGAAGTACATCCTTCGGATGACGTTCCTTAACGCATCTAACAACGAAGCAGAATATGAGGCTCTCATACACGGGATGAAGATGGCGAAAGGTGCAACTCGACTAAAAATCTTTGGCGATTCACAGTTGGTGGCACAGCAAGTTATGAACCAATGTGACGCAGTCAATGATAGCATGATGGCATACAAGGAGGTGTACAACGAGCTCGAGAAGTTGTTCGATGGATGCGAAGTAAATCATATTAGCAGATTGAGCAACGACGAAGCCGACGTTCTTGCAAACATCGGGTCACAGTGCCTGGAAGTACCGCCAGGTGTATTCTGGGAAGAGATAACAGAGAGATCCACCAAGTCGACAAAATCAAAAAAGAAGGAGAAGAAACCCTCGGGGGCTACCAAGGAAAAGCAAGAGGACGAAGAAGAAGATCAGGACCTGGTCATGGTGATACAGATACCGTGGATGCAACCATACATATCATACATCCTAAAAGAAATACCCGACGATCCAGTTGAGGCAAGGCGAGTAATTCGACGCTCCAAAGCTTTCACGGTGGTCAAGGGAGAATTGTATAAACGAAGTATTTCAGGCGTCTTGCAAAGGTGCGTTACACCCGAAGAAGGAAGAATAATTCTGAAGGATGTACACGAAGGAATATGTGGCCACCACGCAAGTAGTCGAGCTATCGCAGCCAAGGTTTTTCGGGCAGGATTCTACTGGTTGACAGCAATCGAGGACGCCAAGGACATAGTAAGAACTTGCGACGCATGTCAAAGGTTTGCCGCAAAACCTCATTCTCCAGCAGCAGAGCTAGCACCAATACCATTGTCATGGCCCTTCGCTCAATGGGGACTTGATATGGTGGGCAAGTTACACAAATCCTGGCCAGGAGGAAAGGAGTACATGCTAGTAGCTGTCGATAAATTTACAAAGTGGATAGAAGCGAAGCCGATAAATTCACCAGATGGAGCATCCGCAGAAAATTCGTAAAAGGCCTCGTCTTCAGATTTGGAGTGCCCCACAGCATCGTCACAGACAACGGCAGTAACTTCACATCCCATGAATTCAAAGATTATTGCGAAGAGGTGGGTATCAAGCTGAACTTTGCGTCAGTTGCACATCCTCAAACCAATGGGCAAGTCGAGAAAGCCAATGGTATCATTTGCAATGGCATCAAGAAGCGCTTGTTAGGACCACTGGAAAAAGCTCGACATACCTGGCCAGAAGAACTACCAAGCGTGTTGTGGAGCATTCGAACAACACCAAACACAGCAACGCAGGAAACTCCGTTTTTTCTGGTTCATGGAGCAGAAGCAGTACTACCAATCGAGATAGAGCACAACTCTCCACGTGTCGCCGAATATGATGAAGAAACGTCGAGAAGAGCGCTAGAAGATGACGTCGACGCACTTGATGAAGCTCGAGATGAAGTATTATCTCGGGTAACCAAATATCAGCAGGACTTGAAAAATTACCATAGTCGACGATTGCGGCCAAGATCTTTTCAGGTGGGAGACCTAGTCCTTCGGCTCACGCAAAAAAGTCATGAAAAACTTGAGTCACCGTGGCTTGGCCCTTACATCGTCACGGAAGTAATCGGAGGAGGAGCATACAGGATAAAGGACAAGAAGACAGGGGTGGAGGAGCCAAACCCCTGGAACGTGGCGCAACTTAGGCGGTTCTACGCCTAGAGTCGAAATATAGTCCTTGTAAAACTTCAATGTACTGAAACGCCCGCGAGTTTTCAGACGCACTCTTTTCCTTTTTCGGGGCACCGAGTGGGGCCGGAGAAGGTTTTTAATGAGGCGGGCTCGCGGTGCTGCAATATAATAAAGATAGTGACAATATAACTTTTCTTCTTTATCGACATGACCAAAGTCTTCGCTCCGACGAATTTCAATATAGTTCATCGACAAAAGAAAAACCTTGCCTTGGTATTCAGATACCTCGTGAGTCAATGCAAAACAGTACTCAATAAAAAGCTCGGGGGCTCATATTAGCCTTAAATATATACATGCCTTGGTTCAAAACCTCGCAAATATACAAATATAGTAAAGAGACACCGAAATACTCGGGGGCTAGACAAACAGAGAAATATAATGATTGCTTTACAATATAGTCATGGATCACAAAGAAGAAATGTCTACAAGAAGAAAATAACTAGTCTTGATTCAATATGTCATCAAGAGTAATTCTGTTTTCTTCAGGAGCAGCGCCAAGAAAATCAGCATAATGGCCATCGGCAAAAAAGTCGGCATCCATCCGAAGCAGATCCTCAATCATTTCTTCGGCTATAGGCGTAACCTTCGTGTTAATCCTGTCAACACCAACTCTCCGACGTTTTACCTTTTGGTGAACCTTCTCGACAACCTGGGTAAGGTCAAGCTTCGAGTGGCAGATCTGGAGCATGATAAGAGCAAATCTGGCGCCAGCTACTAATTGAGCTTTGACAAAATCATGGATACTGCGAGCATCCTTGAACCTTTCCATCAATTCAGGAAGAGTTTTTGGTTGGACGTTCCGAGGAAACATGGAGTTGTAAACCATGGACAAGGTCTTGGTACAGAAGTCAAGGAAATCGCGAGTTTGAGAGGCACGATCTTGAAATCTGACAATTTGGCGGGTCCTCTCTGGGGTAGCCCAAAACAACGAACCATGGTCCAGGGAAAGATTAACAAGGAGGGTTGTCCTAGCATTTACCCTCTCTTCCTCGGCAGCAGCATCAACAAAGGCACCTATCAAAACAAAGAAGTGGAAACCTTTAAGAAACAATAGCATGAAGATAAAAGATATCAGCGGATGAAACAGGCATACCCGACATATCTGCACTGGCTTCATTCATTAATTCGAGCATGAAATTTTCTCGAGTAGTTGCCTTTTCAGCCTCGGAAGCGGCAATTTCCTTAGCAGCCACGGCTTCGTGAGCTTGTTGAAGAGCAATTTTTTCGGCTTCAGATGACTTACGAGATTGCTCCATCATCACAAGTGTTTGCTTCTTCGCATACTGAAGTTGCTGCCGAAGTTCATCCAGTTCTTGCGACAAGGTATCGTCGACAGGTGCATCAGCAAAAGCTCTCCTCGCACGAGAAGAAGGCGACACATTGGAAGGAGCGGAAGTTGGAGTATAGTTATCAAATATCAACTGAAATTTAGACAAGACAACATCAAATGACAGATAGAGTTTTTCATTAATTTCTTGGAATAATTACAAGGGCACTACAGTGGAGCTAAGGAAATACGTGTCGCCAAAACAACTACTTTGGCAACAAAAGCAAAAGAAACAGAAAAAGAAACAAGGAGGCATGCAACTAGACCTCCGGCCTCGAGGAGCTAGGAGTCGAAGCTGGCTTGATCCCCAGATACGCCAAGATCTTCTTCGTGTTGGGCTTGGCTGCCTTGATCAGCGACCTCCATCTCGAATGCTCTATCTGATGGTGTCGCCAACCTTCATCCAATCAAGCGTCTGTTGGCTGTCAGCAACCAGGGCAACAGTACTCTCGACAGCAACCTTCATATTCTCCTGACGCATCTTCAATCCCAGGTCTTCCGACGAATTGAAAAGCTTGGCAAGGGCAAGGAAAGTCGAAGGTTCCTCTTTCTTCGGGAAGAAGTAGGGGAACAACGCCGACAAACTTGCACTGGCATTGGCCACGCCTTCACGAATTTCGCGCCCATGGAACTCCAGAAGAGAAAGTGCATCAAGGAGAGGGTCATTGACGGGATTCTCCAGATCAAAATCTTGGTTTGTTTGGGCTGCCACACGAGACAAACCATTAGTCAAAAACCAAGAAACAGGAAGTACAATAGAAGGGGTTGATGATATTACTCAGCGTACGTCGACTTTGCGACTTCAAACGCTTGATGATCTCTTGTTCACGCACAGTTTGTGCAGTTTTCTGCTCATCTAAGGCAGATTCGGCATCTTTGAGCCTTCTCTGCAGCTCCTCGACACTAGCAGCTTTCACCTTGGCTTCATCAACCTCGGCCTTGGCTTTGCTAGCAGCAAGTTCAGCTTTCTTGCGAGCCGCCTCACTTTGCTCGAGTTTTTGAGCAAGTGCGTCGACACGTTCGTTGGCCTCTGAAAGTTTTTCTGTCGAGATATGAAAAAGAAAGAAAAGAAAGATCAAAAAATAGCGACAAGCAACAGGAATAGAAAGTCAAAGAAAAATAGCAAGTATAAAAGTCGTTACCTTCGGCTCTGGCGGCATATTCACGGTACCCAACAAATTGGGACCCGATCCGAAGAAGCTCTTTGATCATTGGCTGTTCAAAGGTAAGTACATCAAAAGAAACATCGGCATGAAAAAGAGAAAAGGTGTGAAAAAACAAAATAAGGAAAATATAGATGTCGACAAACTTACATCATCTAAGAGCAGAGTCGACGAACTGCCCAACTGAGGGGCAGGATCAACAATCTTTTCAACCCGTGCCCTTTTTGGTGAAGGGGCACGGGGGCTCGAAGGAGGAGTAGATGTATCAACATTTTGTTGAGGAGGCGACGATTCCTCCCCTTCAACTGGTTTTTCTGAAATAACTAAAGTATGTGACGTGCTCGTTCGAGCAGCCACATCTAAAGTTGGTGTTTCTTCATCATCACTGTGACAAAATAGTGGCAGCATAAAAAGCAAGGCAAAATAAAATTCTTCAAATAGAAAAGGAAAAGAGCAAGGAACCTACGAGCTGATGATACTCTCGATGTATGGATCATAAGCTGCTTTTCGAGGTGCAGGAGCAGTTTCTTCGGGTTTCGAGGTCCCGGAATCTTCGGCATTGCTCCTTTTCCTTTTGCTCTTCGGAGAAACAGCAGGAGGAGGAGATTGTGCTGATGTTGTACCTTCAGAGGCAGCATCCTTCTCAGTAGATCCCGCAGATTTTCGAGAATCTGCGGGTTCATTCACAAAAGAGGGGGTCTCCTGGTTGTCATCATCGACAACGGCTCTTTCTTCGACCTCTCCATCCTCAGGAAGAGGAGGAAGGGAAGCCATAGTAGGATGATTCTACAAGGAAATAGTGACAAAAGAGAATAAGTGAGATACCACTGCAATAAGATACAAGGAACAGTTCAGAACAAGATAGAAATTCGAGAAGACAAAATACCTCGGGAAGAGGATTGGAAGCACTGTATGGTTCCACTCGACAGGAGGAGGGAATAGGATCCTTCTTGCCTAATCGAGAAATTCTTCGAACCAATTTTTCCAGGTCCTTTACAGAAAGATCACTGGAGACCTGTTGGCGTCATTTTCACCAGAATACGTCCAAAGGGGATTTTTGCGAGCCTGAAGAGGCTGCACTCTAATCCTAAGGAAGTAGGCAGTAATTTGAACACCAGATAGCTCTTTGCCTCGAGTGTTTTGAAGATGACGGATACGAGCCATGAGCGCCTCTGTCGCCTTTTTCTCTTCTTCGGAAGCTTCGGCATCCCAGGAACGGCGACGCTGAATCCTGGCACTTCCGTCAAAAGGAACTATGTTGTGCTCCACAGAATTGGCGCTTTCTTCGTGAATGTAGAGCCACTTTTTGCGCCATCCTTGGACAGAGTCAGGAAATTTGACGTCGAAATAGTCGACATCAGTACGAACACAGATTACAACGCCACCTATGTTATAAGTGACGTTGTGGGAGCCATTACGGCGGAGGCAGAAAATTCGTTTCCAAAGAATCCAATTAGGAGTGATTCCAAGGAAGCACTCGCAAAGCGTGATGAAAATAGAAATGTGAAGGATGGAATTGGGAGTCAACTGGTGTAGTTGAATCCCATAAACGAAAAGAAGGCCGCGGAGGAAATCATGGATTGGGGTCGAAAGGCCGCGGATTAGATGATCAACAAAACTAACCCGGTACTCCATTGGAGGCTTGGGGTAGCTTTCTTCGCTGGGGAAGCGGATGGCGTCCTCCTTCTTCATGAGGCCAAGCCTCTTCAGCATGTTGGTGTCTTGGTTGGAGATTTTGGATCTCTCCCACTCAAGATCCTCGGCAGCCATCTTGGATTCCGGAGTGCTGTGGCGAGTGAGTCGCGTGCGCGGTGGCATCAACGGCAATGGGCAGAGTAATGTCTGTGAGTGCGGAAGATTGGAGAGATTGGGCGCAGGAGAAGTTTTGCGAAGGGGAACAGATGAGCGGCGCAAGCGAGGGGATGAACGGAGGTTGAAGAAAGGTTTATATAGGAATCGGGTGAAGCAGCGTGCCGTTGGATGGAGAAATCGTGTGGTGAGAATAGATCTTCTAGAAACAAGGGTAAAAAGGTATTTTTACTGAGATAGGCGTTACCGTACGTGCGCCAGAAAAAGTGGAGGACGTGTGTCCCCCACTTGCACGACGTGTCAACGTGGTGGGAGCAATGGACCCACAGGGCAGAAAAATCACGACTACTCGTCAAGGATGAAGTAAATTTGATTAAGGGAAGAATGTCGACAAGAAAAATAAAAAGAAGATTGGCGACAGCAAGAATTATTCAATACTTCGGGAGCTTTTGATCAAAAACAAGTTTCTGCCCAAACGCTCGGGGGCTACTTTGAAGAAATAGAAAATTTCGAGTGTGACAATATAGAAATGGCGAGAGCCTATGATCAAATACAAGCATTTGTTCATAGCCTCGGGGGCTCCCATCGGAGCGCTGGTCGCGCACCCGAGAGATAAAAAAAAAGAGAAAGAAGAAAGATATCATATTGGGAAGTAATGGCAATATAGCGACAAGGTGGACTAAAATGTTGAGCCTACAACCAAGCACAAGTTCTTGGTTGTAGCCTCGGGGGCTACTCCCATCGGGAACGCTGTTCGCGTACCCGATCAAATTATCAAATAAAAGTAGAAAAGTAAGAGAGTATATTTCGAGTTATAATTAACTCTACATATACTCCCATCGGGAGAGCAATATAAGTCATACTTGACTCGATAAAATGTGCCATTCCAACAGCCGGAAAAGCACTCGACAATATATTCTCAGAACGCCGAAGTTGCGATCAATTTCTGAATGCCGCAAATTTGCGAAGGTAAGACCCCAGATCCGTTCGCTGGGCGTGGCATCGCCAAAGACCGCTCTTTTTTCCGTATCAACGATACGAAGAAAATCCTAACGGACGCGTTAGGTACCCGATAAACTTGACTGGGACTCGACAGAATGGTAAGACCTTAAGCGGCACTGTCGACGTTTACACCAGTATACCGAGATCATGTCCAGGGACGTGATTTTGAAGTAGGTTTTTGCGGATTGCCACTAGAGCAGTTAACTAGTACCTGATCCGTCGATGAACTAGCCCCAACTACCATTATCCCTGTACAATATAGAATTTTATGTGAAGAAATATAAAAAGTTAAAGCTTTCGAGTAAAAATAAACAATGGAGATTTTCCCTGACTCTATGATTCAAGCAAAATCTCGGGGGCTACTGACATAGGCATCCCAAATGGGCCTGCCGAATATAGTACCCGGAGTTTACTGGAGGCCCACTACCCGAAGAATAAGAAGATTCGGGAGCCCAAGATTTATTAAGGAAAGATAGAGTTGTAATAAGAAGTGTTGTTTGTAATCTGGCGGGACGAGTTAGAAACCGTCCCGGACTCTGTAAACTTGTATAGCACGAATCCCTCGGCTCCACCTCCTATATAAAGGGGGAGTCGAGGGACGAAGAAAGGATCAAATCTACTGTCAACACAACCCTAATTTTCATAATCGTCGAGTACTTTTCGCCTGAACCTTCGAGATCTACTTGCCCTCTACTTCTAACTAAACCCTAGCCTACAATCCATAGGCATTGACAAGTCGATACCTTGTCACTTAATGCAATTGTCTGTTGTTAGCAACTTAATACTGGAGGGGGTTCGGATGATAATCTGAAGGTGGACTTTTTAGGCATAGATGCATGCTGGATAGCGGTCTATGTACTTTGTCGTAATGCCCAACTAAATCTCACTATACTCATCATAATATGTATGTGCATGGTCATGCCCTCTTTATTTGTCAATTGCCCAACTGTAATTTGTTCACCCAACATGTTTATCTTATGGGAGAGACACCTCTAGTGAACTGTGGACCCCGGTCCAATTCTCTATACTGAAATACAATCTACTGCAATACTTGTTCTACTGTTTGCAAACAATCATCTTCCACACTATACATCTAATCCTTTGTTACAGCAAGCCGGTGAGATTGACAACCTCACTGTTTCGTTGGGGCAAAGTACTTTGGTTGTGTTGTGCAGGTTCCACGTTGGCGGAATCCCTGGTGTTGCGCCGCACTACATCCCGCCGCCATCAACCTTCAACGTGCTTCTTGACTCCTACTGGTTCGATTAAACCTTGGTTTCTTACTGAGGGAAACTTGCCGCTGTGCGCATCACACCTTCCTCTTGGGGTTCCCAACGGACGTGTAAACCACAGGCATCAAGCAAATTTCTGGCGCCGTTGCCGGGGACCTGAAGAAAAGCTACACCACAGAGATCTCTAACTCCCACGTCAACTTTGCGCCAGCAACAAATTTCTGGCGCCGTTGCCGGGGAGATCAAGACACGCTGCAAGGGGAGTCTCCACTTCCCAATCTCTTTACTTTGTTTTTGTCTTGCTTAGTTTTATTTACTACTTTGTTTGCTGCACTATATCAAAACACACAAAAAATAGTTGCTAGTTTTACTTTATTTGCTATCTTGTTTGCTATATCAAAAACACAAAAAAATTAGTTACTTGTTTTACTTTACTTAATATCATGCATGTTTTTATTTCATTAGTTAAGCATAATGGAAAACAACAAAAATATGAGAGATCTTTATGAACTTTATCTTGAATTAGGACATGATGTGTTTCAAGAGAGAATTAAAAAACCCATGGAACTTTATATGCATGCTAATGGGAATGTTATAACTATGGATGCTTTGAACACCATTATTGCTAATGCTATGGAAAATTCTAAGCTTGGGGAAGCTGGCTTTGATGAGCATGATCTTTTTAGTCCCCCAAGCATTAAGGAGAAAATTTTCTTTTATGATTACAATATGCCTCCTATATATGATGATAGCCACTTTGTTGAATTTGCTCCCACTACAACTAATAAAATTGATTATGCTTATGTGGAGAGTAATAATTTTATGCATGAGACTCATGATAAGAATGCTTTATGTGATAGTTACATTGTTGAGTTTTCTCATGATGCTACTGAAAATTATTATGAGAGAGGAAAATATGGTTGTAGAAATTTTCATGTTACTAAAACACCTCTCTATGTGCTGAAATTTTTGAAGCTACACTTGTTTTATCTTCCTATGATTGTTACTTTTCTCTTCATGAACTTGTTTATTTACAAGATTCCTATGCATAGGAAGCATTTTAGACTTAAATGTGTTTTGAATTTGCCTCTTGATGCTCTCTTTTGCTTCAAATACTATTTCTTGCGAGTGCATCATTAAAACTGCTGAGCCCATCTTAATGGCTATAAAGAAAGAACTTCTAACCCATGTGTTATTTTACTACAGTACTTGGTTTTTATTTTGAGTCTTGGAAGTTGTTTACTACTGTAGCAACCTCTCCTTATCTTAGTTTAGTGTTTTATTGTGCCAAGTAAAGTCTTTGATAGTGAAGTTCATACTAGATTTGGATTACTGCACAGAAACAGATTTCTTTGCTGTCACGAATCTGGGCTGTTTTCTCTGTAGGTAACTTAGAAAATTATGCCAATTTACGTGAGTGATCCTCCGATATGTACGCAACTTTCATTCAATTTGAGCAAGTCTGGTGCCTCGATAAAATTCGTCAATACGAACTGTTCTGTTTTGACAGATTCTGCCTTTTATTTCGCATTGCCTCTTTTGCTATGTTGGATGAATTTCTTTGATCCATGAATGTCCAGTAGCTTTATGCAATGTCTAGAAGTGTTAAGAATGATTATGTCACCTCTGAACATGTTAATTTTTATTGTCCACTAACCCTCTAATGAGTTGTTCTAAGTTTGGTGTGGAGGAAGTTTTCAAAGATCAAGAGAGGAGTATGATGCAACATGATCAAGGAGAGTGAAAGCTCTAAGCTTGGGGATGCCCCGGTGGTTCACCCCTGCATATTCTAAGAAGACTCAAGCGTCTAAGCTTGGGGATGCCCAAGGCATCCCCTTCTTCATCGACAACATTATCAGGTTCCTCCCTGAAACTATATTTTTATTCCATCACATCTTATGTGCTTTTCTTGGAGCGTCGGTTTGTTTTTGTTTTTTTTGTTTTGTTTGAATAAAATGGATCCTAGCATTCACTTTATGGGAGAGAGACACGCTCCGCTGTAGCATATGGACAAGTATGTCCTTAGGCTCTACTCATAGTATTCATGGCGAAGTTTCTTCTTCGTTAAATTGTTATATGGTTGGAATTGGAAAATGATACATGTAGTAATTGCTATAAATGTCTTGGGTAATGTGATACTTGGCAATTGTTGTGCTCATGTTTAAGCTCTTGCATCATATACTTTGCACCCATTAATGAAGAAATACATAGAGCATGCTAAAATTTGGTTTGCATATTTGGTCTTTCTAAGGTCTAGATAATTTCTAGTATTGAGTTTGAACAACAAGGAAGACGGTGTAGAGTCTTATAATGTTTACAATATGTCTTTTATGTGAGTTTTGCTGCACCGGTTCATCCTTGTGTTTGTTTCAAATAGCCTTGCTAGCCTAAACCTTGTATCGAGAGGGATTACTTCTCATGCATCCAAAATCCTTGAGCCAACCACTATGCCATTTGTGTCCACCATACCTACCTACTACATGGTATTTCTCCGCCATTCCAAAGTAAATTGCTTGAGTGCTACCTTTAAAATTCCATCATTCACCTTTACAATATATAGCTCATGGGACAAATAGCTTAAAAACTATTGTGGTATTGAATATGTACTTATGCACTTTATCTCTTATTAAGTTGCTTGTTGTGCGATAACCATGTTCATGGGGACGCCATCAACTACTCTTTGTTGAATTTCATGTGAGTTGCTATGCATGTTCGTCTTGTCTGAAGTAAGAGATCTACCACCTTATGGTTAAGCATGCATATTGTTAGAGAAGAACATTGGGCCGCTAACTAAAGCCATGATCCATGGTGGAAGTTTCAGTTTTGGACAATATCCTCAATCTCATATGAGAAAATTATTAATTGTTGTTACATGCTTATGCATAAAAGAGGAGTCCATTATCTGTTGTCTATGTTGTCCCGGTATGGATGTCTAAGTTGAGAATAATCAATAGCGAGAAATCCAATGCGAGCTTTCTCCTTAGACCTTTGTACAGGCGGCATAGAGGTACCCCTTTGTGACACTTGGTTAAAACATGTGCATTGCGATGATCCGGTAGTCCAAGCTATTTAGGACAAGGTGCGGGCACTATTAGTATACTATGCATGAGGCTTGCAACTTGTAAGATATAATTTACATGATACATATGCTTTATTACTACCGTTGACAAAATTGTTTCATGTTTTCAAAATCAAAGCTCTAGCACAAATATAGCAATCGATGCTTTTCCTCTATGGAGGACCATTCTTTTACTTTCATTGTTGAGTCAGTTCACCTATTTCTCTCCACCTCAAGAAGCAAACACTTGTGTGAACTGTGCATTGATTCCTACATACTTGCATATTGCACTTATTATATTACTCTATGTTGACAATATCCATGAGATATACATGTTACAAGTTGAAAGCAACCGCTGAAACTTAATCTTCCTTTGTGTTGCTTCAATACCTTTACTTTGAATTATTGCTTTATGAGTTAACTCTTATGCAAGACTTATTGATGCTTGTCTTGAAATACTATTCATAAAAAGTCTTTGCTTTATGATTCACTTGTTTACTCATGTCATATACATTGTTTTGATCGCTGCATTCACTACATATGCTTTACAAATAGTATGATCAAGGTTATGATGGCATGTCACTCCAGAAATTATCTTTGTTATCGTTTTACCTGCTCGGGACGAGCAGAACTAAGCTTGGGGATGCTGATACGTCTCCGACGTATCGATAATTTCTTATGTTCCATGCCACATTATTGATGTTATCTACATGTTTTATGCACACTTTATGTCATATTCGTGCATTTTCTGGAACTAACCTATTAACAAGATGCCGAAGTGCCAGTTCTGTTTTCTGCTGTTTTGGTTTCAGAAATCCTAGTAACGAAATATTCTCGAATTGGACGAAATCAACGCCCGGGTCCTATTTTGCCACGAAGCTTCCGAAGACCGAAGAGGAGACGAAGTGGGGCCACGAGGCGCCCAAACCATAGGGCGGCGCGACCTGCCCCTTGGCGCGCCGACCTGTGGTGTGGGGCCCTCGTGTGGCCCCCGACCTGCCCTTCCGCCTACTTAAAGCCTCCGTCGCGAAACCCCACCGAGAGCCACGATACGGAAAACCTTCCAGAGACACCGCCGCCAATCCCATCTCGGGGATTCAGGAGATCGCCTCCGGCACCCTGCCGGAGAGGGGAATCATCTCCCGGAGGACTCTACGCCGCCATGGTCGCCTCCGGAGTGATGTGTGAGTAGTCTACCCCGGACTATGGGTCCATAGCAGTAGCTAGATGGTTGTCTTCTCCCCATTGTGCTTAATTGTCGGATCTTGTGAGCTGCCTAACATGATCAAGATCATCTGTATGTAATTCTATATGTTGCGTTTGTTGGGATCCGATGAATAGAGAATACTTGTTATGTTGATTATCAAAGTTATGTCTATGTGTTGTTTATGATCTTGCATGCTCTCCGTTACTAGTAGATGCTCTGGCCAAGTAGATGCTTGTAACTCCAAGAGGGAGTATTTATGCTCGATAGTGGGTTCATGTCTCCGTGAATCTGGGAAGTGACAGAAATCTCTAAGATTATGGATGTGCTGTTTCCACTAGGGATAAAACATTGGTGCTATGTTCAAGGATGTAGTCACTGATTACATTACGCGCAATACTTAATGCAATTGTCTATTGTTAGCAACTTAATACTAGAGGGGGTTCGGATGATAACCGAAGGTGGACTTTTTAGGCATAGATGCATGCTGGATAGCGGTCTATGTACTTTGTCGTAATGCCCAACTAAATCTCACTATACTCATCATAATATGTATGTGCATGGTCATGCCCTCTTTATTTGTCAATTGCCCAACTGTAATTTGTTCACCCAACATGCTGTTTATCTTATGGGAGAGACACCTCTAGTGAACTGTGGACCCCGGTCCAATTCTCTATGCTGAAATACAATCTACTGCAATACTTGTTCTACTGTTTTCTGCAAACAATCATCTTCCACACTATACATCTAATCCTTTGTTACAGCAAGCCGGTGAGATTGACAACCTCACTTTTCGTTGGGGCAAAGTACTTTGGTTGTGTTGTGCAGGTTCCACGTTGGCGCCGGAATCGCCGCACTACATCCCGCCGCCATCAACCTTCAACGTGCTTCTTGACTCCTACTGGTTCGATTAAACCTTGGTTTCTTACTGAGGGAAACTTGCCGTTGTGCGCATCACACCTTCCTCTTGGGGTTCCCAACGGACGTGTCAACCACACGCATCAGCCACTTCATCTTATGAGCCGATTGGTGAGTTCCACAGGCGTCTTCATGCACCTCATGTAAGAGCCGATTAGACTCAGTTGGTCCCAGGCATTTGAGTAATAATCCTTCCAACGTCCTGTAGAACATGTCGTCTCCTATAAGGACATATTTCATGGCCTTGTACCTTATCCGTTTAGGTGCCCCCGAGCCGAATCCTTCAAGTAATTGAAGATATCGGCTCTCCAGTCATCCTGTTCCAGGAACTGCACCTGAACTTCTGACCCGTCTGGTATGTCCTTGTATCCTGACGCCATATGTGCGAGATCATTGGCCTCGGTATTCTGAGATCTTGGGACCCAATTGAAGTTGATGTACCGAAATTGTGTCATCAGCTCACGACATTCCATCCAATATGGGAAGAGTGACTCACTCTCGCACTTGTATTCGTCCGTGAGCTGGGAGATCACCAACTTCGAGTCTCCAAAAAGCTCCACCGCCTCTGCCCCGGCTTCCAAAAGCAACTCCATTCCCTTGCGTACTGCCTCATACTCAGCGACATTGTTAGTACAAGGGGTAGATAGCCTGATGGAGAAGGAATATGTTGCCCCCCGAGGCGACACGAGCAAAATGCCGATGCCACAACCATCGTCACAAGCCGATCCATCGAAGAACATAGCCCATGCACGTACAAATAGTGCTGCTATATTAGTATTGATCCGTTCAGCTATGAGATCGGCCAATGCTTGTCCCTTGACTGCTTTCGCAGGCTGATACCGGAGATCGAACTCCGATAACGCAAACATCCACTTACCAAGTCGGCCTTTCAAAACAGGAGCCGACAGCATGTGCTTGACAACGTCTGACTTGCATATGACGATGATCTCTGCCGTCAACAGGATATGATGAAGCTTGGTGCAGGTGAAGAATAGGCAGAGGCATAACTTCTCGACCTCATGATACCTTGTCTCTGCATCCAACATCCTTCTGCTGAGGTAGAAAACGACCTTTTCAACACTCTCATAGAGTTGCACCACTACTGAAGCGATGGACGTGTCAGCTACTGATAAGTAGATATAGAACGGCCTGTCTTGCTGAGGTGGAACTAGCACAGGCGGCGTTGTTAGATACCGCTTAATCTCGTCAAACGCTCGCTGTTGTTCTGCCCCCAGTGAAACTCGTCATCAGATTTGATCTTCACCAACGCCATGAATGGCTCGATTCGTCCTGACAGATTAGAGATGAACCGCCGGACGAAGTTGATCTTGCCGATAAGGCGTTGGAGTTCCTTCTTCGTGGTAGGCGGCTGCATGGTACGTACTGCCTCCTGACTTTTCAGGCCGATCTCAATTCCTCGTTCATGAACCAAAAAACCTAGGAACTGACCGGCCATCACACCAAAGGCACACTTCTTTGGATTCATTCTCAGCCCGAATTTTCGAGTTCGGTCTAGGATGCGTCGCAAATCATCCAAGTGTCCTTCCATGGAGACAGACTTAACCACCACGTCGTCGATGTAAATTTCCACCAACTTGCCGATCAGATCATGAAAAATGTAATTCATGGCTCGTTGGTATGTTGCACCGGCATTCTTCAGCCCAAAAGTCATGACCACATATTCAAACAAGCCCACCAATCCTGGTACTCTGAATGCAGTCTTGTGTATATCTTCTGGAGCCATGAAGATTTGGTTGTAGCCGGCATTGCCATCCATGAAGCTTAACACCTTGTGGCCAGCAGCTGCATTGATCAATGTTTCTGCCACAGGCATTGGATATTCATCCTTTGGAGTGGCTCTGTTGAGATCTCGGAAATCTATGGCCACACGCCATCGGCCGTCCTTTTTCTCTACAGGTACGATACTGGAGATCCATTCAGCGTACCTTCATGGCCTGATGAACCCGGCGGCTAACATTTTCTCGATCTCCTTCTTGACTTCTTCGAGGATTTCGGCCTTCATCTGACGTGCTCGTTGTTGGAATGGCCGAAATCCTTTCTTGAGAGGGAGCCGATGCTCAATGATGCTCCTGTCTAACCCAGGCATCTCTGTGTAATCCCACGCAAAGCAATCAGGGTATTCTTTTAACAGAGCTATCATCTGGCTCCTGAGGTGTGGATCTAACTTTTTGCTGATGAAAGTTGGTCGTGGCTTATCCCCAGGACCAATGTCGACTTCTTCTAGCTCATCAGCCGATGTAAACCCATATCCCAGCTTTCCGTCACCTGTTAGATCGATGCTGAACACAGGCAAAACGTATGGCGAGGATAATAATATGGGCCGATTGCTGGAATCGGCCCCCATTTTGATTGCATTGCTCAATGAAGGTTTACATCTTGTTCGTGCGTCACTACGACTACGTGGCATGCTTGAGACAAGATCATCACTTTTCATTTTTTGGGGCCGATCACAAGGATCGGCCTTGCCACGTACGTCCATAGCCTTTGCTCTTGTTACACGGCCAGGCCGGTGGATAAGACCAGCCTCACCCCGTTTTTTGTCACGTCGATGCGCTCGCAGTCATCCAAAGTGATGCCGGAGAGTGGCTCTTGGCCTGCCGTCTCCCAAACGTTCATGCCAGCCGTTGAAATTTCGGCTGAGTCATCTGCGTGGACGATCTCTACTTCATCTCCATCCCACTGTATTAAGCATTGATGCATCGTGGATGGAATGCAACAGTTAGCGTGGATCCAATCTCTCCCTAGCAGGACAGCGTAGGTGCCCTTGCTATCGACAATGAAGAACGTCGTAGGGATGGTCTTCCTTCCTACGGTCAGATCCACGTTCAAAACACCTTGTGCTTCTGATGCTTGGCCGAAATCGCTCAATGTGACGTTGGTCTTGATCCGAGCTAGAGCGTCCCAAACGACGTAGCATGGAGTATGGCATGATGTTGACTGCCGCTCCGGTGTCGACCAGCATCTTGTTGACCGGCTGCCCATTGATATAACCTCGTAAGTACAGGGCCTTCAGGTGTCTGTAACTTCTTTCTCGTGGCTTCTCAAAGATAACCGGCCTTGGGCCGCAGTCAAGTTGTGCCACAGGTGCCTCCTCTGTGCCAGGAGCACAAAACTCCGCTGGAAGGATGAACACCATGTTTGTGCCAGCCGATGTCTCATCATCGGCTTTCTTCTGTTTGGGGCGCCACTCTTTCTTCTGTGGTCGACCCTCCTCGTCCAGAGTTCGCTGAATTTTCGCGGCCAGATCAGGCCGCGCTTTCCTCAACGTATGCAGGTATAACCTTTCGGCTTCCTCCAAGCCACGTAGCCGCTGAACTCTACGCTTTTGGGAATGGCTGAGTCCATCAGGGCACCACCTTGGACGGTGGTATTTATCTTCTTCTTCTTCTTCTTCTTCTTCTTCGTCTTCTAATTCCTCGAGATCTTCCACCCGAGAGGACTCAGCTTGCTTGTTCCGAGATGGGAGAGGTCCTAGACGCTTGAACACTGACACATCTCCTGTGCCCTTCTTCTTCTGTCTACACTCTGGACAGTTGCCGATTGTAGGCAATCGGCTCATCCCTGAATCCCAGCAATGCTTGAAGAAAGGACAGTCCCAGTACCTGTCCACGTCGTCTTGCTCTCTTGATTTTTCCTTGGCATGGCTCACATATATCTCCTCGTCTCGATCATGCCGACGATGTCTCCTGGCGTCCCTGCTAGCCAGACGATCTCTTTCGTCATCGTCGTTGTATCGTCGGCGTTGGTCGTACTGACTCACATATTTGTTGAGGAGATGATCAGAGAGAGGTCGCTGATATCGTACATTCTTCACTTCTCCTTCTGTGATGTAGCGCCTGCCATCGTTTCGGAGCCGATCGCGTGGAACGGCTTCCTCCTTGTCCTTGCCACGAGAGCGGGTGCCCTCGTCTCTGTCCTTACCAGGGTGGTGCACAGGCCCGACCATGTTGATGCTGAATGAGAAACCTGGCTGGCACCTCCCGGTAAGCGTACTCCACCATGTTAACGGCGGGGAAGGGGTGCGTGTCGACTTTCATGGCGTACTGGCTGAAAATTAGACGCCCTTGTTCTATCGCCATTTGGATCTGCTGATGCCACACCCTGCAGTCGTTGGTGGTATGGGTTAACATGTTGTGCCACTTGCAGTATGGCTTGCCGTTGAGCTCTTGCACCGTAGGGAATTTGTGGCCTTCGGGTAACTTTAGCTGCTTCTCCTTGAGCAAGAGGTCGAAAATTTGCTCAGCTTTGGTCACGTCGAAGTCAAACCCTCTTGGAGGACCTTGTGGCTTAACCCACTTGCAGGACACGGGCTTGCCCCCGAGTCCATTCAGCCACTGCTACCTCTTGATCCCGCAGAGCCTTCACCTTCCTCTGTCTCAACCAGGACTACCGCACGCTTGAACTTGTCCTGGTACAACTCTGGTGGCGCTGTTCATATAATGACAGTTTCTGAACCATATGCGCCAGTGAAGCGTAATCTGCTTGGGAAGCCATATCCTTAATTGGCGATGCGAGACCCACCACCGCCAGCTCGACTGCTTCTTTTTCAGTCAAACGAGCCGAATAGCATCGGTTCCTGATGGCCCTGAAGCGCTGTATGTATTCTGACACTATTTCTCCGCGCTTCTGCCGTACTTGTGCTAGATCGGCAATGCCAGCCTCGGAAGCCTCTGAGTGATACTGCATGTGAAACTGTTCTTCCATCTGCTTCCAAGTCCGGATTGAATCTGATGGCAATGAGGTGTACCACCCGAAAGCCGATCCTGTGAGGGACTGTGCGAAGAACCTCACGCGTAGTGCATCTGATGCTGAGATCGTGCCCAGCTGCGCCAAATATCGGCTCACATGCTCGATTGAACTGGAGCCATCTGACCCACTAAACTTGGAGAATTCGGGAGCCGATATTTGGGTGGTAGTGGGATCAAATCGTACTCGTTGGGGTACGGCTTGGAATAGCCGATTGCCCTCCTTTTCGGCACCATGCCGAACTGGTCTCTCAAGATCGTACTGATCTGATCTGCGGTGCTAGCTGCAGGAGTCGAGCTCTAAAGATTCGCTGGAGTGGCGTACTTGGCTAGCCACGCTTGCTTCTCAAGATCTGAGCTAGCTGCAGGAGTTGAGCTTTGGAGGTTTGTTGGAGCGGCATACTTAGCTAGCCATGTCTGCTTCTCAAGATCCGATCCAGAAGCCCCTCCTGCTGTTCCAGAAACCCCTGCTGTTGCAGACTGGTTCGTGAGTGCCCAGTTACTGCAGTCTGGCACATAAGTGCACGTGTATCCGTGCGGGATCTCCTTAGGTGCTTCATACAAGAACTGGTAATCACTAGGATCACCACCGATCTTGTAGACGATGAATGCCGGTGAACTCGGCACTTCTGGTGCTGCCAGCGCGAACGGCAGCGGTGGTCGGGTCTGGAGTGGTATCTCTCCTTGGTGAGTCCCTAGAGCAGGTCCTGACGGAGAGTACGATGTCTCATGATTTCCTGGATCACCCGAAGCGCGACACGCTCCAAAGCATTCACCAGGCTCTCAGAATGGCGGTGTAGCGAATGAGCTACCATGTGATTGACCTCCTGACGCAGAGACCTGGTGCGTTCTTCTGAAGGGGTAGACAGATCCACTCCATCGAGCGCGCCTTCAGGTGAGAACCCTTTTCACTGATGCCGTGTGAGCGGGTCCTCTGGAAAGAGCCGATGAGGTCGGCTTCGAAGATAGCTTTGACATCGTCATACTTCTTCTTGAGCTCCTCAGTCAGATCTTCGTACGTGACTGGAGGACCTTCCGCCATCTCAGATTCGGATGATGATGCCGTTGACGTTGAAGACTGTCCCACCGGGCGTGCCAGAATGTGTTGGCGTCCGAAACCCACCGGCGAGTAGCGACGGGCAACACGTAGAGCCGGGAGGCTCCCAGAACTGCGGCTGGCCCTGGTCCGAGCGACGGCCCGCAAAGCTCCGGCACGCACGTCCCGATGCTGGTGCTAGGGCGTGCCACCTGACCTATACCTGGTCAGGAAGGTGATGGATTTGCTTCGCTTAGTTTCCTGCATGGCATACACGTAAACATTAAATACGAGCCTCGATCGGCTCTCAGGTTGTCCTGTGAATTGGCTCAAGGAGCCTGATGCATGTGGTTGACACGTCCATTGGGAACCCCAAGAGGAAGGTGTGATGCGCACAGCGGCAAGTTTCCCTCAGTAAGAAACCAAGGTTTAATCGAACCAGTAGGAGTCAAGAAGCACGTTGAAGGTTGATGGCGGCGGGATGTAGTGCGGCGTAACACCAGAGATTCCGGCGCCAACGTGGAACCTGCACAACACAACCAAAGTACTTTGCCCCAACGAAACAGTGAGGTTGTCAATCTCACCGGCTTGCTGTAACAAAGGATTAGATGTATAGTGTGGATGATGATTGTTTGCAGAAAACAGTAGAACAATATTGCAGTAGATTGTATTTCAGTATAGAGAATTGGACCGGGGTCCACAGTTCACTAGAGGTGTCTCTCCCATAAGATAAACAGCATGTTGGGTGAACAAATTACAGCTTGGGCAATTGACAAATAGAGAGGGCATGACCATGCACATACATATTATGATGAGTACTGTGAGATTTAATTGGGCATTACGACAAAGTACATAGACCGCTATCCAGCATGCATCTATGCCTAAAAAGTCCACCTTCAGGTTATCATCCGAATCCCCTCCAGTATTAAGTTGCTAACAACAGACAATTGCATTAAGTATTGCGCGTAATGTAATCAGTGACTACATCCTTGAACATAGCACCAATGTTTTATCCCTAGTGGCAACAGCACATCCATAACCTTAGAGGTTCTTGTCACCCCTCCAGATTCACGGAGACATGAACCCACTATCGAGCATAAATACTCCCTCTTGGAGTTACTAGCATCAACTTGGCCCGAGCATCTACTAATAACGGAGAGCATGCAAGATCATAAACAACACATAGACATAACTTTGATAATCAACATAACAAGTATTCTCTATTCATCGGATCCCAACAAACGCAACATATAGAATTACAGATAGATGATCTTGATCATGTTAGGCAGCTCACAAGACCCGACAATTAAGTACAATGGGGAGAAGACAACCATCTAGCTACTGCTATGGACCCATAGTCTAGGGGTAGACTACTCACTCATCACTCCGGAGGCGACCATGGCGGCGTAGAGTCCTCCGGGAGATGAATCCCCTCTCCGGCAGGGTGCCGGAGGCGATCTCCTGAATCCCCGAGATGGGATTGGCGGCGTCTGGAAGGTTTTCCGTATCGTGGCTCTCGTACTGGGGGTTTCGCGACGGAGGCTTTAAGTAGGCGAAAGGGCAGGTCAGAGGTGGCACGAGGGCCCACACCATAGGGCCGCGCGGGGCAGGGGCCGCGCCGCCCTAGGGTTTGGCCACCTCGTGGCCCACTTCTCCTCTTCGGTCTTCTGGAAGCTTCGTGGCAAAATAGGACCCCGGGCGTTGATTTCGTCCAATTCCGAGAATATTTCGTTACTAGGATTTCTGAAACCAAAAACAGCAAAAACAGAACTGGCACTTCGGCATCTTGTTAATAGGTTAGTTCCAAAATGCACGAATATGACATAAAGTGTGCATAAAACGTGTAGATAACATCAATAATGTGGCATGGAGCATAAGAAATTATCGATACGTTGGAGACGTATCAGCATCCCCAAGCTTAGTTCTGCTCGAGCAGGTAAAACGATAACAAAGATAATTTCTGGAGTGACATGCCATCATAACCTTGATCATACTATTTGTAAAGCATATGTAGCGAATGCAGTGATCAAAACAATGTATATGACATGAGTAAACAAGTGAATCATAAAGCAAAGACTTTTCATGAATAGTACTTCAAGACAAGCATCAATAAGTCTTGCATAAGAGTTAACTCATAAAGCAATAATTCAAAGTAAAGGCATTGAAGCAACACAAAGGAAGATTAAGTTTCAGCGGTTGCTTTCAACTTATAACATGTATATCTCATGGATAATTGTCAACATAGAGTAATATAATAAGTGCAATATGCAAGTATGTAGGAATCAATGCAGTTCACACAAGTGTTTGCTTCTTGAGGTGGAGAGAAATAGGTGAACTGACTCAACATAAAAGTAAAAGAATGGTCCTCCATAGAGGAAAAGCATCGATTGCTATATTTGTGCTAGAGCTTTGATTTTGAAAACAAGAAACAATTTTGTCAACGGTAGTAATAAAGCATATGTATCATGTAAATTATATCTTACAAGTTGCAAGCCTCATGCATAGTATACTAATAGTGCCCGCACCTTGTCCTAATTAGCTTGGACTACCGGATCATCGCAATGCACATGTTTTAACCAAGTGTCACAAAGGGGTACCTCTATGCCGCCTGTACAAAGGTCTAAGGAGAAAGCTCGCATTGGATTTCTCGCTATTGATTATTCTCAACTTAGACATCCATACCGGGACAACATAGACAACATATAATGGACTCCTCTTTTATGCATAAGCATGTAACAACAATTAATAATTTTCTCTAACAATATTGTCCAAAACTGAAACTTCCACCATGGATCATGGCTTTAGTTAGCGGCCCAATGTTCTTCTCTAACAATATGCATGCTTAACCATAAGGTGGTAGATCTCTCTTACTTCAGACAAGACGAACATGCATAGCAACTCACATGAAATTCAACAAAGAGTAGTTGATGGCGTCCCCAGAAACATGGTTATCGCACAACAAGCAACTTAATAAGAGATAAAGTGCATAAGTACATATTCAATACCACAATAGTTTTTAAGCTATTTGTCCCATGAGCTATATATTGCAAAGGTGAATGATGGAATTTTAAAGGTAGCACTCAAGCAATTTACTTTGGAATGGCGGAGAAATACCATGTAGTAGGTAGGTATGGTGGACACAAATGGCATAGTGGTTGGCTCAAGGATTTTGGATGCATGAGAAGTAATCCCTCTCGATACAAGGTTTAGGCTAGCAAGGTTATTTGAAACAAACACAAGGATGAACGGCGCAGCAAAACTCACATAAAAGACATATTGTAAACATTATAAGACTCTACACCGTCTTCCTTGTTGTTCAAACTCAATACTAGAAATTATCTAGACCTTAGAGAGACCAAATATGCAAACCAAATTTTAGCATGCTCTATGTATTTCTTCATTAATGGGTGCAAAGTATATGATGCAAGAGCTTAACACATGAGCACAACAATTGCCAAGTATCACATTACCCAAGACATTTATAGCAATTACTACATGTATCATTTTCTAATTCCAACCATATAACAATTTAACGAAGAAGAAACTTCGCCATGAATATTATGAGTAAAGCCTAAGGACATACTTGTCCATATGCTACAGCGGAGCGTGTCTCTCTCCCATAAAGTGAATGCTAGGATCCATTTTATTC
This sequence comes from Lolium multiflorum, assembly GCA_030979885.1. Taxonomy (NCBI): domain Eukaryota; kingdom Viridiplantae; phylum Streptophyta; class Magnoliopsida; order Poales; family Poaceae; genus Lolium; species Lolium multiflorum. The sequence goes on along the minus strand of CM061752.1, from coordinate 249,293,320 downwards.
AAACAAAACAAAAACAAAAACAAACCGACGCTCCAAGAAAAGCACATAAGATGTGATGGAATAAAAATATAGTTTCAGGAGGAACCTGATAATGTTGTCGATGAAGAAGGGGATGCCTTGGGCATCCCCAAGCTTAGACGCTTGAGTCTTCTTAGAATATGCAGGGGTGAACCACCGGGCATCCCCAAGCTTAGAGCTTTCACTCTCCTTGATCATGTTGCATCATACTCCTCTCTTGATCCTTGAAAACTTCCTCCACACCAAACTTAGAACAACTCATTAGAGGGTTAGTGGACAATAAAAATTAACATGTTCAGAGGTGACATAATCATTCTTAACACTTCTGTACATTGCATAAAGCTACTGGACATTAATGGATCAAAGAAATTTATCCAACATAGCAAAAGAGGCAATGCGAAATAAAAGGCAGAATCTGTCAAAACAGAACAGTTCGTATTGATGAATTTTATCGAGGCACCAGACTTGCTCAAATGAAAATGCTCAAATTTAATGAAAGTTGCGTACATATCTGAGGATCACTCACGTAAATTGGCATAATTTTCTGAGTTACCTACAGAGAAAACAGCCCAGATTCGTGACAGCAAAGAAATCTGAAACTGCGCAGTAATCCAAATCTAGTATGAACTTTTCTATCAACGACTTTACTTGGCACAACAAAACACTAAACTAAGATAAGGAGAGGTTGCTACAGTAGTAAACAACTTCCAAGACACAAAATAAAAAAAAATTACTGTAGGTAAAAACCATGGGTTGTCTCCCATAAGCGCTTTTCTTTAACGCCTTTCAGCTAGGCGCAGAAAGTGTGTATCAAGTATTATCGAGAGACGAAGTGTCAACATCATAATTTGTTCTAATAATAGAATCAAAAGGTAACTTCATTCTCTTTCTAGGGAAGTGTTCCATACCTTTCTTGAGAGGAAATTGATATTTTATATTACCTTCCTTCATATCAATAGTAGCACCAACAGTTCGAAGAAAAGGTCTTCCCAATATAATGGGACAAGATGCATTGCATTCAATATCCAAGACAACAAAATCAACGGGGACAAGGTTATTGTTAACGGTAATGCGAACATTATCAACTTTCCCCAAAGGTTTCTTTGTAGAATGATCAGCAAGATTAACATCCAAATAACAATTTTTCATGTCAAGCATATTATAAATTTTCTTAGGCATAACGGAAATACTTGCACCAAGATCACATAAGGCATTACAATCAAAATCATTAACCTTCATCTTAATGACGGGCTCCCAACCATCCTCTAGCTTTCTAGGAATAGAGGCTTCGCGCTCTAGTTTCTCTTCTCTAGCTTTTATGAGAGCATTTGTAATATGTTGCGTTAAAGCCAAATTTATAGCACTAGCATTAGGACTTTTAGCAAGTTTTTGCAAGAACTTTATAACTTCAGAGATGTGGCAATCATCAAAATTCAAACCATTATAATCTAAAGCAATGGGATCATCATCCCCAATATTGGAAAAAATTTCAGCAGTTTTATCACAGGCAGTTTTAGCAATTTCAGGCAGTTTTGTACGCTTTGCACTAGGAGTAGAAACATTGCCAACACCAATTATTTTACCATTAATAGTAGGAGGTGCAGCAACATGTGAAGAATCAACATTGCTTGTGGTGGTAATAGTCCAAACTTTAGCTACATTTTTCTCTTTAGCTAGTTTTTCATTTTCTTCTCTATCCTACCTAGCACGCAGTTCATCCATTAATTATATTCTCATTAATTCTAACTTGGACGGAATTTGCTGTAGTAACAATTTTATTTTCAATATCCCTATTAGGCATAACTTTCGATTTCAAAAGATCAACATCAGCAGCAAGACTATCGACTTTAGAAGCAAGTATATCAATTTTCCCAAGCTTTTCTTCAACAGATTTGTTAAAAGCAGTTTGTGTACTAATAAATTCTTTAAGCATGGCTTCAAGTCCAGGGGTGAATTCCTATTATTGTTGTAAGAATTCCCATAAGAATTAGCATAACCGTTACCATTATTATAAGGATATGGCCTATAGTTATTACTAGAATTGTTCCGGTAAGCATTGTTGTTGAAATTATTATTTTGAATGAAGTTCACATCAACATGTTCTTCTTGTGCAACCAATGAAGCTAACGGAACATTATTAGGATCAACATTTGTCCTATCATTCACAAGCATAGACATAATAGCATCAATCTTATCACTCAAGGAAGAGGTTTCTTCGACAGAATTTACCTTCTTACCTTGTGGAGCTCTTTCCGTGTGCCATTCAGAGTAGTTGATCATCATATTATCAAGAAGCTTTGTTGCTTCACCAAGAGTGATGGACATAAAGGTACCTCCAGCAGCTGAATCCAATAAATTCCGCGAAGAAAAATTTAGTCCTGCATAGAAGGTTTGGATGATCATCCAAGTAGTCAGTCCATGGGTTGGGCAATTTTTAACCAGAGATTTCATTCTTTCCCATGCTTGTGCAACATGCTCAGTATCTAATTGTTTAAAATTCATTATGCTACTCCTCAAAGATATAATTTTAGCAGGGGGATAATATCTACCAATAAAAGCATCCTTGCATTTAGTCCATGAATCAATACTATTCTTAGGCAGAGATAGCAACCAATCTTTAGCTCTTCCTCTTAATGAGAAAGGGAACAATTTTAATTTTATAATGTCACCATCTACATCTTTATACTTTTGCATTTCACATAGTTCAACAAAATTATTAAGATGGGCAGCAGCATCATCAGAACTAACACCAGAAAATTGCTCTCGCATAACAAGATTCAGTAAAGCAGGTTTAATTTCAAAGAATTCTGCTGTAGTAGCAGGTGGAGCAATAGGTGTGCATAAGAAATCATTATTATTTGTGGTTGTGAAGTCACACAACTTAGTATTTTCAGGAGTGGCCATTTTAGCAGTAGTAAATAAAGCAAACTAGATAAAGTAAATGCGAGTAACTAATTTTTTTGTGTTTTTGATATAGCAAACAAGATAGCAAATAAAGTAAAACTAGCAACTATTTTTTTTGTATTTTGATTTAGTGCAGCAAACAAAGTAGTAAATAAAACTAAGCAAGACAAAAACAAAGTAAAGAGATTGGGAAGTGGAGACTCCCCTTGCAGCGTGTCTTGATCTCCCCGGCAACGGCGCCAGAAAAAGAGCTTGATGCGTGTGGTTGACACGTCCGTTGGGAACCCCAAGAGGAAGGTGTGATGCGCACAGCGGCAAGTTTCCCTCAGTAAGAAACCAAGGTTTAATCGAACCAGTAGGAGTCAAGAAGCACGTTGAAGGTTGATGGCGGCGGGATGTAGTGCGGCGCAACACCAGAGATTCCGGCGCCAACGTGGAACCTGCACAACACAACCAAAGTACTTTGCCCCAACAAAACAGTGAGGTTGTCAATCTCACCGGCTTGCTGTAACAAAGGATTAGATGTATAGTGTGGATGATGATTGTTTGCAGAAAAACAGTAGAACAATTGCAGTAGATTGTATTTCAGATAGAGAATTGGACCGGGGTCCACAGTTCACTAGAGGTGTCTCTCCCATAAGATAAACAGCATGTTGGGTGAACAAATTACAGTTGGGCAATTGACAAATAGAGAGGGCATGACCATGCACATACATATTATGATGAGTACTGTGAGATTTAATTGGGCATTACGACAATGTACATAGACCGCTATCCAGCATGCATCTATGCCTAAAAAGTCCACCTTCAGGTTATCATCCGAACCCCTCCAGTATTAAGTTGCTAACAACAGACAATTGCATTAAGTATTGCGCGTAATGTAATCAGTGACTACATCCTTGAACATAGCACCAATGTTTTATCCCTAGTGGCAACAGCACATCCATAACCTTAGAGGTTCTTGTCACCCCTCCAGATTCACGGAGACATGAACCCACTATCGAGCATAAATACTCCCTCTTGGAGTTACTAGCATCAACTTGGCCAAAGCATCTACTAATAACGGAGAGCATGCAAGATCATAAACAACACATAGACATAACTTTGATAATCAACATAACAAGTATTCTCTATTCATCGGATCCCAACAAACGCAACATATAGAATTAGATAGATGATCTTGATCATGTTAGGCAGCTCACAAGACCCGACAATTAAGCACAATGGGAGAAGACAACCATCTAGCTGCTATGGACCCATAGTCCAGGGGGTAGACTACTCACTCATCACTCCGGAGGCGACCATGGCGGCGTAGAGTCCTCCGGGAGATGAATCCCCTCTCCGGCAGGTGCCGGAGGCGATCTCTGAATCCCCGAGATGGGATTGGCGGCGGCGCGTCTGGAAGGTTTTCCGTATCGTGGCTCTCGGTGGGGTTTTGCGACGGAGGCTTTAAGTAGGCGAAGGGCAGGTCAGGCGGCACGAGGCCCACACCATAGGGCCACGCGGCCGGGGGGCGCGCCGCCTAGGGTTTGGCCACCTCGTGGCCCCACTTCGTCTCCTCTTCGGTCTTCGGCTTCGTGGCAAAATAGGACCCGGGCGTTGATTTCGTCCAATTCCGAGAATATTTCGTTACTAGGATTTCTGAAACCAAAAATAGCAGAAAACAGCAACACTTCGGCATCTTGTTAATAGGTTAGTTCCAGAAAATGCACGAATATGACATAAAGTGTGCATAAAACATGTAGATAACATCAATAATGTGGCATGGAGCATAAGAAATTATCGATACGTTGGAGACGTATCAGAGCCGATCCACCCATGATTCGTATGAGGTCTACGATCACATGGTGGTCCTGCTTGATCAATATAAAGCTAAAACGACCTACGACGATTTAGGGTTTTCACCGCATAATCGGAACATCCTACACGTGATTGAGCCTGGCAGCCACGCAAGATGATAATAAACCAACCCTAGATAAGGCCTAAAAACCAACATGGAGTTGATTCCCGGAACATCTTATCTAGGGCTAGCAAATTACACCCTACGTGCTACTGGATCCTTCAACCCGTTTGCAAGGCCTAACTATACAGATATTAAACTAATCTTTGAAGAACAAGGAGCAATCATAACGGATCGGATCTACTAAACACAGATCAAGCAAGGTGCCGCCCTTACACCTAAGATAGGTGTAAAGGCGGCTAGATGTCTAGGGATAGCATGGAGCAAAGCATATATCGTGGTAAAGCAATGCTAACCCTAACACATCTATGATAACTACTTTGCTCGCCATCAACAAGGCTTCAACACGAGCAACGCATGAACAACGAATAAACGTATACTGCCTAGATCGCAAGATGCGATCTAGGCAGCATGATGCTTACCCGGAAGAAACCCTCGAAACAAGGGGTTGGCGATGCGCCTAGATTGGTTTGTCGTGAACGTGATTGTTGTTTTTCTCAATAACCCTAGATACATATTTATAGTCCGTAGACTTTCTAACGTGGGAATAATCCCAACCGTGTACGAGCCAAATTCTACCTAACCGACATGTATCCTACTATATTTACAGAACGGGCAAACTAGCCCAAACTTCGTTACGTGTGATTCATTTATATCTTCATTTTATGTTATTCATTCTTTAAGCCCCACCTCTGATCTGGTCAAATTCTGGTGATAACAGCATCGAATTTTCTCTTTTTTCATTGGTCACACTCACATGACAATGTAGCATCTGAAGATGTAAGCGCGACTTTTTAATTTAATATTTTAATATTTTAAATTGTTTCTAAGATATATTCTAAATAAAGGAATGCTTTCTTTATGTGTTGGCAAGGTCATGAGGTGGCTACATCTTTGTGCAACTCTAGATCTTTGTGTTGGCAAGGTTGTGAGGTGGCTAAATTAACTAGGCAAAGAAAATATGAAAGGTAGTCTTTGGCCGTGGACTGCAACCTCATGACTTGATCAGTGAGGGTCCACTCTCCGCGTGGTCCACAAGGCCTGCCTCTCTAGCTCATGGGTAGTAGCTCACATACTCCTCAAAGCAAATGGGATCTCACACATGTGCAAAAAACCACGCGAAGATTACGAGTTCACACTCCTCGTGTTTCCACTATATGATCTCAATTTTCCCTCAAGAAACGTAACCATTGACCCACCTCCCCTCTTTTTCCATTTTGGGAAAGTTTCGAGCTGTTACGTCCAAGATTCGATCTTCTCGAGGTTCGTCGGTGGTGGCGCGGCGAGGTCAGGAGGTAGCATCCATCAGTGGATGCAATGTGGCGATCCACGCGCACGAAGGAAGATGAAAGGTGCGAGGAAGGTTGCCTAGTGCATTACCCTGTTTTTTTCTTGAGCATTGCAGCGTTGTTGCAGAGGATGGCGGCCTCATTGTCTCCTGCGCATCGGCGGCTGCGTGGAGAGCCTGATGGTTCCAAGGATGCGCGGAGGAGGGTGGAAGGAGCACGAGCAGGGGAGCAACAAAGGAGGAGTCAACGTCGGTGGGTCTAGTAGGTGGCACAATCCTACTGAACTTGTAGTCCCGCATCGTTACTTTGAAACGATTTCCACCAGCATATAGATGCAAGATTCGATGCAAGATTCAGAGCCGCTATCAGCAAGTAGCATTAGATAGAAGGGTTAGTTTAGGAGCATATTAGGGTATAGCTAGGGTTAGGGTCAGAAGAGGGTTAGAGGGGCGCAGGTAGAGGGGGACGGTATGCTCGGGGGTGTAGGTGATGAGGGAAGCTATGCGCCGCGGGGCATAGGGGTAGTAGTAGGGGATGGACGTATGCCTGAGGCAACAACCGGTGAGGGGGTACATAGAAGGTGGGGTATGTGATGGCGGGTGTAGGAGGGAGGTATAGGGGGGACCTATACCTCCCAGATTGCCTGGGGTCCTAAAATGGGGCTGCTTGCGTAGCCTAACAAGTACTTGGTACTTAAATAATCTTGCTGTTCTAAATTTGATTGAATGAAGCATTGAAATTATGGTTTGTCGGTTGAAGGAATTACAACATCATCAATTGTAAAGTTTCGGCTAAGCGCTTAGGCCAAACCACAATTACCAAGTTAGGATTGTATTTGGAAAGCTGAATTCCCTTGATCTCTGAAGTAGATATTTAAATAAGTAAATAAATAAATTAGATTTGACATAATAATAATCAATGGTACCTTAGTCTTATTGCTTTTTGCATGGAGCTCGCAACAGCGCCTCAGTTTAGGTCGCAACGACAGAAATAGTACATGTGTATGATATTCCTCTTAGTTGAAAGCATGCTTTTGTCATATTTAGGAGAAGTGATATATTTTCTTGTTCTATCGGCAGCATGTTACATTGGAGGCAGAAATTGTGGTCAAAGCCAAACCAAGTGCATCATCTAGAAATTGTGGTATTCCGTTTATATGTTTGACATACTCCCTCCAATCCACGACAGGGATTTATGAAATTTGAATGTATCTAGACACTATCTAGTATGTAGATATATTTAAATTTTATCAAATCACAGAGAAGTTTCATGAGATGGAGAGAGTAGAACTTTACCTTTCTCCTCTTTCGTTATATTTTCTTATGAGTTAGTGAGGTTTAGCTATTTGATTGATTGTACTGTGTCTATTTACTTCATAGTGGGCGCAGTAAATTAAACTTGTTGTACTACTCCGCTAGAAACATAACTAGTTTTCATTTTATCTGGTGAATGCCCTGTATCTTGCGCTCTTTATAGACACTAGTGTACATAGAACATTTTAGCTGCAAGTAAACAATGAAAGAAATTGCCATGGCGAGCCAGTGCAACAGACCGGCGAGATGAATACTAAAGAGACAAAATATATTGTATCCATTATCTGAGTTTGTTCTGCTCTGCTTTGCACTTATATGCATAGGGTGACAAAACTTCAAACCATTATTTTCACAAGTTATCTCCCGTTTAGTCACATAGAGGAAAGAGCTAAAAGTACCAGTACTAAACTACTCCAGAGAAGTGGCACCGTTCAATGTGGATGCTCGAGCAACTCCATGGCTCACGATTCTGGGCCTGTAGTACCATGTAGTACTGGTTGCAGGTTGCAGAACCTGGTTGCAGAATCTATGTGTTAACATTGCAGATTGCAATATTTTAGTTGATTCTTGTGTCCTATTGTGCGTTGACTTATTAGGAAAAAAATAGATGATCTTCAGTTTGATGCTTTGTACATGTATTTTTAAATCAGACCATGATCATTACAACTTTGTGTTGCATCCCCATTTTCACAATCCTGGAGTATTCTCTCCTTTTTTTATTAGCAGTTTTAAAATAAAGCACATGTTCACGTCATGCAATGCTCTGGTTGCTATTGGCTTGTTGGTTTTTGGTTGTTCTGGCCTAGCGTTTTCTTTAATTTGTTTAAGTGAACTTTGTTTTACTCATCATTCTAGCACTGGTCAGAAACTTTGGCAGAAGTGTTGTGCATTTAACTTTCTAATTGTGTAATGTTTAATCATTTTTCCTAGAAAACCAAATAATAGACTAATGACTGATGATGATCGGCTAGATACACCCATATCTAGGAAACTTATGCGTATCTAGATAAAATTGATCAAGTTAGACATAGCTGTATCTAGAAATAATTGAGCAACTTATTTTAGGCAAAATGAGTGTTAACATATACCAAGGTCCTTTTGGAGGGGCTGAGCGTACTTTCTGCCCACATATAGATAGGTAAAAATTGTATTTTTCTACCATGGATAATCTTCATGTGCAATACAATGCAAATCATCATCAACCCCGTCTACATAAGATGTTGCGATGTCCAGGCATCAACCCTGCCTACGGCTGTCTGAAGGGGTCACTCACTGACAAATCATGGATGTGTTCTTTGAGAAGGTAATCAGGCCAAAAATTATAATGCCTGAATTCAAATTGGATATCTCGAGAAGCTTTGTTTTCCACCTGTAGCATATCTATGAAGGATTCACGGTTGCAGCTGCCATTTGCTTGAACTTCAATTCTGCTAAGCACTTGTGCATTTAAAATGAAGAACCTGGCAAAGTCAACCTCTTCCTTAAGGCACAAATAACCTTGCAGCACCAATTCTTTGAGGTGGGACCGAAGGCATTCAATTGGATGTAGTGGGTCATACCGAGGCTCAATGTTCTTACCCTTCTCGTGTGTGAAGTAGAACTACAAAAGAGGAAATAAGATGCATATCGTCAAATGTGCTACTAACTAGACGAGATAATATACCAATGAAATCAGACATTTAAGTAAGCAAAGGTGAATACTCACAATGACATAGAGCTTTTCCAAACAGGGGAACCACCTGAGGACAGTAAGAACTGCATTCAGTTGAGAAATACAGGAACCGACGGACAAAATCTTTATGGTGCGCATCGGGTTTTCCAAGCTGACTGGGCTCAATCCCTGAAGAAGAAGAAGAAGAAAACAATGAACATGAAAACATGATGATCTGGATTCCTCGAAATAAAAATGACGATCTTTATGTACGAATGCTGCATGCATGTTGGCTGCTGCTACCTGAAAGACATGAAGTTTGGAGAAGTCCGGTACGAAAGGGCCTAGTATCTCCAGTTTAGGTGCCCTCATTATCCTGATATACGGCTGACAACAAGATGGTCTGTGAGTACCAAGTGATAATATCCTTTCAAGGTGAGGAGCGTCCTCGACGACCAGTTTTGCGCTGATCTCACGAGGGTTGCCCCGTAAGACGATGCTCCGAATCGTCGATGAGCGAACACGGAGGCAGCCGATGACGCGAACTTCAGACACGAATAAGCTCTCCAAGGCATGGCAGCCAGAGAGCAAGCCATGGAAGACGCTCTCGGAGATGGAAAGGTCGAGCAGGGAGAGCTGCTTGAGGAGAGGGAAACTCATGGACGGCGCGATCTGGTCGGGGAAATCGATATAGCTGATACTGACAACGCAAAGGGTTGATGCGGAGCGGAGCACGGATGACAGCAGCCGGTAGCTGGACGAAGACAGCGAGGATTCGTGCGCGTATCGGATATCGAGCTCCCGGAGGTTGGACAGGGCTCGGGAGTGGAACCAGCTCTCCAACTCAGAGCTGAGGTCGCCGCCGCCGGTTCTGAGGCCGGGGAAATAGAATCTGCGGGCGGGGCCGGGATGCTCGGAGACTATCTTGGAGACGGCAGAGGGAGGGACGGCGCTGGGGAAGAAGGCTGGGTGCAAGGTGCGGACCTCGAGGTTGAGAGGCGCCGTGCGCCAGAGGTGGCGCCACCGGCGGGAGAGCCCCTGCGTGCGGCCGCCGTCCTTGGTTGGGAGGAGCGTGATGATGGCGCCGAGGATGTCGTCTGGAAGGCGGCTGATCAGATCGCCGGTTCCATGGGATTCTTGCTCCTTGGGAGCCGCCGCCGTGCCGACCTCCTTGTTCTCCATTGCCGACGGCTGGCGCGCGAGGCGGAGGGTTTTGGGGGAGTCGATCGCAGGCGCTCGGTCGGTGGTGGTTTTGGGCTTCTGGGCTTTGCATTTTAAATTTCCTCGACTAATAAAGGAAAAAAAAATATGTAGAACAAAACGTCCAGCGAAATATGTAGGTACAACTATTCTTCAGATCAAGTGGCCACACGTACGAACAATCTAGAACGAATGTTTGTAAGACCTAGCCGCCGCCTGGCGATCTAGGGTTTTTCGACCCCGCTGCCGGACTTCGATCTGCTCGGGGGTTCTTCTGCTTCTATCCGTCTAGGGCGGGTGCTCAGGCTTCCTGCCCTCTTTCAGCTCTTCGGTTTCTCTCTCGCTCAGAAGCTCTTCTCTCTGCTGGGGCGCGCCTAGGGTTTTGGAAGCGGTTCTGTTTTCTCGCCATGGCGAGTCCTGCAGGCTCGTCGAACCAGACCAGTGGATCGGGAAGTAAGAAAACTGAGGCCATCGGAGACCTTCTTCAACGTCTGGGGATCGAGGACGACGAGCTGGACGATCTCGTTTTCGAGGAGGAGGAATCGGCACCTAAGCAGGGTCTTAAGTGGATGGCTCTCGCCAAAGTTCATACATCTACAGGTTTTAGTCCTTTGGCTTTTGAACAGAATATGAGAAACGCCTGGTCTCCTGCTCAGCGCATTGAGTTTAATCATGTCGAAGGTAATTTATTTACTATACAATGTTCATGTCTTGGAGATTGGTTGAAGGTGAAGGATGGTGGCCCTTGGTTATTTAGACAGAACATTGTCTGTATAGAGGAGTATGATGGATTGGTAGATCCCGAATCAATTGATCTGAATTATTTTGATACATGGATCCAGATTCATAAACTTCCAATAGGATATCGCAATGTTCCGCTGATCAAGAATCTAACAGAGAAGAAAGTAGGCAAGGTCATTAAGGTGGAGACTAATGTCCAAGGTTTGGGGAATTTTGTCCGTGTTAGGGTGAGACTTGATGTGAGGAAAAATATTGCTAGGGTGGTTACAATCTCGAGAAATCGCGAACGAGAATACTACCAAGTGCAGTATGAGAAGATCCCTCGATTCTGTGGTGCATGTGGCTTCTTCGGTCACAGTCATCTCGAGTGTGGTACAGGAGAACACGATGAGGACAAATTGAGATGGGGAGATTTCTTAAAAGCAGACAGAGATACTTGGGCGGGACGAAGTCTCGGTTTTGGACGTGGAAGTGGCCGTGGGTCTGGTCGCTCTGACTGGGAAGGAGGCCGCAACCCTGGTCGTGGACGGGGCATGGATCCTCCAATTTCTGGGGCAAACAGAACCCCTCTGGGAAGGGGTGTAGGTGATATTCAGAACTGGCGAGATAAGGCCTTGGTTGCCTTAGAAGGTGTTGCAGCCGAAGGAGAATTAGATGACACGGCGGCAAGCCCCTCTAAGGATATGGTCTTGGATAAAGTACCTCCGAACGAATCTGCGGCAAAAAGAAGGCTGGTTTTGGATGGCAAGCAAGATATGGAAACGGATGACACGGAGCATGCAGGGAATGAATTACCTGTGGAAATGGATACACCTGAGCATTCCAATCTTGGACATACTGAACTAGCTGATGGAAAGGATCGTAAAAAGAGAACAAAGAAAGACGGAGCAAACTCCTCTTCACTAGGATCGGCGGCCTCCCTCGAGGAGACCGTCCGGTCGCAATGAAAATATTCGCTGCGAACTATCAGGGTGCGATCAATCGCCCGACAGTTCGTTCTCTTCTGGCTGCCCAGAAGCGTATTGATCCTGATGTGATGTTCTTGTCTGAGACTCATCTTGACTCTTATCCTGCTGACTGTTTACGAAGGAACTTGAAAATGAATTCTATGATTGTGAATCCAACAACTACTCGCAGTGGTGGTGTTCTTTTATTATGGAAGCAAGGCATCAATATTCAACAATTGTTCTCGGCTCCCAACTACATTGATGTTTCTGTTCATGAGAGTAATGGAAAAGTTTGGAGGCTTACTGGTATTTATGGGGAACCGAAGTGGGAGGATAAGTATAAAACTTGGGACAAGCTTCGAGAATTGAAGAGCAACAGTAATCTGCCGTGGGTTGTTATTGGGGATTTTAATGAAATTTTATTCTCACATGAAAAGGAGGGAGGCAATCCTCGGCCTCAGAACTTTATGCAAGCGTTTAGGGACTCTTTGATTGCATGTGATCTACACGATGTAGGATACAGTGGGGATCCCTTTACTTGGCGTCGTGGAGGTGTTAGGGAGCGTCTGGACAGAGCCACGGCAAGCTCGGATTGGCTGACAATGCACCCAGAAGCTTCTCTCGCACACCTGGAGAGTATCAAATCTGATCATCGGCCTATTCTCCTTGATACTGAGCCTCAATCTGCTGTGCCTAACAATGGTTCATCTTTGAAATTTGAGGCCAAGTGGTTTAAGGAAGACTCCTTCCGCGAGATTGTGGAATCTGCATGGGTTTCTGCTGGTGAGGCTGTTGGGGAGGCCGACGTGCTGGCTAAACTGGCCCATATGCACGCCTCGTTGCATGCATTGGATAAGGACATTCTCCAGAAGCCGAAACGTCGTCTCAGGTCTGCCCAGCGCAAGTTAGATCGTGCACTTGCAGGGCCAATGTCTGAAGAAAACGAGATTATAGCCAAAGAACAAGCAGCGCTAATTGAGCTCCTCCTTGAACAAGATGAGGTTCATTGGATGCAACGTTCAAGGGCAAATTGGCTCAAAAATGGCGATCGTAATACAAGCTTCTTCCACCAATTTGCGACGGCTCGGCGGAAGAAAAAGAATATGATCAAGAAACTGAAACACGATAATAATTGGGTAGAGGGTAATGCTATGAAACCCATTATTCAAGATTACTTTTTTAACCTCTTTACTTCTGAAGTGCAGGAAGTGGATCCCGAGCTCCTAGAGAAGATTCAACCCAAGGTTTCTGATAATATGAATGAATCTCTTGTTGCACCTTTTACTGCGGAGGATGTCAAAAAGGCAGCTTTTAGCATAGGTGATCTCAAAGCACCGGGGCCCGATGGTCTCCATGCCATATTCTATAAAAGGTTCTGGAATATTTGTGGCCCTGAGATTACTTCTGAAGTCTTGCAAGCTCTGAACACAGGGATAATTCCTAATGGCTGGAATGATACTAATGTGGTGCTTATCCCCAAAGTTGACAACCCGCAGTCTATAACTCAATTCCGACCAATTAGCCTGTGTAATGTAATCTATAAGATCATCTCCAAAATGCTCTCCTTTAGACTGAAGAGAATCTTACCTGAGATTATCTCCCCTATGCAGAGTGCCTTTGTCCCTGGGCGTCTTATAACTGATAATGTGTTGTTGGCATATGAGAGTATCCACTCTATAAAGAATAGGAGAAATGACACTAATGGGGCCTGTGCAGTAAAACTGGATATGCATAAGGCTTATGACAGAGTTGAATGGATTTTCCTTGAAAATATGATGAGAAGATTGGGATTTGCGGAAAGGTGGATCTCACTGATGATGGCATGTGTTAGCTCAGTTCGATATAAAGTTAGATTCAATTCTGATGAAACAAATATGTTCTCTCCGACTAGAGGTCTTCGCCAGGGGGATCCCCTCTCCCCTTATTTGTTCCTCATCTGCGCGGAAGGTTTATCCAGTCTATTGTTGTATGAAGAAGAAGTTGGTGGCATTGCTGGGGTAAGGGTGTGCAGAAATGCACCATCAGTCTCACATTTACTATTTGCTGATGATTCCCTGATCCTCATGAAAGCGGATACGAATAATGCAACTTCCCTACAACATGTTCTGGATACTTACTGTGCTAATTCAGGGCAATTGGTGAGTCTAGCAAAGTCAAGTATCTTCTTCTCTCCAAATACGAATGTCCTGGTTAAAGCTGAGATATGTGCGGCCTTACACATTGATACAGAAGCTATCTCTGACAAATATCTGGGCCTGCCTGCTTTGGTGGGGGCTGACAGAAGTGACTGTTTTGAGCATTTTGTTGAGAGAATCATCCAGAGGATTAATGGGTGGAAGGAGAAACATCTGTCCATTGGGGGCAAGGAGATTTTGCTGAAAGCGGTGGCCCAGGCCATTCCAGTTTATGCAATGTCAGTGTTTCTTATTCCTGTGGGAATTTGCAAAAAAATGATGGATGCTATTTCTAGCTTTTCGTGGGGCGATGATGACAATAGTAACAAGATGCACTGGTTGGCATGGTGGAAACTATGCTATCCTAAGAGAGAGGGTGGATTAGGCTTCAGGGACTTTCACTCCTTTAACCTGGCCATGCTAGCAAAGCAGGTTTGGAGACTTGCTACTGAGCCTAATTCTTTATGTGCTACGGTTTTGAAGGCAAAATACTTCCCTCACTGTGATATTCTCAAGGCTGGTCCTAAAGCTGGGTCTTCTTTTACTTGGCAAAGTATTGTGGCGGGGATTGCTACGTTTAAAAGGGGTTATATATGGAGAATTGGTACAGGCGAAAATGTCCACATATATTCAGATCCGTGGATTCCATCTAGCGCTACCCGCAAAATCATTACCCCACGGGGGACGGGCATCTACACTAAAGTCGCAGATCTCATTGATCCGACGACGGGCTACTGGGACATTGAGCTGTTAAATTCTCTCTTCTTTGATATTGATGTGAAACGCATTCTGGAAATCCCCCTGAATCATCATGGGTTCGATGACTTCATTGCCTGGAACTACAATAGGAATGGACGCTATTCCGTCAGATCTGGTTACTATCTTCAATGGCGGCATGCGTTTGGAGCGAGGGCTAATCAGTTGGCCCTCCCTGGACATTCTGCCCTAAACCCCGTTTGGAAAACGCTATGGTCTCTAAAACTCCCGGCCAAAATTAAGATCTTTGTATGGCGAGCCCTGCATGGCATTATTCCGCTTAAATCTATCGTGGTAAATCGCCATATTGGTACCTCTGGACAATGTCCCATTTGTATGCAAGGACCTGAAGACATGGCTCACCTCCTGTTTCAGTGTCATACAGCGCGAGGACTTTGGACTTCTTTGGGGATGACTGACTGTATTGACGAGGCTCTTCTGTCTGATCGATCTGGCTCGGCTATTCTGGAATATCTTGTTAGAGGTCTGAATGCCAATGTGCCAGGGTTCACAGAGATGGGGTTTAAGGAACTTGTATGTGTTACCTGTTGGTATCTATGGTGGATCCGACGCCGACGAACGCATGGCGAGGAGGTTCCCCCAATTTTTCAGTGCAAGATGTCCATCCTGTCCATTGTATCTAATGCTGCAAAAGCCCTTTCTAAAGTACCAAGAGGGACTCATCGATGGAAGATGCCTGAGGTTGGGAAGATCAAAGTTAATGTTGATGCTTCCTTTTACCGTGATGATCGAGCTGTTGCAGTTGCTGCCGTTATACGGGATGTACAAGGTAAATTCTTGGCGGCATCGTGTACTTATGTCCCAAATCTATCATCGTCTGCTACGGCTGAAGCATTGACTATGAGAGAAGGGCTTGCGTTGGTGAATCATTATGGAGGTACACATGTGATCATGGAATCTGATTCGATGGAGACTATAAATGCATGTAACGGTGATGAAGCCTGGTGGGGTGAAGAATCTGCAATCTTTGCAGACTGTGTTGACCTGGCATCTCATATTGGTAGAGTTGAGTATGGTCATTGTCATAGAGAAGCAAATGAGGTGGCTCATGAACTAGCCAGAGCTTCTTATGCAGATAGGAATTCTTGTAATTGGCTAGTAGAGCCTCCTAGCTTTATTATTTCTATGCTCATAAACGATGTAACTATTATTTGATTGGCGGCAGCAGGTTCCAGACGCACTCTTTTCGTTCCAGGGTACCTAAGGGGGCTGGAAGGTTTTTAATGAGGCGGCCTGCTGTTTGCGTAATATAATGGTTTAAGTTTCAAAAAAAAAAGTGGCCACACGTACTGGAACAAAAACGTCCAGTGAAATATGTTTGCCCACTGCCTACACAATATATCAGGTATCATGTTTTACAGACACTTGCAAGCTCCTCAGTCTAAGCATTAAACAACACAAACGAATGTTCATCAATCCAAGAACCAGCGACGCAAGTGACATAGCCTGATAGCCACATAGGTTCATAAAGATCAGGGGCATAAATAAATCAATCGAACCCTGACAAATGTTATAGTCACAAGGAATCAAATGTCGCAGATAAGTCTCAGCCGTAGTCTTCTAGACAATCTCTATTCTCTGCAATGCCTGCACGACGAGATTAAACTCTTCTTGCAGCTGTTTTAACCGCTCGGACATGCTCTCCGCGCCGTACCCATACTTGGAGAAAATAGATGGGAAAGCCCCGTTCTCCATGACCCGATACAGCTCAGAAGCTGCAACGAACAAATACGAAGTACATCACATGAACGTCAGCTACCACTCTCAAAATAAGGGTAAGATATGTGAGAAGAGTTGTGATGCAGTGCTTACCGATTTTACCATACGGCATGCGTCTCAGGTTCCTCTCCTTCTGATACGCCTTCGCGCACAGGAAACCGTCGATGCACAGGGAGACATGCTCCATGATCTGGTATAGAAGTATCACCTCACCAGGCGACGGCGCACCGAGTGCGTCTGATGTTCCAATGTCCTTCAGGATTTGCAAGATGGTTGCAAGAATTTTTGCACTGGTGTTGGCATCGTGGCTGTCAGAGAAAGTTGCGTCAAACTGAGGGGGGATGTTGTAGTTTGAGTGATGAGCTTTACCAGAGGCAGTGTTTCTCTCCTGCTTTCCTGAATGCACCTGGCATTAAAATAAAAATTACTCTACCGATAGGCCAACAACTAGTCTTCCATCAAATATTACCCATAAATATTTAATCAAAAGCTAGATTCAACTTACCGCAATCTAGAAGCAACAACACAAGAAGAGCCTCAGGAGCGAACTCGAAATAAAGTTGCGCCCTTCTCAACATATCGGTCAACTCTGCGCTTGCATGCATCTTCTACGCTAGAAGAGATTCCTTGAATCAGTGAAGCAGCATAGCACACAAGTTCGATAGCGTGGTGGACATCGCTGGCAGCATTCACAGGATCCTTTAACTTACTGAACTTCACTTTCTTCAGCCATTCAAGCATGGCTATTGCTCCGGTGCCCCCCCTCTAAACTTTGTTCTATTTAGACGGCTAGGATCTGCTGATACCCCTTCATGGGTTGACTTAACATGTGTGTTTGGTTCATGGGCAAACATGTACAAGATAGGATGGGATGGGATGGGATGGGATGGGATGGGATGGGATACAATATGTTTAATTAACGATTAATAGAAAAAGATAAACATGTCATTAACACACCGGTTAATATGTAATTAACGGGCACTTTTCCCTTTGTGGTGGAGGCCGGACCTAGCGGGCGGCCGCCTACCCGTGCCTAGCAAGGTCACTACCCGCACATATTTAGCGAGACCGTTTCTGTCGACTGGGTGTGGCGCAGACGTAGCAAGCTCGTTGCTCGCCACGCCATGGAGGCCGCCGCCGCCGAGCTAGGGAGCCACGTTGAAAATCAAGCCCGCCGCTTACCGCGCCCTGGAGGCCGCCGATGTCGAGCTGGGGAGCCACGTGGAAAAGCAAGCCCACCGCTCGGTGGCCGCCGCTGAGCTGGGGAGCCACACATACGACGGTGGCAGGTGTCGGAGTCGCGTCGACGGCCATGGATTCTCAGGCGGCTAGTGAGATTAGTCATGAAATTCACGGATCATATCCATATTTTCTGGTCACGAACCAAACACACGTTTACCACCTGAACGTCGTTCGCAGGGGGGGACACCGGAGCACAGCCCTTCAAGCATACTATTATTATCATCATACATAAGAAATGGGTAGCCCACAACTCCCAGCTTTCCCATGATGCCCAGCATCAGGCTCAAACAAGATTTCCTCAGCTGCGTTGAGTACTGTGCCAAGCCATCAAAATATTCAGATGCGTCCACAAGTGGAGTGATTGGGTAAAAGTCCTCTCTATAATCATCGTCCATCATTAGTGCATCTGAAAGAACACATAAACAATGTGAACTGCAAGCAAGCATGATTTATTGTGTTATCATCCAGAAAAATTGAGAAAGTACATATAGATCCTTCTAAATAAATAAATAAATTGTTTCAGAAAAACTAAAGAGGTTTGTAATGCAGTAAAGCAAGGTGATAAGAAAACAAGAAAATAGATGGAACATAAAGACATCACCTCTTCCTCGCTTATTAGTAGATTTCACCGCTTCACATGCAGAGGAGGCAGACATCTCAGACTCTACCATGTTAAAATGGTGGCATGAAGTTTACGGGAACAAATCATTGTTTGCACTCACCTTGTTTTACATGTAAATGACCACAGGTCGCATAGTCCAGTAGGGTGTCAAAAGATTTCTTCTCGTTGCTGTTAGGAGACAGATATGCCAGGCCTGAACATTTAAGATCATGCAGAGCCAGAATCAACTTGCCGTAGTAGAATGCATTGGTCTTTTGAACACTCCAATCTGGTTCAGGTAGAGATTTGAAATCCACCTTAACATGTATAGCGATATCCGGGTCTGAACCTGCAAAATGGGCGATTTTCCTACTTAAGCACAAAAGCTGGGTAACTGTATGGTCAATAAAGCATGTAACTACTTGCAATTATCAAAAGAAAAAGGAATTTTAAAAGTTGTAGAGATATGGATTCAGGAATTGGCCAATGTTCAAGTTTTCAGTAATTCTTATTTTTGGTTATTGGGTTCAGAGAGGAGGGTTTGGTAACAAAGTTGCTTGCAACAAATAAATTTACACGTAAAATTGAATGAAAACCTCATTTCTTAGGCAATAGCTAAACAGTCATAAAGATGTGCAAGGGAATTTGGAGCATAATAATTCATTCATGTCAAGAGACAAGCATCATAGAAGGTGTCATGAAGCGTATAACCGTAATGATCTGGACTGTAACCAAACGTTTAACATATATCTCGCCGGTTAAGAAGTCGAGCAGTACTATATAGATGCTTAGAACTGGAGGAATGGTTGACACTGAGTAAAACAAGACTTCACTCACCACCTCTGTTACTCAAATCCTGGAAGTTTGGAACCAACTCCTTTAGAGGGCCTGTTAGCTCTATAAGCTCCTCGACGGCTGATATCGTTTGTGAGCATGACAAAGTATGATAACCTGCAGGGTCCTCGGAATATTCCCATTGGACATCTGCCAAGGAACGACAACATCAGAATTGAAATCGGGGTACTTGTCCAGAAAAGAAAGCGGAACCTGAAAGACTGTCATGTCATCCTGACCCCGCAACATGCGGTTTAGTTAACTGAACAAAACTAGTATTATATTACTCTAATAACAATAATCTAATAAAAATATCGTCGGCATTACCTTGTGATTTTCCCTTGACTTGATGGTATGCAATGGCACATCTGATGTGTCTCTTAATTTCCCTGTATTACACAACTTCATCATCAGATGGCGGGTCATAAAGGCGCCAGTGTGTCATGCAGAGCATTATTGTCAAGATTTTCTGCACGACCTGTACACGACTACACCCATCAGAGGAGCTGATGTTCACTTGTATAGACTTTCTTTGCTTCGTAGTTTAGAGTACAGAAAAAAGTTGTTAGATTGAAAAGAGGTAGTAGCATCTTGTGTTGTCATCATAGGTTCCATATCAGTTTTGGTAGCTCATACCAGCTGTGTGAGAAGCTACAACTGCATCAACCAGGTGGTTGAGTACATTATTGAGTCCTGTCCCTGATCCCAGTGGCGGACGCAGGAATAAATTGGAGGGTGGGCAAACTTTTTTTTTTTTGCTAAACGAGTAATATATTATGTGGGCAAACTTTTTTTTTGCTAAATGAGTAATATATTATTTAGCCAAGTAAGAAAATTTTGCTAAATTAGTAATATATATAGCCAAGTGATCATCGTCTTCATCATTAACACTATATCTTAAAATAGGAATCCTTTCACCCGGATCATATGGATAATAGTGAGCATCATATGACCTTGGAGATGGTTGTTAGGGTGATGGTGAATGTGGCGTTGCATCTTAGCTTTCGATATCATTTTCAGTATCGGATTGGACAGGAGTTGTGAAATCAATGAGCGTCAACAAAAGCCAACGGTCTTTGGTTCCTTCATCCTCTGGCACCAACAGTGATGGAGAAGGGGTAACTTCTTTGCCTCATGTTGGCGGAAAAGTGTCGTAATGTTAATTCAAAAAAAGGAAAAGTGTCGTAATGTGGTTATCCTCTATGCTATTTTCATGCCTCTTCATGATCAATTCTACAATGACAATAAAAACAATAAAAAATTATATACCATTGATTGCCATTTCTAAACATGAATCATCTATTTTAATTCTACAATTTATACACAAGTATCAAGGGTGTGTTTGGTTCGAGACAGTAAGCGTAAACGTAATGGGAATCAGAATACAATGTTAATGTAAAGAGAATGGGAATGGGGTAAAAGGGGAATTTGTTTGGATCAATCAACAAAGGAAAGGAATTACAGAGGCCTAACAGAACGGATATTGGTTGCCGCACTATGCCCTTGTTCCCATGGTGGCCGGCTCGCCGCTGCTGTATTCTTCTGTGAGGTGCCCCATGGGCCATGGCTAGGGCTGATGGCGGGAGTATATCCACGGCTGGTTTGCTGCCCCGGCGTCGACGACGGATCGAGTTAGAGCATGGATGGATGGACCGGCAGGGAGCCTCGCTCGACGAAGAAGACTCGTACACTCAGCTCGATGCGTTTCCGATGGATGGAAGTCAACTTGGACCATGTTCTGCTTTGGGGTAGTACAAAAATTTCTAAATTTTTGGGGTGGGCCGGCCCACCCTTCCCACCCTGTGTGTCCTCCCATGCCTGATCCTCAAGATTGCATCGACATCTTGTGTTGTCATCATAGCTAAAACTGATCAGGGACAGGTATTTCTTACAGGTAGATGTCGATGCAATCTTGAGGATCAAGCTATCCTCGCGTGGAGAAGAGGACCTACTAGCATGGGAACCAACACGTACTGGCATCTTCTCGGTCAAGTCAGCCTACTGGCTTGGCCTTGAGGAGAAATGCCGGCCTACTCAAGGCGCCGCTAGCAGGGCACCGGATGGTCGTAGGACCATTTGGAAGGAACTTTGGGGGTGCCCTGCACCCCTAAAGGTACGCATATTTGGATGGAAGCTTGCAACAAACTCCCTAGCCACGTGGGAAAATAAGTGTCAGCGACACATGGAAATCACTAATGCTTGTGTTATTTGTGGTATGGAATGCGAGAGCACGAGCACTTGAAACAGCCTTGCCTTTGGACCAAGCCAACTCAAGGGACAGTGAAACTGAACATCGATGGATCATACTCTGAGAAATATGGAAATGGCGGTGCTGGGATTTATCTTGCGTGACGAGTTGGGTGCTGTCATTTTCTCTGCATGCAGTTACCTGTCATGCATCTTGCTCATCTCCGCTTGAGGCCGAGCTGGTTGCGTGCTGTGAAGGAATTGCACGGACGCGTGAGCACACGGCCAGTCCGTGCATCGTGGAAATGGACTGTACCGAAGCTATGCACATGCTGAACTCACCGGAGGTGGACAGATCCAGGCTCACACATGTTGTTGAAGAAATAAGGAGGATGATACAGTTAGATCCTAGGTTTCAGTTGCTTACTATTGATGGTAACCAGAATAGAGCTAGCCATTTACTAGCAAACTATTGTCGTTTGATCGCTACATCTGTAACCTGGATCAGGATTGGTCTTGAAAACGTTGTTCAGTGCTGTCTACATGAGGCTTCTCCTGTAGCATAATAAATTTTCTTAGTTCGCAAAAAAGAGTACATTATTGAGTAACCTTCCTTGAGCTCCTGGTACAAAAATATTATGGGACGCCTTCATCTGATGTTCTACTGCCACAATGCGTGTGTCGCGACTTCCATCGCCATGCTTGGCCTGGCGGCATCTCCTCGTCGCTGTTACGCTGCCTGAAAATAAATCAGGAAAAAGAACACCAGCCAACACATTATCAGCATTCACTCGTATGGTTTATCTGATTGAAAGTAAAACTATGTTGAACTGATACACTAGAACTGTGCTTGATGGCAACAGATTGCAACCTAGATCGACCAATAATGCACCTATATGAAAATACAGAACAATTCAGCAATGGGAAGTTGGAACAGATTGCTTAACATTTATCGTATGGAAAAAATGCAAACATATCCATGTACTCGGGACAGAGAATCCATGTACTGCCTCCATTCCAATGAATAAAGGTTAACATTATTTTTGTAAAATCAAACCATCCAACGTTTGACCAACTTTTATGTACAAAATACAAAATCAATATTATTATGAACTATATTTTCATATGATATCTATTGAAAGCCATATTTGTTGATAGATTTTTCTGAAAGTTTGGTCAAACTTTGCTTAGCTTGAATTTTTTTTAAACATATACACATTATTCATTCGAGCAGAGATGTATAAAAGAGTGTTGCGCTACGGTGGAGGCGTGGCAGGGGGTTCACTCACCTTCCGATATGGGCTTGCTCTGCTGATGTTCATCGCCTATCTCAACTTTCACTTTGGCAGAAGAAAATGCATGGTGATCTGAACATGTGGTGAGATGTCATTAATTAGGCTGCAATGCGATACAGGACACACGATCGACGACGATGAGCCACCTAAGAGTAGTATCAACTCACCAGGAGCAGGAGGGCCTTCCTGGCCAGCCTCTTCTTTGACAGGCACGGTGGCAGCGTAGTGGAGACGTCGCGTTGGGACTCTCTGCATCCTGACCTAAGCGGCCTTTGCTTGCGAGCCCCGATCGATGTCGTCCGCGGTCGATCAAGTGTTCAAGCTATCCGTGGAGGACGCGATTTCTGCTTTTGGTCTCGACCCTCGGCCATGCTCTTCCGATAAAAGGGCCAGAGCTGAGCCCTGACTCGGACGCTGCCTCATCTTTGTTAGAGATTGTTTTGTATACGAATAGGACTCTTGATGTAACCGACCTAAACCCTGTAATCCTCTTATATATACACGTGAATACAGAGCTCGGACTATCCGAGTAGATTCTACCTGATCATAATATTACGTTTTACATGGTATCATGCCGCCTCTTCCGCCGATAACCGATCAAACCCTAGATCGCAAGCTCCACGACGCAGCCGTCGTCATCGACCATGGCGTCCTCCTCTTCTTCTGCGCTGCCGATCAATCTCGGCCAGCCTCCGCGCACGCAGCTCACGCGTGACAACTATCCAATCTGGCGGTCCCAGGTGTTGCCCGCCATCCGCGGTGCCCAGCAGCTCGGTCTCCTGACCGGCGTCGAGTCCGCTCCACCGTCTCAGGTGGTTGACGTGCCAGCAGACAAAGACACCGGCGCTCCCGCCAAGATGAAAGCCAATCCAGAGTACGCGGACTGGCTCTCCCGCGATCAACTCGTGCTCTCCTATCTTCTGCAGTCCCTGTCCTTGGAAGTTCTTCCTCACGTACATCGCATCGAATCGGCTCATGGTGTTTGGGCTGCTGTTGAAGAGATGTTTGCTGCACAATCTGAAGCCAAAGTTGATAATCTCCTTGTTGCTCTTGCCAATACAAAAAAGCTGCAGATGACCACCTCCGAGTTTTTAGCCAAGATGCAGGGTTTCGCCGATGAACTGGTTGCGGCTGGTCACCCTCTTCAAGACAGGCAATTGGTATCCTACATCCTTGCCGGCCTAGGCAAGGACTACAATGCTCTTGTTGCTGCCCTTGGCGTGGCAACAGGTCCCATCACCCTCAGCCGCCTCTACTCGCAGCTTCATGCCTATGATCAGCGACAGATCCTCCTGGCTGAACCCTCTCCTCCTAAGTTTGAGTAACGACGGCAATGGAAACTACCACAACAACAATGGCCGGTTTCGTGGGGATCGCCAAGATAACCGCCGTGACTCGCGGCGTGATGATCGTCCCTTCCAACAGGGGCGTGGTGGAGGCCGTGGACCACCCGGAGGAGGGCGCGGCCGAGGGCGTGGACGGCGCAGGACTACCCCCTGGGTTGATGCCACGTGCCAAATATGCAACAAGGAGGGGCACTATGCAAAGGATTGCTGGTCTCGCTATGCTAATGATGATGATTATAGTGAGAAAGAAGTTCATGCTGCATATGGTGTGGACACCAACTGGTACCAGGACTCTGGAGCTACTCACCACATCACAGGAGAGCTCAACAATTTGACTCTCCGGGACGCCTACAAAGGACATGACAAGGTCAACACTGCCAATGGGCAAGGTATGAATATTTCCCACATTGGTCATTCAGTAGTTCGTAACCCTACTCATGATTTTCATCTTCGTAATATACTTCATGTTCCCAATGCTTCCAAAAATTTGCTCTCTGTCCATCGCTTCACATATGATAATCATGTCTTCATAGAATTTCACCCATTCTTCTTTTTGATAAAGGATCTGGCTACCAGGAAAATAATTCATAGAGGAAGATGTGTTGGAGGCCTCTATCCCCTCATTGCATCTTTGGCGTCCTCAAGTTCTTCTAAACATGCCTTTGTTGCTGTCAAGCCCTCTCAGTCTCAGTGGCATAGTCGACTAGGTCATCCTTCTTTAGCTATTGTTAGTCAGATTATTAGCAAAAATAAACTTCCGTGTGTTAGAGATTCTAGTGTTGGGTCGATTTGTGATCCTTGTCAACAAGCTAAAAGTCATCAGCTTCCCTATCCTATCTCCACCAGTGTATCTACAACCCCTTTACAGTTAGTATTTTCTGATGTATGGGGTCCTGCACCTACTTCTGTTGGGCGTCATGATTACTATGTAAGCTTTATTGATGACTATAGTAAATTTACTTGGATCTATTTACTTAAACGCAAGTCTGATGCCTTAGCTGCTTTTGTTAACTTTCAAACTCTTGTTGAACGCAAGCTTGGCAAGAAAATCATCACAGTTCAATCTGACTGGGGTGGTGAATACATCAAACTGAACTCTCTTTTTCAGACACAAGGGATCACACATCTAGTCTCCTGTCCCCACGCTCATCAGCAAAATGGTGCTGCTGAAAGAAAACATCGTCACATTGTGGAAGTTGGGCTAGCTCTTCTTGCTCATGCTGGTATGCCTCTAAAATTTTGGGATGAAGCCTTTCTCACAGCCACATATCTCATTAACATGCTCCCTAGCAAAGTCATCAATAATGATACACCTGTCCATCGTCTCCTTGGTACTCGTCCCAACTACTCATCCCTACGTGTCTTTGGTTGTGCTTGTTGGCCTAATTTGCGTCCCTATAACAAGCGCAAGCTCGCTTTTCGATCCAAACAATGTGTCTTCCTTGGATATAGCCCTCGTCACAAAGGGGTTAAGTGTCTTGAAGTAACCACGGGTCGAGTCTACGTCTCGAGGGATGTTGTGTTTGACGAGTCAGTTTTTCCTTTCAAATCTTTGCACCCTAATGTTGGTGCCCTTCTTCGAAAACAAATACTTCTTCTTGACCCTTCTCTTCGAAATTCTGAGTTGGGGAGCGATACTACTGATGATTTCAATATGGAAAATACTCATGCTACTAATCCCACTGTTAGTGTTGTTCCTCCTGTGCAGGGTGCAGCATCTCAAAATAATGCAGGTGGCGAAAATTTGGGTCAAAACAGTGCTTCAACCCGGTCATATGGCTCTTTTCAATTTTCTGGACAAAATGACAACACCACAGATTCCCATGCTGATTATCTGGACAGATCCTCATTGGGATCGGCGCAGAGCGCCTCGGATCGCGCTCCGTCCCCGTCTGCGGCTGGGCAGACAGATTCTACGGGCTCCACCGAGCGTGTGCCCGACACACGCGCGCGTCGCCACGCGCCATCTCCCGCCCCGGCCCCCTCGCGCGGATCTTCTGTGGCGACCTCGCCCGCCCGCTCCACCCCAGCATCCTCGGCTGCAGACTCTCCTGCCGCATCGGATCCGGTCGACAGTGACCCGGCGGAGACAGGATCTCCCGCCCGTCACAGTCCACGGGACGGTGAATCTTCTGTGGCTTCCCGCCCTGTTCAGCAGCCTGCGGCGACTCGCCCTGTCACTCGCGCTGCTACAGGTATTCACCGACCCAAAGAATATAAGGACGGCACTGTTCGATGGCTCTTGTCTTGTACGTCCGGGGAACCCAAAGACTTATCGTCTGCTGTTGCTGACCCAAACTGGAAAGGCGCAATGAATGAAGAATTCGAAGCTCTCATGAAAAACAAAACTTGGCACTTAGTACCACCTCGTCATGGCAAGAATATTATTGACTGCCGCTGGATCTACAAGGTCAAACACAAGTCTGATGGCTCTATTGACAGATATAAGGCGAGGTTGGTTGCCAAAGGATTCAAGCAACGATATGGGATTGACTATGAAGATACATTCAGTCCAGTTGTTAAAATAGCCACAGTATGTCTTGTTCTTGCAATTGCTGTCTCCAAGGGATGGAGCTTGCGACAGCTTGATGTTAAGAACGCGTTTCTTCATGGCGTTCTGGAAGAGGAAGTCTATATGCGACAACCTCCTGGGTATGAGGATCCAAGTAAACCAGCTTACATTTGCAAGCTTGATAAAGCGTTATATGGGCTCAAACAAGCTCCTCGTGCATGGTATTCTCGCTTGAGTGCAAAACTTCTCTCCATTGGTTTTGTTGCTTCCAAATCAGATATGTCCTTGTTCATATACCGGCGGGCCACTATCAGCATCTTTATGCTTATCTATGTGGATGATATTATTGTGGCTAGTTCCTCTCCAGCTGCCACTGCTGCCCTGTTAAAAGACTTGAGTCATGAATTTGCTTTGAAGGATCTAGGTGATCTCCATTATTTCTTGGGTGTTGAGGTCACCCGAGTTGCTGAAGGTCTTGTTCTCAATCAAGCCAAATATGCTCAAGATCTCCTAGCCCGAGTTGGTATGGTTAATTGTCAAGGTATGCCCACGCCTTTGTCATCCTCGGAAAAGATTTCTGCTCATCACGGAGACTTGCTGGGTCCAGATGATAGCACTAAGTACAGAAGCATAGTTGGTGCTCTTCAGTATCTTACACTTACGAGACCTGATATTTCCTATGCGGTCAATAAAGTTTGTCAGTATCTTCATGCTCCTACTACAGTACACTGGACTGCTGCTAAGCGTATTCTGCGCTATGTTAAGCATACTCTCACAGTTGGGCTGACATTTCAGAAATCCCAGTCTGTTCTTGTCAGTGCCTTTTCTGATGCAGACTGGGCTGGCAGTGTTGATGACCGTCGGTCCACGGGGGGATTTGCTGTGTTTTTTGGACCGAACTTGATTTCTTGGAGTGCCAAGAAGCAGAATACGGTGTCCAGATCGAGTACTGAGGCAGAATACAAAGCTGTAGCTAATGCCACTGCTGAGATGATTTGGGTTCAGTCGCTACTTGCTGAACTTGGAATTCGGCTGACACAGAAGCCCTGTTTATGGTGTGACAATCTTGGAGCAACTTACTTGTCTGCAAATCCAGTATTTCATGCCCGAGCAAAACACATTGAGATTGACTTTCACTTTGTCAGAGAATGAGTGCTGAGAAGACAGTTGGAGATTCGGTTTATTCCGTCAAGAGATCAAGTGGCAGATGGGTTTACTAAACCACTTCCGTATCCAGCGTTTGAAGTCTTTAAGCATAATCTCAACTTGTCGAAGTTGTGATTAAGGGAGGGTGTTAGAGATTGTTTTGTATACGAATAGGACTCTTGATGTAACCGACCTAAACCCTGTAATCCTCCTATATATACACGTGAATACAGAGCTCGGACTATCCGAGTAGATTCTACCTGATCATAATATTACGTTTTACAATCTTCACTTCCATGTTCGTGTCTGTCGAAGGGGGCGGGGGGGGGGAGAGAAAGCTCAAGCTTGTTTTGGGGACGCGTCTCTCTACGTACGGAAACTACTTGACTTCGATACTGGTCCCCTTGTTCCCGAGTCAGAGAAGCCGATTAACGGTGTTGTTGATGCAGGATGTAACAAGAAACACGGGAGAAATATTCAAGCCGATTGACCGACGATTGAGGGTGGTTCTGGATCGATCGGGAGCTCACACTCCTGCCTTTCATGACTACTGTATAGATGACCGTGGATTGGTGATTTCGGTTTTTTCTGGATGGACCAAATAGACACGATGCTAACAGGAATATCGCTCCTGGAGTCTTGGTCTACGGGCACTGGATTACCGTCAAATGTTGGGCTACTTATTCAAGTGTGTTCTCTCTTCATGCGCTCCCGTGTGCCAACCTGCGGCATTGGGTAGTTTCCTGGATGGTGTATGCTGATGGGCTATGGTTAGACAGTTAGCTTTTAAGATTTTCCACTACTGTGTGCTTCTGAATCCGACATTTTGCGAGACAGGGATGACGCTCAAAGGACCTGGCCAGTACAAGTTGTGATGTCTGCGATCCATCGGTGGTTCCCGGTGCCTTCTATGCCCATACCTATATAAAACTCATATCCCTAGCTAGTGTGCAAAGTCGCAACAAATTAATATAATACGCAAACTTAAAGTGCATAGTTCCAACATAGACAAGTAAGATGAGAATGAGCTTTTCATCCTTATAAAGACTTGAGTGTTAGACAGTACCATGAAGGCGTTTGTCCTTATGTAGGTCAATAAGAATCCATTGGTTATGGCCTCTGTCCTCGTGTAGGTAAGCATGTACAAGAGCTCCATAATTATTTGAAGCAAATGGTGAATATTATCATGTCGTTTTCTGCGTTCAGTCAACAAAAATTTGAAGGAGACGGTGCTTTTGCAATCCTATGTTTTTTATCCTCTTTTAATTCATTTACATGTTCAAAATGAACTAGCCTTAGCTCAAGTAAGCTAGTAACCAAGCTTTGGATATCAACGGTACAACATTTTGTTTACTCATATTTCAAATAGCGTGCTTTATTGTTTATGAAGAGTTATTTATTTATTTTGTTTATGAGGAGTAGTATAATATAAGTCTGTGAAAAGATCATTAAATATCACAAGTTTCGGTAGCCAGAATCTTTACTAAATAACCTTTCATGTTGTACTTCTCTAGCATGTCATTCTTCAGGCAGGTGCACCCGTTTCCATTTTCTCTCATGTTTTCCTAAATGCACCTAGAATTCAAAAACCATTACTCTATCGACACGTCAAAAACATGCTTACGTTAAAAAATTATCTATTTTGTAACAATATTTTATCAAAAGCTGGCCTAAACATTTGGGCGATCGAGAATGCTTGTCAAATGACTGGAAATCGTGTGCGTAAGATGGCTCGCCCAGTGCTAATTGTCGGATTCTTTTAAGCCTTCATTTGACTTGCCGCAATCTAGGAGAAACAACACGACTAGAGTCTCAGGAGAAGCATTCGCAGGATCGCTGAACTTCACTTTCTTCAGTGAGTCAAGCATAATATTATTATCATAATACACACGAAATGGGTAGCCCACAACTCCCAGCTTGCCCATGATGCCCAGCATCAAGCCATCAAGCATAAACAAGAATTCCTGAGCTGCATCGAGTACTCTATCAAGCAGCCGAGCACACTTTCTCAAAGCGCCGAAATAACAAACTTGTATCTGCGGTTACTATTTTCCACTTTCATTCTATATAATAGAGAGGGAACCTTAGCCCCACTTTGCACTCCCACAACCTACTCTTACCCCACCGCACTCCCACACTCCACTAACCTAAGTTTTTAACCCTTATCTCCCCTGTTAATTAGTAGCCGAACTCCAGCCCCGTATCATGGGTGGCTCTGGAAGCCGCTCCTGATCTTGCATTTCCTTGTCGTGCCAGATCTTGCACGGCTCGCAAAGCCGCACCAGATATTTCACCGCTCTCAACGCCGCACCAGATCTTCAAGAGACCCAGATCTGTATGTGCTTTTTATGTGTCTCCTTATCTACAGGTTTGCTCTACATCCTATCTACGCATCTCGTTTCATCTGTTCATCCTGATATGTATGCTTGTTCTTCTGTCTCCTTAATAATCATTGTTGTTCCTTTCTCAAATCCATGACGAGGTCGTCAGCCTAGGCATGCGCAAGATGGCGTGCAGATGCGTGGATGTGATGGTGTTGTCATCTAGCCTTCAAATGATAGAATGTAGATCGAACTCAATAGAAAACTTGTGCACAACAGAGAGGTGCTCAATAGATTAATATATTTTCTTTTTAGTTTTAGATCTTCTGAATAGAGAGGGGCTCAAAAGATTAGCTCCTTTTCTCCTTTTTATTACTGGCATAATTTGCATTAACCCCATTGAGGGGGGGGGGTGATTACCCTTCGGATAACTGACATTAGCCTACCTCCACCGGCACAGTTAGAGGCCCATGAAGATTGCCGAATATCCAAAATGGGCCTAGCGTTGACGTTGGAGAAGAGGACTCATCCGAAGGAAGGTACTTGATGAACAAGGAAACAAGACAACGAGACAAGGAAACCTTAGACTATGACTCTTTGTATCTTAGTTGAATCCGGACAGATCTCTCGAGATCTGGCCTACTATATAAAGGGCAGGAGAGGATCCGCCAGATCACAACTTACACGCATAGAACCACCACAAGATCAAACCTAGAGCTTAGAACCCTTGCCTCTCGGCGAGACCATCGTAGTCCTTCGGCTACCCCATTATAGCCCCAATGGAATAATATTTGTAGTGCTAATTGTGATTAACTATTTTTGCCATTTATTTGTGCATGAAACACTGCAAAAAGGTTTGTTGCACCTTATTTGTGCACGCACGGCCCTAAATTATCCGCTGCATGTTAACGTATCAAGGCGTTTCAATGAGTTAATTAAAAAAAAAACCACCACATTTGCGTGTGAAGTCCAAAAACCACCATTTTTCGGCAAAATTGTAAATAGCCACCAGTCTTGCGTGAATTCGTTGCAATGTCCATTGATTATAATTTTAAGCTCGGATAACACGAAAACTTATTGTGGGACCCAATGTCAGTGCTGATGTGGCGCTCCTAGTAATGGCTAGTTGGACAGACATCTACCACCGTTGACAGCACAGTGGGACCCACCATCAGAAACGATGAAATGTCATTTCTCCTCCCGACCGGCGTTGACCGCATCATTCTCCCCCATGTGCTCAAGTTCTTACTCCGCTTTCCCCTAGAGCATCGCCACCGCCAGGAGCTCTGCTGCCGGTCGCGCGGCCCACCGCCGGCGAACAACCGCATGCCGAGCTTGCACGACGGCTCCTCCAGCAAGGGATTTTTAGGGGTAAGTTGTGCACTCGCATGCGATTCTAGGGTTTTCGCCGCTAGATTTGCTTCGATTTGTTGTGATTGCACCATTGTTTTTTGATTAGGCGCTTACCGACCTCGACTATGCTCCTAACAACATTGATGACCTTTGGTGGCTTAGCTGTGGGATCCGAAGAACGTTGCCGCGTCCACCACATCGAGCTGGTCAAATGTGTGGCCTTTTAAGGCACGAACACAGGGCGGCGACTTTACCTTTGCTCTGTGGAGAATGTGAGTGATTGTTTCCCTAGCTGAAACCTTCATTTGACAAAAAAATTGTATTAGTGTCCTGAAAACACTATAGTTTTACTGCAGTGTTACCATAGTGTTTATATGCAGTGTTAGCCATGGTTTAATTGTACCATGTTGTTGGGAGGAATGTTTTTATTTGCAGCAGTGAATTGAGGCAGAAATATGAGCAAGGTTTAGAATTTTATCCAGTATATGTGAGCAAGGTTTTATTGGTTTTATTGCAGTATATAGAGTACTCTAGTATATATGAGCATTAGGTTTTGAATTTTTCCAAATGTATGATCAAACCAATTATATGACAAGGGTTTTAATTAATTGGAGCATGTCCACAACTTTGGACTTCTTTTTTTTTGCAATTCCCTTTTGACAATTTTCTTTTTTGCAATTCCATTTTTCTTGTTATTTCGTACAGTAATTCTTGTTTTGGGGAAATAACGGGTGGGAGATTCACTTGCAACTCAAATGAACTACCACTTGCTACTCAAATTAAGTACTGGTTTTTAAGTTGTAAGCTAACAAAAGTTGCTAAAATATTCTAAATTAAATTTACTTTTTAGGGGAGTGGTGTTTTGGCACCCGGGAGCATATGCTCCAGGTTTTTAAATTTTGTTTTAAATACACTTTCAAAATGCTGAAATATTCGAACACAAAATTAGTGGGTACATCTCGAAAGTCTACACGTTCACAAAGTGGTTCTACAGAAAACGGATATTTTAAGTGTCATTTGGTAAAAAGACAAATTTTGCTATAAAAAAAGGTTGTACGAGACGTTTTGTTTGTCTTTTTCACACAAGTCACAACTTTTTTTGGTTTTTTGCAAAACTTGATGTGTGCACATAAAATGTCGATACGTAAGCGAGATTTATTTTTTCAAATTTCTTTAACATTTCAAAATGTTTTTTCCAGTGGCAGGAGCATATACTCCCATGTGCCGAATTGAATTTCTGACTTTTTAAGGTTGCTAGTATTTAAATGATAAATAACGGGCACCAGATTGATAACTTGTAAACAAAAAAAAAGTAGCAAAAAAATTCTAAACAAATTAACTTTTTAGGGTCACTAGGTTGATAGTTTGTAAACTAAAAACGAGTCGCTAAAATATTCTAAATAAAATACTTTTAGGGTTGGTAGTTATTTATATTTACTGTTGATAAATAATGGGGCACCGGGTTTATAGCTTGGAAATTAAAAAAATTGAAAATATTCTAATAAAATCCTTTTTAGAGTTGGTAGTTATTTATATTTGTTGTTGATACGGGCTGATAGTTATTTATTTTTACCGTTGATAATAACGAGGCACCGGGTTGATAGCTTGTAAAAATAGATTCGCTAAAATATTCTAAATGAAATACTTTCTATGATTGGTAGTTATTTATATTTACCATTGATAAATAACAGGGCACCGAGTTGATAGCTTGTAAACTAAAAAAATGGTTGCTAAAGTATTCTAAGTGAAATTAACTTTTTAGTATTGATAGCTATTTATAATTACCGTTGATAAATAACGAGGCACCAGGTTGATAGCTTGTAAACTAAAAAAGAGTCGCTAAAAATATTCTAAATGAAACACTTTTTCAGGTTGATAATTATTTATATTTACCGTTGATAAATAACCAGGCACCGGGTTGATAGCTTGTAAACTAAAAAAAGGTCGCTCAAATATTCTAAGTGAAATTAACTTTTTAGGATTGATAGTTATTAATAATTACCGTTGATAAATAATAGGGCACCGAGTTGATACCTTGTAAACTAGAAAAGAGTTTCTAAAATATTCTAAATAAAATTAGTTTTTTTAGGATTGGTAGTTATTTATATTTTACCGTTGATAAATAACGAGGCACCGGGTTGATAGCTTGTAAACTAAAAAATGATCGCTCAAATATTCTAAGTGAAATTAGCTTTTTCGGGTTGGTAAGTTTTTAAATTTACGGTTGATAAGTGACGTATTTTAGGATTGATAACTTTTAGCCCAAAAAAAAGTTGTCGAAACATATTAACATGGGTGCCAGTTTTAAAGATATCGTCGAGACGAGTTCATTAGTGAAAACATATCTTAAATTGAAGTTATCATTTGGGAGATAAAACATTTTAAATTTTAGAATTAAGAAAGATTCTCAGTGACATCATTATTTTTATCTCGTAGCGAATGCATGCAACATTTTCCATAAATAGCAATCAAACAATTGTTAGAAAAGGAAATATCGGCTAATAGCATGTGAGCTAAAAAAATCCGTCAAAATGTTTAAAATAAAATTAACTTTGGAGGTTGATAATTTTATACATTTACCGTTGATCACTCAAGTACGGAGGGATGATTATTCAAATAGGGAGGATTGATAAATTTTAACCAAAAAAAGTTTGTTGAAACATATTAACATGGGTGCTAGTTTTGAAGATCTCGTCGAGATAAATTTATTGGTGAAGGCGAATCTTAATTTGGAGTTGTCGTTTGAAAGTTAAAACATTTTGAATTATTAAATTTGGAATAGATTCCGCTGGCATCAGCAAATATGTCAGCTAACACTTGCATAAAGAACTTTCTGTATATAGTAAATTTGGTCATAATTTTTTTACCAGAAAAGAAATTTTTACCATAAATAGTAATTTCGAATGTTACTAAAAATGAAAATTTCTGATCCGAATCTGACGGCCTGATCGACCGCCAGCTAGGGGCTCTCATGAGTAGTGCATTAAGGTGTAGCAACGCAAAGTAAGCGCAGAGCCTGTGCGTATTATTTTTATTTGTTTGGTGAGCACTAACAGGCGGGTCCCACTCAAGTTAAAAAAGTATTAGGGGTCTTTCTGCAAAAATTGTTACGCCACGTGTCATCTTCTGATTTATTGAGAACCAAATCTTCACATGGTGTACAAGTTGTTGGACTGTGTCTTCACACTTCACAAATTATAGGACCAAATTATTACATGATGGACAAGTTATTGAACTAGAAGTGTAATTAGTTCAAAGAGATAAAACAGATAGAGTGTGGAGGAGTAAAGATCGGATTCTCGTAGGCTCGTAGCAGAGTGGCCTGGTATCGATCCGTTCGCGGAGACTGCATGCATGCTAAAAAGCAACTGCTAATGAATAAACTCCAAGCGCAAGATTATGCTGCTTGTCAACTGATTCAGATTAACACTACTAGTACTGGAGTATTTTTTTTTTTTACGGGAGTACTGGAGTATTTTTATTACATCTTTGAGATGAATTGATGTCTATAGAAACATAGGGTCCTGGTTGGGGGAGGGGCACCACGAGGCGGCAGCGCCAACCTGCCTGCCACCGCACTCCGTCGCCCAGTTCTCTCCACCATAAGGCGGCATGACGCCATAGGACCCAGCCGGGAGGTGCAACGTGACATCGAACACCGCCGCCCCCCGCTTCATGTCCCCGGCGATGCTGTCGAGCACTTGGCCCACGGGCCACGGGCACACCGGTGATCCTGGCTACGACGCGCTGCTCAGCGGACTTCCTCGGCCTCGCGCAGAGCCGCCCGATCTCGGCCGTGCTCGCGGCGAGCTGGACGCCGCCGTAGGAGACCTCTACGTACGTGCCGGGCTGGATGCACGCCTCGGCCCCGTAGCTGCTGGAGCGAACGCCGAGCGTGAGGTTGAAGGAGAGGCCCCTCGCCGGAATCGGGTCGAGGCCGGACACGTCGTCTATCGCGACCTTGTAATGCGCGTCGAGGCGGTCGAGCACGAGCCAGAGAAGCACGCACGTACGTGGGGACGACGACAATGATCCCGATGATGCACCAGATGAAGCAGTCTGCCTTGGACTTGCTCTTCTTCTCCAGGATCTCAGGGTCTCCATGTCCATGGCGTGCATGCCGCTCCACGTCGTCCATCCCGATCCCGGCCGGCTGCCTGCCCATCTGTTGTCTGTTGAGGTCTTTTATTTGGTGGGGTGGAGTGATTGGGATAGGTTCGCATGCCAGCACTTTTTCCTAGCTAGGTTTATATAGGCCAAAAGGAGACGTCGGTGTTGTTCATGGATGGATATACGTCGTAGTACATTTTGTAATCGTAACTGATCGCCGAATTGTTACAGAAACGCGGGAAGTAGATAAGGTGTTTCTGTTAAACGTAGTGATGCGTTGTCAAATTTGGCCACGGTTGATACTACCTAGTAGTATGTCATGTTTCTTCTTCCTTTTTTTTTTCCATAAATATAGGAGATGTAAAATCTAAAGGTATATATGATGCCCCCCATAGGGGGCTTCACAGCGATCAGAGCACGTGAGCCGTTGGATATTTACAGTGTGTTGATCTTGGCCATTTCTTTGTCCCAGCAGCGTGTCTTCTGGCTGGCTGAGGAGCCTCCACGCTGTTTTTACCTTTTGTCCCTCGCGCTAGAAAAAGACATGAAACGGCCGTTTCCTACCCGCTTGTGTATGCGTCTAGGCCCCACGGTCGGCCGGGTCCACACATCAGACGCTACGGCTCGTTAGCGGGTTGGGATCGCCTCGCGCCGCTGGCCGAAAATATCTCGTCCGCGTTGGTAGATAGCAGGGTAGGTTGGTCTTCTCACCGATGGAAAACCTAGCCACCGGCCCGCGAATCCCGTCGAGCGCTCGTCCTCCCCAATCCTCTCCCGAGCGCTTCCTCCTCCAATCGCTCGCCCCCACCTCCCACCTCCCACCTCCCACCTTGACCTGCTGCCTCCCGCCTCCAGCCCCACCTTCCCCTTCCGTCGCCGCCATGACCAGGAGCAGCGCGTCGTCCGCCCGGCGCAGTCGACGTTATAGTCTCCTGAAGCAGTAGCGTCTCGCGCCGTTGATCTCGCCGTCGCTAGGAGCAGCGCAGCCTCAGCGTCGCCGACGCTGGGAGCAGCCCCACCTCTCGTCGTCCACACCATCACCGCCATCGCGCGAAGCAGCACCGCCGATGGTCGTTCTCAGGTAGACGGCATCTCCTTCCTTTGGCTCTTCTCTGTATCTCTTGTCTCACTTCCTCCTTTCTCTCCCCTAAGCAGACGAGCGCGGGAGCGGCGCCGCCGATGGGTCGTGAGAACGGGCCGACCGCGCGGGGGTGGCGCCGCTGGTGGAGCGCCGGCCGCCTAGCCGCAGTCACCATCGCCGTAGCGCTCCCCACCTCCATCGCCGCGGGGGCTGTATTCCTCGGCGCAGGGAAGATGATGGCCGGCGCTAGAGTTTGGGCTCAACCACTGGAGCAGGGAGAGGCAAATGGAAACATCTCGCCATGGACGAGGAGGCGGAGCGCCGTCAACGATCCTAGACTCCGGTTACCAACAGCATGACGGCCTGCTGCCCTGGCCTCTTCTTCGATCTGCAGGTTCCTCCTCATCCTATTTCTCTCTCTCATCTGCAGTATTCATCAATCCATGCCCGTCAGATCCATTGGCATGGACTGGCCAGGTATGGATGCATCCAGATCTGAAGGAAGGCTTCCTTTTTATTGTGTTCACTTCATAATCTGGTGGCAGGTTTGGCAAGGAGGATGTCGTTGGGGTCGTTTTACCAAGAAGTGGAGTTCCCTGCCTCGCTCCACATATTTGGATTTTGTTCCAGAACTGCTACATTAAGATTTGGGGTCACTGAAATGTTTACTGGTGGTTTATTTTTGACATTGGGAGCCTTCTGTGTACAGGTACATCCATTGTTTATTTCATGTATGTTTGCTTATGTTATTTGTTTTCCATTCAAATTTATGCAGTGTAGTCACCTAAATATGGTTGCCTAAAACTTATCTTGCATATTGTGTAGAAAATGGATTAATACAGTTTCATTGTTGTTTGTGGTGCAGGTTTATCTGAACAAGGACTGGTACTCTCTAGAAGATGTATGTAATGCTTATGCTTGGTTTCCTACTAAATAATTTATGATTGGCCGTGATGGATCCTGAATTCACCATTGATTGGTGCATCCCACGTGGAATATAGTCATGCTTTCTTGGGATCTGTAGTTCTTGTGCCAGCACAGCGGCTTCATTTCGTCCCTGCTGTCATTGGTATGGTCTGGATTTCATGGGTTTTTCTCTTACCTTTTGAGGTTGCTTATCTGAATATCTATCCGGTAAAGATGATGCATGACGAGTGACATAGGCGCTGGAGGAGGTGGCCGAAGACGGGAGCAGTGCATCCCGCTGTCGCGAGTAGCGGCTGGTTGGAGCTCCGCCCGCCCCGCTTTCTACCGAATTAACGTTAGCAGTTCAAGCCACCACTGTCACCTCTGCTCTGCCGGCCAGCTCCAGGAGGAGGGACGGGTGGCCATCGTGATCCCAGGTTCATCTCTCATTCTCAGTTTCTGTACTTTTTTTGTGGGTAAATACATGGGAAAAAACATATTCTTTGACGTAGGGGAGCTCGATGTCATGCCCGGCGGCCGAGCGGCAAGGAAAAACTGCATCTGCTGATAATGGTGGTGCTACCTTGAGGATTCAGGTTCTCCTCTCTCTTATCTGATCCATTTTTTGTGCTGTACGTGTGAGCAAAAGAAATATCAATCATAATTGGTTTTGCAAATCAAGACACCAATATTTGCATTTTTTCAGTATTTCATGTCCTGCAGATTAGTTAGCAAAATGATCTTCGTGGCTTATGGTGGTTCAGCTTGGTACTTTTTTTAAAGAGAACGATGAAGATTTCTTGCTACTGTATTCAGGAAGAGAGTATATGGTGCAACAGATTTAGTTGCTGGTGTAAAAATCTTGATGTTAACATTCCCGTGTAGGAATTCATCCCAACTTTTGGGTCTTCCGTTTATCAGCAGTTTACACACATATCATTCTTCAATGACATATGTTTAGTTGACTTTTCTAGCATGCCCACTTTGCAATCAAAGTTTTTCTTCGGTCTGCATTTTGCCAATATAATTTAAACCTGCATGTTCTATACTTTTCAGAGGTGGAGAAAACAAAAAGAGATGGTGTATAGCAGGTGTGTAAAAAGAGATGTTCTATACACCATGGTTCTTTTTCTATTGTCAATTGTATATATTCTATACAACATGGTTCACCTGAATCAATTTTCCATGAATTTTGTATTTATATTTTTCTGATGTATCATACAATATTATAGCTATAAAAATAACAGTTTCAGAGATTATTCATTTCCAATCAAAGCGAAGCAGTTATGAGGTTGCTACCTATTTTGTTTGGATATTCAGCTTCGATTTTAAGAATGTTAACTTGCATTTTGATAAGCTGCACATTTCTTATGTCCTTTTGTGATGCAAACATAAGTTTTGAAATTCATTCCTTTTCATAGGATGTTGAGGACAACATTTTGCGGCGCCTGGTCTAAGGTTTCAGGATAGGAAGGTCAAACGCACTTGCTTTTCTACTGCAGACCTAGGTATGTGTTCTGCAGTATAATTTTCTTCTCTTATTAATTATTTGACGAACACTAGCTGTGCATAAGTGTGCAATGTTATTAACCAATTAGACTTTTTGTACTCTGTGATTATAAGCTTTTTCATAGATCTGACTTTCACATCTACACTTCTTCCTTTTACTTAAATGGGTTCTCTCTCTGCAATTGGTATGTACTGCTATGTATGATTGCAAACCTGACATAATTGTATGATTGCAAACCTGACATAATTTAAGCTTTCTCTTAATATTTCCATCCACTAGATTTGCTTCCATTCTCGGTTATATTGGACGATTTAGATTCAGTGATGCTTACTTTTGCTGCATATACTCCAAACTAAGCACGAGCTGTACTGTCTTTGATGCTTTATTTATGCATTTAGGTTCGCTATGTCTTTGATGCTTTATACATTTTACCTTACGTCCATGCGTCATAATTTGTTATGTGCTATCTACCTATGCCTTAGCTTCACTATATCAATGCTGCAAACCCCAGGTGAATATCTCTAATTGATTTATTCATATAAATCTAAAATGTGACAATCGGATTTATTTTCACATGATAATTCTAGAGATTTTGATTTTTTTGTTTTCTTTGTACTGACGAAAGAACTCTGATTTTCATAGGTCAAAGCACATTCTCAGGCCTGAACAACCAAGGGTTTCGTACTTCGAGTCCATGCCTACCGGTTCGGCCAGCGTCATGCCTTGGGTTGGTTCCTTATTTTGTCCAGTTTCATTAGAATTTTTTGCCATACTTTACGCGGCGACATCTGAGTTCTAGCATCGATCTGCTTCTTCCACTGCTGGAAGAGAGATGGGACGACTTGTAGGTTTATTTCCACTAGCTAAACTGCTGTTTCTCTGTTTTTTCAAAATGATTAACACTGGTGTTTGTTTTCTGCGGCTGATTTGATCATGTAGTCCATGCTTTCAAAATAATGGGAAAATCGTTTTGCTTATTATCCGCGTAGATATTGAATATCCTGCTGAAATAACAATATAAACTCCTGAGGCTAAGACAGGAAAATCATCGCTAGAAAAAAAATGAGTACAGTTAGCGCCATCTTTGAGAGTCTTTGACTTCATTCACATCTTTATATCTCTGATTTGGTTTTCTATGTGTAGGTAAATTTTAGAGCACGGGTTTCTTATGGTTGTGTATATAGGTTGCATGTGTGTTAGGTACTTAGGTCTTTTAACAAGTTGGAAAGTATGAGAAATACAAATGGGCAATATATAATTCCTCGGTAACCTGTGTGGTACAACACCAGAGGCCTCTGTTAAAAATGGGTTTGATATATACGCTTAGATGTGTGGACAACCTCTGTTTTAGCAAGTGTACCCAGATATTATTTCACTGACTGATTCCTATCTATCAAATTATTGACATCAATTGTCTCACTCCATAGTTTTACCCTCTTCTAACCATATCCTCTCGGCACCTTTGCTGATTTATCCTTTATTTTCAGGTCAGGATCCCTCTTGCATAACAAAATGTGTACCTACATACTTGCACACTTCTCCGGCACTGCCATGTGTTGTTAAACCCCCTGCACCTAGGTGCATTTTACAGGCTGCATATTCATGTGTTGAATTCTGTGTTTGAAGAATTCCTTTCAGTAGGTCTGAATACCCTCTGCCATTTTCTGCAGATTTAAGCAATGTTACTGGTTCATCTGTCAAGAAATCCTTGTTCCAGGACTCGCCTCCTCGTGTTCAGGCTGAAGCTGTGCTAGCCAACTCAGGTTGTGTCGGACCAGGTACCTGCCTGCATGCTAACCATCTGTCATTATGTTTCCTGTTGGAGTCTTTCTTATCTACATCTACATCTACATCTACACTACTTAAAAGAGATCTGTTATGGAGAGTTGGGGTGTTTTTAGGCAACGAGTAATTTAGTTTATTGGCTTATGCCAATGAGTTCTTGCATCTCAAGTTAATTAGTCAGTGATGATCAACAAAGAAATAGACAGATGTGCAAACCTGCAACGATAAATAGATTATACTTTAATTCTTTTAGTCTAGCTTGTACCTCAAATATTTTGACTGGTTGTCTCTGTTGCAGGACCACGTGGTACTCTTCTGTGTGGTAATGATTCATCTACATCTACACTACTTAAAAAGGATCTGTTATGGAGAGTTGGGGTGTTTTTAGGCAACGAGTAATTTAGTTTATTGGCTTATGCCAATGAGTTCTTGCATCTCAAGTTAATTAGTCAGTGATGATCAACAAAGAAATAGACAGATGTGCAAACCTGCAACGATAAATAGATTATACTTTAATTCTTTTAGTCTAGCTTGTACCTCAAATATTTTGACTGGTTGTCTCTGTTGCAGGA
The DNA here is from genome assembly GCA_030979885.1 of Lolium multiflorum. Taxonomy (NCBI): domain Eukaryota; kingdom Viridiplantae; phylum Streptophyta; class Magnoliopsida; order Poales; family Poaceae; genus Lolium; species Lolium multiflorum. The sequence continues at coordinate 249,251,826 of CM061752.1, read as the reverse complement.
CCACGTGGTGCTCTTCTGTGTGGTAATGATTTGACGCATCATTAACAGCCTTTGCAGTTGTAGAGACATCTTCAAGACCAATGATTAAAAATAGCCATGCAACACCATCTACCCAAGGTAAGATAGTATAGAGATCGTTCCTTTGAGTTCTAGATTGTACTTTCCCTTCATCATCCAATTCGATAGCTCCAACACGTGCAAGAAATTGTTGATTAGAATGCCCTATCATAGCGTTAACTTTACCTTCATCTGGTTCAGTTTTCTTGTCACTGACACTCAGCCCAAGAAGCAACTCAGTTGCACCATATTTTGAAGGCCGAGAGCTCCGCTGAATTTCAGAACCATCAGGAATGAAGGGAGGTTCATTGCTATGATTTTGCTCTATTGTTATTTAAAATGTTATCTGTTATTTTTCAAGTAAATAATTAGTATCTGATATGCTATTAGTGCTGAGAATATTCAAGGAAATACCTTTTTTAGCATCTTTCTCTAGGATAATTAGTATTACATGGCATAGGTCATAAAAGGAAATGACATAAGTTATTTTTCTTTCTGGGGTCAATTTTTAACTGACTAAGCTATTCTATGTTGTTATTTTCTTATACATAAGTCTCACGTCTGTCATGAAAAACACAAACTTTTTGTGATAGTAAAAATGAGATTGCAGGCTTGAATTTTGCTGGTACCACGATATTATGTGATTTACTATGGGCATCTGGGTACCTGCTCTCATACTAACCCGTATGACCTTCTTGTATGTTTTGTAGAGTCGTATGATTTAGAATGTTAGTACATTTTTAATTGGGGAGTGCTTTTCAATACTGATTTTCCAAAGTATATACCATAGAACCTACAATATTGGCAGTTAGTATACATTCAGAAAGTATCATCACATAGGTTTATACACTTCCTTTTGCAGAGCTATGGAATTTTAATTGGTTACCTAGACTAAAGGTCTACTGTACAAATTTATCCGTGAAGTATGCTTTCAGAAATTAGCATCACATAGTAGTGTAAATAAGTGATTAATTTATAGAATAAATTCTGGGTATGTCAAAATGCAAGTTCTACGAGGAAAGGGATAATTACATGATGTCATCTGAATGTTCAGTACCTCATTTTACAAGTTCAGTCTTGGAAATTTTTACACTTATCTAATATTTTGGGACTACCTTCTACAACATAAACCCCAGATTTTGCTTATTTTGGTAGGTATCTTATCCACGAAAGAAAAGTATATACCTACCTTATGAAATTTAGAGCAGATTCATACTATGTGCAGTTTGATTTACCTACCTAAGGTTATAGAACAGATTCATTACTCTTTTGCTTTCTCCAGGCAGTGAATCAGTTGCGGCGTCATTTCAAATCATATCGGAATGTGACAAAAATACCTGAGGTGAGAGAGAACTCAAGAACATCATGAAAATCCTCAAATCTCATTTGATTGGATGTTATATATATGCATGGACAATCATCATCTTTGATTGGATATTACATATACTAGCAAAGAAAAGCGCGGCGTGCCAATCGTGGGATATGTCTAGCTTTTTATGTGCTGATGGTTATCATTGGCTCCTGCTTGTGTGTTCAATTGTGGATCTTCTCTCTGTTTGGAGAGATTCTCCATGGATTCTTTGTGTTTGCCTGTTGGTTTCCCAAACAGTTCTTACTGTGAATGCATTGTTTCCTTCAATTAGGTAAATTCATTTCGTGTTAGTGCAATGGCTATTGATGGTTTTAAGAAATCCCAATAGCTATTGATGGTTTTAAGATAATCTCGGTATACAAGTTCTACAGTAATTTATTATCTTCTCTTTATTGTCAAATTGCTTCTCCGATTACAATACTCTATTGTATCAAACATGAGCTAATCTTCTTCTCTTACCGTTTCTTTGATTTGGCTCGCCTTTAACTGTTGGTTGATTATCTTTTCATTTGCAGTGGTGCTAAGTTTTGGTGGTGCAAGTACCTGTGAAATCTACGTTTTTTCTATAGTGTCGGGCCTCTAAAAACCATGCCACGACAACGCCCATAAGCAGCGTATGTAGATGTTGCTTTCGTACTCTTGGCAGAACCATCGAGTGTTAGTTAGTATAATAATATTATTCTATGTCCCTTATTGTTATAAACGTTTGCTACTTTGTTCATGATTTTGTGTGTTATCCTAATTTGATATTATAAACTTCTTTTTGTAAAATCAAAGAAACATATTACCATTTTCCAACTTATTTTATCATCATTATATAAAATGTAAATCATTGCGAATTTCACGGGATCGTGCGCCAAGGCGCACATCTAAATCTAGTATCATGAATCACAGGTTAGATCCATCGCTTTTTATTTTGTCTTCTTTTTCTGCCGAATAGATGATTAAGAAAATATGCAACCCATTTGAAAATTAATAAAATCACTTTATTGTTTCCATCTTTGACTTGGATACTTTTCTCCTGGATGAGATAAATGTGGAATTTCAGATGTCTTGTAAAAAGGGTCTAAGGGCATGCACAATGGTAGAGAAGTCACACCTTCCCTTAGCCCTCCACGTCATCTAGATAAAGCAGTAGTTATAACGTGTACAATGCAATATCTCTTATTACCATCCCTTACCATTAATGACAATTAATAATTTTGGTAAAAATATCATGTTGCTAAGGGAAGACATGTGATACAATGGTGAAAATGGTCTTCTCTTATTTTTTAAGGGATCATCCCTTAGCTAAGGGAAGGCATCCTTCTCTTTTCCTATTCTCTCTCCTCCAACTCAACAAAAATCCTATATAACAGCTATAAGGAAAGGCTAACATCACCGCATTGTACATACACTAAAAAGAATTTCCCAGATATACCATACATAAATAGTTCTAACAACTACGAATAGAACTCAGGGGAAACTAGGTGCCGACCACCCGCGTTCGAGCCCTCGTCTCAGCGGATGTGTGCCCAAGTTGTCCTCTTCTTAATATATAGCCCCAATGTTCTTCCTCTACCATGTCACTCTCATTTCAATAGATCACACACTAGTAGAAAACCTCTCATCCATCTAAGCCATTGGTACCGGTTCCCTTACGAACCGGTACTAAAGGGGCCATTTGTACCGGTTTGAGGGCTCAGGTGGGCGAGGAGCTTTGGTACCGGTTTGGGAGGGGCTTTCGTACCGGTTCGTGTTAGGAACCGGTACGAAAGGTCTTCGGCCAAAATTCAGACGCGTGGTGGGGCCCGGGCTGGACCTTTGGTACCGGTTCTTAACACGAACCGGTACCAAAGGGTACCCAGCTATATCAATCGCCCAGATCCCTTCCCGAGCCCCCTGCATGCTGGCTCTCATTTTTCTCTTCTTCCTCACACTCTAAATTTTTCTCCACCTCTCACACTCCAATAATCTTTATTTTTCTCCACCATTTTAACAAGATTAACGACCTCCATCTATCCAAGGGTTAGCAATATCATCCTTTCTTCCGGCGTTCCTAATTTAGCTCATTTCTTTGGTAGTTTAACTCGTACTATTTTTCTAGTGCTAGCAAGGTGTTTGATGAAATGCCTAAGTTAGGGATTTTACTTTTTTATAATCAATTTGAGCTGAAATTATGGTATATTTTGTAGGTTTTAATTAGTATCATCCCCGTCCTCACCGCCGTCGATCGCTAGCGTCGTCCCCTAGCCGGCACCGTACAACCTCGGTGAGCCTCTTCTTTAAAAAAACTTAGTTTTATGTGATGAACTTGAATATTAATTAAGTTGGTCACTCATATATCCATGATGTTGTGTACTTAATGATTTTTGATATACATATAAAATGCAGATGAGTCGACAATGGATGTACGGTGACCGGTGCCATCCCGAGTTCATTACTGGCATGCATTATTTTCTCAACGTGGCTGAGGCAAACAGGCGGTCGAATGGTTTCATGTATTGTCCATGTAGTTCCTGTAAGAATATGAAGGATTACTCTACCTCGAAGACCCTTCACGTCCACCTGCTGGAGAATGGTTTCATGCCCAGCTATAATTGTTGGACCAAGCACGGAGAAAGAGGGGTTATATTGGAAGACAACGAAGAAGAAGAGCAACTATCCCAGCTTATTCACTGAAGACGGTGGTAGTAGAATGGGGGAAGACGAAGCTGAAGAAGAGCTCATTTTCGATGAGCCGATTTTTGATGACCCGGATGACGATTTGGGTCGGGCATTCTTGATGCGAAGATGAACTGCGGAAATGAAAAGGAGAGGTTGAAGTTGGAGAAAATGTTAGAGGATCACAACAAACTGTTGTACCCAAATTGCGAAAATGGTCAGAAAAAGCTGGGTACCACGCTGGAATTGCTGCATGGAAGGCAGAGAATGGTACTTGACAAGGGATTTGAAAAGTTGCTGAAAATAATAAAGAAGATGCTTCCAGGGAGAACGTGTTGCCCTCTAGCACGTACGAAGCAAAGAAGGTTGTCCCCTCTAGGATTAGAGGTGCAGAAGATACATGCATGCATCAATGACTGCATCCTCTACCGCGGGGAGTACGAGAATTTGAATGCATGCCCGGTATGTAGTGCATTGAGGTATAAGATCAGGCGAGATGACCCCGGCGATGTTGAGGGTGAGTCCACCCCCAGGAAGAGGGTTCCTGCGAAGGTGATGTGGTATGCTCCTATAATACCACGGTTGAAACATTTGTTCCAACAAAGAGCATGCCAAGTTGTTGCGATGGCACAAAGAGGACCGTAAGAAAGATGTGATGTTGAGACACCCCGCTGACGGGTCGCAGTGGAGAAAAATCGACAGAGAGTTCAAGTCATTTTCAGATGACGCAAGGAACTTAAGATTTGGTCTAAGTACAGATGGCTTTAATCCTTTCGGGGAGCAGAGCTCCAGTCATAGCACCTGGCCAGTGACTCTATGTATCTATAACCTTCCTCCTTGGTTGTGCATGAAGCGGAAGTTCATTATGATGCCGGTGCTCATCCAGGCCCGAAGCAACCCGGCAACGACATTGATGTGTACCGAGGCCATTGGTTGAAGAACTTTTAGAGTTGTGGCGTGACGAAGGTGTACCTGTGTGGGATGAGCACGAACAAAAGGAATTTAACCTACGAGCGTTGTTATTTGTAACCATCAATGATTGGCCTGCTCTTGGTAACATTTCAGGGCAGTCAAACAAGGGATACAATGCATGCACACACTGTTTAGGTGAGACTGATAGTAATTATTTGGGAAACAAGAATGTGTACCTGGGCATCGTCGATTTCTTCCAAAACAACATCACGTAAGAAAGAGAGGAAAGCATTTCGGAGGTGAGGCAGATAACCGAACGAAGCCTACCCGCCCTAATGGGGAAGTTATATATGATATGGTCAAGGATTTAAAAGTGATCTTTGGAAAGGGTCCCGGCGGACAATCTGTTCCGCATGATGTTGACGGACACGTACCCATGTGGAAGAAGAAGTCGATATTTTGGGAGCTACCCTACTGGAAATTCTTAGAGGTTCACTCTGCAATCGACGTGATGCACGTGACCAAAAATCTTTGCGTGAACCTGCTAAACTTCTTGGGCGTGTATGGGAAGACAAAAGATACACCGGATGCACGGCAGGACCAGCAAAGTATCGACGAAGGAAACAACCTGAATCTAGAGAAGTATCAAGGTCCTGCCAGCTATGCTCTTACCAAAGAGGAGAAGGAGATCTTTTTTGGAGTCCTGAGTAGCATCAAGGTCCCGTCTGGCTTCTCGTCGAATATAAAGGGAATAATAAACATGTCGGAGAAAAAGTTTCAAAACCTAAAATCTCATGACTGCCACGTGATTATGACACAATTACTTCCGGTTGCATTGAGGGGCTTCGCCGGAAAATGTTCGAGTACCCATTGTGAAGCTATGTGCGTTCCTCAATGCAATTTCTCAGAAGGTGATCAATCCACTTACTCTACAAAATTTACAGAAGGATGTGGTCCAATGTCTAGTCAGCTTCGAGTTGGTGTTCCCACCATCCTTCTTCAATATTATGACACATCTCCTAGTTCACCTGGTCGAAGAGATTGGCGTTCTCGGTCCCGTATTTCTACACAACATGTTCCCCTTTGAGAGATTCATGGGAGTCTTAAAGAAGTACGTTCATAACCGTGCTAGGCCAGAAGGAAGCATCTCCAAGGGCTATGGAACAGAGGAGGTCATTGAGTTTTGTGTTGACTTTATTCCTGACCTTAAGCCGATCGGTGTTCCGTAATCGCGCTATGAGGGGAGACTGCGTGGAAAAGGCACGCTAGGAAAGAAATCAGCAACGTGTATGGACGGACATTCTTTCACTCAAGCACACTACACAGTTCTACTTAATTCCATCTTGGTGGCTCCGTACAAAGAGGAACACAAGGAGATCTTACGCTCTAAATACCCGGAGCAACGTGAAGATTGGATTGATGGAGAACACATGAAGACTTTCGGCGGTTGGTTGCAAACACGTCTCATGAATGTCACCGATGACGAGCAGCTGTACTTGTTGGCCAAGCAACCATCTTCTACTATATCGACTTTTCAAGGGTACGAGATTAATGGGAACACATTTTACACTTTCGCCCAAGACAAAAAGAGCACCAACCAAAACAGTGGTGTCCGCTTTGATGCAGAAGATGGCAATGGGAACAAGGTCACATATTATGGGTACATAGAGGAGATATGGGAACTTGACTATGGACCTAATTTCAAGGTCCCTTTGTTCCGGTGTAAATGGTTCAACCTGAAAGACGGGGTACAGGTAGACCCGCAGTACGGAATGACTACAGTGGATTTCAAGAATCTTGGGTACGACACCGAACCATTCGTCCTAGCCAGTGAAGTGGCTCAGGTTTTTATGTGAAGGATATGTCTAGCAAACCGAAAAAAGAAAAGAAAGGCAAGAGGACACATCATACGATGAGCCAAAGCGGCACATAGTTCTTTCAGGAAAAAGAAACATCGTGGGAGTAGAGGACAAGACAGACATGTCAGAAGATTATTATAAGTTTGACGATATTCCACCCTTCAAGGTAAAAATTGACCCAAGCATCATCTTAAACAATGAAGATTGTCCATGGTTGCGTCGCAGTAAGAAGAAAGGGAAACGAGCGAAGAAAACTCAGAAGACTAGCTAGCTACATATAGGGATCATAACTTGTGTATCTCAATATGGAAATCACTTTTGTGTAATGATGTTACTGTATGTAAGATATTAACAATGGAGATGGTTGGCTTGTTTTACTAGTTAAGTCACGGGCTTGCAGGGAAATTTTTCCGAGGCGGAACTTCCGAATATGCCATATATAGGGCATGTGCACCAAGGGCATATTCGAGAAGTTCCGCCACGGGAGATTTCCCAACCCTTTCCACAACATTGTTAGAGGAGATGGAGTCTTCCACGGGCTTGCAGGAAAAAATTCCGAGGCGGAACTTCCGAAGATGCCATATGGCGTGTGCACCAAGGGCATCTTCGACAAGTTCCGCCACGGGAGATTTCCCAACCCTTTCCCCAACATTTGTTAGAGGAGATGGAGTCTTCCACGGGCTTGCAGGAAATTTTCCGAGGCGGAACTTCCGAAGATGCCATAGGGCGTGTGCACCAAGGGCATCTTCGACAAGTTCCGCCACGGAGATTTCCCAACCCTTTCCTCCATCCATGGTGATGAAACTCTCCATCCATGTTGGCTTGTTGAGCTGCTTCCAATGGTGTATCGATGCTCCTTTTATAGGCGAGCGTCCTTATCCTGCCGCAGCTTTAGTACCGGTTGCACCCACCAACCGGTACTAAAGGTTACACGCGTCCTTATCCCACCGACAGCGTCGTGCGCTACATACTTTATCTCATCGAGCAGGCGTCCTTATCCTGCCGACAGCTTTAGTACGGTTGCACCCACCAACCGGTACTAAAGGTTACCCGCGTCCTTATCCCACCGACGGGCGTCGTGCGCTACATACTTTATCTCATCGAGCAGGCGTCCTTATCCTGCCGACAGCTTTAGTACCGGTTGCACCCACCAACCGGTACTAAAGGTTACCCGCGTCCTTATCCCACCGACAGGGCGTCGTGCGCTACATACTTTATCTCATCGAGCGGGCGTCCTTATCCTGCCGACAGCTTTAGTACCGGTTGCACCCACCAACCGGTACTAAAGGTTTGCCTGTCTTCCCGCCTATTTTCTTCCCATGCTTTTCACCGGTTCCCGCCTTTGTCTTCCCGCCATTTTTTCACTATATATATGTAGGCTTGGCCACCATTTACATATCACATCTAGACTCATATCGCAAACCTCATCATTCTCTCCCATGGCTTCCATCGCATCTCTAACCCCCGGGAGGCGGAGGCGCTTTGCGCCTCGAACTACCCCTTCCCGGGCTACCGCGTCCCGACCGGCTGGTTGCTAAGCGTCGGAGGCGTACCGGTCCCTCCAGTCCCTCTAGGTGTGGCGCGCGATGGCCATCACGAACCACTACTACCGAGCTCACGCCGAGCAGCGGAGGAATCCCCAGTGGCATCCCGACTACAGCCCGACTTGGGAAAGCTTCTTCATCAATCGGCGTGAGAGGCGCTTTCCAGGCATGAGGAGGGCGGTCCGCCTCCTTCGAACTTCGAGGCCGGCCGTCGGGTGTGGTGGCGCGGCCGGACTCTCCGGGCGTCATGGCCTACCGTGGCCCCGCTGCGCTACCCTCGATCCCAGCCCACGCGTGCACCCGCCGACCGGAGAGTACCGCGACCCCGATGCGCGACGATGATGACGGCGACTACGACGACTACAGTGGCGACTACTACAGGGCTAGGCACGAGTATGACCGAATGACTCCAACAGTAGAATTTGGCCATGTATCTTTAATTTTCAGTTAAGCTATGTATTTTAATTCGGGTTCAATCGTAATAAAATTTTATTCCCGCCCTTTCTTTCCCGCCTTTTTCCGTCGTACGTGGCGGGAAAGTTTCGCGGACGGCGTCGTGGCAAGAGTAAAGAATAGAAATAGATAATATATAGAAAAGAATTAGAAAATATATAGAAAAGAAATATAAAAAAGGATATAGAAAACAAATAGAAAAGAAAACAAACGGAAATAGAAAAAGAAATAGAAAAGAAATAGAGAAGAAAAGAAACAGAAAATAAAAAGAAAAGAAAAGAAACACAAAAGAAAAGAAAAAAACATAAAAGAAAAGAAAGAAGAAACAGAAAACAAAATAAATAGAAAAGAAATATAAAAGAAAAGAAACACAAAAGAAAGGGAACGAAAATGAAAAAAAAAAAATAGAAAATGAAAAGAAATAGAAAATGAAAAAAAAGAAATAGAAAATGAAAAGAAATAGAAAATGAGAAGAAAAGAAAAGAAACACAAAATAAAAGGAAAAAGAAACAGAAAGAAAGAAGAAAACGATAAAAGAAAAGAAACAACAAAAGAAAAGAAAAGAAAAAGAAAAAAGAAAACAAAAAAACCTTTAGTACCGGTTGGTACCACCAACCTACGAAAGGTTCGTACCGGTTGGTGGTACCAACCGGTACTAAAGGCCCATCCCCCTCGTTTAACCTTAGCCGCGCGCGACGAAATCCCCAAATCTTCTTCTTTCCCCCGCGCGACGAAGCAGAGCCCCGACGCCGCCGACGACGCCGACGCACCCACGCCGCCGCCGACGAAGCCGCCGCCGCAGACGCAGCCGCCACCGCCGACGCAGCCGCCGCCGCCCGCAGGTACCTCCCCGGCCCTCTCCTCCTTTTTTCCGCCACCCCTCATCGCCGCCCGCAAGGTGTTCGACGGCGAGGAGGTCTCGGGCGTAAGGCTCGGTCGACGGCTCCGCCTCCGCGAGGCTGTCGTCGAGGTCGAAGGCGAGCTCGGTGGCGTCGACGGGCAGGGGTGAGGTGGTGAGCGTGCACGGCCGACTCCACGGCGCAGGCCGCGCTCCACGCCGCCCGGAACGCCTCGGTGTCGTCCGCTATGCTTTCCCCCGTCGCACCGTACTCCCGGACGTCGAACACGCACTGCTCGGCCGGCTGGACGGCGGCGGCGCAACCAGGGGCGTCGCGTCCTCGTCCGGCGGAACAGCCGGCGAGGACACCACCGTGCTGCCTCCTTTTGCGCCGCCCCTGTGCCCGGCGCCACCGCCGTGAGGCTTCTTGTGTATGTGGTTCCTTCCATGGACGCCGACGCCAAACAATGCCACTAGCGCAAGCGTGACCGCCATCAACCGCAGCAGCCCCGGTCTTGTAGTTCCCATGGCCAGCGAATGCAAACTCGGCTCTCGCCTAGCTACAGGAAACAGGAGGGAGACGACGAAGTAAAAGGCGAATGTTCGGATTGTGAGTTTGTGATTGCTGGTTTTCGAGGGGTTGGAGGTTGACGGCCGACCAGCAGTGGCGCGCCTCGCGGAGGCTCCAGGAGGCTAGGCTGTACGCGGTCGCGGCGTACCTCGTCGTGGAGCAGTGCTGCGTCCACGTGCCGGGCGCTGGAACAGCATCGCTCGTCGGAGACCTGGCGGGCGAGCGCCACCTGCGTGACGGTCTTCGGGCCCTGCGCGGCGGCGCCTTTGGCCTTGGAGAGGTAGAGCTGGTCGAGGGGTGGCCGCGCTGATGGATGAGGGGACGGCGATGCGGGCAAGGGCGGTGGACAGGGTGCCATTTGTGTGTCCGTAGTTACATGTGAACTCGCAAAGACTTCGGGATTAGCTGGCCAGTGTTGTGTCCGTTGTTATCCATAATGTTCATATATTGCCAAAACGCATCCATTCTACATTATTTGAGCAGTGAATTTCGAAGTTGATTTTGTCTCTGCAAATGAACTGCAAGATTGTTAGGAGGTATGGTCGTGCCGAGTTCTTTTATCATGAATATTAAACTAAATATATAAATGTAGGGAAACAGAGCAAAGTGTTCTATTTGTTGGCATGGATTGGAATTGATAGTTCTTGAACTACATAAACATATGAACATCACAAGGTGAAATCTGGATAGATAGAAAGTACCACAACTAAGTTTTCTTAAGGGCATGCTTGTGTTTTTGTTTGGCATATTCATTTCAAAAGGAGGGCATATGTGTTTGTATTTCACATGATTATGCTATTAATTGCTTTCTTAATTTTGCAGTGACATTGAGGTATGGAGGACGGCACCTTCGTTCGAGATGAGGAGGGGGAAGAAGCAGTGCAGCGATTGATCTATGAGAGTGCCCGTGGTCCGGAACCCGACGATGGAGATGACAACGAGTACCAAGACTTTCTGAATGATTTTGGCGAGGGACTTGAGTCTGAACAAGTTAGAAAAGACAATGAAGTGTCCATCACAAACTCCGGCGAGGTGTATATCTATGTATCAATTAGTCTGTGTTCATCCCTAGATGCATTCATTTATTTGTATTGCACTTATTAACGAATAATTTTTCTTTTAGCCTTCTGGATCATCGAGCAAGTCTGTTAGAACAAAACGAGGCCCGACGCGGGTGCTAAAGGGCGAGGGCAGGTTAGCCCTCACGGCATTCAAGGATAATGGTGAACCAGTGGAGCCCAAGGAGTTTTGCCGCAAATTTACAAGTCAATCCGGAGTTATTGTTAGGGACCATGTACCGATCAGCATTCAAGAGTGGCATAAGCCGAAGAACCCAGAGAGTGGTGCTACTTATGTCAATGACAAGATGAAAAAATTTCTTTGGGACACGCTACTGACAAAGTTCAGCCTACCGGAAGACATGACGGAAGGCCAGAAGAATAAAGTCAAGGAATGGACATGGAAGAAGATGGTCATACAATTCCAGAGCTTCAAGAAAAATTTATGGGACAAATATAAGAATGAAGATCCAGTATTCGATGATAATACCGAAAATCTAGTGAAGATAAAAGATCACTGGCCGCATTTAAGGAGTATAAGAAATCGTCTACTTTTGTGTCCCGATCGAAGAAAAATACCGAAAATGCTGCAAAGAAGAAACTTCCGCATCATTTGGGGTCAGGTGGCTACAAGAGTGCCATTCCGAAGTGGACAGTGTTTGAGAATAAACTGATGGATCATGGAATCACTCCACAGACATGGGACTGGCCCGAACGGTCCAAGTTCTGGTTGTTCGCTCATGGGGCAGGGTTGGACCCAAAGACAGGGTTGATCGTTGCGAAGGGAAAATGGAAGGAAAAAATTGAGGCAATTGTACCGAAGCTTGTAGATGCAATTGAAAAGGTCGGAAAGGGAGAGTACATTCCCGATCGAGAGAATGACGAGCTGACACTCGCTGGGGAACCCTGAACATGTTGGACGGGTACGAGCTCGCCCAGGTCTCACCATGAAGGAAGCGTGGCCGGACAGCGCTGACACTTATAGAAGCCGTTCACGAAAGAAGAAGAAGGACGCCGACATTGTAACGGAGTTGTTATCTAGGGTGGAGGCTCTTGAGAGAAATCGAGGGCACCCGATCAGCAGCTGTTTCTACAGGATCCACAAGCCGATGCTGCCCCATCTCAGCGAAGAAGCAGTGTTGGCATCTTGCTTGACGTGGAGGAAGCTACCCCGTGGATTATGTCACGGAGAAGACAGATTGCGAGCTACATATGTTAATCAGGACCGCGTCTGTTAAGGTGGCGGTCGGCTATGTGTACCCAAGTGAAGATGGAGCAATGCACCATCATATGCCCATTCCACCTGGTTGTGTTCGTGTCGGGGTGGATGAAGTTGTTTCGGGTTTTGAAAAAGTGGAGCTTGATATTCCTAGAGGTGAAGATGAGAGGACACTGGGCGATGTCAAGCACGGTTTCGCCCTATGGCCGAAGAAGTACGTCGTCCTTTTGCAAAGGCCACCGACTCCTACACATGAGCAGCAAATGCCATCGACTCCTCCTGGTGGCAGTCCTTGTGAGCAGCCAAGTCCAAACCTACCTGAGAGGGACCCCAGCGTGAGTCCACCATCTCGAGATCCTCCGCGTAAGACAGCGTCCGTTAAGCGGAACGGTACGCCGCCTAGGAAGAAAGCTAGAAAGGAGAAACAACTGCCGCCTACTGAGAAGTTACCTTGGGAAAAAACTCCAGAGGAAAACGCGGAGGCCGTTCAGGCCGAGAAGAAATTTTTTGCACCGAAAGTGCCAGAGATACCTTTCGAGAAGACACTAGATCGGGAGAAAGTTGTGCGTACCGTTGACAATCTATATGACCCTGTACCATCGCCGCCATCTGACTATGCGCGTTCTATTGAAAGGTCGTATGACAAGATGATCGAGGCGACAAAACCCGTTAAATCGGGTATCGGGGAGATAAAAGGGATACACAGTGTCTACCAGCTCGGACAACAACCCGTTCAATCGGTCGCCCCTCTCAAGGTGTTTGACGAAGACCGTTCAAAGTTCTCGACAAGACGCAACTGATTACGCCTTAGCTGAACGAGCATATCGGTTTGTTCAAGGGAAAGATTTGGTCGAGAATCTCAGGAAGGTACCAACATGTATGTAACTTGCATTCGTGGTACCTTAAGGCCTCAAAGGAAGGGATCCGACTATCATGGTGCGAGTTAGGGAAGAGCACTACTTCCAGGAATCTGTGTGAACGTTGACTTCGCCGAACTCTTTCGTTATACAATCTCCTCGCAAATCAATCATTCTTGCTCTGTAAGTGATTTATTTATTTAATTTGAGAAGTCTTTAGCTCAGCTAGTTCATTGTCTGCAGATTATAATCTTTTCTGCGCTATATTATGCAGATCGAAGATGCTCGAATGCAAAAGGGACGATATCACAGACATTGGGTTCATTGACCCGCACACAATGCATGTTAAAACCATAGAAGATCCTCTCTATAACAAGGATACACCGGAGACTTTGCTAAGGTTTTTGAAGCGACAACGTGACAAAAAGCTAATAATTTGGCCTTACAACTTCGAGTGAGTCTTACTGTCTTATAACACATTATATTTTGCTCACCGTATGTCAAAATTTTAACTAATGACTTATATATATGACACTACATATTGAAACGTGCGTAGGTTTCACTTTATTCTTCTCGTCATCAATTTGGAAATTGGAGAAGTTGAAGTCTATGACTCACTAAGCAAAAAATCGGAACTATACTTGTCTTGTTATTTAATGCTCAAAAGGTAATTTTAATTCTTATCGGTTTGTTTCGTTAATTTCCTGCTATGAACTAATTGATGACTCTTTTATGCATTTTCTTTTGTCGAGCAGCGTATGGGAAACTTTCATCAAGGAAGATACGTCCCGTGAATGGACACCGAAGCTGCGATGGAAGGCGAAAGTAAGTAGTACTACCTAGGTCCACACACCTTTAATTATCATACTTGTCTATTGTTTGATTGAATTATATTCTTGTAAAGAAATGCCCGCAACAACCACAAGGGACCGATCTCTGTGGATTCTTCGTTTGCGAGTACATCCGCAGAATTGTCAGCGAGAAAACGAATAATGAAAGAAATAAAGAGGTACAAAAAGAATCTTCACAAATTTGTTTTCTTATCATAAGTTGTGCTGAGTTTCGGTAATAGTTGTTTCATGTATTCATTTGTATCTTATTCTTTTATAGTTGGCAAGAAAGCGGAACAAGCTCTCAATCGATGACCGCTTCATAGCAATAGGCGAGGAATTGGCGGGATTTTTCCTTCGAGACGTCATACCACCATTCGCAGAGTACCACTATGAATGAAGATGTACATGTTACATATATAGTTGACTCGAAGAGTACCACTATGCTACATGTAATAGACATATATAGAGTACGCCTCGGAGAGTACCACTATGCATGAAGATCGATCTTCATGCATATAGTGCTACTTAATTTGCGATCTTATGCAATTACATGTGTGTTATATTATATGCACCAACTTGCTATGCATCATCTTGATCTTCATTTACTACCTAAACCCAAACGCGTTTCGGTGCATCGACGCGATATGAAACAAACCGATATCCCTAAACCCCTCCAAAAACCCTAAATCCAATTCTCTGCCGTGGCAGAGAAATTCCCTGCCGCGGGGGAACCTTTGGTACCGGTTCGTATTACCAACCGGTACCAAAGATCCTTAGCCCTGAGCTCTCCTGGTGGCCCACGTGGAGGCCCCTTTTATACCGGTTCGTAAGCAACCGGTACGAAAGGGGGGGGGCTTTAGTGCCGGAAGTTTTATACCGGTTGCAAAACCGGTACGAATGCCCCTCTGGAACCGGTACGCATGAGAGATTTTCTACTAGTGACAGTTTTTTTACCAACTTGTTGATGACATAGAAAATCGTTTCTATACAACCGAACAACAGAGCCCTCCGAGCTCATGGGCTAGCCTTCTTATTAGTTGCGACATTGTAGTCGTAGAAGCAGCACAAGTCTGCATTGAACATGCCATCATTGTTATTTGGATGCTCAAGGTGCTGACAAATGTTTAAGGAGGGGCATGACGGTGAAGACCGCTAGCCCGGCCATCTTGCACATGTCATCATAGTAGATCTCCCTGAAGCGTAAGAGGCCGGACACGCAAGTCCCTGAGGAAAGTGTAATGCATGGATGATGGAAATGCATGGTTAACACAATAAGTGCACTACATTATTCTTTGATGCCACAACCACTACGGGAAAGACTGGCGTTGCCGTGCGGCACTTTGCACGGCAAAGGCTTTGCCGTGCGTGCACGCACGGCAAAGGCTGCCCGGCAAAGCGAGCGACGGCAAAGGCAACGTTGCCGTGCGCACCGCTTATCTGCACGGCAAAGACCGTTGCCGTGCGCCCTATTCTTTGCCGTGCGTGCCATACTTTGCCGTGCGGCAGAGCGTTGCCGTGCGTGCGGGACTTTGCCGTGCGCGGTAACATTGCCGTGCAGCTCCTCCTTTGCCGTGCGTGGCAACGTTGCCGTGCGCTGTTTCTGTGCCGTGCCCTTAGCTTTGCCGTGCGGCAGAAGGCCAGCCCGCACGGCAAAGGCCTTTGCAGCAGACCCTCCAGGACCTCCCGCCATGCGCCACGTGCCCCCTTTGCCGTGCGTGTGCACACGGAAAGTGCCGTCTTCCGTGTGCATACACACGGCTTTTTTGGATTTTTTATTTTTCTTTAATCCCTGCATTTCAAAATTGCATTTCACATATATATAACATATACAACATATATATTTACCATAGCATCACCAAACATATCAACAACACCACAAATACATCAACACACATAGTTTATGCATAACAAGTGCAATGTCCACAAATACATCAACACACATCAAGTACAAGTACAATCCATAACAAGTGCAATGTCCACAAATCCATCAACACACATCAAGACCATGCCATCAACCTTATTGTCCTCCTCCGCTTCCGCCGGCCTCATCGTCATTGCCTTGTGACATATAATCTACAAGGTTGATGGAATGAACATTTGCATTTGCATATTGAACACTTGAACAAGTACAAGTAGCGGGTTGGGCACAAGAGGACTCACCGCGGTTCATGCTCCGGATGATATTCATGTTGTTCACGGTGAGAGGTGTCCCCGGGCTCTGAGTGGGCGGTGGCGGCATCCACGGCATGGAGTAAGGTGGAGGAGCGGGAATACTCCCCGGTGGAGAAGACAGAGCCGTCTGGCTCATCAGCCAGCTCATCAGTGCCTGCTGCTGCATCATCTGCGCTGTTGCATCTGCAGCATCATCTGTGCTGCTGCTGCGTACTCCAGAACCTACCGCTCCAAGTTCCGTGCGTGCTCCTGGGCCGCCTGCTCCTTTTCTGCCATCTCCGCCTACGATGTGTCCGCGATGTCATTAACATTTCAATGGAAAGCATGTGCATGTAAAGGAAAGGTAGAGGCCGGAGGAAGAACATACCCGTAACCGCTCGACAGCTAGATCCGAAGCCCGTGGCCGGGGCTCTACCTCAGGCTGGCCGCTCTTACGACCACGGCGGATCTGGCGGAGAGAGGGAACCGTCGCTGGGTCGACAACCCCATCACGAAACCATAGGCGGCCATGCTTCAAGCCTTCTCCCGCAAGCACCGCAACCTCAGGGTCAAAGTCCTCGGCCTCTCGGTTGGCCTCCTCGCCGTACTTCTGCTTGAACTTGGAGACATACGACGTGCACTGGGTCTCGGATTGCGGGTTAACCCACACGAACCCCGTCTCACTTCCTGCAAAAGAGAACATGTAATAAAGTGAAGTGGCACACCCTTGCAGAGTTAGCAAATATATAACATGAATTCAAATAATGACGGAACCATTAATTTGCTCACCTCCTTCTGCATGTGAAGAGAGATGGGGAGGCTGCCTTGGATATGCGATCCACCTCGCATCTCTGCCGCTTCTTCTTGCCCTCCTCGTGCTTCTTGAGGTACTGGGGGCATGTCCACCACATGACCATCGCAAGCAAGCACCTATCGTCTTCGCCGACGTATCCTCGGTCATGAAGAGCCGCTGGATCCTCGGTAGAACTGGAAGATAGCGGAGGATATTCTTGGCAATCGTGGTCTGCCTCTTCTGACCATCACCATTGCGGTCTACCTCAAAGTACCTAGAGTAATTGCATTTGATGCAATAATTTGTGTCAGCGTGCTCCTCTCTGAATAGCATGCATCCATTTGGACATGCGTGTATCTGCTGAGATGACATCTTAAGGTCACTGAGCAATTTGGTCGAATAGTAGAAGTTTTGCGGCAAGAGGTGCCCTTTCGGCAGAAGGCTGCCTACGATGACCAGAAGTTCATCGAACCCATCTCTGCACAAGTTCCTATGGCACTTCAAGGCCATAAGGCGAGCGATGGCATCTAGTTGGGTAACCTCTGTATTTTCATGTAGGGGTTTCTGCGAAGCAAACAGAGCCTCATAATACTCCTTTGTGTTTTCCTCCGGGTCCTCACTTGTCTCCGCATCCTGAGGTGTCTCCAGCTCTACATGAGAGCTTTCAGGCACATTACCATTAGCCAAGTTTTCTAAGCACCTATCAAAACCAGTGTCATATTCCCCCCTTGGTTGAATCTGCCACTCCTCCTTCCTAGCACGTTTCTTTGCCTTTTCTCCATGGTAATTCCAAATCCTGTAGGACGGTGTGAACCCAAACTTGATCAGGTGCATACTCATAGTGTCCTTGTCCTGTGCCTTTTGGTTTGGAAGATGAGTTCAAAAAGCTATGAAAAATACTTGTTGTAGTTCATCTGATGCACACATCAACTTGATAATGTAGCAATCCCAAACGATCTCTAAGTAACATGCAAATTTACAAAAAAAGAAGAAAATGGCCACATATCGGGTGGTGGCCGGAGCTTCCAAGGATGGTGGCGGCCAGCAGCACGGGCGGCGGGCGGAGGGGGAGAGCAGCAGCAGCACGGGCGGCAGGCGGAGGGGCGAGCAGCAGCAGTACAGGCGCGGTGGCGGAGGGGGAGAGCAGCAGCAGCTCGGGCGCGCGGTGGCAATGGCGCGGGGCAGCCTGCCTGGGAGGGAGGAGGGAGGAGGGAGGCGGAGGGGGAGAGTGGCAGCAGCACGGGCGCACGGCGGGGAGAGCGGCAGCAGCAGGGGAGGTCCTCCGGCGGCGGCGGCGACGTGGAAGGGGGGCGCAGAGGCGCGGGTCGAGCTGAGATGCGTGGGGGATGGGGGCGTGTTGTGTGGTCGGGACGCGCCCGAAGTGGATAAGTTGAGGGACCTTTTGTATGGATTCGTTGCATAGAAAACAAAAAATTTCCTACCGCGAATACGCAATCCAAGCCAAGATGCAATCTAGAAGACGGTAGCAACGAGGGGATTATCGAGTCTCACCCTTGAAGAAATTCCAAAGCCTACAAGATGAGGCTCTTGTTGCTGCGGTAGACGTTCACTTGCCGCTTGCAAAAGCGCGTAGAAGATCTTGATCACGGCGCCACGAACGGGCAGCACCTCCGTACTTGGTCACACATTCGGTTGTTGATGAAGACGACATCCACCTCCGCGTTCCAGCGGGCAGCGGAAGTAGTAGCTCCTCTTGAATCCGACAGCACGACGGCGTGGTGTCGGTGGTGGTGGAGAATCCCGGCGGAGCTTCGCTAAGCGTGCGGGAAGAAGGAGTAGTGGTGCGGCTAGGGTTTGGGGAGAGGGGGCGCCGGCCATCTAGTGGTGCGGCCACCTTGTGGTTGTTGGGGTGGCCGGCCCCCTTTGCCCTCATTATATAGGTGGAACACCCAAGAGTTGGTCTACAAGTCTTCGAATAAGACCCCAAACCAAAACCTTCCATATCA
This sequence comes from Lolium multiflorum, assembly GCA_030979885.1. Classification (NCBI taxonomy): domain Eukaryota; kingdom Viridiplantae; phylum Streptophyta; class Magnoliopsida; order Poales; family Poaceae; genus Lolium; species Lolium multiflorum. The sequence goes on along the minus strand of CM061752.1, from coordinate 249,232,699 downwards.
CATGAAACCTACCCAAGCTAGGACTCCCACTAGAGGTGGGATTCCCACCCTTCCTTGGGAGGGGGTGGCCGGCCCTTAGGGAGTCCACTTGGGACTCCTCCCCTTTAGGGTTGGCGGCCATGGAGGTGGAGTCCCTTTGGGACTCCGCCTTCCAAAGTGGTTTCTTCCGAGACTTTTCTAGAACCTTCTAGAACCTTCCATAGAACCTTCCGGATCATTTTAAATCTTATAAAATGACTTCTATATATGAATCTTATTCTCCGGACCATTCGGAACTCCTCGTGATGTCCGGATCTCATCCGGGACTCCGAACAAATATTCAAACTCCATTCCATATTCAAGTTCTACCATTTCAACATCCAACTTTAAGTGTGCTACGGTTCGTGAACTATGCGGACATGGTTGAGTACTCACTCCGACCAATAACCAATAGCGGGATCTGAGATCCATAATGGCTCCCACATATTCAACGATGACTTTAGTGATCGAATGAACCATTCACATATGATACCAATTCCCTTGTCACGCGATATTTTACTTGTCCGAGGTTTGATCATCGGTATCACACTATACCTTGTTCAACCTCGTCTCTTTGACAAGTACTCTTTACTCGTCGTGGTATGTGGTCTCTTATGAACTTATTCATATGCTTGCAAGACATTAGACGACATTCCAGAGAGGGAAGTATATCTATCCGTCATCGGGATGGACAAATCCCACCGTTGATCCATGCCTCAACTCATACTTTCCGGATACTTAATCCCACCTTTATAACCACCCATTTACGTGGCGTTTGATGTAATCAAAGTACCTTTCCGGTATAAGTGATTTATATGATCTCATGGTCATAAGGACTAGGTAATATGTAGAAAGCTTATAGCAAATAACTTAATGACGTGATCTTATGCTATGCTTAATTGGGTGTGTCCATTACATCATTCATACAATGATATAACCTTGTTATTAATAACATCCAATGTTCATGATTATGAAACTAATCATCCATTAATCAACAAGCTAGTTAAGAGGCATACTAGGGACTCTTTGTTGTTTACATATCACACATGTATCAATGTTTCGGTTACTACAATTATAGCATGGTATATAAACATTTATCATAAACATAAAGATATATAATAACCACTTTTATTATTGCCTCTTGGGCATATCTCCTTCAGTCTCTGACAAGGTATTAACTTGTCAATGCCTACGGGTTGTAGACTAGGGTTTAGTTGGAAGTAGAGGGCAAGTAGGTCTCGAAAGGTTTCAGCCGAAAAGTACTCGACGATTATGAAAACTAGGGTTTAGAGACAATGATTCGATGATCTCGTTGTCCCTCGACTCCCCCTTATATAGGAGGCGGAGCCGAGGGATTCGTGTTGTACAAGTTACAGAGTCCGGGACAGTTTCTATCCCGCAAGATTACAAATAATGCTTCCTATTACAACTCTAGCTTTCCTTAATAATATCTTGGGCTTCCGAATCTTCTTATTCTTCGGGTAGTGGGCCTTGATAAACCCGGTACTATCTTCGGCGACCCATTGGGGATGCCTATGTCGATGCCGGAGATTTTGCTTGAATCGTAGAGTGGGGAAAATCTTCATTTATTTTTACTCAACAACTTAAAACTTTTCTATATTTCTTCACATAAATTTCTATATTGTACAGGGATAATGGTAGTTGGGGCTAGTTCATCTAACGGATCAGGTACTAGTTAACTGCTCTAGTGGCAATCCGCAAAAACCTACTTCAAGATCACGTCCTGGACATGATCTGGGATACGGTGTAAACTTCGACAGGTGCCGCTTATGGTCTTACCATTCTGTCGAGTCCAGTCATATTTATCGAACCTAACGCGTCCTAGGATTTTCTTCGTATCGTTGATACGGATAAAAGTAGCAAACCAACGTCAGAGACGGCGCCACGCAAAATTGATCTGGTCTTACCTTCGCAAAGTTTTGGCATTGAAATTGATAACTTTGGCGTTCCAGAATATATTGTCGAGTGCTTATTCGGCTGTTGGAATGGCACATTTTATTGAGTCAAAGATGACTTATATTGCTCTCCGATGGGAGTATATGCGAGTTATTTATAACTCGAAATATACTCTTTTGCTCTTCTATGTTTCTTCTTTTCATTCTTTCTTTCTTTTTATAATTTCATCGGGCACGCGAACAGCGTTCTCGATGGGAGTAGCCCAGGCTACAGCCAAGGACTTGTGCTTGGGTGTAGGCTCCACGTCTTATACTATATTTTCTTTCTCTCCCGAAGTTTTGCAATTTCTCGGGTGCGTGAACAGCGCTCCCGATGGGAGCCCCGAGTCTATGAGAAAATATTTGTATTTGATCATAGGCTCTCGCCATTTCTATTTTGTCCTTCTTGATCTTTTCATTTTTCAAAAGTAGCCCCCGAGCATTTGATCAAAAACTTGTATTTGATCAAAGGCTCGCCACTATTTTTCCATGTCGCCTTTTTTATGAAACTGTTGAGGCGAATTTTTTCCTGCAAAGGTGACGTTATTGCTGACGATAGCCACGATTTCGAGTCCGAAAATCGCGAGAAGTTTTCGCCCGCTGCCTTGCGGGCCCAAAGTAACCATTATCTTGACACGTCGTGCAGGTGGGACACACGTCCTCCGCTTTTCCTGGCGCACGTACCGTAACTCCTCCAATGTTAAAATACTTTTTTTCCCCTGTTTCCACGTGGTTATCATCTGCCGCACACTTTTTCCATCCAACGGTCCGCCGCTTCACCGCACCTCTATATAAGATCCCCTTCTTCTTCCTCGAGCACTTCCGCTGCGGTTCCCCTTTCATCTGCAAAACTCCTGCGCCCCACAACTCCCTGAGCTCTTCCTCTCCAAGCTGCATTCCCGCATTGTTGATGCCACCTCGTCGATTGATCAGACACAGCACGCCGGAGTCGTCAATGGCTGCCATAGATGGGAAGCGCGGAGTGGGAAAGGTCCAAAATTTCCACCCAGGACATCAATCTCTTGAAGAAGCTGGGGATCAGCAGAAGCGAAGGCGTGCTTCCCCTAGTGAAAGCTACCCAACCCTCCAATGGGGTATCGGGTAAGTTTCATCGACCATCTCATCTGCGGTCTCTCCGCCCCCATTCAACCTTTCCTCCGCGGACTGCTCTTCGTTTATGGTCAGCAACTTCACCACCTCACGCCAAATTCTATCCTCCACATCTCCATTTTCATCACCCTCTGCGAGGCCTTCCTTGGCGTCCAGCCTAACTGGGCGCTATGGAAGCGCATTTTCTTTTGTCGCCGTAATGGCTCTCCCAACGTCGCATATAATATAGGCGGCGTTGTTATTTCCGTTCGCCCCACAGTCGACTACTTCGACGTCAAACTCCCTGACTCAGTTCAGGGGTGGCGCAAGAAGTGGTTGTACATTCAAGAATAAAATCATGGATGTGCTGAAGACAACATCCCTCCCTTCGATGGTGCCGAGAAAATCCTTCGCCGCCGCTCTTGGGATGAGGCTACGAAGAACAAAATGTCGATAGAGGCCCAGATGACCGTATCACAGTTGCAAAATACTCGCGGCAAGAGCTCGAGGTATTCAGATCAGTGTATTTTCTTAGAACCAGGGTGCAGCTTCTTCAAGCTCGCAAATACCCTCTAAATATGGCGACAAGGACGTAGATCGGTTGTCAGCATTTGAGGTCAAGGACTTAGAAAAGCTTGTGAAAAATCTCTCCCTCACAAAAAAGATCTGTCCCTTCTTGTCGTGTAAAACCTTACAGCGCCACCAATGCGCTTCCAAGGTAAACTTTGTCGATTGATTTGTTATTGCCTTCTATCTTAACTCTTTCTGACACTCCCTGTTTTTATAGAACCATCAAATCTTCTCGCCTCCTCCCCTTCTGAAGGTGGAGAGTCGAGAAAGGCGTTGTCTGGCGCCAGATGCCCCTCTTTTGTGAATGAACCCATAGATTCTCAAAAATCTGGGATCTTCTCAACCTGCACGGCAGTCTCTCCTCCTGCTATTTCTCCAAAGAACAAGGAAAAGGGACGATGTCGAAGATTCCGCACCTCAAAGCCGAAGAAGTTGCTCCTTCCGCCGAAGGCAGCTTACGATCCATACCTTGAGTCCCTCATCAGCTCATAAGTCACCTTTTATTTCCCTTTATTTTTGTACTCGAAGTTTTTTGTCTATCTTGCTTTTTATGCAGCCGACATTGAATCGCAGTGATGATGAGGAAGAAGTACCAGTGTTGATGTGGCTGCTCAACGAGCGTCACACACTCTGGTGTTGAGACGCCAATCGAAGGAGAGGAATCCTCGCCTCCTCAACAAAACGTCGGCGCTCCTACTCCTCCTTCAAGCCCTCTTGTCCCTTCACCAAAAAGTACAAGGGTTGAAACAATCCCGAACCTACCCTCCAATTGGGTAGCTCCTCTAGCCTCTCTTGGATGATGTAAGTTTTTCAATTTTGTTGCCTTGTCTATATTTTGTCTGCTGCTTCTTTATGCCATCATATTTTTCCCATACCGACATTTTCTTTCTTTGTCTTTCTCTGACAGCCTATGATCAAAGAGCTTGTTCGCATCGGTACCCAATTCATTGGGTACCGTGAGTATGCCAGCAAGACTGAAGGTAATAATTCTTTGCTAGCCCTTGTTTATCTTCTTGCTCCTGTTTTGTTGCAATTTTGACGATTCTTAACTATTTTGGCAGAAAAACTTGCGGAAGCCAACAAGCTTGTCGACACACTTGCTCAAAAATTAAAGCAAAGTGAAGCGGCTCGCAAGAAGGTTGAACTTGATGCTAGCAAAGCTAAAGCAGAGGCAGATAAAGCCAAGGTAGAAGCTGCTGGTGTCAAAGATCTACAGAAAAGACTTGATGATGCCGAAACTGCTTTGAATGAGCACAAAGCCGCACAGGCTACTCGTGAAGAGGCGATCATCAAGCGCTTGAACACGCAGAGTCAGCGTTTTGTCGGTAATTTTGTCGATCCATTCTATTTTTCTTAAACTTGCTTTTCTTTACTTGCTGTCGACCGACATATATTTTCTGCGACAGGTAAAACAAACCAAGAATTTGAGCTTGAAGATCCCGACAACGATCCTCTCTTTGATGCACTCTATATCCTTGAGTTTCATGGAACCGAAGCTCGCGAAGGCATTGGACATGCTGACTCAGGATTGTTGCTCTGTTCTACTTCTAGAAAAGAACCCAAGACTTTCCTTTCTTGCCAAGGACTTCAATCCACCAGAGGATCTTGGACTGAAGATGCGTCGAAGAACATGAAGATTCAATCAAGCTCTGTTGCCTTGGTCGCCGATAGCCAACAAACTATCGATCGGCGAAAGTGGCGACACAGAGCAGATAGAGCAAACAAAATGGCGGTCGCTGATTAAGGCGACAAAGCCCAACAGAAGAAAATCCTGGCCTATCTTGGAATCAAGCCATCTTCAACTCCTAGCTCATCAAAGCCGGAGGTCTAGTTGAATGCCCTTCTTTTTATTTTTTCTGTTTCTTTAGCTATTGTCGCCATATTAGCTTTGGCGACAATTACCTTAGTAGTCCCTTTTGAAGAACCCCTTCTGTAATATCCATGTAAATTTCATGAAGATCAATGGAATTCTGTCTTGCGCAATCGTTTGATGTTTAAAATTTTCTTTTCCAGTTGATATTCGATAACTACTCCGCCAATCCTTGTTCTGCCGATACTTCACTTGCTTCTTCATTCTCGAAGAAAACCCTTACCGAAGATTTTTCCAGTAAACATTTGTCGCAAGATTTGCAAGAACTTCGCCAACAACTCCAATCCATGAAGAAACAAACTCTTGCGATGATGGAGCAATCTCGACAAGCATCCGAGAGAGAGAAAGTTGCTCTTCAGCAAAGAAAGCCATTGCTGCAAGGATGCTGCTGTTGCTGAGGCTACCGAAGCTTCTTCTCGAGAAAATTACATGACTAATGACGCCTTACTGGACATGACAGGTATGTTTCCTGTTCATAATCGTGTTGGACGTTGTTTTCGCTACTTTTTCCTTCCTCGACAATTTATTTGCTATACCAGGCTCATTTTTGGATACTGCTGCCGAAGATCAACGTGTTGAAGCTCGAGCCAATGTTTTGCTCAGACTGGCTGCACAACATGGTTCTAATTTTTGGGTTACCCCTGAGCGTACCCGCCAAATTGTCAGATTCCAAGATCGCGCGGCTCAGGTCCGTGACTTCCTTGACTTCTGTACGAAGACTTTGTTTTTGGTTTATGGAACCATGTTCCCTCGCAACAAGATGCCAGAAACTCTTCCTGCTTTAATGGAAAAATTTCGAGATGCTCCTCGAATCCATGGCTTTGTGCGGGCTCAACTCTCTGCTGGCGCAAGATTTGCTATGATGATGATAAAAATTTGCTATCCAAAATTGCCCATGAATCAAATTGTTCCCACGTGCCTGGCCAAGATGTCGAAGAAAAAGAGGAACATGGGCAAGATTGATGATCTGGTGAATCCTGTAGCCGAAGATATGATGGATGAACTACTTCGGATGGATGCTGAGTTCTTTGTGAAGGGTAGCTATGCCGAGCATAGTACTCGTCCTTCCAATGAGCGAATAACCATAGACCATGTGCTAGGTATCCATTGAGGGTTTTCTCCTTTTTCTTGCTGTAGTTCCACCATTGATATGTCTTTGTGTATTTGAAAACATGATCTATATTGTAAAGCTGTCAACTCTGAAAATATGTATTGTTTCTATTTTTGATCGTTGAGCCCCCGAGCCTTTTGGCTGGAATTTATGCTGCTTTGTTATCCCGAAGATTTTTCTCTTGTTACAAGGAGATATATATGTTTTGCTGTCGATGGGTTAAGAGCCCCCGAGTGTCTTGGTGGCGAAGTTCTATATTTTTGTTGCGAGGTTTTCAGACCAAAGCAATAGGGTTTTGACGAGTATACTATATTTGTAGTTGTTAGCTCCCGATGTCCTATTTAGCGAGGTATTCTTGTACCAAAACGAAATATTTCGGTAAGTCTATTTTATCTATATTGTGTATATTTTGTAACTTGAAATCATTGAGCCCCCGAGCGTGTCGAAGAATAAGAAGTATATCTCCACTATCTTTATTATATTGCAGCACCGCGAGCCGCCTCATTAAAAACCTTTCCGGCCCCACTCGGTGCCCCGAAAAGGAAAGAGTGCGTCGAAAACTGCGGGCGTTTCAGTACATTGTATTTTTACAAGAGGACTATATTTCGACTCTAGGCGTAGAGCGCGAGCTGCGCCACGTTCAGTTTTCTCGGGAACCCTGTCTTCTTGTCCTTGATCCTGTATGCACCTCCTTCGATTACTTCCGTGACGATGTAAGGGCCTAGCCATGGCACTCGAGCTTTTCAGTACTTTTTGATTTAGTAAGACCAAATCTCCGACACAGGAAAGATCTTGGCCTTAACCGTCGGCGTGGTAGTTTTTGAGGTCCTGGTATTTGGTGACTCGTGAAAGTACTTCATCTCGAGCTTCATCGAGTGCGTCTACGTCATCCTCCAAAGCTTTTCTTGAAGTTTCCTCGTCATACTCTGTCACTCTTGGAGAATCATGCTCTATCTCAATTGGCGGTACTGCCTCAGCTCCGTGGACGAGGAAGAACGGAGTTTCTTGTGTCGCCGTATTTGGTGTTGTTCGGATGCTCCATAAAACACTTGGCAATTCTTCTGGCCAGGTATGTCGAGCCTTTTCAAGCGGTTCCAGCAAGCGTTTTTTGATACCGTTGCAGATGATGCCATTGGCTTTCTCGACTTGGCCATTGGTTTGTGGATGCCCAACTGACGCAAGGTGCAATTTAATGCCTACTTCTGCGCAGTACTCCTTGAATTCCTTGGACGTAAAGTTGGTACCATTGTCTGTGACAATGCTATGAGGCACTCCGAACCGAAAAACGAGGCCTTTCACAAACTTTATTGCTGATGCTGCATCTGGTGAATTTATTGGCTTCGCTTCTACCCACTTTGTGAATTTGTCGACAGCAACCAACAGGTACTCATATCCTCCTGGCGAAGCTTTGTGCAACTTGCCCACCATATCGAGTCCCCATTGGGCAAAGGGCCACGACAATGGTATTGGCATCAGCTCTGCTGCCGGAGAGTGAGGTTTTGCGGCGAATCTTTGGCACGCGTCGCAGGTTCTTACTATCTCTTTTGCATCCTCGATTGCTGTCAACCAGTAAAATCCTGCCCGAAAAACCTTGGCTGCAATAGCTCTGCTGCTCGCGTGGTGACCACATATTCCTTCATGCACATCCTTTAGGATTATCCTTCCTTCTTCGGGTGTGACGCACCTTTGCAGGACGCCTGAAATACTTCGCTTGTATAACTCCCCTTTGACCACTGTGAAAGCTTTGGACCGTCGAATAATTCGCCGTGCCACAACTGGATCGTCGGGTATTTCTTTCCTAAGGATATATGATATGTATGCTTGCATCCAAGGAACTTCTACCATCATCACAAGCTCTTGGTCTTCTTCGTCCTCCACGGCCTCTTTGAGGGGCGCCGAAGTTTTTTCTTCCTTTGCTTTTTCTGCGCCTTCTTCGGCTTTGTGGATCTCTCAGCTATTTCTTCCCAAAATACACCTGGTGGGATTGGGAGGCACTGCGACCCGATGTTTGCGAGACGTCGGCTTCATCATTGCTCAACCTACGATGTGATTTACCTCGCATCCATCAAATAGCTTCTCAAGCTCATTGTACACCTCCTTGTATGCTATCATGCTATCATTGACTGCATCACATTGGTTCATAACTTGCTGAGCCACCAATTGTGAGTCGCCAAAGATTTTTAGTCGAGTTGCGCCGCAAGCTTTCGCCATCTTCATCCCGTGTATGAGAGCTTCATATTCCTTCATTGTTGGATGCGTTTGGGAACGTCATCCGCAGGACATACTTTAACTTGTCGCCTTCAGGTGATATAAGTATCACTCCTGCGCCAGCTCCTTCTACTCTCTTGGATCCATCAAAGTTCATAGTCCAAGTTCTCGACAAATCTGGGGGCCGTGTTTTGCACTCCATCCACTCTGCAATAAAATCTGGCAAAACTTGCGACTTGATTGCCTTTCTTTTTTCATACGTGATGTCCCGAGGGGAAAGTTCTATTCCCCAAGGGGAGACACGCCCTGTAGCTTCTGGATTGTTCGGTATATTTGAGAGAGGTGCTTCATTGACTACTATTATCGGGTGTGCCGAAAAATAGTGGCGCAACTTTCTTGCTATTGTAATCACTCCATATGCTAGTTTAAATTACTACGTACCGCTGTTTAGAAGGCGATAAAACTTCAGCGATGAAATATACCGGCCTTTGCACTCCATGGAGTTTCCCTTCTTCTTCTCTTTCGACGACTAGCAGTGCTAACCACGGGGTGTGGCTGCAATGTATAGCAGGAGGTTCCTTTTCCTTCGGCGCCACCAAGATTGGTGGTGTCGAGATTGTGCGTTCAGATCCTCGAAAGCTCTATCGGCTTCTTCGTTCCACTGGAATTTCTCCCCTTGCTTTTAAAGCGTAAAACGGTAGCAGCTTTTCTCAGCTGGCGACGAATCTGCTGCGACTCGCCCGTTAATTGCTGTATTTCTTTCAACTTTGTTGGCTTCCTCATTGTTACGATAGCTTGTATTTTGTCAGGATTTGCTTCAATCCCTCTTGCTGAAACTAGAAACCCAAGAAGTTCTCCTGCTAGGACGCCGAAGGAACACTTTGTCGGGTTCAGCTTGAGGCAGAATTTATCGAGGTTGTCAAAGGTTTCCTTGAGATCTTCGACCAGCGTCGTCCCCTTTTTTGACGTTATGACGACATCGTCGATGTATACTTGCACATTTTTTCCAATCTGTGTCGCTTTTTGCATCATCGCTCTATGTTGCTCCCGCGTTTTTCAAACCAAAGGGCATTGTTCTATAGAAAATCACGCCGTAAGGTGTGATGAACGCTGTTTTTACTTCGTCTTCTTCTTTTAACCTGATCTGGTTGTAACCAGAATATGCGTCCAAAAAGGAAAGACGTTCACATCCTGCCGTGGAGTCGATAATTTGGTCGATCCTCGGGAAAGTGATCCTTTGGACAATGTTTATTGAGACACGTAAAGTCGACGCACATGCGAAGGACCTTAGTGTTTTCTTCGGCACCAACACTGGATTTGCTACCCATGTGGCCTCTGTGTGCAGCTCCTTGATAAAACCAGCTTCTCTTAGTCGATCAATTTAAGACAGCATAGCCTTGCGGTTTGGTTAAACGTCGCAAAGGTTGTTTAATTGGTCTCGCTTGTGGATCCAAGTTTAGGTGGTGCTCGGCAAGTTCCCTGGGTACTCCTGGCATGTCAGCTGGACACCATGCGAAGATTTTCCAGTTCTCACGGAGGAACTCGACGAGCGCTTTCCTATGCGAGGTCCATGTCGTTTGCGATGGATGTCGTCTTTTTGGTCCGTCGGGTGAATCTGCACCTCCTTAGAATTTTTCTCAGTGTTGAAAGTTGATTCTTTATTTGGCCTTCCAACGTCTGGCAGCACGTCGTAGTCAGTCATGAGCCTTGACGCCAAATACTCAGCTTGCATGCCGAAAGTTTCTGATATTCGATGAAAATCCTTATCACATTTGTCGGCTAGGGCGAAGCTTCCTTTGACTGTGATTGGTCCCTTAGGTCCAGGCATCCTCCACAACAGGTACGTGTAATGTGGTACCGCCATAAATCCAGCATATGCTGGTCGTCCCAACAGAGCGTGGTCTTTGTGATGGGAAATCCTCTTCAACTCAACTTCTCGATTCAGTAATTTTCTCGGGTCCCAAATGAACGTCGAGATTAATCTTCCCATGGATAGCTTGGCTTTTACGGTGTGATACCATGGAATCTCATGTCGGTGCAGATTTGCTAGGGATATGTTCATCTTCCTTAATGTATCTGCGTACATAAGGTTTAAGCTGCTACCACCATCTATAAACACGCGAGATACGTCGAATCCTGCGATGACCGCTGGTAGTATGAGTGCTGACTGCCCTGGTCGAGGAACTTGCTATGGATGGTCCGCTATGGTGAAGCCAATGTCTTGCCCTGACCAATTAAGGTATTCCATTGTTGGTGGAGGCATTTTTTCTGCCATGAACACCTGCCGCGAGATTACTTTCCGAGTTCTATTGGATGGCCTTCCCTTGAATCATCGAGACCGCTCCGTTAGAGTTAGGATCCACGTAAGGCGGTGGTGGAGGTGCTGCCGCTATTCGAGCTGATGTCGATTGTCGTCCGTAATCACGGGAGGAGGTGGCAAGTGAATCTCACTCCTGGGTTCTCGAGGATTTCTCTGTCTGCCTGAGCATTAGCATGCCCTGCATTTGTTAATCACTTCGAGATGCAGATGTCTGTGTCTTTTTCCGTTCTGTCGAGGAAAAATGCATCGACACGGCCGTTCATCATCTCTTCGGAGACACGAAAGGCCTCGGAACCTTGGCCCGCTATTTTGTCTATTGTTTCGAGTCATCTCTATTGTCGCCTCGTTGCTCGTTGCTTCTCTGGTACTCATCTCTGTTGTTTCCTCCTGCGCTTGCTCGGAAACCAGCCGAGATTTGTCCTGGAGCATCATAGCTCGAGTACTGCCGAGGAAATCGTCGCCTTGGTTGATAATTTCTACCGCGGTCTTCCTCTGGCGACCTATGCCGTTTGTTGTGAACAGCATCTTCTCCATTTGCCCATCTATTTGCTATTTCCATTAACGCTGATACTGTCTTTGGATTGGTCCTCCCCAAATCCTCGACAAAATCTCCACGCCTGATTCCTGCGACAAACACATCTATTGCTCTCTCGTCAAATATATTTTCTGCCGAGTTTTTGATGATATTCCACCTTTGAATATATTTTCTCATAGGCTCGTCTGGCTTTTGTCGACACGCTCTTAGCTCCTCTAATGACGCAGGTTTTTTACATGTGGACCGGAAGTTCTTGACGAACACGTCCTCGAAGGTTTCCAGCTGTCGATAGATCCTGGAGGAAGTTTCTTTATCCAAGATCGTGCGGCTCCTCGCATGCACCTGGATGCTTTGCATAGCTGTTGCTCTGGTTCCTCCTGTGAGCTTCACCGTCTCGAGATAGTCGATTAGCCAATCCTCTGGATCTTGAAGGTCGTCGAATTTCTTGAAGTTATCTAGTAATTTGAATCCTGAAGGGACTCGAGTTTTTCGAACTCTCCTTGTGAAGCATGGCAACCCACACATATCCTCGTCATTTAGCTCTGGGGACTGCCGATGTTCCCTTCTGCTTTGTCGCGCTCTGTCGACTCTTGCTTGTGCTGCCATGTCCCTTGCTCCACTTGGTCCTTCGGGAGCTGCTGCTGTTGCTGCCGCAGGTCGTGGACTATTTTGCCTTGTTGTTCCTTCGGGAGGTGTTGATACAAACGCCGTCCCCATGGCTCCAACTCCTGCCATTGCCATGTTATACAATGCCTCCCTTGGATCTCCTGGGGTGGTCTGGATGCAAGGATGAAAGCTTGTGTTGCCATATACCCAGCTTCTGGTGTCTTGGGTATGATGTTTCCTCTTGTGTCTATCGACATAAAAGACATGTCGAGGTTTTGGACCAAGTGCTCTCTTTCTCCTTCAGGTACGTTTTGCAACCTTGATCTTGCTCTGTTCCGAGCTTCCCTGTGGCTATCACCCGAAGTTCTAGATTGTCGACTCAGCTCTGCCCTTCGCCTACTTGATGCAGAGGCTGCCTCTTTTCTCTGTTTAGCTCAGCTGTCTGTTTTTCAATTCCCTTGCAGCTCGTGCAAGCCTATATTGATATGCTTGTAATTCTTCTGGCGTGGCTGTGGTAGCCATTGGTTCTGAGCCATCCATAGCCCTTGCGGCTCTATCCCATGCTGCTTGCGGAAGTCGGACTCTATCTCGCGGCTGTGGCCCGATATATTTATTGCCTAGGCCTCGTCGCAAATCGGAGGGATCGACGTATGGATTTCCCAAATCGTCGAAAGCCTCGATGTTTCCTCCTGATCATGACTTGGCTCTCCGATGACATAAATCTGATGATACTTTGTATTCAGATCTATGTTGGGTTTGGTGACACCATCATGAAGATTGGCGAAGACCTTGCCCACTGTAGTGGATTTGTCGATGAAGTCGTAGCTGTCGACACTGCTTGAGCCATCGCTTATATAGGAGTCCGCAGATGACTCAAACGACATGTCGCTGAAGATCTTGGCAAGTTTTTCTCTTGCCCTGGTGCTGATGAAGCGTGACGATGAAGTTTCTTCCTCTCCTGATTTGGTTGACGATGTATAGCTTGAAAAATCTGAATCGACCGCTGACGATCCCGACGAAATCGGAATTTCGACACGATACGATCCCTCTTTCTCGACACGAAAGTGAAATCTTCCGAACGTCATCTCCATAGGCTCCTCCAGATACGCATATGCATCCAAACGGGAGGGCGGGTGAGGAACAAAATCGACAAGACCAGTTGCGATCTGTTTACCTCGATCCATCGCGTTGCTTGCGGTTGATGAAGTCGACGATCTTGAACGTGCCATCGAAATCGTATCCTTGACGCCTCTAGTTCCCACAGACGGCGCCAATTGACAAGGTATTAACTTGTCAATGCCTACGGGTTGTAGACTAGGGTTTAGTTGGAAGTAGAGGGCAAGTAGATCTCGAAGGTTTCAGCCGAAAAGTACTCGACGATTATGAAAACTAGGGTTTAGAGACAATGATTCGATGATCTCGTTGTCCCTCGACTCCCCCTTATATAGGAGGCGGAGCCGAGGGATTCGTGTTGTACAAGTTACAGAGTCCGGGACGGTTTCTAACTCATCCCGCAAGATTACAAATAATGCTTCCTATTACAACTCTAGCTTTCCTTAATAATATCTTGGGCTTCCGAATCTTCTTATTCTTCGGGTAGTGGGCCTTCAGTAAACCCCGGGTACTATCTTCGGCAGGCCCATTGGGGATGCCTATGTCACTCCCACTTGCACTAGAGTCAATAATCTAGATTACATTGTAAGGTACCTAACACCCATGGCATTCTGGTGTTGGTCATGCTTTGCCCTAGGGAGAGCTTTAGTCAACGGATCTGCTACATTCAGATCAGTGTGTACTTTGCAAATCTTTACTTCTCCATCTTCGATGTACTCGCGAATCGAGTGGTAACGCAGCTTGATATGCTTCAACCTCTTGTGTGACCTTGGTTCTTGTGCATTGGCGATGGCACCCATGTTATCACGGTATATGATTAATGGGTCCAATGCACTAGGAACCACACGAGCTCTACAATGAACCTCTTCATCCATACCGCTTCTGATGAAGCCTCGAGCCGCTATGTACTCTGATTCTGTTGAAGACTTCGCCACCGTGCACTGCTTCGAGCTTGCCCGCTTACTGCAGCACCATTCAATATAAACACGTACCCAGACGTGACTTAGAGTCATCGGATCGGTGTTCCAACTTGCATCGGTGTAACCACTTACAATGAGCTCTTGGTCACCTCCATAACAAAGAAACATATCCTTAGTTCTTTTCAAGTACTTCAGGATATTCTTGACCGCTGTCCAGTGTTCCATTCCTGGATCACTTTGATATCTGCTAGTCAGACTAACAACATGTGCTATATCCGGTCTAGTACATAGCATGGCATACATGATAGATCCTACCGCCGAGGCATAGGGGATATTACTCATCCTTTCTCTTTCTTCTGCCGTAGCCGGTCCTTGAGTCTTACTCAAGACCTTGCCTGGTAACATAGGTAAGAACCCTTTCTTACTTTCGTCCATTCTAAACTTCTTTAGAATCTTGTCCGGTATGTACTCTGTGATAGCCCTATTAGGCGTCTTGATCTATCTCTATAAATCTTGATGCCTAATATATACGATGCTTCACCAAGGTCTTTCATTGAAAAACTACTATTCAAATAACCTTTTACACTTAATAGTTCTATATCATTCCCAATCAATAATATGTCATCTACATATAATATTAGGAATGCTACGAGCTCCCACTCACTTTCTTGTAAATACAGGCCTCTCCATGACACTTGTATAAACCCGAAGTCTTTGATCACCTTATCAAACGTCGGTTCCAACTTCTTGATGCTTGCTTCAGTCCATAGATTGAACGCTGAAGTTTGCATACTTTGTCAGCATTTTTAGGATCGACAAAACCTTTGGGTTGTACCATATACAACTCTTCCTCAATGTCTCCATTAAGGAACGCCGTTTTGACATCCATCTGCCAAATCTCATAATCGAAAAATGCAGCTATTGCTAACAAAATCCTCACAGATTTTAGCTTCGCTACAGGTGAGAAAGTCTCATCGTAGTCAACTCCTTGAATTTGTCGGAAACCCTTTGCGACAAGTCGAGCTTTATAGACAGTAATATTACCATCAGCATCTGTTTTTCTCTTGAAGATCCATTTATTCTCGACAGCCTTGCGGCTATCAGGTAAGTCTACCAAAGTCCATACTTTGTTATCATACATGGATCCCATTTCGGATTTCATGGCTTCTTGCCATTTGTTGGAATCTGGGCTCATCATCGCTTCTTCATACGTCGCAGGGTCCTCATCATTGTTATCCACAATCATGACATTTAGACAAGGATCATACCAATCAGGAGTGGCACGTTCCCTTGTCGATCTGCGAGGTTCAGTAGTTTCCTCGTTCGAAGTTTCATGATCATTATCATTAGCTTCCTCTGTTGCCGGTGTAGGCGGTACAGGTACAACTTCCGGTACTGCGCTACTCTGATCAACGAGTATAGATTCATCAATCTCATCGAGTTCTACTTTTCTTCCAGTCACTTCTTTAGTGAGAAATTCTTTCTCACGAAAGGTTCCGTTCTTAGCAACAAAGATTTTGCCTTCGGATGTGATAGAAAGTGTACCCTATAGTTTCCTTAGGGTATCCTATGAAGACGCATTTCTCCGCTTTGGGCTAGCTTGTCGGTTGTAACTTCTTTACATGGGCTTCGCAACCCCAAACTTTAAGGAACGACAGCTTAGGTTTCTTATTAAACCATAATTCATACGGTGTCGTTTCTACGAATTTCGATGGTGCTCTATTTAAAGTGAATGCGGCTGTCTCTAATGCATAACTCCAAAATGATAATGGTAAATCAGTAAGAGACATCATAGAACGAACCATATCTAAGAGAGTTCGATTACAACGTTCGGACACACCATTTCGTTGTGGTGTTCCCGGTGGTGTCAATTGTGAAAGTATTCCGCATTTCTTTAAATGCATGCCAAACTCATAACTCAGATATTCACCTCCACGATCAGATCATAGAAATTTAATCTTCTTGTTACGTTGATTTTCTACTTCACTTTGGAATTCCTTAAACTTCTCAAAAGTTTCGGATTTATGTTTCATGAAATAGATATACCCATATCTACTCAGATCATCTGTGAAGGTTAGAACATAACGATAACCACCGCGCGATGCTACACTCATTGGTCCGCACACATCGGTATGTATGGTTTCCAATAAGTCAGTAGCTCGCTCCATCATACCAGAAAATGGAGTCTTAGTCATTTTTCCCATTAGACATGCTTCGCATCTATCAAGTGATTCAAAATCAAGTGATTCAAGTAATCCATCGGTATGGAGTTTCTTCATGTGTTTCACTCCAATATGACCAAGACGACAGTGCCACATATAAGTAGAATTATCATTCAATTTAATTCGCTTAGCATCAATGTTATGTATATGCGTATCACTACTATCGAGATCTAACAGAAATAATAAGCCATTCTTTTCAGGTGCTTGACCATAAAAGATATTATTCATAAAAATAGAACAACCATTATTCTCAGACTTGAATGAATAACCGTCTTGCATTAAACAAGATCCAGATATAATGTTCATGCTCAACGCGGGTACAAAATAACAATTATTTAGGCTTAAAACTAATCCCGAAGGTAGATGTAGAGGAAGTGTGCCGACAGCGATCACATCGACTTTGGATCCGTTTCCAACGAGCATCGTCACTTCATCTTTCAGTAGTCTTCGTTTATTCTTTAGTTCCTGTTTCAAGTTACAAATATGAGCAACCGAACCAGTATCGAATACCCAGGTACTAGAACGAGAACTAGTGAGATAAACATCTATAACATGTATATCAAATATACCTTCTTTCTTCTTCTTGACAAGGCCGCTCTTCAGATCAGCCAGATACTTGGAGCAATTACGCTTCCAGTGTCCCTTCTCCTTGCAGTAATAGCACTCAGCATCAGGCTTAGGGCCGTTCTTAGGTTTCACAGGAGGCGTGGCAGCTTTCTTGCCACCCTTCTTGAATTTTCCCTTAGACTTGCCCTGTTTCTTGAAACTGGTGGTCTTGTTGACCATCAACACTTGGTGCTCTTTCTTGATCTCAATCTCAGCAGCTTTTAGCATGCCAAAGAGTTCAGGTAACTCCTTGTTCATGTTCGCATATTGTAGTTCATCACAAAGTTCTTGTAACTTGGTGGCAGTGATTGAAGGACACGATTAATCCCCGTCTGTTAGGAATCACTATTCCCAAGTCATGAGTTTCTTCGCATGCTCGGTCATGGCGAGCATGTGCTCACTAACGGAGCTGCCTTCTTCCATCATACAGTGAAGAAATGTTTCGATGCTTCATAGCATTCCATGGCCGCATGAGTCTCAAATATAGCTTTCAGCTCATTCATCAACTCATGAGGATCGTGGTGCTCAAAACGTTTTTGAAGATCGGATTCCAGACTGCACAGGATGGCACACTGAACTTGAGAGTACCGAGTTTTCCGAGTCGCGTAAACAGCTTTTACTTCATCGGTTTCAGTTTCTGCAGGAGGGTCACCTAGCGGTGCATCAAGCACATATTGCAGATTTCCGAGGAGAGAAGATCCTCACATGACGGAACCAGTCAGTGAAGTTGCTACGTTGCTCTTAAGTTTTTCTTTCTCTAGGAACTGGTTAAAATTGATTGGGGACGCCATCTCTACAACATATATTTGCAAAAGTTTAGACTAAGTTTATGAAAAATTGAGTTCAAATTTTAATTCAACATAATTAAAAATCTAGGTGAACTCCCACTCAAAACAATATCCCTCGCATTGTCTTAGTGATCACACGAACCAAATCCACCGCACCTAAGTCCGATCATCACGAGACAAGGTGTGATTTCAATGGCGAACACTCAAAGTGTTCATCATATCAACCATATGATTCATGCTCTACCTTTCGGTATCACGTGTTCCGAGACCATGTCTGTACATGCTAGGCTCGTCAAGGCCACCTTAGTATCCGCATGTGCAAAACTGTCTTGCACCCGTTGTATGCACTTGTTGATTCTATCACACCCGATCATCACGAGATGCTTCGAAACGACAAGTCTTGGCAACGGTGCTACTAAGGATGAACACTTTATTATCTTGAGATTTTAGTGAGGGATCATCTTATAATGCTACCGCGCGATCTAAGCAAAATAAGATGCATAAAAGGATTAACATCACATGCAGTTCATATGTGATATGATATGGCCCTTTTGTCTTTGCGCCTTTGATCTTCATCTCCAAAGCACGGACATGATCTCCATCATCTTCGGGCATGATCTCCATCATCGTTGGCGTAGCGTCAAGGTCAATGGCGCCGTCTTCATGATTGTCCTCCATGTAGCAACTATTACAACTACTTTGAAATACTACTCAACATGAAATATAAAGACAACCATAAGGCTCCTGCCGGTTGCCACAATACAATAATGATCATCTCATACATATTCATCATCACATTATGGCCATATCATATCACCAAACCCTGCAAAAACAAGTTAGACGTCTCTAATTTGGTTTGCATATTTTACGTGGTTTAGGGTTTTCGAGAGATCTAATCTACCTACGAACATGAACCACAACGTTGATACTAATGTTGTCAATAGAAGAGTAAATTGAATCTTCACTATAGTAGGAGAGACAGACACCCGCAAAGCCTCTTATGCAATACAAGTTGCATGTCGAACGAGGAACAAGTCTCATGAACGCGGTCATGTAAACTTAGTCCGAGCCGCCCCACTATGCCACAAAGATGCAAAGTACTCAAACTAAAGATAACAAGAGCATCAACGCCCAAAAAACCATTGTGTTCTACTCGTGCAACCATCTATGCATAGACACGGCTCTGATACCACTGTAGGGATTCGTTGCATACAAAACAAAAAATTTCCTACCGCGAATACGCAATCCAAGCCAAGATGCAATCTAGAAGACGGTAGCAACGAGGGGATTATCGAGTCTCACCCTTGAAGAAACTCCAAAGCCTACAAGATGAGGCTCTTGTTGCTGCGGTAGACGTTCACTTGCCGCTTGCAAAGTGCGTAGAAGATCTTGATCACGGCGCCACGAACGGGCACACCTCCGTACTTGGTCACACATTCGGTTGTTGATGAAGACGACCACCTCCGCGTTCAGCGGGCAGCGGGAGTAGTAGCTCCTCTTGAATCCGACGAACGACGGCGTGGTGTCGGTGGTGGTGGAGAATCCCGGCGGAGCTTCGCTAAGCGTGCGGGAAGAAGGAGTAGTGGGGCGGCTAGGGTTTGGGGAGAGGGGCGCCGGCCATCTAGTGGTGCGGTCACCTTGTGGTTGTTGGGGTGGCCGGCCCCCTCCCCTTGGCCCTCATTATATAGGTGGAACACCCAAGAGTTGGTCTACAAGTCTTCGAATAAGACCCCAAACCAAAACCTTCCATATCACATGAAACCTACCCAAGCTAGGACTCCCACTAGAGGTGGGATTCCCACCCTTCCTTGGGAGGGGGTGGCCGGCCCCCTTAGGGGAGTCCACTTGGGACTCCTCCCCCTTTAGGGTTGGTCCGCCATGGAGGTGGAGTCCCTTTGGGACTCCGCCTTCCAAAGTGGTTTCTTCCGGACTTTTCTAGAACCTTCTAGAACCTTCCATAGAACCTTCCGGATCATTTTAAATCTTATAAAATGACTTCCTATATATGAATCTTATTCTCCGGACCATTCCGGAACTCCTCGTGATGTCCGGGATCTCATCCGGGACTCCGAACAAATATTCAAACTCCATTCCATATTCAAGTTCTACCATTTCAACATCCAACTTTAAGTGCGTCACCCTACGGTTCGTGAACTATGCGGACATGGTTGAGTACTTACTCTGACCAATAACCAATAGCGGGATCTGGAGATCCATAATGGCTCCCACATATTCAACGATGACTTTAGTGATCGAATGAACCATTCACATACGATACCAATTCCCTTTGTCACGCGATATTTTACTTGTCCGAGGTTTGATCATCGGTATCACACTATACCTTGTTCAACCTCGTCTCTTTGACAAGTACTCTTTACTCGTACCGTGGTATGTGGTCTCTTATGAACTTATTCATATGCTTGCAAGACATTAGACGACATTCCACCGAGAGGGCCCAGAGTATATCTATCCGTCATCGGGATGGACAAATCCCACTGTTGATCCATATGCCTCAACTCATACTTTCCGGATACTTAATCCCACCTTTATAACCACCCATTTACGCAGTGGCGTTTCATGTAATCAAAGTACCTTTCCGGTATAAGTGATTTATATGATCTCGTGGTCATAAGGACTAGGTAACTATGTATCGAAAGCTTATAGCAAATAACTTAATGACGTGATCTTATGCTACGCTTAATTGGGTGTGTCCATTACATCATTCATACAATGATATAACCTTGTTATTAATAACATCCAATGTTCATGATTATGAAACTAATCATCCATTAATCAACAAGCTAGTTAAGAGGCATACTAGTGACTCTTTGTTGTTTACATATCACACATGTATCAATGTTTCGGTTAATACAATTATAGCATGGTATATAAACATTTATCATAAACATAAAGATATATAATAACCACTTTTATTATTGCCTCTTGGGCATATCTCCTTCACCTTTGCCGTGCAAGCGAGCTTTGCCGTGCGGCAAAGTTTCTTTGCCGTGCGCAAGAGCTTTGCCGTGCGGCGAGAGCTCTTTGCCGTGCGGCCCAGGCTTTGCCGCATGCTGCGCGTAGTTGACGTATGCCTTTCCGTTCAACGCGCGTCCGTTGGGAACCCCAAGAGGAAGGTGTGATGCGTACAGCAGTAAGTTTCCCTCAGTAAGAAACCAAGGTTTATCGAACCAGTAGGAGCCAAGAAGCACGTCGATGGTTGATGACGGCGGAGTGTAGTGCGGCGCAACACCAGGGATTCTAGCGCCAACGTGGAACCTGCACAACACAACCAAAGTACTTTGCCCCAACGAAACAGTGAGGTTGTCAATCTCACCGGCTTGCTGAACAAAGGATTAGATGTATAGTGTGGATGATGATTGTTTGCAGAAAACAGTAGAACAAGTATTGCAGATTGTATTCGATAAAAGAATGGACCGGGGTCCACAGTTCACTAGAGGTGTCTCTCCCATAAGATAAATAGCATGTTGGGTGAACAAATTACGGTTGGGCAATTGACAAATAGAGAGGGCATGACAATGCACATACATGATATGATGAGTATAGTGAGATTTAATTGGGCATTACGACAAAGTACATAGACCGCTATCCGGCATGCATCTATGCCTAAAAAGTCCACCTTCAGGTTATCATCCGAGCCCCTTCCGGTATTAAGTTGCAAACAACAGACAATTGCATTAAGTATGGTGCGTAATGTAATCAATAACTACATCCTCGGACATAGCATCAATGTTTTATCCCTAGTGGCAACATCACATCCACAACCTTAGAACTTTCTGTCACTGTCCCAGATTTAATGGAGGCATGAACCCACTATCGAGCATAAATACTCCCTCTTGGAGTTAAGAGTAAAAATTTGGCCAGAGCCTCTACTAATAACGGAGAGCATGCAAGATCATAAACAACACATAGGTAATAGATTGATAATCAACATAACATAGTATTCTCTATCCATCGGATCCCGACAAACACAACATATAGCATTACAGATAGATGATCTTGATCATGTTAGGCAGCTCACAAGACCCGACAATGAAGCACATAAGGAGAAGACGACCATCTAGCTACTGCTATGGACCCATAGTCCAGGGGTGAACTACTCACTCATCACTCCGGAGGCGACCATGGCGGTGAAGAGTCCTCCGGGAGATGATTCCCCTCTCCGGCAGGGTGCCGGAGGCGATCTCCTGAATCCCCCGAGATGGGATTGGCGGCGACGGCGTCTGGAGGTTTTCCGTCTCGTGGCTCTCGGTACTGGGGCTTTCACGATGAAGACTATATGTAGGCGGAAGGGCAGGTCAGGAGGCGTCACGGGGGCCCCACACGCTAGGGCCGCGCCGCCCTAGTGTGGCGGCGCCCCGTGGCCCCACTTCGTCTTCGGTCTTCTGGAAGCTTCGTGGCAAAATAGGCCCCTGGGCGTTGATTTCGTCCAATTCCGAGAATATTTCAACTAGGATTTCTGAAACCAAAAGCAGTAAAACACAACCGGCTCTTCGGCATCTCGTTAATAGGTTAGTGCGGAAAATGCATAAATATGACATAAAGTATGCATAAAACATGTAGATATCATCAATAATGTGGCATGGAACATAAGAAATTATCGATACGTCGGAGACGTATCAGCATCCCCAAGCTTAGTTTTTGCTCGTCCCGAGCAGGTAAACGATAACAAAGATAATTTCTGGAGTGACATGCCATCATAACCTTGATCATACTATTGTAAGCATATGTAATGAATGCAGCGATCAAAGCAATGGTAATGACATGAGTAAACAAATGAATCATAAAGCAAAGACTTTTCATGAATAGTACTTTCAAGACAAGCATCAATAAGTCTTGCATAAGAGTTAACTCATAAAGCAATAATTCAAAGTAAAGGTATTGAAGCAACACAAAGGAAGATTAAGTTTCAGCGGTTGCTTTCAACTTATAACATGTATATCTCATGGATAGTTGTCAATGCAAAGTAATATAACAAGTGCAATATGCAAGTATGTAGGAATCAATGCACGGTTCACACAAGTGTTTGCTTCTTGAGGTGGAGAGAAATAGGTGAAACTGACTCAACATAAAAAGTAAAAGAAAGGCCCTTCGCAGAGGAAGCATTGATTGCTATATTTGTGCTAGAGCTTTGGTTTGAAAACAAGAAACAATTTTGTCAACGGTAGTAATAAAGCATATGTGTTATGTAAATTATATCTTACAAGTTGCAAGCCTCATGCATAGTATACTAATAGTGCCCGCACCTTGTCCTAATTAGCTCGGATTACCTGGATTATCATCGCAATACACATGTTTTAACCAAGTGTCACAAAGGGTACCTCTATGCCGCCAAAAGGTCTAAGGAGAAAGCTCGCATTGGATTTCTCGCTTTTGATTATTCTCAACTTAGACATCCATACCGGGACAACATAGACAACAGATAATGGACTCCTCTTTAATGCATAAGCATTCAACAACAATTAACTTTCTCATATGAGATTGAGGATATTTGTCCAAAACTGAAACTTCCACCATGGATCATGGCTTTAGTTAGCGGCCCAATGTTCTTCTCTAACATTATGCATGCTCTAACCATTAAATGAGTGGTAAATCTCCCTTACTTCAGACAAGACGGACATGCATAGCAACTCACATGATATTCAACAAAGAGTAGTTGATGGCGTCCCCAGGAACATGGTTATCGCACAACAAGCAACTTAATAAGAGATAAAGTGCATAAGTACATATTCAATACCAATAGTTTTTAGGCTATTTGTCCCATGAGCTATATATTGTAAAGGTAGAGGATAGGAATTTTAAAGGTAGCACTCAAGCAATTTACTTTGGAATGGCGGAGAAATACCATGTAGTAGGTAGGTATGGTGGACACAAATGGCATAGTGGTTGGCTCAAGGATTTTGGATGCATGAGAAGTATTCCCTCTCGATACAAGGTTTAGGCTAGCAAGGTTATTTGAAACAAACACAAGGATGAACGGTGCAGCAAAACTCACATAAAAGACATATTGTAAACATTCTAAGACTCTACACCGTCTTCCTTGTTGTTCAAACTCTTTACTAGAAATTATCTAGACCTTAGAGACCAATTATGCAAACCAAATTTTAGCAAGCTCTATGTATTTCTTCATTAATAGGTGCAAAGTATATGATGCAAGAGCTTAAACATGAGCACAACAATTGCCAAGTATCACATTATCCAAGACATTTTAGCAATTACTACATGTATCATTTTCCGTTTCCAACCATATAACAAATTAATGAAGCAGTTTCAACCTTCGCCATGAAAATTAAAAGCTAAGAACACATGTGTTCATATGAACCAGCGGAGCGTGTCTCTCTCCCACACAAGCATTTATTCAAACAAAAACAAAAAACAAAAACAAACAGATGCTCCAAGTAAAGTACATAAGATGTGACCGAATAAAAATATAGTTTCAGAGAAGGAACCTGATAATTTGTCGATGAAGAAGGGGATGCCTTGGGCATCCCAAGCTTAGACGCTTGAGTCTTCTTGAAATATGCAGGGGTGAACCACCGGGCATCCCCAAGCTTAGAGCTTTCACTCTTCTTGATCATATTGTATCATCCTCCTCTCTTGACCCTTGAAAACTTCCTCCACACCAAACTCAAAACAAACTCATTAGAGGGTTAGTGCATAATCAAAAACTCACATGTTCAGAGGTGACACATTCATTCTTAACACTTCTGGACATTGCTCAAAGCTACTGGAAGTCAATGGAACAAAGAAATCCATCCCACATAGCAAAAGAAGCAATGCGAAATAAAAGGCAGAATCTGTCAAAACAGAACAGTCCGTAAAGACGAATTTTATTGAGGCACCAGACTTGCTCAAATGAAAATGCTCAAATTTAATGAAAGTTGCGTACATATCTGAGGATCACTCACGTAAATTGGCATAATTTTCTGAGTTACCTACAGAGAATTAGGCCCAGATTCGTGACAGCAAAGAAATCTGTTTCTGCGCAGTAATCCAAATCTAGTATGAACCTTACTATCAAAGACTTTAATTGGCACAACTATGCACAAAACTAAGATAAGGAGAGGTTGCTACAGTAGTAACAACTTAGAAGACTCAAATACAAAATAAAAGTACTGTAGTAAAAACATGGGTTGTCTCCCATAAGCGCTTTTCTTTAACGCCTTTCAGCTAGGCGCAGTGTGTATCAAGTATTATCAAGAGACGAAGCATCAACATCATAACTTTCACAATTTGTCCCATTGGGTATCTTAGATGCTCCCTTATCTATAGTGGTTTTAAGAGCTTTATCAATTTTAGGCCTATAATAGCTTTTTGGTTTAGGCCCCTTAGAGACATACATGAACTTTTGCTCCTTTCCCACATAAGCTTTCTCTTTAAACTTTATAGATGAAAAGGTTGAACCCAATGTTCCCATAGCCTCTTCAAGTTCGCTAATCCTTTGGGTTTGATTATCATGAATAGCACAAGATTCTAAGATGGCGATTCTCTCATTAATTCCACCTAGAGATTTATCAAGTTTATCAGTGCTATCAAGTAATGCTCCCAAAGTAGTATCAATACTTGGAAGGTTTTGCTCTATGGTTTCCAACTTTCTCATGACATCTTCAAGAGAGGTTTCAATTTTAACTTCATTAACAGGTGGTATTCAAATAAACTCTCAATAATGCAACTAGCTTCTAAAGCAGGAGTACCTAGGAAGTTACCTCCCGCGAGACAATCAAGAACATACCTATTCCAGCTAGAGATACCAACATAAAAATTCCTGAGTAGGATAGTGGTGGAGTGTTTCTTAGTGCACCTATTATGAGCATCACTAATTCTATACCAAGCATCTTTTAAACATTCTCCCCCTTGTTGCTTAAACGAACGAACTTCAACTTCAGGATTACTCATTTTAGCAATAGTAAATAAAGCAAACTAGATAAGGTAAATGCAAGTAACTAATTTTTTTGTGTTTTTAATATGGCAAACAAGATAGCAAATAAAGTAAAACTAGCAACTAATTTTTTGTATTTTGATATAATGCATCAAACAAAGAAAGTAAATAAAATAAAGCAAGACAAAAACAAAGTAAAGAGATTGGGATGTGGAGACTCCCCTTGCAGCGTGTCTTGATCTCCCCGGCAACGGCGACAGAAATTTACTTGCTGCGCATAGTTGACGTATGTCTTTCCGTTCAACACGCGTCCGTTGGGAACCCCAAGAGCAAGGTGTGATGCGTACAGCAGTAAGTAAATTGCTATTAATGTCTTGGGTAATGTGATACTTGGCAATTGTTATATGGTTGGAATTGGAAAATGATACATGTAGTAATTGCTATTAATGTCTTCGTTAAATTGTTATATGGTTGGAATTGGAAAATGATACATGTAGTAATTGCTATTAATGTCTTGGGTAATGTGATACTTGGCAATTGTTGTGCTCATGTTTAAGCTCTTGCATCATATGCTTTGCACCCATTAATGAAGAAATACATAGAGCATGCTAAAATTTGGTTTGCATATTTGGTTTCTCTAAGGTCTAGATAATTTCTAGTATTGAGTTTGAACAACAAGGAAGACGGTGTAGAGTCTTATAATGTTTTCAATATGTCTTTTATGTGAGTTTTGCTGCACCGGTTCATCCTTGTGTTTGTTTCAAATAAACCTTGCTAGCCTAAACCTTGTATCGAGAGGAATACTTCTCATGCATCCAAAATCCTTGAGCCAACCACTATGCCATTTGTGTCCACCATATCTACTACTACATGGTATTTCTCCGCCATTCCAAAGTAAATTGCTTGAGTGCTACCTTTAAAATTCCATCATTCACCTTTGCAATATATAGCTCATGGGACAAATAGCTTAAAAACTATTGTGGTATTGAATATGTAATTATGCACTTTATCTCTTATTAAGTTGCTTGTTGTGCGATAACCATGTTCATGGGGACGCCATCAACTATTCATTGTTGAATTTCATGTGAGTTGCTATGCATGTCCGTCTTGTCTAAGTAAGAGAGATCTACCACCTTATGGTTAAGCATGCATATTGTTAGAGAAGAACATTGGGCCGCTAACTAAAGCCATGATCCATGGTGGAAGTTTCAGTTTTGGACAAATATCCTCAATCTCAAATGAGAAAATTATTAATTGTTGTTACATGCTTATGCATAAAAGAGGAGTCCATTATCTGTTGTCTATGTTGTCCCGGTATGGATGTCTAAGTTGAAGAATAATCAATAGCGAGAAATCCAAAGCGAGCTTTCTCCTTAGACCTTTGTACAGGCGACATAGAGGTACCCCTTTGTGACACTTGGTTAAAACAGTGCATTGTGATGATCCGGTAGTCCAAGCTAATTAGGACAAGGTGCGGGCACTATTAGTACACTATGCATGAGGCTTGCAACTTATAAGATATAATTTACATGATGCATATGCTTTATTACTACCGTTGACAAAATTGTTTCATGTTTTCAAAATCAAAGCTCTAGCACAAATATAGCAATCGATGCTTTTCCTCTATGGAGGACCATTCTTTTACTTTCAATGTTGAGTCGGTTCACCTATTTCTCTCCACCTCAAGAAGCAAACACTTGTGTGAACTGTGCATTGATTCCTACATATTTGCTTATTGCACTTATTATATTACTCTATGTTGACAATATCCATGAGATATATATGTTACAAGTTGAAAGCAACCGCTGAAACTTAATCTTCCTTTGTGTTGCTTCAATGCCTTTACTTTGAATTATTGCTTTATGAGTTAACTCTTATGCAAGACTTATTGATGCTTGTCTTGAAGTGCTATTCATGAAAAGTCTTTGCTTTATGATTCACTTGTTTACTCATGTCATATACATTGTTTTGATCGCTGCATTCACTACATATGCTTTACAAATAGTATGATCAAGATTATGATGGCATGTCACTCAGAATTATCGTGTTATCGTTTTACCTCGGGACGACGAACTAAACAGGGATGCTGATACGTCTCAGACGTATCGATAATTTCTTATGTTCCATGCCACATTATTGATGTTATCTACATGTTTTATGCACACTTTATGTCATATTCGTGCATTTTCTGGAACTAACCTATTAACAAGATGCCGAAGTGCCAGTTCCTGTTTTCTGCTTGTTTTTGGTTTCAGAAATCCTAGTAACGAAATATTCTTGGAATTGGACGAAATCAACGCCCAGGGTCCTATTTTGCCACGAAGCTTCCGGAAGTCCGAAGGAGACGAAGAGGGGCCACGAGGGGGCCACACCCTAGGGCGGCGCGGCCCCCCTTGGCCGTGCGGCCCTGTGGTGTGGGGCCCTCGTGCGGCCTCTTGACCTGCCCTTCCGCCTACAAATAGCCTCCGTGACGAAACCCCCGTCACGAGAGCCACGATACGGAAAACCATCGAGAGGCCGCCGCCGCCGATCCCATCTCGGGGGATCCAGGAGATCGCCTCCGGCACCTGCCGGAGAGGGGATTCATCCCTGGAGGACTCTACGCCGCCATGGTCGCCTCCGGTGTGATGTGTGAGTAGTCTACCCTGGACTATGGGTCCATAGCGGTAGCTAGATGGTTGTCTTCTCCCCATTGTGCTATCATTGTCGGATCTTGTGAGCTGCCTAACATGATCAAGATCATCTATCTGTAATTCTATATGTTGCGTTTGTTGGGATCCGATGAATAGAGAATACTTGTTATGTTGATTATCAAAGTTATATCTACGTGTTGTTTATGATCTTGCATGCTTTCCGTTACTAGTAGATGCTCTGGCCAAGTAGATGCTTGTAACTCCAAGAGGGAGTACTTATGCTCGATAGTGGGTTCATGCCTGCATTGACACAGGGCAGTGAGAAAGTTCTAAGGTTGTGTTGTCTGTTGCCACTAGGGATAAAACATTGATGCTATGTCTAAGGATGTAGTTGTTGATTACATTACGCACCATACTTAATGCAATTGTCTGTTGCTTTGCAACTTAATACTGGAAGGGGTTCGGATGATAACCTGAAGGTGGACTTTTAGGCATAGATGCGGTTGGATGGCGGTCTATGTACTTTATCGTAATGCCCAATTAAATCTCACTATACTCATCATGATATGTATGTGCATGGTCATGCTCTCTTTATTTGTCAATTGCCCAACTGTAATTTGTTCACCCAACATGCTGTTTGTCTTACGGGAGAGACACCTTAGTGAACTGTGGACCCGGTCCAATTCTCTTTCGAAATACATCCTGCAATCTTTGTTTCTACTGTTTTCTGCAAACAATCATCTTCCACACAATACGGTTAATCCTTTGTTACAGCAAGCCGGTGAGATTGACAACCTCACCGTTTCGTTGGGGCAAAGTACTTTGGTTGTGTTGTGCGGGTTCCACGTTGGCGCCGAATCCCTGGTGTTGCGCCGCACTACATCCCGCCGCCATCAACCTTCAACGTGCTTCTTGGCTCCTCTGGTTCGATAAACCTTGGTTTCTTTCTGAGGGAAAACTTGCTGCTGTGCGCATCATACCTTCCTCTTGGGGTTCCCAACGAACGTGTGAGTTACACGCCATCAGGCCGCGCCGCCTAGTGTGGCGGCGCCCCATGGCCCCACTTCGTCTTCCCTTCGGTCTTCTGGAAGCTTCGTGGCAAAATAGGCCCCGCGGCCATTTCGTCCAATTCGAGAATATTTCCTTACTAGGATTTCTGAAACCAAAAACAGCGACTTAACAACTCGCTCTTCGGCATCTCGTTAATAGGTTAGTGGAAAATGCATAAATATGACATAAAGTATGCATAAAACATGTAGATATCATCAATAATGTGGCATGGAACATAAGAAATTATCGATACTTCGGAGACGTATCACCGCACGGCAAAGGCCCCTTTGCCGTGCAATTTTGCTCTTTGCCGTGCGCTAGTGCACGGCAAAGTTTTCTTTCAATTTTACCATTTTGATTGAACATTTAATTTTATTTAAAATTAAATTAAACCTGTTTTCAAACATTAATAATATTTTATAATGTTCTTATCATGTTTTCTTAAAGCTATATGGGTGTAAACTCGATCGCATACCGGTGTAATCTATAGGGTAGATCCACCGGGGAACACATGTGTGCCCCGGCGTACACATACCGCTCTTTTGGGGAGGAGGGGGAAAACAACCGCCGGAGCACCGAAACCCTAACCCTAAACCTAAACCCAAAACTACACGTGCTGACACCGGAGCACCGAAAACCTAAACCCTAGCCCTAACCCTACACCTAACCCTAACCAGTAGATCAGGCACACCCTCGATCGTGGGATAATGGCTCGAGCTGCGGGTGTATGTGCCAAAGGGTCCCAATCTTGGTTCTCCATGTGTATATGTCCTAAACAAACCTAAAAGAATGAAAAGGTACATTGGTGCACCCTCGCGGAGAAATCTAGGGGGTAGACCCGCCGGGGCACGTTACTGTTTTGGGGGGGGGGGGAGAACGACCGCCGGAGCACCGGAACCCCACCAAATCTTGCATGTGGGCCTATGCTATGTGTCAAAGTGTGTTGCAAGGTGTAATGGTGAAAAATTAGCTCCCTAAACCCTAGACCCTAGCCCTAACCCTACGCCGAACCCTAACTAGTAGATCGTGCACACCGTCGATCGTGTGATAATGGCTCGAGCTGCTGGTGTATGTGCCAAAGGGTCCCAATCTTGGTTCTCATGTGTATATGTCCTAAACAAACCTAAAAGAATGAAAAAGTACATTGGTGCACCGCGCGGAGAAATCTAGGGGTAGACCCGCCGGGCACGCGCTCCGCTCTTTTGGGGTTGGAGGGGAGAACGACCGCCGGAGCACCGGACCCCACCAAATCTTGCATGTGGGCGTATGCTATGTCAAAGTGTAGTGCAAGGTGTAATGGTGCAAAAAGTAGCTCCCCTAAACCCTAGACCCTAGCCCTAACCCCTACGCCGAACCCTAACCTAGATCAGGCACACCGTCGATCGTGTGATAATGGCTCGAGCTGCGGGTGTATGTGCCAAAGGGTCCCAATCTTGGTTCTCCATGTGTATATGTCCTAAACAAACCTAAAAGAATGAAAAAGTACATTGGTGCACTGCGCGGAGAAATCTAGGGGTAGACCCCCGGCACACGTACTGCTTTGGGGGGGAGGGGAGAACGACCGGGAGCACCGGAACCCCACCAAATCTTGCATGTGGACCTAAGCTATGTGTCAAAGTGTGGTGCAAGGTGTAATGGTGAAAAAGTAGCTCCCCTAAACCCTAGACCCTAGCCCTAACCCTACGCCGAACCCTAACTAGTAGATCAGGCACACCGTCGATCGTGTGATAATGGCTCGAGCTGCGGGTGTATGTGCCAAAGGGTCCCAATCTTGGTTCTCCATGTGTATATGTCCTAAACAAACCTAAAAGAATGAAAAAGTACATTGGTGCTTCTCGCGGAGAAATCTAGGGGGGTAGACCCGCCGGGGCACGCGTTCCGCTCTTTTGGGGGTGGAGGGGGAGAACGACCGCCGGAGCACCGGAACCCCACCAAATCTCGCATGTGGGCCTATGCTATGCGTCAAAGTGTGGTGCAAGGTGTAATGGTGAAAAATTAGCTCCCCTAAACCCTAGACCCTAGCCTTAACCCTACGCCGAACCCTAACCAGTAGATCAGGCACACCGTCGATCGTGTGATAATGGCTCGAGCTGCGGGTGTATGTGCCAAAGGGTCCCAATCTTGGTTCTCCATGTGAATATGTCCTAAACAAACCTAAAAGAATGAAAAGTACATTGGTGCTCGCGCGGAGAAATCTAGGGGGTAGACCCGCCGGGGCACACGTACCGTTTTTGGGGGGGGGAGAACGACCGCCGAGCACCGAACCCCACCAAATCTTGCATCTGTACCTATGCTATGTGTCAAAGTGTGGTGCAAGGTGTAATGAAAAGTAGCTCCCCTAAACCCTAGACCCTAGCCCTAACCCTACGCCGAACCCTAACTAGTAGATCGGGCACACCGTCGATCGTGTGATAATGGCTCGAGCTGCGGGTGTATGTGACAAAGGGTCCCAATCTTGGTTCTACATGTGTATATGTCCTAAACAAACCTAAAAGAATGAAAAAGTACATTGGTGCACCCTCGCGCGGAGAAATCTAGGGGGTAGACCCGCCACACACGCCGCTCTTTTGGGGAGGAGGGGAGAACGACCGCCGGAGCACCGGAATCCCACCAAATCTTGCATGTGGGCCTATGCTATGTGTCAAAGTGTGGTGCAAGGTGTAACGGTGCAAAAGTAGCTCCCCTAAACCCTAGACCCTAGCCCTAACCCTACGCCGAACCCTAACCAGTAGATCAGGCACACCGTCGATCGTGTGATAATGACTCGAGCTGCGGGTGTATGTGACAAGGTATCAACTTGTCAATGCCTATGGATTATAGGCTAGGGTTTAGTTAGAAGTAGAGGGTAAGTAGATCTCGAAGGTTTCAGCCGAAAAGTACTCGACGATTCAAAACTAGGGTTTGTAATAATGATTTTATGATCTCTTTGTCCCTCGACTCCCTTTATATAGGAGGTGGAGCGAGGGATTCGTGTCGTACAAGTTACAGGAGTCCGGACGGTTTCTAACTCATCCCGCCGATTACAAATAACACTTCCTATTACAACTCTAGCTTTCCTTAATATATCTTGGGCTCCGAATCTTCTTATTCTCCGAGTAATGGGCCTTCATTAAACCCCGGGTACTATTTTCGGCACTCCATTTGGGATGCCTATGTCGTAGTCCCCGAGATTTTGCTTGAATCGTAGAGTCGTGGGAAAATCTCCACCGTTTATTTTTAATCGACAGCTTTATCTTTTCTATATTTCTTCTCACAAAATTCTATATTGTACAGGGATAATGGTAGTTGGGGCTAGTTCATCCGACGGATCGTACTAGTTAACTGCTCTAGTGGCAATCCGCAAAACCTACTTCAAGATCACGTCCCCGGACATGATCTCGGAATACTGTAATTCGACAGTGCCGCTTAAGGTCTTACCATTCGTCGAGTCCCAGTCATATTTTATCGAGTACCTAACGCGTCCGTTAGATTTTTCTTCGTATCCGTTGATACGGGATAAAGTAGTAGACGCGCCTTCTGCGATGCTACGCCTTAACGGATTCTGGTCTTACCTTCGCAAATTTGCGGCATTCAGAAATTGATCGCAACTTTGGCGTTCCGAGAATATATTGTCGAGTGCTTTTTCGGCTGTTGGAATGGCACAATTTATCGAGTCAAATATGACTTATATTGATCTGGATGGGAGTATATGTAGAGTTAATTATAACTCGAAATATACTCTTTTGCTCTTCTATTTTTCTTTTTTAATTTCATCGGGCACGCGAATGCTCCCCGATGGGAGAGCCCCCGAGGCTACAGCCAAGAACTTGTGCTTGGTTGTAGGCTCAACATTTTAGTCCACCTTGTCGCTATATTGTCATTATTTCCCGATATGATCTCTTTTTTATCTCTCGGGTGCGCGAACAAACACTCCCGATGGGAGTAGCCCCCGAGGCTACAGCCAAGGACTTGTGCTTGGTTGTAGGCTCCCCCAATTTCTATATTGCCATACTCGAAATTTACTTTGTTCGAAGTAGCCCCGAGCATTTGGGCAAAAACTTGTATTTGACCAAAGGCTCCCGAGGTATACAAATAACTTCTCCTGTCGCCAATCTTCTTTTATTTTTCTTGTCGGCACGCTTCCCTTATTCAAAATCACTTCATCTCTGTTAATAATCGGGATATTTCTGCCTTGTGGGTCCATTGTTTCCACCACGTTGACACGTCATGCAAGTGGGGGACACACGTCCTCCGCTTTTCCTGGCGCACGTACGGTAACGCCTATCTTAGTAAAAATACCTTTTTACCCTTTATCTAGAAGATCTTTTTTCACCACACGATTTCTTCATCCAACGGTGCATTGCTTCGCCTGATTCTTATATAAACCTTTCTTCAACCTTCGTTCACTCTTCGCTTGCGCCGCACATCTATTCCTCTTTGCAAAAACTTCCCCTGCACCCAACTCTCGTCGATCTTCCGCACGCACGAACATTGCTTTTCCAGTACCGTTGATGCCACCGCGCACGCGACTCACTCGCCACAGCACTCCAGAATCCAAGATGGCCGCTGAAGACCTTGAGTGGGAGAGATCCAAAATCTCCAACCAAGATGTCAACACGCTGAAGAGGCTTGGCCTGATGAAGAAGGAGGATGCCATCCGCTTTCCCAGCGAAGAAAGCTACCCAAACCCTCCAATGGAGTACCGGGTTAGTTTCGTTGATCACCTCATTCGCGGCCTTTCTGCCCCTATTCACGATTTCCTCCGCGGCCTTCTTTTTGTTTATGGGATTCAACTGCACCAGTTGACCCCCAATCCCATCCTCCATATTTCCATTTTTATCACGCTATGCTAATGTTTTGGAATCCCGCCTAACGGGTTCTGTGGAAACGCATTTTCTCGCTCCGCCGCAATGGTTTCACAATGCCACCTATAACATAGGCGGCGTTGTTATCTGTGTCCGAACCGACGTTGATTACTTCGACGTCAAATTTCCCGATCTCGTCCAAGGGTGGCGCAAAGGTGGCTCTATATACACGAAGAAAGTGCCAATTCCGTGGAACACAACATAATCCCTTTCGATGAAGTGCCAAAATCCGCGCCGCCGCTCCCGGGATGCTGAAGCTTCCGAAGAAGAGATAAAGGCGACAGAGCACTTATGTCTCGTATTCATCAGCTTCAAAATACTCGAGGCAAAGAACTATCCGGTGTTCAAATCACTGCCTATTTCCTTAGGATTAGAGTGCAGCCTCTTCAGGCTCGCAAAAATCCTTTGGACGTATTCTGGTGAAAACGACACCAATAGAATCTCCAGTGATCTTTCTCAATAGGACTTGGAGAAGTTGATTCGAAGAGTTTCCCGCTTGGCCAAGAAGGATCCTATTCCCTCCTCTTGTCGCGTGGAACCATACAGCTCCACCAATCCTCTCCCCGAGGTATTTTGTCTTCTCGAAGTTTCTGTCGTTCCGAACTTTCCCTGCATCTCATTGTATTGATATCTCTCTAATTTTTCTTTTGTCGCTATTTTCTTGCAGAACCATCCTACTATGGCTTCCCTTCCTCCTTTCCCGAGGATGGAGAAGTCGAAGAACAGGCTATCGTTGCCGAAGACACCCAAGGTTCTTCTATTCCTGAAAGTGAAGTCGCGGGTTCACAACTGCAGCTTCCCATGAAAAAGAAGTTGAATCTAAGCCAGCGAGTCGACGCAATCCCTTCCTCCTGCTGTTTCCCCAAGGAACAAAAGGAAAAGGAATGATGCCGAGGATTCTGGCACTTCTAAGGCTGAAAAAGTTGTTCCTTCTCATCCGAAGGCAGCTTATGATCCTTATATTGAATCCCGTCAGCTAGTCGCCTTTATTTCTCCCTTTTTCTGTACTCGAGGAGTTTATCTTGTCTTGCTTTTTATGCTGTCGATTTTTGATCAACAGTGATGACGAAGAAGAAGTACCAATGTTGACGTGGCTCCTGACAAGCACGTCACATACTGTACTTGTTCAGACACGCTAGTTGAAGGAGAATCCTCACCTCCTCAACAAAACGTCGCCACAACTCCGCCAGAAGCCCCCTTGCTCCTTCACCAAAAAGGACAAGGATTGAAAAAATTGTTGAACCTGTTCCTCAATTGGGCAGCTCGTCGACTCTGCTCTTAGATGATGTAAGTTTGTCAATATCTTTATTTCCTCTATTTTGCTTTTACACGCCTTCACTATCTTTTTCATGTCGATGTTTCTCTTGCTGTGTTCTTTTTTAACAGCCTATGATCAAAGAGCTTCTCCGCATCGGATCCCAATTTATTGGGTATCGTGAGTATGCTAGCAGAGCCGAAGGTAATCAACTTTTATACTTGCCGTTTTTTCTGACTTTTTGCCCTGTTGCTTTGTCGCATTTTTGATCTTTCTTCTTTCTTTATATCTCTAAACTCGGAGGCCAACAAACGCGCCGACGCACTTGCTCAAAATCTTGAGCAGAGTGAGGCGGCAAGAAAGCCGAACTTGTTGCTAGTGAAGCCAAAGCCGAGGCTGATGAAGCCAAAGCAAAAGCTGCTAGTGTCGAGGAACTGCAGAAAAGACTTGAGGATGCTGCATCTGCCTTAAACGAGCACAAAGCTGCACAAGCTTCGTGAACAGGGGATCCTTAAGCGCCTGAAATCACAAAGTCGACGCACTCACAGTAATATTATTGATCCCTTCTATTTTTATGAGAACCGATGTTTCTTGTTGCTGACCAACGTTTTGTTTCCTTGGCAGATCAAACAAACCAAGATTTTGATCTGGAGAATCCTGTCGATGACCCTCTCCTTGACGCACTTTCCTATCTGGAGCTTCATGGGTCCGAAATTCGTGACGTGGCAAATGCTAATGCATGTTTGTCGGCGCTGTTCCCCTACTTCTTCCCGAAGAAAGAGGAGCCCCCAACTTTCCTTACCCTTGCCAAGATGTTCAATTCACCGGAAGACCTTGGACTGAAGATGCGCCAAGAAAATATGAAGATTGCAGTCGAAAGCACTGTTGCTCGGTTGCTGACAGCCAACAGATCTGTTGATTGGACAAAAGTTGGCGACACCGATCGATAGAGCAATCAAGGTGGAGGTCCTGATTAAGGCAGCCAAGCCCAATACGAAGAAAATCTTGGCTTATCTCGGGATCAAACTAGCTTCGACTCCTAGCTCATCAAGGCCGGAGGTCTAGTTGCATGCCTCTTTGTTTTTCTTGCTCTGTTTCTTTTGTTCTTGTCGCCAAAGTAGTTATTTGGCGACCCGTACTTCGTTAGCTTCATTGTAAGGCCTTTGTAATTATTCCGGAAGATTAATGAAGACTTTATTTTTTGCTTCTTGATTGATGTTGTCTTGTTTTATTATATTTCAGTTGGTATTTGATAACTATACTCCATCTTCCGCTCCTTCCAATGTTTCGCCTTCTTCCTCTTGCTTGAAGAGAATTCTTGTTGATGCCACACCTGTCGAAGATTCTTTGCCACGAGAATTGGATGAACTTCGGCAGCAACTTCAATATGCAAAGAAGCAGACTCTTGTGATGATGGAAAAATCTCGTAAGTCATCTGAAGCCGAAAAAGTTGCACTTCAGCAAGTCGCGAGGCCGTGGCTGCTAACGAAATTGCTGCTTCCGAGGCTGAAAAGGCGACTACTCGAGAAAATTTCATGCTCGAGTTAATGAATGAAGCCAGTGATATGTCGGGTATGCTTGTTTCATCCTCCGATATCTTTCGTCTTCATGCTATGTCTCTTAAAATATTCTACTCCGTTGTTTCTAATAGGTTCCTTTGCTGATGCTGCTGCCGAAGAAGAGAGGGTAAATACTAGGACGAACCTCCTTGTTAACCTTTCCCTTGACCATGGTTCTTTGTTTTGGGCTACCCCGAGAGGACCCGCCATTGTCGATTTCAGGATCGCACCTCTCAAACTCGCGACTTCCTTGACTTCTGTACCAAGACCCTGTCTATGGTTTATAACTCCATGTTTCCTCGGAACGTTCAACCAAAAACTCTTCCCGAGTTAATGGAGAAATTTAAGGATGCCCATAGGATCCATGACTTTGTCAGAGCTCAACTGGTAGCTGGTGCCAGATTTGCCCTTATCATGCTTCAGATTTGCCACTCGAAACTTGACCTGACTCAACTTGTTGCGAAAGTTCATGAGAAAGTAAGGCGCCGAAGGATTGGTGTTGACCGAATTAATACGAAGGTTTCGCCTATAGCCGAAGAAATGATTGAAGACCTTCTTCGGATGGATGCCGACTTTTTGCAGATGGTCATTATGCTGATTTTCTTGGCGCTGCTCCTGAAGAGAACAGAATTACCCTTGATAACATATTGAATCATGACTGATTATTTTCCGTTGGTAGATAACTCTTTTTTGTAACCCATGATTGTGATTATATTGTGAAGCAATCATCAGATTTCTATATTTGTATAGCCCCCGAGTGTTTCGGTGGCTGTTTTCTGTATTTGTGTGTCGCGAGGTTTTGAACCAAGGCGTTTATTCAATATGTAGTTTTGCCGAGAATCAGCCTTCGGGCTTTTGTTGAGTACTATTTTGTATCTTTATTGACTCGCGAGGTATTTTGATACCAAGGCGAAGTTTTTTCTTTTTTCGAGGAACTATATTGAGATTCGTTGGGTCGGAGACTTTTTGACCGTGTCGATGAAGAAAAGTTATATTGACGCTATCTTTATTATATTGCAGCACCACGAGCCCGCCTCATTAAAACCTTTCCCGGCCCCACTCGGTGCCTTAAAAAAAGAAAAGAGTGCGTCTGAAAACTCGTGGGCGTTTCAGAACATTGAAGTTTTACAAGGACTATATTTCGACTCTAGGCGTAGAACCGCCTGAGTTGCGCTACGTTCCAAGGGTTTTGCTCCTCCACCCCTGTCTTCTTGTCCTTTATCCTGTATGCTCCTCCTCCGATTACTTCCGTGACAATGTAAGGACCAAGCCATGGTGACTCGAGTTTTTCATGACTTTTTTGCGTGAGCCAAGAACTAGGTCTCCCACCCGAAAAGATCTTGGCCGTAAACGTCGACTGTGGTAATTCTTCAAGTCCTGTTGGTATTTGGTTACCCTTGATAGTACTTCGTCTCGAGCTTCATCAAGTGCGTCGACGTCGTCTTCCAATGCTATCTTGGAAGTTTCTTCATTATACCCGGTGACTCTGGGGGAGTCGTGCTCTATTTCTATTGGTAGTACCGCCTCCGCTCCATGGACCAGGAAAATGGGGTCTCCGTGTCGCCGTATTTGGTGTTGTTCTGATGCTCCACAACACACTTGGTAGTTCTTCTGGCCAGGTATGTCGAGCTTTTTCCTGGTCCTAACAGCGTTTCTTGATGCCATTGCAGATGATGCCATTGGCTTTCTCGACTTGCCCATTGGTTTGAGGATGTGCAATCGACGCAAAGTGCAATTTGATACCCACTTCTTTGCAATAATCTTTGAATTCGTGGATGTGAAGTTACGCCATTGTCTCAGACGATGTGTGGCACTCCAAATCTAAAAACGAGGCCTTTTATGAATTTTACTGCGGATGCTCCGTTTGGTGAATTTATCGGCTTCGCTTCTATCCACTTTGTAAATTTGTCGACAGCTACTAGCATGTACTCCTTTCCTCTGGCCAAGATTTGTGTAACTTGCCCACCATATCAAGTCCCCATTGGGCAAAAGGCCACGACAATGGTATTGGTGTTAGTTCTGCTACTGAGAGTGAGGTTTTGCGGCGAACCTTTGACACGCGTCGCACGTTCTTACTATTTCCTTGGCGTCCTCGATTTTGTCAACCAGAGAATCCTGCCCGAAAAACTTGGCTGCAATAGCTCGACTACTTGCGTGGTGGCCACATATTCCTTCGTGTACATCCTTCAGAATTATTCTTCCTTCTTTGGGTGTGACACACCTTTGCAGGACGCCTGAAATACTTCGTTTGTACAATTCTCCTTTGACCACCGTGAAAGCTTTGGAGCGTCGAATTACTCGCCTTGCCTCGACTGGATCGTCGGGTATTTCTTTCCTGAGGATGTATGATATGTACGTCTGCATCCATGGTATCTGTATCATCATGACCAGGTCCTGATCTTCTTCTTCTTCTTGCTCTTCCTTGGTAGCCCCCGAGGGTTTCTTCTCCTTCTTTTTGATTTTGTCGATTTAGTAGATCTCTCTGTTATCTCTTCCCAAAATACACTGGCGGAACTGCAAGGCATTGCGACCCGATGTTTGCAAGAACGTCGCTTCGTTGCTCAATCTACTAATATGATTTACTTCGCATCCATCGAACAACTTCTCAAGCTCGTTGTACACCTCCTTGTATGCCATCATGCTATCGTTGACTGCGTCACATTGGTTCATAACTTGCTGAGCCACCAATTGTGAGTCGCCGAAAATTTTTAGTCGAGTTGCACCGCAAGCTTTCGCCATCTTCATTCCATGTATGAGAGCTTCATATTCTGCTTCGTTATTGGATGCATTAGGGAACGTCATCCGAAGGACGTATTTTAATTTGTCGCCTTCAGGTGATATAAGTACTACTCCTGCGCCAGCTCCTTCTTGGACCCATCAAAGTTCATGGTCCAGGTTCTTGACAAGTCTGGGGGTCCTGTGTTTTGCAGCTCCATCCACTCTGCGATGAAGTCTGGTAGAACTAGCGACTTGATTGCTTTTCTTTTTTCATACGTGATGTCCCGAGGGGAAAGTTCGATTCCCCAAAGGGAGACACGACCCGTAGCTTCTGGATTGTTTAGTATATTTGACAAGGGAGCTTCATTGACCACTATGATCGGGTGCCGAAAATAGTGGCGCAATTTTCGTGCCTGTTGTGAACACTCCATATGCTAGCTTTTGGTACTGAGGGTACCTTTGTTTTGAGGGTGATAGAACTTCGCTAACGAAATATACTGGCCTCTGTACTCCATGGATTTTTCCTTCTTCTTCTCTTTCAACGACTAGCACCGTACTAACCACTTGAGGGGTGGCTGCAATATACAGCAGAGAGGTTCCTTTTCCTCTCGCACACCAAAATTGGTGGTGTCGAAATTGTGCGCTTCAAATCCTCGAAAGCTCTGTCGGCCTTCGTTCCACCGGAATTTATCTCCTTGTTTTATCGGAGCGTAAAATGGTAACGCTTTTCTCCCACTGCGACGACGCTCAAAGTCGCACGCCCGCTAGTCGTCAGTATCTCTTTCAACTTTGTTGGCTTTCTCATTGTTATTATAGCTTGTATTTTGTCTGATTTGCTTCAATCCCTCTTGCTGAAACTAAGAACCCAGAAGTTCTCCCGCTGGGACGCCAAAAGAACACTTCGTCGGGTTCAGCTTGAGGCAGAATTTGTCGAGGTTGTCAAAAGTTTCCTGAGATCCTCGATCAGCGTCGCCCCCTTTTTTGACGTTATGATGACATCATCAATGTATACTTGCACGTTTTTTCCAATCTGTGTCGCCAAACACTTCTGCATCATCCTCTGATATGTTGCTCCCGCATTTTTTAGACCAAAGGGCATTGTTCTGTAGCAAAACACGCCGTATGGTGTAATAAATGCCGTCTTTACTTCATCTTCTTCGTTCAATCTGATCTGGTTATAACCAGAATATGCGTCCATGAAGGAGAGACGTTCGCATCCAGCCATGGAGTCGATAATGGAAGTGATCCTTGGGACAATGTTTATTGAGACACGTAAAGTCGACGCACATGCGAAGGACTGTTGTGTGTTTCTTGCACCATCACTGGGTTAGCTACCCATGTGGCTTCATGATATCTCTTTGATAAAACCAGCATCCTTGAGTCGATTTATTTCTGATAACATAGATTTGCGGTTTGGTTCCGAAAAACCGCAAAGGTTGTTTGATTGGTCTTGCGAGAGGATCTAAGTTGAGGTGGTGCTCGGCTCTGGCACTCCTATGTCAGCTTGACACCATGCGAAGATTTTCCAATGGCTCACGGAGGAACTTGACGAGCGTTTCCATGCGATATCCATATTTGTTGCAATGGATGTCGTCTTTTTGTCTCGGGTGAATCTGCACCTCCTTAGAATTTTTCTCGGTATTGAAAGTTGATTCTTTATTTGGCCTTCCAACATCTGGCAGCACGTCAGTCAGTCATACTTTTTGACGCCAAATACTCAGCTTGCATCCCGAAAGTTTCTGAATCGATGAAAATCCTTGTCGCACTTATCGGCTAGGCGAAGCTTCCTTGACTGTGATTGGTCCCTTTGGTCCAGGCAATCTCCACAACAGTATGTGTAATGTGGCACCACCATAAATCTAGCGTATGCTGGTCGTCCCAACAAAGCGTGGTATTGTGACGGAAAATCCACGACTTCAAATTCCAGCCTCTCGATTCTATAATTCTCTCGAGTTCCAAACTGAACGTCGAGATTGATCTTCCCCAATGGATAATTTGGCTTCTCCGGTGTGACCGTGGAACCTTGTGTCTGTTGGCTTCAAGTTCGCTAAGGATATGTTCATCTTCCTCAATGTGTCTGCATACATGAGGTTTAAGTGCTGCCGCCATCTATGAACACTCGAGAGACATCAAATCCCGCAATAACGCTGCAGAATAAGTGCTGACTGAGGAACTTGTTGCGGATGATCTCTATGGTAAAACCAATATCTTGCCCCGACCAATTAAGATACTCTCATAATTGGTGGAGGCATTTTTTCGCCATAAACACTCGTCGTGAAATTACTTTTTGAGCTCTATTTGACGGCCTTGCCTTCGAATCATTGACACCGCTCCGTGAGAGTTTGGATCAACATAAGGTGGTGGCGGTGGTGCTGTCGCTATTCTGAGCCGATGTCGATTATCTTCTAATCGCGGAGGAGGTGGTAAGTGAATCTCGCTCCGGTTCTCGAGGATTTCTCTCGTGCTGCCCGAGCGTTAGCGTGCTCGCATACCCGAACATTGCCCGGAAATTGCATAGCTCTTCAGGTGTCCCGACTGTCTTTACCGTTGCCGATGAAAAGCATCCGCACGGCCCATTCATCATGTCTTCGACATGAAAGGCCTTGGGAACCTAGGCCATTGTTGTTCACGTTGCGAGAATCATCTCTCGTTATCACCTCGCTGTTCACCGCTCGATAATCATCCGTTGTTTCCTCCGTGTTTGTCCGAAAACCGCCGAAATTTGCCCTGGAGCGTCATAATTCGGTACGCCGAGGAAATCGTCGCCTCGATTGATAGTTTCGACCACGGTCCTCCTCACCTGGCCGTTTGTTGTGGACAGCGTTTCTCCATCTGCCCATTTGTTTGCTATCTCCATTAACGCGGATATTGTCTTTGGATTGGTCCTTCCCAAGTCCTCGACAAAATCTCCTCGCCTAACTCCTGCGACAAACGCATCTATTGCTCTTTCGTCAGATATATTTTCTGCCGAGTTTTTAATGATATTCCACCTTTGGATGTACTTTCTCATTGGCTCATCTGGCTTTTGTCGACATGCTCTCAATTCCTCTAACGACGCAGGTTTTTTGCACGTGGATCTGAAGTTCTTGACGAACACGTACTCGAAACTTTCCCAGCTGTCGATAGATCCTGGAATGAGTTTCTTTATCCAAGATCGTGCGGCTCCACTCAAATGCACTTGGATGCTTTGCATGGCTGTTGCCCTGGTTCCTCCTGTGAGCTTCACTGTCTCGAGATAATCAACTAGCCAATCCTCTGGATCTTGAAGGCCGTCGAACTTTTGAAGTTATCGGGTAACTTGAATCCTGAGGGGACTCGAGTTTTTCGGACTCTCCTCGTGAAGCATGGCAAGCCGCACATATCTTCGTCGTTAAGCTCCGGAGATTGCCGATGATCCCTTCTGCTTTGCCGCGCTCTATCGACCCTTGTTTGTGCCGTGTCTCTTGCTCCGCTTGGTCCTTCAGGTGCTGCCGCCGTTGCTGCTGCAGGTCGTGGACTATTTTGCCTTGCCGCTCCCTCGGGAGGCGTTGATACGAACGCTGTCCCCATAGCTCCAACTCCTGCTATCGCCATATTGTATAGTGTTTCCCTTGGGTCACCTGGAGGTGGTTTAGATGCGAGGATAAAAGCTTGTGTCGCCATATACCCAGCTTCCGGTGTCTTAGGGATAATGTCGAGGTTTTGAACCAAGTGCTCTCTTTCAGCTTCGGGTATGTGTTGTAACCTTGATCTTCCTCTGTTCCGAGCCTCCCTGTGGCTATCACCCGAAGTTCTAGATTGTCGACTTAGATCTGCCCTTCTCCTGCTGGATGCAGGCCGCCTCCTTTCTCCTGTTAACTCTACTGTCTGTTTTCCACTTCGGCAGCTCGTGCTAGCCTATATTGATATGCTTGTAATTCCTCCGTGTGGCCGTGGTAGCTTGGTTCCGTGCCATTCATAGCTCTCGCGCTCTGTCCCATGCTGTTTGTAAAAGTTGAACTCGTCTCGCGGCCTGTCCGACGTATTTGTTGCCCAGGCCTTGTCGCAGACAGAGGGATCGACGTATGGATTTCCCAGATCGTCGAAAGCCTCAGATGTTTCCTCTTGATCCTCAATGGCATAAATCTGATGATATTTTGT
The DNA here is from genome assembly GCA_030979885.1 of Lolium multiflorum. Lineage (NCBI taxonomy): Eukaryota > Viridiplantae > Streptophyta > Magnoliopsida > Poales > Poaceae > Lolium > Lolium multiflorum. The sequence continues at coordinate 249,188,693 of CM061752.1, read as the reverse complement.
ATTCAGATCTATGTTGGGTTTGGTGACATCATCATTGAGATTGATGAAGACCTTGCCCACTGTGATGGATTTGTCGATGAAGTCGTAACTGTCGACATCGCTTGAGCCATCGCTTATATATGAGTCCGCAGATGACTCAAACGATATGTCGTTGAAGATCTTGGCGAGTTTCTCTCTTGTTCTGGTGCTGACGTAGCGTGTCGACGAAGTTTCTTCTTCTCCTGACTTGGTTGACGATGTATAGCTTGAAAAATCGGAATCGACCGCCGACGATCCCGACGAAATCGGAATTTCGACACGATACGATCCTTCCTTCTCGACGCGAAAGTGAAACCTTCCGAACGTCATCTCATGGGCTCCGCCAGATACGATATGCATCCAAACGGGAGGGTGGGTGAGGAACAAAATCGACAAGACCAGCAGCGATCTGTTTACCTCGATCCATTGTGTTGCTTGCGGTTGATGATGTCGAAGATCTTGAACGTGCCATCGAGATCGGATCCTTACGCCTCTAATCCCACGGCGCCAATTGACAAGGTATCAACTTGTCAATGCCTATGGATTATAGGCTAGGGTTTAGTTAGAAGTAGAGGGTAAGTAGATCTCGAAGGTTTCAGCCGAAAAGTACTCGACGATTCTGAAAACTAGGGTTTGTAATAATGATTTTATGATCTCTTCGTCCCTCGACTCCCCCTTTATATAGGAGGTGGAGCCGAGGGATTTCGTCGTACAAGTTACAGAGTCCGGACGTTTCTAACTCATCCCGCCAGATTACAAATAACACTTCCTATTACAACTCTAGCTTTCCTTAATATATCTTGGGCTTCCGAATCTTCTTATTCTCCGAGTAGTGGGCCTTCATTAAACCCCGGGTACTATTTTCGGCAGACCCATTTGGGATGCCTATGTCAGTATGTGCCAAAGGGTCCCAATCTTGGTTCTCCATGTGTATATGTCCTAAAGAAAAAGTACATTGGTGCACCCTCGCGCGGAGAAATCTAGGGGGGTAGACCCGCCCACACACTGCTTTGGGGGGAGGAGGGAAAGAACGACCGCCGAGCACCGGAACCCCACCAAATCTTGCATGTGGACCTATGCTATGTGTCAAAGTGTGGTGCAAGGTGTAATGGTGAAAAAGTAGCTCCCCTAAACCCTAGACCCTAGACCTAACCCTACGCCGAACCCTAACTAGTAGATCAGGCACACCTCGATCGTGGATAATGGCTCGAGCCATGTATGTGCCAAAGGGTCCCAATCTTGGTTCTCCATGTGTATATGTCCTAAACAAACCTAAAAGAATGAAAAAGTACATTGGTGCACCCGCGGAGAAATCTAGGGGTAGACCCGCCGGGGCACATGTTCCGCTCTTTGGGGAGGAGGGGAGAACGACCGCCGGAGCACCGGAACCCCACCAAATCTTGTATGTGGGCCTATGCTATGTGTCAAAGTGTGGTTCAAGGTGTAATGGTGCAAAAGTAGCTCCCCTAAACCCTAGACCCTAGCCCTAACCCTACGCCGAACCCTAACCAGTAGATCAGGCACACCGTCGATCGTGTGATAATGGCTCGAGTTGCGGGTGTATGTGCCAAAGGGTCCCAATCTTGGTTCTCCATGTGTATATGTCCTAAAAAAACCTAAAAGAATGAAAAGGTACATTGCACCCTCGCGAGAAATCTAGGGGGGTAGACCACTGGGCACACGTTCCTGCTTTGGGGGAGTAGGGGAGAACGACCACGGGAGCACCGAACCCCAACAAATCTTGCATGTGGGCCTATGCTATGTGTCAAAGTGTGGTGCAAGGTGTAATGGTGCAAAAGTAGCTCCCCTAATCCCTAAACCCTAGCCCTAACCCTACACCTAACCCTAACCAGTAGATCAGGCACACCCTCGATCGTGTGATAATGGCTCGAGTATGTATATGTGCCAAAGGGTCCCAATCTTTGTTCTCCATGTGTATATGTCCTAAAAAACCTAAAAGAATGAAAAAGTACATTGGTGCACCCGCGCGGAGAAATCTAGGGGTAGACCCGTCGGGCACACGCTCCGTCGTTTTGGGAGGAGGGGGAGAACGACCACCGGAGCACCGAACCCCACCAAATCTTGCATGTGGGCCTATGCTATGTGTCAAAGTGTGTTGCAATGTAATGGTGAAAAAGTAGCTCCTAAACCCTAGACCCTAGCCCTAACCCTACGCCTAACCCTAACCAGTAGATCAGGCACACCGTCGATCGTGTGATAATGGCTCGAGCCATGTGTATGTGCCAAAGGGTCCCAATCTTGGTTCTCTATGTGTATATGTCCTAAACAAACCCAAAAGAATGAAAAGTACATTGGTGCACCATCGCGCTGGAGAAATCTAGGGACCCGCCCTGGGCACGTGTTCCGCTCTTTTGGGGGGTGAGGGGGAGAACGACCGCCGGAGCACCGGAACCCCACCAAATCTTGCATGTGGGCCTATGCTATGTGTCAAAGTGTGGTTCAAGGTGTAATGATGAAAAATTAGCTCCCCTAAACCCTAGACCCTAGCCCTAACCCTACGCCGAACCCTAACCAGTAGATCGTGCACACCGCCGATCGTGTGATAATGGCTCGAGCTGCGTGTATGTGCCAAAGGGTCCCAATCTTGGTTCTCCATGTGTATATGTCCTAAAAAAACCTAAAAGAATGAAAAAGTACATTGGTGCACCCTCGCTGAGAAATCTAGGGGGTAGACCACGGGGCACACGTACTGTTTTGGGGGGGGAGGGGGAGAACGACCGCCGGAGCACCGGAACCCCACCAAATCTTTCATGTGGACCTATGCTATGTGTCAAAGTGTGGTGCAAGGTGTAATGGTGCAAAACTAGCTCCCCTAAACCCTAGACCCTAGCCCTAACCCTACGCCAACCCAACTAGTAGATCAGGCACACCGTCGATCGTGTGATAATGGCTCGAGCTGCGGGTGTATGTTCCAAAGGGTCCCAATCTTGGTTCTCCATGTGTATATGTCCTAAACAAACCTAAAAGAATGAAAAAGTACATTGGTGCACCCTCGCACGGAGAAATCTAGGGGGGTAGACCCGCCGGGGCACACGTTCCGCTCTTTTGGGGGGAGGAGGGGAACGACCGCGAGCACCGAACCCCACCAAATCTTGCATGTGGGCCTATGCTATGTGTCAAAGTGTGGTGCAAGGTGTAATGGTGCAAAAGTAGCTCCCCTAAACCCTAGACCCTAGCCCTAACCCTACGCCGAACCCTAACCAGTAGATCAGCACACCGTCGATCGTGTGATAATGGCTCGAGCTGCGGGTGTATGTGCCAAAGGGTCCCAATCTTGGTTCTCCATGTGTATATGTCCTAAACAAACCTAAAAGAATGAAAAAGTACATTGGTGCACCCTCGCGCGGAGAAATCTAGGGGGGTAGACCCGCCGGGGCACACGTTCCGCTCTTTTGGGGGAGGAGGGGGAGAACGACCGCCGGAGCACCGAAACCCCACCAAATCTTGCATATGGGCCTATGATATGTGTAAAAGTGTGGTGCAAGGTGTAATGGTGCAAAAGTAGCTCCCCTAAACCCTAGACCCTAGCCCTAACCCTACGCCGAACCCTAACTAGTAGATCAGGCACACCGTCGATCGTGTGATGATGGCTCGAGCTGCGGGTGTATGTGCCAAAGGCTCCCAATCTTGGTTCTCCATGTGTATATGTCCTAAACAAACCTAAAAGAATGAAAAAGTACATTGGTGCATCCTCGCGCGGAGAAATCTAGGGGGTAGACCCGTCGGGGCACGCATACCGCTGTTTTGTGGGGGAGGGGGAGAACGACCGCCGGAGCACCGAACCCCACCAAATCTTGCATGTGGGCCTATGATATGTGTCAAAGTGTGGTGCAAGGTGTAATGGTGCAAAAGTAGCTCCCCTAAACCCTAAACCCTAAACTGGGGAGGCTTCGAGCCCTAAACCCCTCTAAACCCCTAAACCACGACACCGGAGCTGCAGAACCATCCATCATAAACCCTAACCCTAACCCTAAACCCTAAACCTATACCTAACCATAAATACTTACCTTTAAACTAAACCCTAGCCCTACCCCCTGATGGCATGTAACTCACACGTTCGTTGGGAACCCCAAGAGGAAGGTATGATGCGCATAGCAGCAAGTTTTCCCTCAGAAAGAAACCAAGGTTTATCGAACCAGGAGGAGCCAAGAAGCACGTTGAAGGTTGATGGCGACGGGATGTAGTGCGGCGCAACACCGAGATTCCGACGCCAACGTGGAACTGCACAACACAACCAAAGTACTTTGCTCCAACGAAACAGTGAGGTTGTCAATCTCACCGGCTTGCTGTAACAAAGGATTAACCGTATTGTGTGGAAGATGATTGTTTGCAGAAAACAAGTAAAACAAGCAGTAGATTGTATGCGATGTAAAGAATAGGACCGGGGTCCACAGTCACTAGAGGTGTCTCTCCCATAAGATAAAAGCATGGTGGGTGAACAAATTACGGTCGGCAATTGACAAATAGAGAGGGCATAACAATGCACATACATGTCATGATAAATATAGTGAGATTTAATTGGGCATTACGACAAAGTACATAGACCGCTATCCAGCATGCATCTATGCCTAAAAAGTCCACCTTCAGGTTATCATCCGAACCCTTCCAAGATTAAGTTGCAAATGCACAATTGCATTAAGTATGGTGCGTAATGTAATCAATAACTACATCCTTAGACATAGCATCAATGTTTTATCCCTAGTGGCAACAGACATCCACAACCTTAGAACTTTCTGTCACTGTCCCCGCATTCAATGGAGGCATGAACCCACTATCGAGCATAAATACTCCTCTTGGAGTTAAGAGCAAAAACTTGGCCGAGCCTCTACTAATAACGGAGAGCATGCAAGATCATAAACAACACATAGGTAATAACTTGATAATTAACATAACATAGTATTCTCTATCCATCGGATCCCGACAAACACAACATATAGTATTACAGATAGCTGATCTTGATCATGTTAGGCTCACAAGATCCAACAATGAAGCACAATGAGGAGAAGACAACCATCTAGCTACTGCTATGGACCCATAGTCCAGGGGAACTACTCACTCATCACTCCGAGGCGACCATGGCGGTGAAGAGTCCTCCGGAGATGAATCCCCCTCCGTAGGGTGGAGGAGATCTCCGAATCCCCGAGATGGGATTGGCGGCGGCGTCTCAGAAGGTTTTCCGTATCGTGGCTCTCGCACTTTTGCGACGAAGGCTATTTGTAGGCGGAAGGGCAGCGTGGGGCCACACGAGGGGCCCACACTATGGGTCGGCGCGGTGGCTTGGACGCCGCCGCCATAGTCTCTGCCACCTCGTGGCCCCACTTCGTCTCCTCTTCTTCTCTCGAAGCTTCAGCAAAATAGGACCCGGGCGTTGATTTCGTCCAATTCCGAGAATATTTTGTTACTAGGATTTCTGAAACCAAAAACAGCAGAAAACCTGGCACTTCGGCATCTTGTTAATAGGTTAGTTCCGTAAAATGCACGAATATGACATAAAGTGTGCATAAAACATGTAGATATTATCAATAATGTGGCATGGAACACAAGAAATTATCGATACGTCGGAGACGTATCAGCATCCCCAGCTTAGTTCTGCTTCCAGGTAAAACGATAACAAAGATAATTTCTGAAGTGACATGCCATCATAACCTTGATCATACTATTTGTAAACATATGTAATGAATGCAGCGATCAAAACAATGGTAATGACATGAGTAAACAAGTGAATCATAAAGCAAAGACTTTTCATGAATAGCACTTCAAGACAAGCATCAATAAGTCTTGCATAAGAGTTAACTCATAAAGCAATAAATCAAAGTAAAAGTATTGAAGCAACACAAAGGAAGATTAAGTTTCAGCGGTTGCTTTCAACTTATAACATGTATATCTCATGGATAATTGTAAACATAGAGTAATATAATAAGTGCAATATGCAAGTATGTAAGAATCAATGCACAGTTCACACAAGTGTTTGCTTCTTGAGGTGGAGAGAAATAGGTGAACTGACTCAACATAAAAGTAAAAAGAATGGTCCTTCAAAAAGGAAAGCATCGATTGCTATATTTGTGCTAGAGCTTTTATTTTGAAAACATGAAACAATTTTGTCAATGGTAATAATAAAGCATATGAGTTATGTAAATTATATCTTACAAGTTGCAAGCCTCATGCATAGTAAACTAATAGTGCCCGCACCTTGTCCTAATTAGCTTGGACTACCGGATCATCGCAATACACATGTTTTAACCAAGTGTCACAATGGGGTACCTCCATGCCGCCCGTACAAAGGTCTAAGGAGAAAGCTCGCATTTTGGATTTCTCTTTTTGATTATTCTCAACTTAGACATCCATACCGGGACAACATGGACAACAGATAATGGACTCCTCTTTAATGCATAAGCATGTGGCAACAATTATTATTCTCATATGAGATTGAGGATATATGTCCAAAACTGAAACTTCCACCATGGATCATGGCTTTAGTTAGCGGCCCAATGTTCTTCTCTAACAATATGTATGCTCCAACCATTAAGGTGGTAGATCTCTCTTACTTCAGACAAGACGGACATGCATAGCAACTCACATGATATTCAACAAAGAATAGTTGATGGCGTCCCCAAACATGGTTATCGCACAACAAGCAACTTAATAAGAGATAAAGTGCATAAGTACATATTCAATACCACAATAGTTTTTAAGCTATTTGTCCCATGAGCTATATATTGCAAAGGCGAATGATGGAATTTTAAAGGTAGCACTCAAGCAATTTACTTTGGAATGGCGGAGAAATACCATGTAGTAGGTAGGTATGGTGGACACAAATGGCATAGTGGTTGGCTCAAGTATTTTGGATGCATGAGAAGTATTCCCTCTCGATACAAGGTTTAGGCTAGCAAGGTTATTTGAAACAAACACAAGGATGAACCGGTGCAGCAAAACTTATATAAAAGACATATTACAAGCATTATAAGACTATATATCGTCTTTCTTGTTGTTCAAACACCTCACTAGAAAATATCTAGACTCTAGAGAAACCACTCATGCAAACCAAATTTTAACAAGCTCTATGTATTTCTTCACTAATAGGTGCAAAGTATATGATGCAAGAGCTTAAACAAGAGCACAACAATTGCCAAGTATCAAGTTATTCAAGACATCATACCAATTACTACATGTAGCATTTTCCAATTCCAACCATATAACAATTTAACGAAGAAGAAACTTCGCCATGAATACTATGAGTAAAGCCTAAGGACATACTTGTCCATATGCAACAGCGGAGCGTGTCTCTCTCCCATACAGGCATTTATTCAAACAAAACAAAAACAAAAACAAACCGACGCTCCAAGTAAAGTACATAAGATGTGACCGAATAAAAATATAGTTTCGGGGAGGAACATAATGTTGATGAAGAAGGGGATGCCTTGGGCATCCCCAAGCTTAGACGCTGAGTCTTCTTGAAATATGCAGGGATGAACCACGGGGGCATCCCCAAGCTTAGACTTTTCACTCTTCTTGATCATAGTATGTCATCCTCCTCTCTTGACCCTTGAAAACTTCCTTCACACCAAACTCGAAACAACTCATAAGAGGGTTAGTGCACAATAAAAATTAACATGTTCAGAGGTGACACAATCATTCTTAACACTTCTGGACATTGCTCAAAGCTACTGGAAGGTAATGGAACAAAGAAATCCATCCAACACAGCAAAAGAGGCAATGCGAATAAAAGGCAGAATCACAAAACAACACCAGAAGAAGAATTTTAAAATGGCACCACTTCTGATGAAAATGCTCAAATTGAATGAAAGTTGCGTACATATCGAGGATCACTCACGTAAATTGGCATAATTTTCTGAGTTACGAGAATTAGGCCCAGATTCGTGACAGCAAGAAATCTGTTTCTGCGCAGTAATCCAAATCTAGTATGAACCTTACTATCAAAGACTTTACTTGGCACAACAATGCAACAAAACTAAGATAAGGATACGTTGCTACAGTAGTAAACAACTTCCAAGACACAAATATAAAACAAAGTACTGTAGCAAAATAAACACATGGGTTATCTCCCAGGAAGTTCTTTCTTTATAGCCATTAAGATGGGCTCAGCTTTAATGATGCACTCGCAAGAAATAGTATTTGAAGCAAAGAGAGCATCAAGAGGCAAATTCAAAACAAATTTAAGCCTAACATGCTTCCTATGAAAAGGAATCTTGTACACAAATGAATTCATGAAGAACAAAGTGACAAGCATAAGAGGATAAAACACGAGTAACTTCAAGATTCTCAACATAAAGAGGGGAAACTTAATATTATTAAGATGCATATAACCATGTTTCCCTCTCTCATAATAACTTTCAGAGGCATCATGAACAAACTCAACAATATAAGTATCACATAAATCATTCTTATTCACATGCATAAAAGTATCATTACTCTCCACATAAGCATAATCAATTCTATTAGTTGTAGTGGGAGCAAATTCAACAAAGTAGCTATCATTATTATTCTCATCATCAAATATAGGAGGCATATTGTAATCATAATTAAACTTATCCTCCATAGTAGGCGGTACTAAAAGACTACTATCATTATAATCATCATAAATAGGAGGCAAAGTATCATCAAAGTAAATTTTCTCCTCAATGCTTGGGGACTAAAAATATCATGCTCATCAAAGCCAGCTTCCCCAAGCTTAGAATTTTCCATAGCATTAGCAACAATGGTGTTCAAAGCGTTCATACTAATATGTTCCATAGGTTTTTTAATTTTCGCATCAAACCATCCATGTCTTAAATCAGGAAATAGAATAAGAAGCTCATTTTTGTCCATTATGCCAAACTAGTGTAAACAAGAAACAAAAAGTTGCAATTGCAGGATCTAAAGGAAATAGCTTCGAGTACTTACAACGGCGCCGGAAAATAGCTTAGTAGCCGAGATCCGGAGTGTGAGTACCTTTACCTTTCCTCCCCGGCAACGGCGCCAAAAAAGAGCTGTTGCCGTGGGACAATCCCTGTATTGTAGCTTTTCGTTCCCCGGCAACGGCGCCAAAAAAAAGAGCTTGATGGCGTGTAACTCACACGTTCATTGGGAACCCCAAGAGGAAGGTATGATGCGCACAGCAAGTTTTCCCTCAGAAAGAAACCAAGGTTTATCGAACCAGGAGGAGCCAAGAAGCGCGTTGAAGGTTGATGGCGGCGGATGTAGTGCGGCGCAACACCGAGATTCCGGCGCCAACGTGGAACCCGCACAACACAACCAAAGTACTTTGCCCCAACGAAACAGGAGGTTGTCAATCTCACCGGCTTGCTGTAACAAAGGATTAACCGTATTGTGTGGAAGATGATTGTTTGCAAAAAACAAGTATTGCAGTAGATTGTATGCGATGTAAAGAATAGGACCGGGTCCACAGTTCACTAGAGGTGTCTCTCCCATAAGATAAAAGCATGTTGGGTGAACAAATTACAGTCGGGCAATTGACAAATAGAGAGGGCATAACAATGCACATACATGTCATAATAAATATAGTGAGATTTAATTGGGCATTACGACAAAGTACATAGACCGCTATCCATGCATCTATGCCTAAAAAGTCCACCTTCAGGTTATCATCCGAACCCCTTCCAGTATTAAGTTGCAAACAACAGACAATTGCATTAAGTATGGTGCGTAATGTAATCAATAACTACATCCTTAGACATAGCATCAATGTTTTATCCCTAGTGGCACAAAGACATCCACAACCTTAGAACTTTCTCCACCCCAGATTCAATGGAGGCATGAACCCACTATCAAGCATAAATACTCCTCTTGGAGTTAAGAGCAAAAACTTGGCCGAGCCTCTACTAATAACGGAGAGCATGCAAGATCATAAACAACACATAGGTAATAACTTGATAATTAACATAACATAGTATTCTCTATCCATCGGATCCCGACAAACACAACATATAGTATTACAGATAGATGATCTTGATCATGTTAGGCAGCTCACAAGATCCAACAATGAAGCACAATGAGGAGAAGACAACCATCTAGCACGCTATGGACCCATAGTCCAGGGGTGAACTACTCACTCATCACTCCGGAGGCGACCATGGCGGTGAAGAGTCCTCCGGGAGATGAATCCCCTCTCCACAGGTGCCGGAGATCTCCTGAATCCCGCGAGATGGGATTGGCGGTGGCGTCTCGGTAAGGTTTTCCGTATCGTGGCTCTCGGTCGGGGTTTCGCGACGAAGGCTATTTGTAGGCGGAAGGGCAGGCGGGGGCCACACGAGGGGCCCACACTATAGGTCGGCGCGCCAGGGCTTGGGCCGCGCCGCCCTATGTCCTGCCACCTCGTTGCCCCACTTCGTCTCCTCTTCGGTTCTGGAAGCTTCGTGGCAAAATAGGACCCCGGGCGTTGATTTCGTCCAATTCCGAGAATATTTTGTTACTAGGATTTCTGAAACCAAAAACAGCAGAACAAGAACGGCACTTCGGCATCTTGTTAATAGGTTAGTTCCAGAAAATGCACGAATATGACATAAAGTGTGCATAAAACATGTAGATATTATCAATAATGTGGCATGGAACACAAGAAATTATCGATACGTCGGAGACGTATCACCCCTAAACCCTAGCCCTAACCCTACACCTAACCCTCACCAGTAGATCATGCACACCCTCGATCGTGTGACAATGGCTCTAGCTGCGGGTATATGTGCCAAAGGGTCCCAATCTTGGTTCTCCATGTGTATATGTCCTAAACAAACCTAAAAGAATGAAAAGTACATTGGTGCACCCTCGTGCGGAGAAATCTAGGGGGGTAGACCCGCCGGGGAACACGTTCCGCTGTTTTGGGGGGGGAGAACGACCACGAGCACCGGAACCCCACCAAATATTGCATGTGGACCTATGATATGTGTGAAAGTGTGGTGCAAGGTCTAATGGTGCAAAAGTAGCTCCCCGGTGTGACCTTCCTCACCGTTGGGTGATAACCCACAAGTATAGGGGATCGCGGCAGTCTTCGCGGGTAGTATAACCCAATTTATTGATTCGACACAAGGGGAGGTAAAGAATACTTATAAGCCTTAACAATGAGTTGTCAATTCAGCTGCACTGGAAAAGCACTAGTAACAATGATGTGAAAAGTAGCGATATATATGAGAGCAATAGTAACAATAACTCAGCAGCAGTAATGGGAGCACGGAAAATAGTTGATACTACTTCCAATGACATGTAGAACGAGTATATGATGATGAGATGGACCGGGGTTCCCAGCGATCTACACTAGTGGTAACTCTCCAATAAGTGACGAGTGTTGGGTGAACAAATTACAGTTGGGCAATTGATAGGAATCAAAGCATTAAGCTAGAACATCAATTCATTAATCATGTAGGCATGTTTTCCATATATAGTCATACGTGCTCGCAATGAGAAACTTGTACAACATCTTTTGTCCTACCAGCCGGTGGCAGCCGGGCCTCAAGGGAATCTACTGGATATTAAGGTACTCCTTTTAATAGAGCACCGGAGCAAAGCATTAACACTCCGTGAAAACATGTGTCCCTCACATCACCGCCATCCCCTCCGGTTGTCCCGATTGGGCCTTTGGTTCCGGACATTGACATGTGCATACAACTTGTAGATACAATCTAAGCAATAAGTATAGAGCTTAAATCTAAGATCATGCCACTCGGGCCCTAGTGACAAGCATTAAGCATAACAAGATTGCAGCAACAATAACTTCACAAACTTTATAGATAGACTAATCATAATGTATCATCCATCGGATCCCAACAAACACAACACCGATTACATCGATGGATCTCAATCATGTAAGGCAGCTCATGAGATCATTGTATTGAAGTACATGGAGGAGAGAATACCAACTAGCTACTGCTAGAACCCGTAGTCCATGGGGGAACTACTCACGAGCATGATGGAGGCGGTGGCGGATGGAGATGGCTTCGGGGCACTTGCCTGAGGGTGCCGGAACAGAGACTTCTGTCCCCGAATTGGAGTTTGCGATGGCGGCGGCGCCTGGAGTCTTTCTGGAGTTTCGTCAATTGGTACTGCGTTTTTAGGTCGAAAGGGGTTTTATAGGCGAAGAGGCGGCGCAGGAGGGGCACCAGGGCACCCTCCCCATAGGTCGGCACGGCCAGAGGCCAGCCCGCGCGGCCATGTGGTGTGGGGCCCCTGGGCCTCCTCTCCGGCCCCTTCTGTCCTGTCCGTCTCGGTGAATTATGATGTTTGGTCTTCGTTTCGAATTCCGAGAATATTGCCCGAACAGCCTTTCTGGAACCAAAAACAGAGAAAAGACTGCACGTGGCATCTTGTTAATAGGTTAGTTCCGGAAAACGCATAAAAACATTATAAAGTGCAAGCAAAACATGTAAGTATTGTCATAAAACAAGCATGGAACATCAGAAATTATGGATACGTTGGAGACGTATCAGCATCCCCAAGCTTAGTTCCTGGTCGTCCCGAGCAGCTAAACGATAAAAAGAATAATTTCTGTAGTGACATGCTACTTACATAACCTTGATCATACTATTACAAAGCATATGAAATGAATGAAGTGACTCAAGGCAATGATCTATAGTTGGTAACAAATAGATAACATATAGCAAAACTTTTCATGAAGAGTACTTTCAAGACAAGCATCAAAAGTCTTGCACAAGAGTTAACTCATAAAGCAATAAATTCAAAGTAAAGGCATCGAAGCAACACAAAGGAAGATTTAAGTTTCAGCGGTTTCTTTCAACTTTCAACATGTATATCTCATGGATATTGTCAACATAGAGTAATATGATGAATGCAAATATGCAAGTATGTAAGAATCAACATTGACACAAGTGTTTGCTTCTAAGGTGGGAGGAATTAGGTAACTGACTCAACATAAAAGTAAAAGAATGGCCCTTCTACGAGGGAAGCATCGATTGCTATATTTGTGCCAGAGCTTTTATTTTGAAAACATAGAGAGAACATAAAAGTAAAGTTTTGAGAGGTGTTTGTTGTTGTCAACGAATGGTAGTGGGCACTCCAACCCCCTTGCCAGACAAACCTTCAAAGAGCGGCTCCCATTTTATTTTATTTTTGTGTGGCACTCCTTCCAACCTTTCTTTCACAAACCATGGCTAACCGAATCCTCGTGTGCCAACAATCTCATACCATGAAGGAGTGCCTTTTTATTTTAGTTTTATTATGATGACACTCCTCCCCACCTTTGCTTTCTCAAGCCATGGCTAACCGAATCCTCGGGTGCCGTCCAACAATCACATACCATGGAGGAGTGTCTATTTAGTTTGATTAATTTGGGACTAGGAATCCCATTGCCAGCTCTTTTGCAAAATTATTGGATAAGCGGATGAAGCCACTAGTCCATTGGTGAAAGTTGCCCAACAAGATTGAAAGATAAACACCACATACTTCCTCATGAGCTATAAAACATTGACACAAATCAGAGGTAATAAATTTTGAATTGTTTAAAGGTAGCACTCAAGCAATATACTTTGGAATGGCGGAGAAATACCATGTAGTAGGTAGGTATGGTGGACACAAATGGCATAGTGGTTGGCTCAAGGATTTTGGATGCATGAGAAGTATTCCCTCTCGATACAAGGCTTAGGCTAGCAAGGTTTATTTGAAGCAAACACAAGTATGAACCGGTACAGCAAAACTTACATAAAAACATATTGCAAGCATTATAATACTCTACACTGTCTTCCTTGTTGCTCAAACACTTTTACCAGAAAATATCTAGACCTTAAGAGAGACCAATCATGCAAACCAATTTTAACAAGCTCTACGGTAGTTCTCCACTAATAGGTTTAAACTACATGAAAAAACTTAATCATAATCTACTTGAGAGCTCAAAACAATTGCCAAGTGTCAAATTATCCAAGACAATATGAGGCATTTTCTATTTCCAACCAAATAACCATAAGTATTGTAGCTTCCAACTTTTATCATTGAACATTAGAAGTAAAACGAAGAACAAGTGTTCATATGAAAAAGCGGAGCGTGTATCTCTCCCACACAAGTATTGCTAGGATCCGAATCTTATTCAAACAAAAACAAAAATAAAAGCACACAGACGCTCCAAGTAAAGCACATATGATGTGACCGAATAAAAATATAGTTTCAATAGAAGTGACCTGATAAGTTGATGAAGAAGGGATGCCTTGGGCATCCCCAAGCTTAGACGCTTGAGTCTTCTTGAAATATGCAGGGATGAACCACGGGGGCATCCCCAAGCTTTGACTTTTCACTCTTCTTGATCATATATCATCCTCCTCTCTTGACCCTTGAAAACTTCCTTCACACCAAACTTCTCATTTCATTAGGGGTTAGTACTCAAAAAAATTGAATCCACCTTGGTCCTGTAGTGGCACATTGCAAGAACTCAATAAAACATTAGCAACAGCCCTCTACATCTAGAAAGCCTTGCTTAAAGTCCACAAGAGACAATGCAAAAAACAAAGACAGAATCTGCCAAAACAGAACAGCCAGTAAAGACGAATTTTAAATAAATATTTCCGTTCCTCAAATCAGAAAACTCAAAACTAATGAAAATTGCGTACATATCTGAGGAACACGCACGTAAATTGGCATATTTTTCTGAGTTACTTACAGAGAAAACAACCCAGATTCGTGACAGATAGAAATCTGTTTCTGCGCAGAAATCCAAATCTAGCATCAACCTTCGATTAGAGGCTTCACTTGGCACAACAAAACACAAAACTAAGATAAGGAGAGGTTGCTACAGTAGTAAACAACTTTCAAAACACAAATATAAAACAAAGTACTGTAGCAAAATAACACATGGGTTATCTCCCAAGAAGTTCTTTCTTTATAGCCATTAAGATGGGCTCAGCAGTTTTAATGATGCACTCGCAAGAAATAGTATTTGAAGCAAAAGAGAGCATCAAGAGGCAAATTTAAAACACATTTAAGCATAACATGCTTCCTATGCAAAGGAATCTTGTAAATAAACAAGTTCATGAAAAGCAAAGTAATAAGCATAGGAGGATAGAACAAGTGTAACTTCAAAATTTTAAGCATATAGAGAGGTGTATTAGTACCATGCAAATTTCTACAACCATATTTTCCTCTCTCATAATAATTTTCAGTAGCTTCATGAACAAACTCAACAATATAACTATCACATGCAGCATACTTTTCATGATCCACAAACTCATAATTTTTATCAATCTCAAGAATAGTGGAATTAAAACTTTCAAGCTTACTTTTATTAATAATATAACAAGGTAGTTGATCAATCTCAAGAGATATGGGACTCATAGAATAAGTCAAGAACTCTCCAATCCCATTTTCATTAGTAATACAATTAATTTTATCAAGTAACATAGGACCATCATCTAGAGATTTATCATAAACATTTGCTAAGCAAAATTCTTTAGTACCATGCATTTCGACATCAGGCACAAACAAAGCATTATCATAAGATTTATCAAAGTAGCATGGATTATCATATATAACAGTAGCATAATTATTCTCACAAGTTTTACTCATAGGTACTATTTCAAGAGAATCCACAGGAACATAACATTCAACCTCTTTCGGTAAGCATGGAGGACAATCAAATAGTGTAAGAGATAAAGAGTTACTCTCATTAGAAGGTTGGCATGGATAGCTAATCCATTCTTCCTCCTTTTGTTCATCACTCTCCTCTTCTTTTTCATCCAATGATCTTTCAAGTTCATCAATTTCCTCCTCTTTTTCATCCAATGCGCTTTCAGGTTCATCAATTTCTTCTTCCACCGGTTCCTACAAATTGTGAGTGCATTCTTGTGCATTAATGAGTCTCTCTTTATAATCAATGATATAAGGATTACCACTGTAGCATTCTATGCAAGAATTAAGGATAGTAGAGACATAATCTTTAAGGTCCTTACAAATAGCACAAGTTTCATAATTCTCAACCATGAAGGATTCTATCTCGGAGGCTCCCATAAATAAGACAAATTGTTCTACCTCTTCGAACCCATAATGAATATAGCAATTCCGATTATAGTTCGTAATTAAAAATTCCTCACTAAAGCCACATTGAAATTTAAGATGTTTAGTATCCCGTTGAGAGCAACAGTTTATATCATGGCGTCTAAGCAAGATTCTAGCCATTGTATTCAATTTTTCTATCATAGCACTCATTATTTTACCAGTTCTTTATTCTCTATAATTATTATAACATTCTATAAGCTCCAAGTAGGTTGTGGGTTCTCCCATAATAGCAGTTTTTAATTTTTCGAATTTTCAAATTTTTATGGATTTTTGGGTATAAAATAAAACAAGACAAAAAGAAACTAAGCAAAAGTAAACTAAGCAAAATAATACTAGACAGAAATAAACTAAGCACAAATAAACTAGACAAAAGTAAACTAAGCAAAACAAAATAAAATAAAACGGAGAGAGAGGTAGAGTGTACTCCCAGGTGAACTTATGAGTAGAGCTATGCCTCCCGCAACGGCGCCAGAAACAGTCTTGATAACCCACAAGTATAGGGGATCGCGGCAGTCTTCGCGGGTAGTATAACCCAATTTATTGATTCGACACAAGGGGAGGTAAAGAATACTTATAAGCCTTAACAACTGAGTTGTCAATTCAGCTGCACTGAAAAGCACTAGTAATGTGGGTGTGATGTAAAAGTAGCAAGATATGAGAGCAATAGTAACAGTAACTCAGCAGCAGTAATAAGAGCAATGGCACCGAAAAATAGTTGATACTACTTCCAATGACATGTAGAACGAGTATATGATGATGAGAGATGGACCGGGGTTCCCAGCGATCTACACTAGTGGTAACTCTCCAATAAGTGACAAGTGTTGGGTGAACAAATTACAGTTGGGCAATTGATAGGAATCAAAGCATTAAGCTAGAACATCAATTCATTAATCATGTAGGTATGTTTTCCATATATAGTCATACGTGCTCGCAATGAGAAACTTGTACAACATCTTTTGTCCTATCAGCCGGTGGCAGCCGGGCCTCAAGGGAATCTACTGGATATTAAGGTACTCCTTTTAATAGAGCACCGGAGCATTAACACTCCGTGAAAACATGTGTCCCTCACATCACCGCCATCCCTCCTCCGATTTGGCCACTGGGCCTTTGGTTCCCAGTGACATGTGCATACAACTTGTAGATACAATCTAAGCAATAAGTATAGAGCTTAAATCTAAGATCATGCCACTCGGCCCTAGTGACAAGCATTAAGCATAACAAGACTGCAGCAACAATAACTTCACAAACTTTATAGATAGACTAATCATAATGTATCATCCATCGGATCCCAACAAACACAACACCGATTACATCAGATGGATCTCAATCATGTAAGGCAGCTCATGAGATCATTGTATTGAAGTACATGGAGGAGAGAATACCAACTAGCTACGCTAGAACCCGTAGTCCATGGGGGAACTACTCACGAGCATGAGGGTGGCGGTGGCGTGATGGAGATGGCTTCCTGGCACTTCCCGTCCCGGGGTGCCGGAACAGAGACTTCGTCCCCCGAATTGGTTTCGCGATGGCGGCGGCGCCGGAGTCTTTCTGGTTTCGTCAATTGGTGGCTGCGTTTTTGAAGGGGTTTTATAGGCGAAGAGGCGCGGGAGGGGCACCAGGGCGCCTCCCATAGGCCGGCGCGCGCAGGCCAGCCCGCGCGGCCATGTGGTGTGGGGCCCCTGGGCCTCCTCTCCGGGTCTCCTTCGGTGTCCTGGTCCGTCTCGGTGAATTATGATGTTTGGTCTTTGTTTCGTCAAATTCCGAGAATATTGCCCGAACAGCCTTTCTGGAACCAAAAACAGCAGAAAAACCCTGCGTGGCATCTTGTTAATAGGTTAGTTCCGGAAAACGCATAAAAACATTATAAAGTGCAAGCAAAACATGTAAGTATTGTCATAAAACAAGCATGGAACATCAGAAATTATGGATACGTTGGAGACGTATCATTGGGCGATAACACTTAGGAGATTTTCTGAACCGCGGGTTGCTCCGAAACCGTGATATATGTGGGGGATGAACATATATGGAGAGTAATTTTGTATTGCACATTGTCTAATAAATAGTCATCAAAAAGAAAAACTAATTAACAAATAAATATAAGTATTAGATGAAATAAAATAGAAAGAAAAACAAAAAAATTATATTGGCGCACGGCAAAGAAGGGAACGCACGGCAAAGGTGCCTTTGCCGTGTAACTAACCTGTCCGCACGGCAAAGGGGCGAGCCACGGCAATGCCCAGGTCCTTTGCCGTGCATTGTTTCTTTGCCGTGCGGCACGTAGGGACTTTGCCGTCTTCCTTTCTTTGCCGTGAGCTTTCTTTGTACTTTGCCGTGATGAGGTTCTTTGCCGTGCGCCGCTTCTGTCTTTGCCGTGCTTGCCTTCATTGCCGTGCGCTGCTCTCAGATTTTGCCGTGCGGAGTGTCGTTGCCGTGCGTGCTGCTTGCTGCGCACGGCAATGATTTCTTTGCCGTGCGGCGGCTCACGGCATTGAAACGCTGCACGGCAGCGCCTGATTTTCCCGTAGTGAACAATGCCACTTACTAATAGTTGTCCTTAAATTGATTGTAAAATCCCTTGAATTTTGTACGGACATGCACAATTATTCATAGGGTGACCATAAGACAAAACCGTGCATGGTCGTACAAAGTTCAATTTGTCGAAATTAACCGACTTAATGACAAGCTAGTACGTAGCGGCATTTCTATAGTGCGGAAGAAGAATGTAGTGTGGCAACCATGCATGTCCGCGGACCCTTTGTCACACCTTACCCCCGAGACTTGCGTCTCCGTCCTCTCGTGCTTCGATGAGAGCTACCACTCTGACATGTGCAAGCTGCTGGCCTCGCTGGATGTCTTCGGCATCATGCTCCTCCTTAACGATTTGTCTAGCACCGCGAGCGTCCATGAACGACAGGGATGGCCTCTCCTCCAATGCAGACATGGGCTACCTGCAACATGAGATCGATGTGCAACGCCTCCGACATGCTCCACGCGCGACACAAGTATACCTAGATGACGGGTTCTGCTTCGGTGCGCCACCCCTGGCAAAAAAGTGACGTCATGAACACATGGAACGCCCAGATTTGTCCATGCCATTTTATAGGGAGTGGCACAATTGTAAAACCAGGTGATCGTAGAGCCCTCTGCAGGCCGTACGGGCCTGTTTAACCGTATACACTAGTCGTACGTGCGTACAAAAATATCCGTACGCGGTGGAGTCGGGAGTATATAAGGGGTGCGCTATCGGACATGCACGGTCTGGCGTTGCTGCAGCAGCGCTCGGCGGCATCGCCCGCGCCGCCGGTGCCGGTAGTTCTTCGTCAGCTGCTCCGGCCACCGTCGCCGCGGTGGTCAATCTCAGAAACTTGCACGGCGGCGGACAATAGCCTCGCTAATGACGGAGTTCACTTCGGCAGGTGGGGACATCGTGGGGTCGTTCGTTTTTTCACGGGCATGTATCTATACGGTATGAATACGTATGGTAATACATAGCTTGGATCTGGGTTTGGAGGGCCTGAAACACAGGCGGCACTAGGGGTATTTCCCTGTATTCCCGTGAATACCAAAAATTCTGAGAAAAAAATATATACATATTCAAGTAGTCATGGTGTTATTTCCCTCAAATATTATACTGATCTATACTGTTTTTCACTGATTTGCACTGTTTTACACCATTTTATATACATATAATCAAGTAGGCATAGTGTTATTTTCCTCAAATATTATACTGTTCTATACTGTTTTGCACTGTTTTACACCGTTTTATACTGTTTTACACTTTTTGTGCTGCTGCGGTTAATTGTCATAGTTTCATGTTGTGCGTCGAGGACAAAAATTTGTAGAGTGATTAGCGGTATTCATTTTCCTGGTTGGCCTGAAAGAAAAAGAAAAAAATTAACCTCCAAACGTGACGTCAGGGGGGCGCACCGAAGCAAGCCCCCTAGATGACACCAAAGCTGAACATGCATGCGGAGTAGACCACCTCCACCGAGAGTTCAAGAAGAAAGCCGACCAGATATCAAAGGGAAACAAGTGTGAGGATTCATGGCCGGTGCTCGTCGACCGTGCCCTCACAAAATAAAATGAAACCCTAGCTGCTGTTCATGCATGCATGTCGTACCACCAGCATGGAGTGCAATCATAGGTCTTCATTTTATTTGGCGAGAGCATGGTCGACAAGACGATACATGATAGCCATGAACTTGTTTCCGTACGTGGACATCTCGTCGGCTCGCTTCTTGGCCTCTACCGATGGAGTACATGGTGGTGAATGCAAGCAGGACTTCCATCATACTATACTATGACCACATCGTGCTTTCATACTCACCATCCTCCACAGACCACAGGTCCTCGTATCCTCCGCCCCACCCTTGAGAGTCGAAGAAGAGCTCCCGGCTCGCTCCCCTCTCCTCTCCGGCGGCATAGCCGGCCGGCGTGGACGAGGACGCGTAGCGCGGGTTGTACAGCGTAGTCGTAGGATCAGATTAGGAGTTTCCTCTATGGAGTTTGGCACTTTGCCGAGTCTGAGCTCGTCCCGGGTGCTTCCGAGCGGCGCCATGGGCGTTAGCCTCTTCCTCTTGCTGATTCTGATGCTCCGGTGGTCGGAGATCGGAGCGGCTAGAGGATTTGCGGCTATTGCTCTTCCTAATAAGCTCGTTTTGCGGTCAGATCTTCGGGATTTGGCCTCTCCTGTTCATCCCTTTGCAGATCTCCGTGGTGGAGAAAGAAGAGGGGTTGAAGAGGATTTCAACACTGCGACCTGGAGCACATCATCGGCGGTGCATCGTCGGCCTGGGGCCGCTATTCCGTCGATTCAGATAGCCGAAGGGCGGCTGCTCCGAGATTTGGCGCTGCTTCGCCGGCGTCAACTCTATTTCAACCTCCTGGCCCGTCAGCCTAATGGGAGGCCCTCCTGCAGCTTCAGCGTGGCGTTCATCATCGACTCCGCCCCAAGTGGTCTCGTCCCCGGTGACGGAGAAGATGGCTGCGTTTCGAGGCTTCAATCCGAGCTCGGTGGAGAAGGACTGGATTGCGTTCCTATTTCTAGATGTAGGGTCCTTTTTGCATTTTTAGAGGACTTGGTTGTATTTTCCCTTATCTTTGTGGTCCTCTTTGTAATCTGTAGTCCCACCGACGAAACTTAATGCAGTGTCTCTTGGTCCTTCGGGGCCGTTCTTTGTTCAAAAAAAAAAAATCATACTATACTATGAGGTCTATATATTCACACAATATGGGCGAGCGCGCCGATGCCGGCCGGCCAACCGCGATGCAAATGGATGGCCGTTCTCCTAGGTAGCTAATTTTAGCTTGTTTCCAGATCACGGCATGCCGCATGCATCCAGCGACAGACAAGCAAGCAAAACCACCAAACTTCACGATCGACTCGATCAAGTAACCAGGATGATCATCTGAGAAAGCTAGATTGTTAAGTGCAGTGGTTTAAGGTAACATGGACGAAACTACCGGGGACGTAATTAACAGAAGGAATGGACAAGGCCCGTCATGACGAAACTCGAAGATCCAAGGGCCACGGTGGTGATATATATGGGCCCGATCCGTTGCTTTGTGCCTAGCCTAACTCACGCAACAGAAGGTGGGCCGGGCTGTTAAGGTTCTTCGGCGGGGTTTCTTCGTTGCTCAAAGAACCGATCATACTTTATCACCTCCATTGCGATGCTTGAAAAAGTTGATGCTCATCCGAAAACGCCGCCGAAAATAGCTTTCGGGAAATATCGAATTCTCATTAAAATAAAACCGTACGTATCAAATTCTCGTGCCCTTCAATCCTTTCTCTACATAACTTCTGTCTACCGAACAACGATTCACCTACTTTTGGATTCTTGACGACGCGGTATGCTAATAGTATGTATATGTTCTCTTCTTCTATGTCGTACTCATCGTCCGATGAATCGTATGATAAACTCTACAAATATCATATAAAATGACTTCGCTACTACTAGCTTGTAGCAAAAAATTGGAGAAATTGTTGGCGGCCGATGGAGGCGCATACCTTGCGAGCAAACTGGCGAGCATCTTGGTTGCGCCATATTGAAAGTAGGGTCGATGATGACATGGACGCCACTCGAGCGCTTCTAGCAAGAGGAGGAGGCGAGGGGGAGGTGAAGTGCCGTCAGAAGCACCAGCCTTGTGCCCGTCAGTGCCGACGGCGGCGGCTCGGTACAGCGTGGCGGAGCAGTCCAAACTGCCGGAAGGAGGCGCGGGGGAGGCGGATCTACGGTGCGACGGCAAACTCAAGCGGGGGTGGCGGCGAAATCGCCCGGCGACGGTGCAGGTGGTGAAATGGAAGGCGCGGGGTGAATTTTCCAGCCGTTGGGCCTTCGCTGCGAAAAGATGCCGCGCGCTGCAGCCGACGCATCACATATGGCGCCCCGGATAGTGCAAAATGCAGCGCACAACAAAAAATTTGCAGTGCCGTTGTGGATAGTGCATTTGCTGGAGGAGCAAACTCGTCTCCGCGTGCTGCATAGCGGCGGTTTTTATAGCCCGGGTGCGGGATAACGCGCCTGTTGGAGATGCTCTAAGATACAGTCATCCGCTCTTGCTTTGGATATCATCAACAACACCCTTGCTATGACCACATTGGTACAACCCAGAACCCAGATCAGCTGCTAAGGATAGGGCTTCTCGACAGGCAAGTGCTGACGCTCCCATGTTCATTCCTACATATAGCACTGAAAGAGCCTAACTTCAGATTCTTTAAGACAGCACCGTCAATCCATATGCTTGAAGGGTGATGAACCAAGCTGGGCTTCCAAAAAATTAACCGAAAGAAAATACCTTGATTTGAGAACTCTTGCACTCAAAGAATTTGGCTCCATAACAATCCGCCAAACCTGCCTAGCCAGCAATGATCTCGATGTCTCTAAAGCCCAGCTTGTTTTCCTTTCACCTTACTTGCTTCCCCACCAGAACTTGCAAATTAGTGAATTTATATGTTCACACAAACCTTGGGGTAATTTAAAGCAAGACATAGAATAAACCGGCCGTCAGAACCCAAGAGACACCTAGGCTATAATAAGGTGGACTGCGGCAGGCCACCTGAGAAATGAAAAGGTGTATCAAACAAGTAACCTGCGGCTCCATAAAGAAACTAAAACGCCCATCAAACGAACGTACAACAAGCAGGGCACATAAGCGACACACCGACACGGCAGCTAGATGAAACATACAAAAAAAAAGCCCACACATCCTTCTCGCGCTTACTATGGTTTGTGCTTGACGATCTCCTCCTTCATGGCCAGGGTCAGAGCGCCGAGGTAGCCGCCGTCCTCAACGTTCACGCCTGGCATGGCCACCGCCCGGCTGCCGATGAAGCCATCATCCCCGACGTGGACCCTACCGAACTTTACCTTGCCGGCGTCGCCCTCGTACACGTGCCCGAATAGCAGAGCGCCATGACCCACGCTGGCACCCCGCTCTAGGTGCACCATCTCTGGGTTAAGCAGGGCGCCCATTGAGTCCACGTAGACCCCCTCCGCCACAGCCACCGAGGACCCCATCATCCGCATCCATGCCGCAAACAGCACCGACCCGCACGTCAGCTCCGCGAAGTATTCCGCCGTGGCCGTCCGTATGGCCTGCCAGACCGTGTCAAGGAACACCTGCGGCGCCCAGATGTGAACCGCGTCGCCGTCGCCCCTGACGCCGACCAGGGCCCACTTCGCTGCCGCGCATGTGACCATGGTGGCGACGCCCGACGTGGCCCAGAAGATCGGCAGGAGCCAGTAGAGGGGCGTGTCGGTGGCTGCGGCAACGCTGAGGAGGGCCCGGAAGGGGAGGAAGATGACCAGGCCCAGGACGAAGTATGGCACCAGTGTTTGCAGCAGCGGCTGGCACAGCATGGCCCAGAGCGACTTGTACCATGTCCTGGCCAGTGTCACCTTGGTCGCGCTGGCATCGCCTGCGTTGGATCTTGCTTGTGCCACCGTGGCCACTGGGCAGCCTGACAGGTTGATCTTGGTGTCTGACTGCTCGAGGAATGCCGCCCATGACCGCGGGCAGCGGCTCGCCATTCCGTAGGCGCTGGCATATCTCGTAGACCAGCGAGCGCCCATGGTCGATGGACGCACTCTGCTTGCAGGATGTCGCCGGGATGACGTCCACCTGCTGGCACCGGAGGAAAGGGTTGAACTCGAGCTTCTCCGTCTCCTCTCGTGGAAGATTCTTGTCAATGGTTATCTCTCCGATGTCGATGTACGGGAACTCATCCTCGTCCCATGGCCGGGTGCAGTCAAGGGCGATGTCGCAGGCGGCACCATCCGAGGGGACCTCCCTGAGCTGCAGCTGGAAGACGTACCGCACCCCCTCCGGAAGTTCCACCCTCCGACGGAAGTCGTCGGCGAGGAAGAGTAAAGGGCGAGTGTCACCCTCATCTCTTGGGATTGCGCCGGTCTCCGGTGGCAAGATTCCCCTTGGCACCACCTGACCAGACTCTTCTGGTATGTCTTGATCAATAGGACGAAGCTTGAACTTTGCATACATCTCCTTGTTCCCTTCATCGAACCTCAGCAGCCGGCATATGTTGGAGTAGTAATGCAGCGTGGTGTACGAGTTGGTGTCCCGCAAGGAGGTCCAGACAGCATCACGGATGTGTGGAGCGTGCTTCACGTGCTCTTCCCTCGCTGGCAGGCCACAAACCAGCCAATTGGCAAAGTCGGCAATTGTGCGCGCGTAGAATGATTTTCCACTCTTCAGTGTAAGGTCCAAGAGAGGCACCTCATCACCATCATCCGAGAGAATGCGCACTGCTGCGCCGCGCGCATCAAGCCTTGCATCATCATCTGCACTGAGGCTGTTGCTGTGCCGGACGATCACTGGGAAAGACTTTCCAGCGCCAAATAACTTGTGCTTGGGCAAACATGTTATGTCTTGGTATATCTTCAGGACACCCCGCCCGCTTACACCAATGCGGTGGAAGTACCTTGACTTGACGTTCATGGTGGTGATCGCCAAGTTGGCTGAAAGGTTCCCAACAATCTTCTTGTACATTGGGTCCATCACCGCAATCCGCTCATCTTCTGCAAGCAAAGTGTTCTTCACCAATGTCAAATACTGTGCCCCAATGTAGATGCCGCCTCGGTGGAGAAGGGAATTTTCTGGTGCCACAGAAAGTGCTCCAAGGATGACATTCCCTTGGAGCACTGAGCCAGGGAGGAGCAGACTGCCACTGCCAACGATGGTGTTCTCTTGGACCTTTATCTCCGCACCCGTAAACCCCTTACTGGAGTAGAACCCAGGAACAATGTGGCAGAAGTCACCTAGATGGACTCCATCACCGATGCTCATCAGTTCAGGATTCGCCACTGGATTGATGGACCGGATAGAGCAATGCCTGCCAATTTTCGCACCAAGAAGCCTCAGATACATGCAGAATGCTTCAGTTCCAGATAGCATCTTGGCAAATCTGAGGTGCACAGCGATATTTATACGCCGTTGGATCAAGCCTGCTCTCATATTCTGCTTGATTCCAGTCCTTGGAGCAAGAGCTGTGTTGACTATACTGGTGAGAAGGCTGAGAATGATACCGTAGCTCAAGTAGGCAAAGGCGATGGAGAGAGCAAATGTCAATGCGCTTGTGGGCGCCTCCTGGACGATCACGGGATAAGATGACATGACAGCTGGTAACCAGTGGAACGCACCAGCAATGCATGCAAAGGAGAAGTGCCGAAGTGAAGCATCGGTGCCAGAGAAGTAAGTGTACAACATGTAGACGGTCGCACTTGACAGGGCACCTAAAAAAGCAACTGCATAGATGCAAACAAGGTGTTCAAGAAGCATGGTTGCTTTCCTTGTTTCTTCCTGCAAAAAAAGGTTTACTTAGGAACGGAGGGAGTAGACCTACCTTTTTTAGCAGAGTGTAAGAAACTAGCTAGATAGTATTCTAATTACCTTCATGTCGGAAGAAGCTCTCTTTGTCTGATATGTTGATTTCCCTGGCTCAGTCTTTTGCAATGGTAGCACCACAGCACCATCCTCGACGATAGTGCCCTTCTGAAGAACCGCATAAGGACCAATGGATGCCTCGCGACCAATCCTGATACACCTGAAGCTCAGGACATCATTACGGACTTCATGGCCCTGAATGAGAACACCTTCTGCAATCACCGCGCCATCAGCAACTACTAACAAGGATGGGTCCGTAATGTCTACTGTGTCAATAATAACCGATGATCCTATCCGAGCCCCTTGCATCTTGAACCAATAATTCAAGAATATTGTTCCCTTTAGATGAACAGCTAGCCTCTTTGTAGCTAACCCTTGCGCCTTGTTCAGTGCCCACCATCTCACAAAGTCAACTGACCATATCGAAACATCAGGGGCCAGAGCATAATTTGGCTGAAGGAATGACTTCCCCAGGATAGACAGTGATAAAGAGGTGAGCAAGACATAACAAATCCATGCAATAGGTGCCATGACCAAAGAACTAAGATACTTCATCGCTGATGACTCGACCAGATTGACCGGATAGAGCATGCTCATGTATGCTGAACTTGCGAGGTATGCTGGGAGTAGCAACATGAAACACACATAGGTAAGAGCCAGGAGCTGGAGAATCCCAGTAGAAAGCACACTTAAATCTGTAGCGAAGTCTGTGGAAACCACAAAACTCTCATCATCCTCAGTAGAGCAAGATACATCAGATGCTAACAGTGGTTGTGACTTTGCCACCAATTTCTCCAAGAAACTAGCAAGCTCAGAAATGCACCTTGCAGCAAAGATGTCAATGGCTCCAACAGGAGTACCGAGATAATCTGAGAGCTTCTGAGCTGCTCGGACAACCGCAATCGAATCAAAGCCATAAGAAGGTAGGCTTTCTGTTGGAGAAATTTTGTCCTTTGGTATACTTGATTGATCTGACACTATCTGTGTCAGAAACTCAGTTATCTCCTTGGAGCTTTTCACATTGCTTCCGTACCGAGGACGAATGGTGGAATCAACAGTCTGCTTCAAGAATGACCTCCTTCTCTCCGTGCATGAGTACCATTAGCCAAACAAAGATTGTTGTCAACAAACTGCTTCATGCATTCAAATCTCCGTATCTTCCCAGATGTTGTCTTGGGTATGGTTCTTGGTTTGATAATATTGACCGATGCAACAATTACACCATGCTCCTCCGCCACACGTGCTTTGATATTGTCGATAATTTCTTCAGAGACTGTCTTACCCTCTCTAACCTCTGCAATCACTACAAGTCCAACCTGATCAGAAGAATCAGGAATTGAGATGCCTTTCTGAGTAAGAACATCCTCTGGGACACCAACCACAGCACAGCATCCTGGAATTGAGATGCCTTTCTGAGTAAGAACATCCTCTGCAGATGTAGAGAAGACAGTGGAAAATTCTTCCGAGGTCCTCGTGGTTCTGGACCTCGGAAGAATTTTCCACTGTCTTCTCTACATCTGCAGAATAAATATTTCTGCCAGCAACAATGATCAGATCTTTGATCCTTCCTGTAATAAAAAGTTTGTGGTCAATGATCCGCCCTAAATCACCGGTTCTTGTGAACATCTTATTGGGGTGGTTCCTAAGCTGATTGCAGAAAGTTTTCTGGCTCATTTCCTCATTGCCCCAATAACCAACTCCAGAACTAGGACTGCTGATCCATATCTCACCCTCAGCACCATCATCTTGATACTCAGTCAGAGAGTCTGCATCAACAATTCTGATGTCAATATCTATATTGTCCTGCTCAACATACCCACAGCAAACTCTTCCTTGCCAATCTATCAAGACTGGTTTGCATTCACCAAAGGCACAACAAATATAGACCGAGTTCTCAGCCATCCCATATCCAGGTGCAAGAGCACCTTCCAGAAAGCCAAAAGGTTGAGTCAACTCTATGAACCTTTTGACAGTTTTTTGCCTTACTGGCTCTGCCGCAATCATGAGGAAGATCATTGAAGAGAGATCATATACTTTACCCTTCTCGGCCTCAAGCCTCCTTATCACCAGTTCAAATGCAAAGTTTGGACCTGCACTATGGGTTCCATTGTTTTCACTGATTGTTTGCAGCCACAGGAGGGGGTTCCTGATGAATGTCATTGGTGAAAACAGAATGGAAGTTCCCCCACTTACAAGGGCAGTGAAAATACCCCCTATTAGTCCCATGTCATGGTACTGTGGAAGCCAACTGATAAGAACAGTTTTTGAAGTACTTCGATACACCTTTTTCATCATCTTCACGTTGTGGATTAGTGCTCCATGAGTTATCATCACCCCCTTGGCATCACCAGTGGAACCGGAAGTGAACTGTAGAAAGCATAAGTCACTGGGCTGGGGCTTGGTCATCATAGATAAAACATTGTCTGAGTTGAAAATGTCTGGATTTCGCCGGTATTTCTTGATCCATGATTCAGTGTGAATCCATGGGAGGTCAGGCCACTGTGCTGAGCATTTCTGGCCCTTTGCTAGAGTGAGAATGTTCTTAACATAACCTGCACGTACGGCAGCATGGTACGAAGAGGTTGATAGAATTGCCACGGCACTGCACACTTTAGAGACGTTATCAACTTTGAGAAGTGCTTGTCCACCCCTTTGCATTGGATCAGGGGGAATAACTGGGACCGGTATAACTCCTGCTCTGATGCACCCAAAGAATGCATCAATAAACTCCAAACCAGGGAGGTGAACAAGGATAATTCTGTCACCAGGCTTGATAACAGGCTTTGTGCTTGTCAATAGTTTGTGTGCAATGTGAGATGCGTTCTCATGAAGCTCCTGGTAGGTTCTCCGATTCATGATTTTCCCTTCTTCATTGATCCAAGTATAAATGGCTTTCTTCTTGGTAACTCTGTGAATTCCCCAGTATTCCAAATATCCATCCAGGGATGGAAGGTCAGGAAATTGAACACCTTCAAGTTCACCAAGATCTCTAGGAGGTGAAGGGTTGCCGTTGCGGGACAGAGGAAACAATCTCTATATAAACAAAAATTGAAAAACATGAGCACACCTCATTTCCTATAGACGATGAAAGTACTAGTTATAGCTAAACTATACATATCGTGACAGTATTTTGTAGCTCACCTTGACATAAGGAGTCACTGTTTGCTCAACATCAATGGCAAAGTGTTTACAAACAGTCTCAATGGAGTATGAAGCATTTCTTTCTGTAAGCTCAAATGCTAGCAGACCTCCGACATAATAAGTGTTCTGAAAGCCTTGTAACTGAGATTCAAACCTCTCGTAGAATCCATCTTTCATGTCTGCAATGCAAGAAATCACCAGAGTTGGAATATGGAATAATAAATAAAACAGTTGATCATTAGTGTCACTGCTATTATTATATACCTTCACTGCTGACATGGGGGAAATACTTGAACCGCCGCTGCAAAAGCACATTCTGAGCAGTGCCTCCCATACAACTCACGATGTCAGTCACACATTTAGCTACAAATGAACCTTTGATGTCTGCTGAATTCCCATAAGACCAGAACAAGAAAACATCTGTATCATCAAAGAACTTTTGCATTGCCACTGGCTGGCCTATTGTGGCTGGATCCTCCATGAATTCTTCAAAGTAGTAAAATCCCTTTGGCATGTGCTCAAATCCATTAACCTTCACAACAGTAGTATAGTAGTCGACTGTCTGTACCTTACTGAATAGTTCTCTTTCAAGATCATTCAGTTCCACCACTTCTTTTTCTCCATCTGAATCAAAGAGCACCGAACTAATCAGACAGCTGAAACGGTAACTTCAAACAAAGGTGAAATTATATTATGCTCACCAGTGAGACTAGAAGATCGATATGTATTGCCATTCTTGAAACCAAGAGCACCTGAGAATATAATTTTTTCAAACTCCATAACTTGC
The DNA here is from genome assembly GCA_030979885.1 of Lolium multiflorum. NCBI lineage: Eukaryota > Viridiplantae > Streptophyta > Magnoliopsida > Poales > Poaceae > Lolium > Lolium multiflorum. Next base: position 249,158,821 of record CM061752.1, on the reverse strand, counting down.
TCATCACCATTGTTTGTCTTGATGGTTACACTTGCACCACAGCTGTGGCGCTTGACTCGCAGAACCTCGGTGTCACAAAGAACTTCAAATGGTAATGAATGACTTAGTTTCTCCCACATGCTCATGTAACCATGCTTGAAACGTCGTATTTTGCCAGCCATAGAGGTTCTAGTGAACTCTTGAATGAAAGCATAGGACATGTCTTGAACAAAACCATAGCCAGAAGCTGTGTAGCCATAGGCTACAGATTCACTGAATTTATTCCATGTTGTTTCAAAAACTGAAGAGTTGAGTCAGACGCCAATCCACTAAGAGCATGAATGCCCACACGGCCGGACTTGTTTGCTTCATCCTATAACAGTTACCAAAACACGCACATGTAAACAGTAATATCGATAGTAAACTATGTTAGGAGAATAACAACTTGTATATTCTCTGGGACCAAAGCCGAGTATATATGTGCATGTGTGATAAATATGCAGGAATCTCCTCCTACAACAGAAAGATATACATGCTATACAGTGAACATAATATAACTCTAACAAACTAGATTTTGTACTGAATATAATGGATATTTTCTACCTAGTAACTTCAAAGCACACTTGCACAACAAAAGCTCACCTGCAGTTTTAGAGTCAGAGATACCATGGATACATAGTCCTCAGCTACTTCAAGATCTCGAGCTTTTCCAGTTTGGCTGTCAATCAGACCAAGCTTGTGTGAATCCATCTCTTCGAATTCAGCTCCTACCTCCTTTGCCAGGTGAGTTATAGTAGGCGCACTGTTTGCTGCTATAACTTGTCCCCCCAAGTCATATGTTTTTCCTGCATACAATTGTCAGTGATAACTACAGCAGTGCAGGAAATGGTAACTGGATAGAAGTGCAGCCAGTAAGTGCCTCACCATCGATGTCAATGGACTCGCACATCCCTGAAACAGTCTGGCATTTCTCAAACAGAGTTACATTGCAGTACCCAAGTTTAGCTAGTGCGTATGCTGCTGATAATCCACTTGGCCCTGCTCCCACTATGCCAATTCTAGTGCCTACTAGCAAACTTGGATGCAACTTAGAGAATTTATCATCTATTGATTTCTTTGGGTCCATTTTCGACCAATTGTGGCAGCTGACAAATCTACCTGTCAAATTTCACAAAATGTCATGATGTTAGCACCTTTTAAACAATTTTTTAACAGCATTATATGATGATAAGAAAAATAACTTGTGGGTATGCTGACTTGCATTCCTGTAACAATTAAAACTTGAAAATATAACGTCACATATGTCTGCCCCCCATTACAGTTAACACATAAGCTAGTCCACAGAAAATTGTAAATTTGCTTTCTCATATGAAATGTCAATCCTATGCATAGCAAGGAATATATATGTCGCTATTTCAGATACTTCTTTTTCGGGAAAATGCAAAGGACCTTTGCGCTTCATTTCATTGAAAAGGTAGACAGTCTGTTATAATCCTCCTCAGAGGAAGATGCTAGAATAGTATATGACTGATATTCAAATAGAAATGTACTGAACTATGTACCAAATTTAACGACATATTTCATCTGTGACCATATATGTTTCTAGTTTCTATGACAACAAAAATTATATGTCTTGTGTGTACGACAACAAATTATTTGCATAAGAAAATTAGATGATCAAATCACGATGTTGGTACAGAACACATATACAACACAAACAGATTTATAAAGGAATATTTGCAGAAGAACGTAAGAAGTACAGAAAGTATAGATCTCCTGGCCCTCACATTCGTGTTGAATAAAGATTGTCTAATCAGGTTAACGCCCAGAGCCAGAGGTAGTGTCTTGGAAGCCTCCTGATGTATTACTTATTTGCATAGGCAAGCTAGCTAAAAGGAAGAACTGACAATATCTGAACCAAACATGTGGCAACAGGCAAAATTTCATAACGTGGAAGCGCTGCGACATTGGCAAAATTTCATAACCTTGGTCTGTAGAACAGAACCTTAGCCATAACCCCCGCCGCGAGACAGATGGAAGAGCATGGAATAATTTCGACAAGAGCCTGGTAGCAGGGGCTGGAGCCTCTTGGAGGCCATACCGGGCGTTGGCCCGGTCTTTCCAAATTAAACTTCCCTTTTATCAGTGTTTTTGGCACATCAAATCTCAGCGTTTGTGCTCCCTGCTAGGCACAGATTACTACATTGGCCCATACTTCTGTCCTAGCCTTGTACTATCTTACACGTCGGCCCTTCCTTGGTGCAAGCCAGGCTCCGCCACTGCCTGGCGGCACCATGCCCTCGGCCGCGGACAGGTTGCATCATCCTGAATACCAATAAGGTTGCATCATGCCGACGGGAGAAGGCTGCGACGTGGTGGCATATGCAGATAACATGTATGTCCACAAAACGGCATCCCTGTCGCGCATTCCATCGAGCAGCCTCTGGGCGTCGGGAGGCTCGACATGCCTGGGTAGCATTGCACCAGCGGAGATGCCACGAAGGGGTTTCCCTGGGTGCCTAGCGTCACGGAGAGTGCCAGATCCGGCGAGCGCGCAGGAAGTGGTCCAGCGGGAAGGCTCGCGCGACCATGTCGTGGAAGGTGCGGGTAGCATTGCACCAGCAGGAGCTGAGAGTTGAGGCAGAGTGAAGTGGTCCAGCGGGAAGGCTCGCGCGACCATGTCGTGGAAGGTGCGGAAAGGGAGTTCCGGAGCGCGCGAGCGGGGGGACGAGGGTGTTGAAGGAGGCTCCTAGCGACCTAGCGTGAGGTATCAGGAACTCCAGTTTTGCCGACCGGACCGGCGGAGGAGAGGCCGAGGCGGCGTGCCGGCGTGCCGGCGTTGAAGCAGGCGAGCGCGGCGGATAGGATAATTTTCGCACCCAAAGGCTATCATATCTGATTTTAAATTAAATTTTAAAAAATCTGACGGATAAGCATATACAAATTCAAAGTAGTACGTACGATATAGAATATGGTATACTCTCTCCGTTCTATAATTTTTGTTGCTAATATGTATCTAGACATATTTTATAAATAGATACATTTAAATCTGTGATAATCCGTGGTGCGATATATTCACATCTGAATCCGTACCCAGCTAATATCCACTTCAATCCCAATTCAAGAAAAACATGGCAAATAATATGATACGAGCAACCGATCCATTTACACCCGTAAGTATCGGGAGCACGGAGCACCAGCGGAGCCAGAGGTGGACTGCGGGTTAAATTTGCAAAATTAGTGTGAGAAATCTAAAAAAAAAAGTTAATATTTCGTTTCCGGGAAGAGTGTGGATTAACATCTTAATTTTCCTCTATTTAGCTCTGTTTTCTTGGTCCACACCCCGGCCGCACATACATGAGCTGCCTCTACAGCAGCCAACAACAGCCCAGCACTCAACGCAGACGTGCGTATACACTACGCAAACACAGGCGAACTCGCTCTCACTACCTCTCACAGGCTCGTGCAGCAGCACATCACCATTCACCACAAACTGATGGAGAGGAGAATGTGTAGTGTGATCAACGAGGAGGAGGAGATCCAAACGTCGGATGACAAGGAGGAGTGAGAACGAGCTTCATCTGGCGGACGACGCTGCGCAAGGAAGAGGCGGGGAAGAAGGAGATCGATCCAAAACATGTGGTTTCTGTAGGAGAGGCAATACTCCTACCAAAGAAACCAAAGCATGCATGATGTTACTCTTGATGAACATCGTCGATCTTCGTCAGAAAACTAACCAACATGAGCACTGGATCCGACAACCTTACAAAAATTCTCGACAAATCAAAGGGAGAGAAAAAAAAAAGAATCCATCCTAGCATAACTGGAATCTGACGCAAAGGTAGCACAAAACTAATGCAGCCAAGTGAAAACAAACTTACTTACCACAAACCTAAATGAACAAAGCCAGGTGATGCTCACTTCCTCCGATCACATCTACAGGCTCCAGAAGCAGACGCAGGCTACCATAATGCGGAGGCAGAATACGGCAAGTCGGGCTTCAGTTTTGTTAGCCTGCTGTCTTTTTGCCTCTCTACTCTAGGGTCATCTCTGCATGCACCCTAATTTAAACACTTCTAAACATTCAGTCCTGTGCAGCCACTTGCTCATGATAGCTGTCCTTGTGTCAAGCTGGTAATTATACATAATTAAACCTTAACCTCTCTGCCATCTCTGATCCCTGCTGCAGGCAGCACAAGTAGGCTTCGAAACTAATTAAAACGAACTCCAAAATATTCCTGACCAGCCAGTTACTCGTTTAGTATCCTTCATCTTGCGACTTCTATAAATGTTTTTTCGCCCACTACGGCTTTACGCCGCACCTTACTCTCTAGCACAAGTGTGTAGTTGCTAAAATGTTCTTGATAATTAATAGTCAACAATGCACGTGTTGCAAGGTTTCCTATTACTCTTGATGGATGTGCATCCGATCTGGAGTTCATCTTCTCTCCGCCGGTGCAGACCGTTGCGAGCACGAGATGTCCATGAGGGCAACAGCACACGCGACGCTACCGACATTGTGTACAATTTGTTTTGCTTTGTCCAATTGAGCAACATGCCAACGTCGGGAATAAGAGGGTTTGATACATCAGCCGGTGTGGGATCCAAATCCAATTTGGTACTCCTCACTTTAATTTGGTCAATGGAGAATGTAGACACTACTGTTACCCATCCAATTAACTTGGGGTGAATAGCTCATATGCGACGTTTTTCATCGGAATTGGCTGGAACTCAATGCCATTCACAACAATAGCTGCAACGCAAAGCTTCTCATGGCCCAAATATCCTCCACGCAACATAGGTCTTAACCGTAGGAGAAATCGTTATCCGTTTGGATTATGTGAGTTGAGTGGGATCCACAACTTATCCACCTTAGCACTGGACCCACACCTTGTCCTATGAGCACGGGATCCACCTTGCCGGTGGGACCCACAACTTGTTCAGCTCAGCTTAGTACAAGATGGGAGCCCAAGCCGTCCGAGCATCCGTGCCCGCCCGCCACCCCCCATCGAAGCGTTGTGGCGCTAGACAGCTAGCTAGAGATGTCGAGCTCGAGTTCAGCTTCTCACCCCCATGGTCGAGGTATGGCGCCATGTTGATGATGAGATGCCCTGACTGCCCATGCATCATGCCCTGAAGCGGTTGGTCACAACATCAAAGAAGAATGTCAACAATGGGCGCGAATTTGTGAAATGCGAGAGCAAGCCAGAGGCGAGGAAGGTTAGATCCGAGTTATCCATCAGCCCTTTTCTCCGATTTCTCTCAGTTTCTTATTACCCTCAGATTTGAGATTTAGGATTCATCTTTCTGAATCTGAAGAAATGCAACCATTTTGAGTCGTTGGATGAGTACATTGAGATGATTCAACTAGAGGACAAAGTTCATTTGAAGGTGGCGCATCCGAGGAGCTCAATTTACCGTTGGTGGCGGAGAAATTGGGATCTAACATTGTTGATGCAGTGGAGGATGCTGAAGTGAAGGAAGAATTGAAGAAGCTCAACAAGAACTTAAGGAAAATTATCCACTGCAGGCAAATACGATGGTTGCAATTTTTTATGCTTGTGTAATTGCTTTCGCCTTTGTCTGTTTGTTGACCAATAGTCGTTAGACATTGTAAGTTTTGCAAAGCTTTGTAATCCTAATGACATGGGTGATTTGTTTTTGGCCAAATTTTCTCGGTTTTGTTTCGTTTCTTCACTTCGTCAGTTAAAGCATAATGCAATGCATGGTTCAGTGTTAAGTAAAAAAAGGTTGTTGGCCCCGGCACGACGAGGAGTGTTAGAATAGGCCAGGCCTAAATAGAAACGACGCGTGTTATAAAAGGTCCAATGATAAATCAAGCTCGTGTTAGTTGGTACACTGTCAATGACATGTTTTTTCGCTTTTGTTTATTTTCTTGTCTAAGGTTTTTTCGGTTAACAGAAATATTACTTATCTTATTTCACTATTTTTGAGCTTGTTTATTGTCTTGTCTACTATCTTTGTGCGCATGGACACCGTGTCAATGGCACGATGATTGGGTAGTCCAATTTGATGCACATTTGGCCTGTCGAGTTCTCCTAGCCCGAAAGGCCTTAACTGGGATTCTCATGCCCGACGATGTGATATTTTTAAATTTATGAAAACCATGTATTTAGGAAATAAATAAAGTAATAATAATACAAAAAAACACGAATATTCCTATCTATATTGACACATGATGATATGAAACTTAGTCACAACACTGTAGTTGTGCATCTTACAAGTTGAAACGTGCCATATCAGGTTGACGATGAGAACGATAGGATGTTGTCCCACCGACGTCATTGAATGAATTCATTTCCTGCTCCAATTGTATCACCCTCTTTTGTCAATCATCACTACGAGGTCCAATCCATGTTTGATCATAGCCTCTAGTCCACACTCTATCCTAGCCAAGCCAGCAACTATCTCTCTTTGCTCCCTGATAATGGCACACGATTGTAGCTAGCGTGCAGACAATGAGGGCAAAGATGATAGTCCAGCAAGAAATTAAGTGCAGGTTGTGATTTCGGTAATCGATCGACAGTTCCTGGTGCCTTCTATGCCCATACCTATCAAACTCATATCCCTAGTGTGCAAAGACACAAAAAAAGAATTATGAAGTTAGAGTGCATAATTGCAACGTAGACAAGTAAGATGCGAAATATGCTCTCTCAGGAAAGCATTGCTCCTTAAAAAGACTCGAGTCTTGAGTGGTAGATAGTCACATGAAGTCATTGGTCCTTTTGTAGCTCAATGGATAAGAATCCGGTTATGGCATCGGTCCTTGGGTAGGTAAGCGGATACAAAATCTGGAACTCTCTCGCTTGATTCGGTTTAAAACGCTGCTAAACAGTTTAAAATGTAATGTTCAAATAATCTCAAGTTTCTTATTTTGCGGGAGCAAATAATCTCAAGTTTTGAAACACAGCTGAAAATAAAAATTAAAACCCAGCCGCAAAAGAAACAAATGCTGATTTCTTAGGCTTCTTGCTTAGAATTGGGACCGCCCGTGCGGTTTACTCCATCACCGGTCACCAGAGATCTAGGGCCGCCCAAGATTTGGAGAACAAAGGAAAATGGACTGTGGCTTGGGAAGAAATATAAAGAAGGGGGCTGTTTTGCGAATTTGCAAGTCTAACCGGTAGCCTCCTTTGCCTCACTGTTGACGTGGCAGCGGTCAAACGCCACATAGGCAGGTCAACATGGGTCAAACCAAAATAGGACCTCGAGTAAGCAACTAACCAAAGATTTAGGACTAAGATGTTCAATTTTAAAGAATAGGGACTGAAGTGAAGGCAGCGGCAAAGAATTGGGACCGCCCATGCGGTTTACTCGTAAAATCCGGTATAATGGGCCTGAGCTGGGACTTTTCTTATCCATCATGCCAACTCGGACTTGGGGAGTCTACGCCCTCCTCCTCCACTCCTCTGGCAGAGCTCGCCGTCTCCGGCCAGACCATGTGGTCCCCACTGCCTCCGCCGCTCCCCCTCCAGCTCCGGCGACCGACGCTACCTCTGTTGCCCCAAGGCCACCGCCACAGCCGTCGCCTCAACCGCATCGCGGCCTCGCAGGAGGACCCCCTGACCGCCATGTCCGCGTCCTGTGGGGCCGCGCGCTGCCGTCGTCACAGCTCATCCTCGCCGTCCGGTACGGCTGGACCGCCGCGTGGCGGCTCCTCATGCGCCAGCTCGCACCCTCCGACGCCGCCACGGGCGCCTTCACCCGCACCCCGTCCCGCTTCCCCACCGTCGTGGCCGCCCCCTCCCCCGGCGTGCGCCTCCACCTCTACGTCGGCCTGCCCTGCCCCTGGGCGCACCGCGCCCTGCTCGTCCGCGCGCTCCTCGGCCTCGACACCCGCCTCCCCCTCTCCGTCGCCGTCCCGGGCGACGACGGCGCGTGGTCCTTCACCCGCGACAGCCCCGACGCGCTCTACGGCAAGCGCAGGCTCCGGGACGTGTACGCCGCCTGGCGCGGCGGGTTCGAGGGCTGGGCCTCCGTGCCCATGCTCTGGGACGCGGACCGCCGCGAGGTCGTCTGCAACAAGAGCATCGAGATCGCCAAGTTCCTCTGCAGGTGGCTATGCAGTGTTTTACGGACCAAATCTAGTGTCATGGAGCTCTCGAAAGCAACCTACTGTCAGCCGATCAAGTACCGAAGCGGAGTATAAGGCTATAGCTAATGGGACAGCCGAAGTGACATGGTTACAGTCAGTTCTCAGAGAACTAGGAGTGTTTCAAGCTCAAGCTCCGACCTTGTGGTGTGATAATCTTGGAGCTACGTTCCTCACAGCTAATCCTATGTTTCATGCACGAACAAAACAGAGATCGATTTTCATTTCGTCCGAGAAAAGGATGCAGCAGGTGCTGAAAGTTCGATTCATCTCCTCTCAAGATCAGTTAGCAGATATCTTCACTAAGGCACTTCGTCGAGATATGTTCGATCGCCTGAAGTTCGAGTTGTGTTTAACTAGTACGAGGTTGGATCGAGGGGGGCTGTTAAAAGAGGTTAGCAACGGTGTATAGATACGATCCTAACCTCTACCTCTAAACTCAACAGATAGATACATATCTTCTAGTTCTGTTAGTTGTTGTAATCCTAACTACATGTAAACCCTAGCTCGTTTAAAGAGGTCCAGGCCGTAGCATTGAGGCACGGCACAATCTCAATCATAGTCTGTGCTTTTATATCCTGCTCCAATTGTATCACTCTCTTTTGTCAATCATCACTACGAGGTCCAATCCACGTTTGATCATAGCCTCTAGTCCACACTCTATCCCAGCCAAGCCAGCAACTATCTCTCTTTGCTCCCTGATAATGGCACAAGATTGTAGCTTGCGTGCAGACCATAAAGGCCAAGATGATAGTCCAGCAAGAAGTTCAGTGCAGGTTGTGATTTCGGTAATCGATCGGCAGTTCCTGGTGCCTTCTATGCCCATACCTATCAAACTCATATCCCTAGTGTGCAAAGACACAAAAAAAGAATTATGAAGTTAGAGTGCATAATTGCAACGTAGACAAGTAAGATGCGAAATAAGCTCTCTCAGGGAAGCATTGCTCCTTAAAAAGACTTGAGTCTTGAGTGGTAGATAGTCACATGAAGTCATTGGTCCTTTTGTAGCTCAATGGATAAGAATCTGGTTATGGCCTCGGTCCTTGGGTAGGTAAGCGGATACACTACACGAGATTTATAAGTTCTTCAAACAAACGATGAGTCTTCTCACGCCGTCGTTTTGGTTTGGAGAAAGCAAACAAAAAGGGGGAAGTGAGCTAGTCCAATAGAAGGTTCCGAACACAGAAATATTGGAGAAGTGAGGTAGTCACAAAGTCAGTGAAAAGAGGTCAACGCACTTTTCGGTAGCCAGAATCTGCACAGTGGCGTCGCTATGAAAACTTCTAAAACAAGGGCTCAGAATCTGGAACTCTCTCGCTTGTCCCAGTTTAAAACGCTGCTAAACAGTTAAAAATGTAATGTTCAAATAATCTCAAGTTTTTTTTTGCGGGAGCAAATAATCTCAAGTTTGAAACACAGCTGAACATAAAAACGCCAAGAGCAAAAGAAACAAATGCTGATTCTTGGGCTTCTTGCTGGGTAAAATCCGGCATAGTGGGCCTGAGCTGGTATCAGTTGGACTTTTCTTATCCATCATGCCAACTCGCCCTCCTCCTCCTCCACTCCTCTGCCAGAGCTCGCCGTCTCCGGCCAGGCCATGTGGTCCCCGCCGCCTCCGCCGCTCCCCCTCCAGCTCCGGCGACCGACGCTACCTCTCTTGCCCCAAGGCCGCCGCCGCCGTCGCCTCAACCGCATCGCCGCCTCGCAGGAGGACCCCCTGACCGCCCTGTCCCGCGTCCTGTGGGGCCGCGCGCTGCCGCCGTCGCAGCTCGTCCTCGCCGTCCGCCATGGCTGGACCTCCGCATGGCGGCTCCTCATGCGCCAGCTCGCGCCCTCCGACCCCGCCACGGGCGCCTTCACCCGCACCCCGTCCCGCTTCCCCGCCGTCGCGGCCGCCCCCTCCCCCGGCGCGCGCCTCCACCTCTACGTCGGCCTGCCCTGCCCCTGGGCCCACCGCGCGCTCCTCGTCCGCGCGCTCCTCGGCCTCGACACCCGCCTCCCTCTCTCCGTCGCCGTCCCGGGCGACGACGGCGCGTGGTCGTTCACCGCCGACAGCCCCGACGCGCTCTACGGCAAGCGCCGGCTCCGGGACGTGTACGCGGCCCAGCGCGGCGGGTTCGAGGGCCGCGCGTCCGTGCCCATGCTCTGGGACGCCGACCGCCGCGACGTCGTCTGCAACGAGAGCATCGAGATCGCCAAGTTCCTCTGCACCCTCGCCGACGCCGACGCCCCCGACCTCTGGCCGCCGGAGCTCCGGCAGGAGATCGACCGCTGGTACGGCGTCATCTACCCGAGCGTCAACAACGGCGTCTACCGCTGCGGGTTCGCGCAGAGCCAGGCGGCCTACGACGCCGCCGCCAGCGAGCTCTTCGCCGCGCTCGACATGCTCGAGGACCACCTCTCCACGTCCCGGTACCTCTGCGCCGCCATGACGCTGGCCGACGTCTGCCTCTTCACGACGCTCATCCGGTTCGACCTGGTGTACAACCCGCTGTTCCGGTGCAGCAGGAGGAAGCTGGTGGAGTACCCCAGCCTGCACGCCTACACCCGGGACATCTACCAGATGCCCGGCGTCGCCGAGACCTGCGACATGGCCGCCATTGCCGACGGCTACTTCGGCACGCTCTTCCCGCTCAACCCCGGCGGGATCCAGCCCGTCGTGCCGGCGAGCTGCGACCGTGAGGCGCTCATGAAACCTCATGGCAGGGAGGCATTGCTTCCTCCTGCTCCTGGTAGGCAGCAGCAAGGAGCAACCGCTAGTGTTGGCTAGGATTACAGTTTACAGAGCTTCCTAGGGTAGCTGAACTGTGCAGCACATCAAAATACTTACTGAATGATGACTGCGTGTATAGAGGATGAAACTGATATTTTTCATGTCATATATAAATGCTTTAGCAATACATTCTGTTAGTGTTACTCGACACATCGACAACATAAGGAAGATTTGAGAACCTTTTACATCGCATCCATTCATGATGCTACTGAGCAGCCAGACCCCTTTATTTCATATAAGGGTGGTATCTCATACAATACTAAGATTGTATCAAAATATTGACGCCCACAGTGGCACAGCGCCATGTCTTGGTAATCGTTTGAAAAGGCTTCCAACTGCATTGTTATGAAAAAAAAAGTGTTTTAGAACCAAGGATTTGGATTGTGGAGACAGTGTATGCAATAAGAGTTCACAGATAATAGCGTGCATATGAAAAATACTGAAAGACGGCTGGGTAGAAGCAAATATCACCATTGTCATGATATGGTATCAGTCTCTTCGATTCCCATGTACAGTTTGTGCTCCCTAATGTACTCGATTACTTCGTCACAAGTGAGGTACTTTATTGAGAGACATCTCCTTATACATTCTCTGCAGTTTGATAAAATAAAAGGAATCAACATCGTGGCATCAAATAGAGGGAAATCTGAAGGTGGCAATAGCATCTTGTTACACAGAAACCAAAGTGGATAAAAGGATACCTTACTCTGGATGAACTGATCTGATTTGGCACAATCTCATCAACTGCAATGATGTTATCCTGGAAAAATATACCGAGGCACACATTATGCATAAGTCAATTGTCATACTTACTTGGAATACTAAGATTCTCAGGCTAGAAGTTTCACCCTGCATTCTTGCAGTGTCTCGCTTTTGGATATTAGCATTTCAACATCGTTTCCTTCTCTGCGTATACAAACGACACCAAAGTCTTTGCATATGGCCCTGACCTGGAGAGAGAAGGATGAGTGTCAAAATTAGTTTTTCTGGTAATAAAAAATCAACCAAAAGCTATATAGGGCACCATGATTTTCAAAATAAGGGGCACATATGTTCTGTTCTCGAATTGTATACCAAACAATGTTGTACTTCATACCTGATCTGGAATCCAAACTCCTGGGGTGCTGAAAGACTCAAGCAGGTCAGAACCACATAAGAGCATTACCTTGAGACTACCTGAAAGAAAATATATGTCGTGAACAGTAATACATATACAGGGTAAATGCACGGATAAACTTCATTTGAAATGGCCAACAGCATAAGAAAGGGCATATTGTGCTGCAATAGGCACATCTCTCGCCATATATACCTTGATCAGCTAAGCCATCCTTGCAAAGAGAGTTCTTAACCCTCGAGAGAACAGTCAAGGTGCGCTGATAACCTTTCTGCATTGCCTACATCAAGAACACAACAACGTGTCCATCAAACACCGCACTATCCAAATTTCAAATATCTTACTATGTTACAATGCAAAACCCAACGGCACACATATGAAAAAAATTCTAGTTACCTCCCATGGATCAACCATCACGAAAGATGAGCTCCCACACGCCAGTTCGCAAAGGCGGATTCGGTGAATAGCCGGTAAGAGGTCCTAACCCAGCCCCAAATTGCGAAGTCAGTCAGGAAAACAGCGCGCGGTAGTATAAATCGATGTACTTATCCGATTCCACATGGTACCTTCTTCTTATACGCATCATTCACAGGGGACATGTACCCACCCAGCACGTAGTACCCTCGCTGCTGCAACTCATCCTTTGCCAGCTCTAAATGAACAAACACCGAAAAAAATGAGGAAGAGACAATCAAAAGTTCTGCTCTCATTCTCAGCCTGTCCTTATGTAACGCACATGTGTTAAGTGTAATTTTTGTTTGATAGGTGTTAAAAAGATTAGATAACAAATGTTTAGGCCTTACCAAACATTCTCAGGTGCATGTAGGTGGGAGGGTTGAAGCTCCCGGTGGCCACCAGCACAACTCCACCTCGCCTTGCCCCACCCCTGCCATCATCGAGGAATAAATTGTAGATTAGGGTGGCCATGAATCGAGAAATGCGAGCAAGATAAGATCGGATTGTTTCTATTGGTACCGATTTGGATCCACGCAGAGCTTCTCCGTGGGGAGAGCCACTTCCACCACCTCCATGGCCATCCACCTCGAATCCTTAGCTGAGCAAGCACCTGGCACAAAATCCTTACCTCCCCGATTCAGTTCCTTCTATGGGGTTCGGCGCGCCGCCCGTCTGCCGCCGGCGAGACGGCGGCGAGGCGATCCGGCGTGCGGTACGGTGCAAGGCAGCAGCTGCAGATTCTGCTCGAGTTTTTTTTTCCGATGGCTGCATTGAGCTTCACGAACTGTACGTATGGGCCGTGAACGTGCTAAGGCCCATTAAAATAAGCGAAAGGCCAACGGGTCCACTAACCTGGGCAGGCCCGCTCTCCGCCCTATAAAGCCTCCTGGTCGCGCCGCTAGGGTTCGGTGCGTTCATCTTCTCCACTTCCTCGGCGGCGGCGGCGCAGGCGCAGCGGCGACAAGACAGAGGCGAAATGGTGAGCAAATCGCGGCGGCTCACGTCGGAACCCCCCTCCTTCTCCTCCTCGCCGAGATCGGTGATCCTGACTCCTGTTGTTTTCTTGTGTTGCTGGCTCGCAGACGAAGGGTACGGGCAGCTTCGGTAAGCGCCGGAACAAGACCCACACGCTGTGCATCCGGTGCGGCCGCCGCAGCTTCCACCTGCAGAAGAGCACCTGCTCCTCGTGCGGCTACCCCGCGGCCCGCATCCGCAAGTGTAAGTTTGCCAGATCCTCTTTGGTTACTTCATACGCACGTCCACCCTAGTTGCTTTAGCTAGAACTAGCTGTGATGTTTGATTATGTTGTGTGCTGCCTGTGCGAGACCGTGTTTGCTTAGCTTTTGAAGATGCTGTGGTTCAATATGCGCGCGAATCTTGTGCTGTCCCATAGCTGTTGGCTTGAATCTTGTGCTAGGTCTTTTGCTCATGCGAGAAAGGGTGGCACGATGTGCTACGATCACTAACATGACCTTCGTTGTGATTAGCTCCTGCCTGTTTTATGTCGGTGCTGAATTAGGTTTTGGATTGTGAGTATGATAACGAATTAGTTGAAGGATGTCGTTGGACCAGCTAGCTATAAAATTTAACTGTAATCTTCCATTACTTTCCTAGAGTTAAAATAGGGTTGTTTAATTAGGTGTGCTGTGTTAGCTGCCCCTGTATTGTTCATTATTTGTGTTGTATGTTGATACTATTCTTGGATTGCACACATTTGTTGCCAGCTTTACCTGTCTAAGTTTTATTTAGTACTTGGAACTAGGGTGATTGTCATAGTTGCTTTTGGCATGCTTTCTATATTCTAAACCCAACTCACATTTTGCTATTTACAAGGATAAGTGTTTAGGTTCTGTTTCATCTGATTACAAATTCTCACAACCTTAGTTTGTTCTTGGAAGTGTTTAGGACGTACTTATCCTGGAATCAAAATCTCACAATCTCAATTTGTTGTTGAAAAACAGACAACTGGAGTGTGAAGGCCATCAGGAGGAAGACCACCGGCACCGGGAGGATGAGGTACATGCGCCATGTGCCCAGGAGGTTCAAGAGCAACTTCAGAGAGGGTATGCTACTCTTTCCCTTTTGCATTCTGTCCTGCTAGAATGCAGTTGGTCCACTCTTTATGAGTTCTGTTTTGCTAAACTGCAACCATGTGAATGTGATCTACAGGAACTGAGGCCGCACCAAGGAACAAGGGAGCTTCCTCCAGCGGCAACTAGGAGAGGCAGTGTCCACTTGTTAGGCTAATCTGGGCCCTGATCAACAAAGTTAGCTGTTTTGCTGCTTTTCTTTTCTACTGGAGAATTCTATGGTTATGTGTCCAGATGCAGACGATGTCACCTGGTTTCATATTATTTGCACTATTCTCGTGGACGTTAATCCTTCAGTTTTGAATGTTGAATTTCCGTGTCTTTCCGTTAATTCTGTTAATCAGCACGCTATTGGTGAAGCCTTGTTTTGTTGTTTGAATCTGTGGAACTCTGTTGCCAGAGGTGTTGCATGTTGCAGGTCTGTATTGAATCATTCCGTGTTCTTTAGGATTTGTAGTATTGAGGCTTCTATCAATATCTGATAATATGAAATTACCCAGTTAGTTGTCTTTCTTGAAAATTCAATGATGTTTAAGAACCATTGTAACGTAAAACATCTGTCAGGTCTTAGTAGAACTATATCTCTGTTTCTTGTCTAGGCTTTTGAATCCTTGGACTTGTATGGAACTTACTGAAATTAGAGCTCTTTTGGTTCATGGAATTGTCGCATGCTCGGTCCCTGAACTCAGAAAACACACCAACGCAGTCCCTGTTTTCGTTTGACTTGCCCACCTACGGTTCGAAATACTCACTCCGTCCCTCGGAAATTGGCTGCTCCCCCTCCGCTGTATATCTCTCCCTCGCTGCTCCACTCCGTCCTCTAGCTCCCCCGCGTTGCTACCCTCTGCCGTCTAAATCCCCCGTGTTTTCCCCATCCCAACTGCGAGGATCGGAACTTTCTATCTAAGATGGCTGCATCGGCATCTTCGTCTGGAAGCGCAGAGGGTGGTGGCTGCTGGCCAAATCGGCGTGGCGGTTGGTGGATGAGGGCCGCGTTGGCATCCTGGTCTGGCAGCGGGGAGGGTGGTTGCTGCTGCCCGAATCGGCAACGGCGGGTGGTGGTTGAGGGCGGCATCGGCATCAGCCGCCTCCTGCTGTCTCGATACCCTACGTCGACCCCCTCCTGCAGTCCTGCTCCGTCGCCAACGCCGTTCTACCTCCGAGGCACACGGCTGTGGTGGATGGCCTTGTCTGCGGCATCATCGCCGCCACCCCCCGACCTTGCTCTCCAGCAGGCATCAATAGCCATGGCCCCCGACCTCCACCAACCTTTGTAGTCAACCACCGCCTCTTTTACCTGAGCCGAGCACAACCAATTGCCCATAACTCAATGTGCAATGACCTTCAGATGATTCCCAAGGTTAGGTATGTTCCTGAATTTGTGAATGACTATGCTAGCTGTAGATGCATTTATGGATCTGGAATGATCACTAATAGTGGCAAATCCTTCCTTGCTCGCACCAGGGGTTTGAACCAATTATTCGTTGCCAGCCTATTTCCATGATTCCATCAATACTAAAAAAAAAAAAAAAAAAAAAAAAAATGAGACCCCAGGACTAGCCCTTGGCGGCATTGTATTAAGTTTCAGAAGCGCACAGAAGTGCCACGGTGCGTACGCACCCGCGAGTGAGTACCGGGACTCGAACTCGAGCGGGGGGGCTTCCCAGGTATCATCACCCTGGTAGCCATCTGGGCTAGGCCTCAGTTGCTGATTCCATCAATACTGATGAGAAGTGTTCATCCACGTCGTGATGAATTGGATGGTACACATGTTTGTTCTTACTTCTTAGTCCGTCCTCAAGTCCATGAGTGGAGCTGTTGGACCATAGGCTCCAATACTGAGCAAAGTGAAATTGGAAGCTCTGATCACATGCCAGAAATTATAGCAGTAGCATCAGGAATAAAGACAAACTGATTTTTTCTATGTTTGATATGCTAGGCCTAATTGTATCAGGATTGTGACTGGATATCTGCCAAGGCTGGGACAAAACATAGAAACATATCACTACATATTTGCACAGGCGAGCTCGTCCCTCATGTTTGTGTCATGCTGTATTATAACTTGAAATGGCTATAAACTTAAAATACTTACAATCACTCTTTCAACATTTAGCAGTCTTTAGAGACTCCGTATGCTTCTGACCTGGCCAAACCAAAGAACATTCCTGATATTTGATCGGGAATAGAATCATAGGTACGCTCACCTAATGGAGATGTATTTTGAGTTTTAAAAGTGTGATGTTACAGAATTATCTAAACCACTTATCAAATCGTGAACATAAACAGGAACCCAGTGGCTAATCTTTGTACTGTATAGCATGGTTATCATGCTACGGACACCTCAGACAAAAAATGGGACTATGGAGAAGTGGAGAACAAGTAAACAACGTTTCCATTCTGTTGTGCTTAGAAATTCCATGCATAGTGTGGCTGTATTTTTCAAAGAAAGGAGCTTATGACTGGAATTTCCCTATATTTATGTAACCCAATTAACCATGTTAAGGTTCCAACAAAGTAGAGAGTTTATATGTTGTGCTTGATGGTGAAAACATGCCTAATATTAGCTCAGAACTCTTGAGATGCATGTATAACATTATTCAGGCCTATACCAATCTTCATAAATTATAATTGAAGATTACTATGTTGTGCTTGCTAGGAAAAAATATGCTTAATATTTAGCTACTATTCTGACTTGCTCCTTAAAACTGATAATAATGCAGTAAATTATTTGACTTTTCAACTTTCTATGAATATGAACATCGTGAAGCCTATGCATTTTAGATTTTGTGAACAACTAACGATCTACAATTCAACTATGAGCACAAAACATTTCTCGAATTCATAGCACATTCTATCTTCTTTGTTTTGTAATTTTGAGTTATCGCACTTGTGCAAAGTCTTCCCATAATACACTGTCTGCAGGCTGGTCGCCGCGTGCGCTACCGCGGATCCCACGACTAGGGCAGCGTTGCACGGCCGGGGCGCTCCTCAAGAGCTTCACTGTTGCAGAGTGACCATCAGGCAGCAGTGTCGTACTGATTCGTGGCTTGCAGCATTGCCTTCCGGTTGACTTCAATATATAAGAGCATCTTCAACCGACGTGCTATATTTTGGCACGGTAAAAATCGCTTTGACCGCTCTGTAAAAGTATACCCTGCAGCTGCGTTGTGTTTCCCCCATCGGAAACGCCAAACTGGAGCGCGGGCGCGGTGAAAAAAATGTTCCTGAACGCTCCAATATACAGCGCAGCCCCGATGGAAACAACAATCACACAAATATGCATCAACAAGATCAAACAAACTTCACAAATTCACAAATACATATACCATTTATTATTACAACATAACAATACAACAAGTACATCAAATTGTTTACATCAAATACAATAATACAACATAGTTTTCAAACGATACAACATAGTTTTCAAAGCATACAACAAGTATGCAATTATTGTTGTCTATGCCAATTCCACCATTCTTCCATGAGATCTTTTTGGATCTTATCATGTGTTTTGTTGGAGCGAATGGAATGATACGAGGCAATGAATAGGGCAATGCTTCCCAAAGTAATAAAGCATCTTTTATCGAAAAAAAATGAACAGGGCAATCCTATGTGCGGACCTCACTTGCTGGGAGGATGCGCGGGGAAGCGGATCTACGGCGCGGTGGCGAACTCGAGTGGGGGCAGCGGCGAAATCGACCGGCGCTGACGAAATCGCATGGCGGCGGCGTGGGTGGGGAAATGGAGGGCGCGGGTGGGGGATGAATTTTCTAGCCGTTGTAGCTTCACGTACGTACGTCCGAAAAGATGCCGCGCACTGCAGCCGACGCGTCACATATGGCGCCCCGGATAGTGCAAAATGCCATACGCACCAAAATTTTTGCAGCGCCGGCGCGGATACTTGCGGTTTTTATAGCGCAAACGGGGGATAGCGCGCCTCTAAGTTACTCATAACCTTTTTATTTCCTCCACCTTGCAGATATTGTCCACCAAGGCTCGTGCCTGATCAATAGCCAGAAATTTCTTCATGTGGTAATTGCAGAATGTGAGTGAACTTGTGCTCAATATGAGCCACATTTGCACTTTCGTAATGACCTGCCGGAGCCCTCGATTGAAGAGGCTATTTGTGCAGGTGAACATGGGATGCTATATGTTCCACCATTACATGATGACCTTGGTTGATGTTATTGTTTAAAAAATATCCCTATGACCAGTGGCGGAGCTTACTAAAATATCTGGTGGGGGGTAAACCACAGAACTTCATGATCTGAAGGGGGAAAATGCTAAGAATAAATCTACTACAAGCCACAGACTGGGAGGGGGTACGACAGTGCTTATGACCTAGAGAAATACATTCGTTTAAGGAAAACGCTTCCTTTCGGGCGACCGATCTGGGGGAGCGATCGGTCGTCCCGAGCCACGCGCTGCTTGCTGGCCTGCGAGTCACAATCTGGCCCATTCGCTTGCATGGCCCATTATCTATTCGCCCACAGTTTCTGGCCCAGTACTCAAGGTACATCAAAACCATGGCCCAACACACCTGCACGTGGTTTTTTTTGTAGCAAAACTTTGACAATTGTTGTAAAGAGCCAATATTCTTTTGTAAATATTTTTGTTTAATTTTGTGGTAAACTACTAAAAATTTTGTTACAATCGATTCTGGCGGAGAAATTGCTAATGTTGTAATTGTTGTGTTGAAATTCGTTTGTTGAACTATTGTTGTAAATATTCAACATTTTTGATGTATTTGTTGTTGACTATTATTGTAAACCGTCAACATTTTGGTTTGGTTAAGTTGTTGATCATTGTTCCTAATAATCTAGTAATTTTTTTTGTTGTAATTATTTGTGACTTTTGTAAAAAATAGATGCCGACTTTTATTGTAATTCAATCTATAGCAAATTAATTATTTTGATTGACCACTTTTGATTGTTTGCAAACATATGAATTTTTGTTGTATTTGTTTCTAACTTTTGTAAAAATAGACGATGATTTTTGTTGTAATACAAGTTGTAGCAAATTAAATTATTTCTTAACAACTTTTGAATTATTTGCAAAAATATATATTTTAGTTGTAAATAGTCTGTGGTTTTTGTGGATGATGTTTGCGACTTTTGTTGTAAACACCCAAATTATTTGTGACCTGTGTTGCTAATTATTGTTGTAAATATTTTACTGGTTTGTTCTAAATATATTTCTGGAATGAAAGAAGACTTTTATTTGTAAACATCCAAATAAAATGATGTTGGTTTTTGTTATTAATTATTGTTGTAAGTATGTTTCCGATTTGTTGTAAAGATATTATTGCATGGAAACTGACTATTATTGTAAACACCCAAATAAAAAATATTGTTTTTGTTGTTAATTATTATTGTAAATATATTGATAATTTGTTGTACATATATGTGAAGATTTACTGTGAAAATTTTGTTGTAATACTTTTTATTTTTTGTACACAAAGCGGCGGGTTTTTGTTGCTATACTAAACAGCGGATTTTGTTGTAAATATCTGAAAGTTTGGGGGCAAAGGGAAACACGTGTTCGGTTTAAACTGATAGGCTTAGGACCGCGGGTTGATTTTCCAAAAACCAGGGGGCAAAATGCAAAAATCAAAATGCTGCTAATTCTGGACGCCGGATTACGATCGGACGGCCCTGGTACGACCGATCCCGCGCGCGGATCGGCCGACCGACGGCCAGCGCGCGCCTTCGTTTAATAGTCACCTTGTTCACACTGTTTAAGCATTCGTTTTTATTTTGTTCAGCTGAATGATGCTGGGTGTGACGACTGTAAACTGACGGCTCCATCTGCAACGTGCGCGACATTATCCTTCCGGCCGCCGACAAGGCGGTGATGGCTCCATCTGCAGCGTGCGCGAGATGATCCGCGCCAACAACGTGTATGGAGGATGACCGTTAGAGGTGCAGGCGACCTCTCGGGCAATCTGGCTAGCGAGCTTCCATCGCAGGCTGATCTCGAGTCCTCGTCGCCTTCAACCTCGATCGATGTGCTTCCTCAGGGACGTTTCTGGGTGCTCGCCGCATCGAAGGAAGGATCAAGTTAAGAGCGAGAGGAGGAGGAGGAGGAGGAGGTCTCCAACCGATCATTCAAATACCTCTGTCGTCCTCCTTCGCCGGACGAGGATAGGGATCTACTTGAGTCGACATCGGGGTTGGCTCGCCGGGCTGCACGTCGACTGCAGAGGCAACGCCGGCAATGACAAGCAGCGGTAACTTTCTCTTCTCCTATCGACAAGATATGTTATTCAGATCTTTCGGCTCCGGTTACAGAAAAATCTCAAAATCGGCGCATTCGGCTACCTGTCATCGAACCAACCTCGTTCACCATTCCAGTGGACGATGTTGAGGGCTGGACGACGGTTCAGCGACGGCAGTGGTCGTCGGCATCCTCGAACGCTTTGAGATCGAACTCGCAACTTTCAAAAAAAGGGCTGCTGGGGCCTTTTGCGAATCCGGGTAACCAAAGGAATTCAGGCTGACCTGTTCAGATGAATGCCGCAAATCGAGAGGCTCTGAAAGCCAAGGCCCATTGTGCAAAATCTGGAACCAAACAAATCCACGTCGATGCCAATTTCGCTGCAGGGCGTGCCTGGCATCGTAGGCTAGGGTTTTGGAGGGCGCGAGCAATTTTGTTTTCTGGCGGCGGTGGTGACTGTGCTGTCGGAAGTATGAGAAATCACGGCGGCGGAGGTGATCCTGCTTGGGGCAACGGCCCTGGCAAAGGCCCTGGCAAAGGTCACAGAGGTGGTTTTAACGGTGTTGGCCATGGTGGTGGATTCCCTGCAGGTACCGGCAATGGTGTGGGGTTCAATGGAACACCGCCGAACAATGGTGGCCGGGGAGGAGGTGGCTACAACAACCGTTTCTTTGGCGGTGGAAACAATCGGCAGAGCAACTTCGTTGCGGATGAGTCAAGTGGTGTTGCTGATAACAGTGATGGACACTGCCAAGGATTCCCAATGGAGTTTGGGGATGACTTCGGTCAATTCAACAGGGGATCCAACTACAACAGCTACAACCGCAATGGAGGTAACTACCAGTACCGACCTAGAAACTTCGGGAGCAATAATTTCAATGCCGGTAATCGGAATGACAATGGTGGACGAGTTAATCATAATAAATACTGGAATAGTGGAGGGGGTAACAATGGACCTGTTAATCCGATTGATACTAACTTGGCTGGCATTAGTCCGTAATTGCTTAAGGAAGCTATGCAGGGGGTTGTAGCGGCACTTGCTGCAGCAGCGCATAAGGGGGGAGGGGAAAGTTTGTCCCATGCAGGTGATGCTGAGAGGGTACTTGTTGCGGTTCAAACGGCGGGGCAGGTTGCTTCTGCCTCGCAACAACATCAAGTGGTCACCTCTGGCTTGCAGCAAACCCAATCCATGCAAGTGGATACGGCAGGGGCTCCCAAATCAGATGCTCCCAATCCAGCGAAGAAGGCTAAAAAGGCTGAGAAGAATTCGTGTTTTCGATGCAAAAAACCAGGTCATCAAATTGATACTTGCACGGCACCAGTTTGTGACATCTGTGAGTCACCTAATCACATTTCAAGTGCATGCCATCTTCTTAAGGCCCCAAAACCGTTTGTCACCATGTATGGGTATGCCATTGAGCAGCTTATGTTTTTTGAGTTACCCACAGGGGCACATATAAGCCGAAGGTTGATAATGTGAAGCTTGTAAAAGTGACTGTGGAGGGTGACCCAATGTCTATTCCTAAGATTGCAGATTGCTTGAGGCAAATTGTACCTGTTGAGAATTTTCAGTGGGAGATTTATAATTTCCAAAACAATGTCTTTAGGGTGAAGTTTCCTAATAAGGTTGAAGCTCAACGAATGAAGACCTTCCGTACCTATCCCGTCCCGGACATAGCCTCGGATTTGGTTTTCGAGGATTGGTCGGCCTTGGAGGATCCTTTGTATATGTTGCCTGAAGTATGGTTGCGTGTGAGAGGGATACCTACTGATGTCAGAACTGATTTTTTGTCCTTATGGTGGTGGGAACTCTCTTTGGCAATACTAAAGAGGTGGACATGGTTCATACTAGAAAGCCTAAAGATTTGAGATTTCAGATTGGGTGTTTACATCATACTCTTATTCCTGAGACAACCGATGTGTTCATTCAAAGAGGGTTTTTTAAACTTGCTTTTGACGTCGAGCCAGTAACGGTGACTCAACTTGGGCATGATGGAATTGAAGATATTGGAGGAAATAATGGTGGAGATGATGATAATGGAGCTAATGGGGATAATGGGGATGATGCAAATGACATGGATTTTGAGAAGATTGCAAATAATGAGAATCAAAACAATGGTAACAAAAGGAATGGCAATATAAAACAAGGTAATAATGGAAATGGAGTTGTTAGTCATCAAGCTCAAGAGCAAGTTAAGGCTCCAATTTTTTTGGGTTCTCTTAATAATGATTTGTTGAGCAAAGGTATGGAAAATGCTAAAACTATAGTACCATCTGATGTGCTACAACATTCCTCTCATTTACGTTTAAATTCTGGTGAAAATTCCAATTTTATTGAGCTATATCTGTTATTTTATGTTGCTGCAGATAAGGACAGCACTGGCATTTCTTCCCATATTGATTATGCACCGGGATTGGTGAAAACCTGGCCAGAATCCACCTTGGGATCGGTGCAGCCGGTGACTGTTGTCTCTACACAGCTAGTGGGCAGCCATAGTCCACTTGGCGCGTCGCGGTTGGCTGAACCAGCTCCTAGAGCCCCGTCGCCACTGCCACGGGCCCCGCTGTCTCCTCGGTCCCCGTAGCCGTGCGTAGCAGTCGAGGCTAGTGGAGACTGCCATGCTGCCATTGGCCAACATGGCAACGATTGGCACACGCGTGGCGCCTGCAACACGGGAT
The DNA here is from genome assembly GCA_030979885.1 of Lolium multiflorum. Classification (NCBI taxonomy): domain Eukaryota; kingdom Viridiplantae; phylum Streptophyta; class Magnoliopsida; order Poales; family Poaceae; genus Lolium; species Lolium multiflorum. The sequence continues at coordinate 249,135,401 of CM061752.1, read as the reverse complement.
CACGCGCCGGTCCCCTACCTGTTGTCGCCACTGACGCAGACCATGGTGGGTCCAGGTGTTGCTGCTGGCCAATCAGTGCCCCTGCTGTCATCGTTGCACGAGCCGGTGCTGTCACCACTGGCGCCGACCATGGTGGGCCCCACCACAGTTGCTGGCCAATGAGTGTGCATGCAAATGGATAGGGCTGCTACTGCTTTTAGATCTTCTGCAACAAATTACTCTATAATCATGCCTACTCCTTCAAACAAAAAAATAGGTATAAGTGTTGTATTTGACACGGAAAATTCTTTGACACCAGCTGTGGTAACGAGGCAATTTTCAGGTACTATTAAAGGTCTTGAAGGAGCGGCGAAGAAGACTCCATTTGTACATGAGGCGGCTATTTTTGGTTGTATCGCAAGTCCATCTTTGTCTAACATACGGACAAGTGAGAGGATTCGAGCTCAACCAAATGTTGACGCCACACAGATGGAAAGGGCCATGCAGAATGTGAACCTCAAGCATGATTACGCGACCTCAGGTAATGAGAAAGCTTCACCATCTTTTGCTTTGATGTCGGATGAGGATATTATTTTTAAGGCCAGTCGCTTAGGTATTTCGTTGGGTAAAAATGATAAGGAAATCACAAAAGCTATCAAATCTATTAAAGATGTCAATGTCGGTAGAACCTTAGTCCCTTTTTTAAAAATGTTGAAGAGCATAATGATAAGGAAGAGGATCAAAATAGCTTGCTAACCTCTCAAATTTCAAGTCTTACTGGAGATTTCATAATCAAAGAGGCGCATGAGCTAGTAGAGCTAGATAATCTCTTAATGCCTATTATTAAACTAAAGAAAACCCGAAACAAGAAGGAGTTTGATCTGTCGGGTGTTTGTAGAAGTGCTAGGTTTAAAAACAAAACATCTGTTTAAAATGAGTTCTTTAAAAGGACTACTCTGAAATTCTGATGGTTTTGGTGATATTGCAAAACATTTGTTTGTCAAAGAAACTTTAAGGGAACAGAAATTAGACTTCATCGCCTTATTGGAGACGGGGAGATCTAACTTTTCAGTACTCTTTCTAAATTTTTCGGCAAATGGGTTAGATTTTTCGTGGTTTTGTCTACCACCTCATGGGAGGTCTGGAGGTATCCTTATTGGTACTAATAACACGGCACTCCAAGTTGGTGTTGCAGACGCTGGGGATTTTTTTTGTCAAACTACATGTTAGATTTAAGCATGATGGATTTGAATGGGTATTGGTGCCAGTATATGGTGCTGCTCAAGATGCTCATAAAGCAGAATTCCTAGCTGAACTAGCAAGGATGGGTGATTCGGGATCCACTCCTTCTCTCATTGGGGGGTGGGGGGATTTCAATATTCTCGGGAGAAAAGAGGATAATAATAATAATAATTTTAAGCCTCGTTGGTCTTTGTTTTTAATGTCATTATTGACAGTCTAAACCTGCGAGAGATTTCTCTCTCGGGTAGACAATTCACTTGGGCTAATCGGAGGGAGATTCCAACTTATGAGAAGCTTGACCGAGTTCTATCGACAGTCAATTGGGAACACAAATTTCCGTTAGTGACTTTTAGCACTCTAACAAGATCTGGTTATGATCACGTTCCTCTCTTAATTGATTCAGGTAGTCAGGCTCACATTGGCAATAAAGGTCATTTCTCTTTTGAATTATCATAATTGAAACATGATAATTTTTATGAAATAGTGAGAGCTGAATGGGAGGCTGAGACTCGTGGGGATTCTCCTATTGCAATTTGGCAGATCAAAATTCTCCATCTGCGCCGTTTTCTTAAAGGTTGGGCAAAATGTATAAGTGGTCAATATAAGAAAGAAAAGGAAAAACTGCTATCCTTAATAGAGGAGTTGGATTTGAAAGCTGAGACAACCCCTCTAAATGATGACGAGAGAGCAAAATTAAGGAAAGCAAATGATGTATAACAAAGCTTCGTAGAGATGATGAGTCAAAATGGGCACGGAGAGCCAAGGTAAAACATATTCAAGAGGGGGAAATAATACTAAGTAAAAAATTCAGTTAGAACAGGATGAAGGAACCATAGTGGGAGGTGAGAATTTACAGGTCTATATATCTGAATATTATAAGAAGTTGTTTGGAGAGCCAGCTACTTCTACCCTCACAATGAATGAGGATTTCTGTTAGGACATTCCCCAACTAACCCCAGAAGAGAAGGAGGTCAAGGATGCTATTTTTCAAATGGGGTTAAATAAGGCTCCGGGACGTGACGGTTTTCCTACAGAATTCTATCAAACCTTTTGGGATGTTATTAAGGGTGATTTAATGCCAATGTTCCATCAACTGCATTCAGGAGAATTACAGTTGTTCAAATTGAATTTTGGTGTTATTACCCTACTACCCAAGAAGGAGAATGATTTTCAGATTCAACAATATAGACCAATCTATCTTCTCAACGTTAGTTTTAAAATATTCACGAAGGTCACTACAAGTAGAGTTAACACTGTTGCCGAAACAGTGATCAGCCCTACGCAGTCGGCATTTATGTCAGGACGACATACACTTGAAGGAGTAGTAGTCTTACATGAAACTATCAATGACCTTCATCGAAAAAATGGATGGAGTGATTTTTAAAATTGATTTTGAGAAAGCTTATGACAAGGTAAAATGACTTTTTCTTCAACAAGCCATGTGCATTAAAGGTTTTGACCCTAAATGGTGTAAACTCATAGATCAATTCGTTAGAGGAGGAAGTGTGAGGATCAAGGTCAATGATGACATTGGTCATTATTTTCAAACCATGAAAGGCCTTCGACAGTGTGATCCATTGTCACTCATGTTATTTAACATTGTTTCAGATATGTTGGCCATCTTAATTGCAAGGGCAAAGGAGGATGGACAGATTGGAAGTCTAATACCTCATCTTGTTGAGGGAGGGATTTCTATACTGCAATATGCCGATGAAACCATACTTTTCTTGGAACATGATATTGAAAAAGTTGTTAATATAAAATTAATATTACGTTTCTTTGAAGAATTGTCAGGATTGAAAATAAATTTTCATAAGAGCGAGATTTTCTATTTTGGTAGGGCTAACGAGGAAGAAGAGCAATATAAACAATTGTTTGGTTGTGAATCCGGCTCTTTGCCATTTAGGTATTTGGGTATACCAATTCATTAGAGAAAGCTTAAAAACTCTAAATGGAATCATGTTGAAAGTCGTTTTGATGGAAATCTTGGATGTTAGGCTGGGAAGATGTTATCGTATGGGGGATCGCCTTGTATTGATTAATTATGTTCTCACCAGTTTACTTATGTTTATATTATTTTTTTTCGACATACCTAAAGGGGTAAGGAAGAGATTAGGTTTTTTTCTGATCACGCTTCTTCTGGCAATGTGAGGAAAATAAAAAGAAATATCAGCTAACTAGGTGGAACATGATTTGCATACTCAAAGACCAAGGTGGTCTTGGAAGTGGTGGAGATAAAAAAAATCTTGTCTTCTTAGCAAATGGTTATATAAGCTTCTTTCCGAAGAAGGTTTATGGCAGCAACTATTAAAAAAGAAATATCTATCACAAAAAACTTTGGCTGAAGTCGAAACTAAGCCAACTGATTCACCTTTCTGGAAAGGAATAATGAAATTTAATGGAGAACTTTTTAGTAGGGAGGTTTTAAATTTGGCTCGGGAGAAGGAGTTCGTTTTTGGAAAGATATATGGCTAGGTGAGCAAACACTTGCATCTCAATACCCACAGTTATATAACATAGTCCATCGTAAGCATGATACTGTGACAAGTGTTATGAGTTTGACTCCGATAAATATTGGTTCTCGGAGGCAGCTTACGGGTAACAAATGGGATCAATGGATACATTTACGTCAAAGGCTAATGGAAATAAATCTTAATGAGGAACATGACAAGTTCGTTTTGGGGTCTTACATCATCAGGGAACTTCACTATCAAGTCTATGTATATTGATATGTTAGAGGTCATACTAGATACCTACGTAAGTATTTGTGGAAACTTAAAATCCCACTAAAAATTAAAATCTTCATGTGGTTCATTAGCAAAAAAGTACTTTTGACTCGCAATAACCTTGCAAAACGGAATTGGAATGGTAAAATAAAATGTTGCTTCTGTGACACCGATGAATCAGTTGAACATTTGTTTATTTCATGTCCTTTTGCTGGACTTATGTGACGAGCGGTGTTTCCTGCATACAATATTCCACCTCCATCCAATATCACAAATATGTTTGGGAATTGGCTCAATGGAGCGGATAAAACAGATAAGCTAGGATTCACATCGGTGTTTCGGCTTTATGTTGGTCGATATGGAATTGCATGAATGATATTGTTTTTAACAAAAGGGAGTCTACTAATTTTTTGCAGGTTATTCACACTATGGTCCATTGGATCCAGCTTTCGCGTTTCTTACTCCCGGAGGACCAGCGGGAGTGCATGGTTTCTGGATGCAACCGTCTTCAAATGGTTGCCCAGGATATTTTCTACCAGGCCACTTGGCGGCCTATTAAGAGATTAGAAGATGCTTAGACTTCTTAGCATGCTTCTTATTTTTAGATGGTTGATTTTTTTATCGATCCTCGTTGATCCATGAATTATAACTCTTGAATGTTCACTTTTTTAATAAAAGGCTGCGTGCTTCAACCGATGCAGAGGCCGGGGATACACCCATTTTGAAAAAAAAACGTGGTCACCTGCCTCTGGAGATACCGTATCTGCTCTACCGCTTCCGCTGGCTATGCACTGGTCGGTTTCTTCCCATGCCGCCGTCGTCGTTCGTGCGTGTCTCCGTGTGATCAGCGGAAACATGGGAGGTGGGAGTACGACTGCAATTTTCGGCGGTGAGAATCAATAACTGACATGGCACATACGTGTGCTAGTGGCCAAACAATTGCCACGTCAGCGTATAGGGTGACATACGTACTTTAGACTGTAGGCGGGCAGGTCGAACGAAAACGGGGACTATGCTGGTGTGTTCTGTGAGTTTAGGGACTGTTCTGGACATGGCCAACGAGTTTAGGGACCGAGTACGCATTTCACTCTAGGATATTTCAAGGAGAAGCTATTCGATTCAATGAAGTTATTTTTATGAGAGCTCTTGAAATATAAGATAGTTAAAAATGAGATGAAATATTGTTCTTATTATTTGACATGTTAGAAATGGCGTTAAACGGATGCATTGTTGATTGGCTAGTCACCTTATGTGAAGCCCTTTGAAATGGAAAAATTATTTGGCCACATTGAAATTAAAGAAGCCTATATATACTCCGCATAAGTTTTGGAAAATGGACGGAGCAGAAGTCTTGGAAAATGTCAACACTTCTCCTCGCTGCCGGCGGTTTTGCTCCACGCTTCTTTTGGAGTTCATCCTTTGGTTGGCAGGCAGCACGTCGGCGAAGCATCCGCCTCAAGCCAATGGCGTCTCTTCTTAGGAGCCTTTGCCCCATCCACGACTACGACTGGGGTAGGAACCGACATCGACATCGGTGACTCCGTTGGACGAACAAAGACGCCTACATGCACGTGCTCCCACTCGTTCTACTCCGTGAGTGGTTGCCATTGACTTGAGGTTGTTAGGACGAGTTGCATCATTAGGGCACCTAATACTGGGATTAGGTACTTGGAGGATTCCCGTTCCTACTCGAGGCAAGCATGGTGTAGCCCATGCATATGAAGGTGTTTAGGACGTCATCGGCACTGCCCTACCTTCTTGGTGGCCAGCGGTGGTCATCTATCTTCTAATCCCTGCATCGCCCTTTTACGATCGATAGTCAGGAGTGTTGGGTCTTGCATCGTACTGTCGTATGTGTATCCCTAGTGGCCACAAAGTTACTGATGTATGCATTTGTATATGTGGGAGTAGCTACTTTTGAATAGAAGAGTATCGAATCCACGAATAGCTGAATTGGTATGGTTTTAATGTATTTTGCTACATTTGCTTGTTTTGTGCCCGCAAGTTATCTTTGGTCCAAAACAAGAGTGCGTAGAGTGATTGGATGTATGTGTCAACAAAGTAATAATAATCAAAGGAAAGTGAAAGCTAGCAGAGCGAGTTATGATTAAGTATTTGAAACTACAGTAAGGGTAAAGAGTTCTCAGGGAGTTACGGATTCACCACTAGCATAATTGTAAAACATGATTTGGATTTAGAGTAAACCGCACGGGCGGTCCCAATTCTTTGTCCATGCCTTCACTTTAGTCCCTATTCTTTAAAATTGAACATCTTAGTCCTAAATCTTTCATAAATGGTTCATGTGAGGTCCTAAATCGATCTGACCAGCGTTGACCCCTGCCACATCGACACTGGGGCCCAGGAGACAGACAGCTCACCCTACATATTTGCTAATACGCCCTTGGGGTTGTATTTCTTCCAAAATACGGTCCTTTGTAGCGGCTGGGAGCCATCGCGCTGCCGCCACCGGCCACCGTTGCTCCGGCCATGGCGTGGCGCGGGCAAGATACGCCAGGGGGCGGTGCGGGGAAGCTCCGCAGTGGCCGGCATGGGCGACCATGGTGCTGACGCCGACGAGCTCCGCGACGGGGCGGCGCGGGGGAGCTTCTTGAGGGGCGGCGAGGACGAGCTCGGCCATGGCGTGGCTGGACAAGCTCCGGCCAGGGGCGGACGCGGGTACAGGCAGTTCCCTCCGGCCATCAGGCCATGGCGTGTGCCGTGCGTGCCTGTGACCCTGTGTCTGCTGCGTTCAGGCCCCTGGGTTGGTGTCTGATTGATTTTTTTTTTTTTTGACGGGAGAGTATGATCGATTAGTCTCACTTAACCTCTAGTTTCACGGTAGTGGTAGAAAGCAGTAACGGATCTAGCTTTCAATGTTATTTTTCTAAAGCATAATATTTGGGTGGTATTTTTCAAAGTTAGGATCTTTTAATGGTATGGATCCAATTCTCCCGACTGGGGAGTGGCTTGGGAAGAAATATAAAGAAGGGGGCTGTTTTGCGAATTTGCAAGTCCAACCGGTAGCCTCCTTTGCCTCACTGTTGACGTGGCAGTGGTCAAACGCCACGCAGGCAGGTCAACATAGGTCAAACCAAAATAGGACCTCGGGTGAGCAACTAACCAAAGATTTAGGACTGAGATGTTCAATTTTAAAGAATAGGGACTAAAGTGAAGGCACCGGCAAAGAATTGGGACCGCCCATGCGGTTTACTCTTGGATTTATAATGTTCTTGTAGTATGTATGCATGGACGGAGTCAAATAAAGGTGCACCACATGCGCACTGTGCTATGCACCCCGCGTAAATACCACTAGTCCTCCTATATTAGCATATCGTGCGGAGTTCACCAGTGATTGTAGGTCACCCCATGGTTACAGTTTTATTTTTTGAGGAAAATGGTTACTGTTTTAGCTCTAGGATCTCTGTTATTCCTTCATTGGCAGTAGTTGATCGATGGGATATGATGGATTTCTCTCACTTTCACCCCAAACCACCAACTACCTACACTGATGATTTTATCCAACGTCCGTAAGGGGCAAACTACTGTGTGGTTGAGTGCACACAATATCGTTGAAGAAAACAACTACATACATGTTACAAATGAATAAATCGCAATCTATATTCCAGTTCATGATATATAGGTAGGGTTCATCCATCTCCCCAATAACAAATAGAACTACTCACACATGGAGTCAAACATCATCATCATGATTATATGAATAGAGTACAAGGGATCAAACAAGCACATGTGTAAAGTCACACTACGGTTTGCAATTACAATGAGATGGAAGCGAATGATGATGATGATGATTCCCTCTGCGAGTTTTCACTCCAGATCTCTTCCGGTGGTGAGGTTTCTCTATTCTTTGGCGGCGTTGTAACTCTAATCTCTAATCTCTTGGCACGGGGTGAAAGAGTTTGACGAGTCTTACCATGCTCCCCTTAACGTAGTTAAGCCAGATCTAAGCCGGAAGATCAAAAATAGAAATTACCCAATAGGAAGATACACCAAAAGGATTGGAAAATATTATCGCCGTCGTTCTTCCAGCACACCTTCCAAATTGAATCGTACCGGAAAACGCGCGAAATTAAAACGCCGCAGCGCTGTAGCCTGCGAGGCATGCATCCTAAACTTGGACGCGTCTTCTCCACCTCTCCCTTAAATTTAGCCTCCTCTCCGATCGACTCCGACCGACCTCGCTCAACGTACTCAACCCAGCTACATTCCTCCTTAATCTCTCTCACCGACTCGCCTTCGGCGTCGAGATGTCGGCGATCGTCGCGCACGACGACGACGACGACGACTGGCCGGCGCCTCCGCCACCGGCCCCGCTCCACCTGCTGGAGGTCACCGTCATCTCCGCGCAGGACCTGCACCGCAAGAAGCTCGGCCGCCGCGTGCGCGCGTACGCCGTGGCGTGGACCGACGGCGCGGCGCGCAAGCTGCGCACGGACGTGGACCTCGCCGGCGGCGCCGACCCGACGTGGAACGACCGGTTCCTCTTCCGCGTCGACGCCGAGTTCCTGCGCTCCGAGACGGCCGCCGTCGCCGTGGAGGTGCGCGCGGTCGGCGGGCTCGGCCGCGACGCCGTCCTCGGGCGCACCCGGATCGTCGTTAGCACCTTCGTGCGCCCGTCCCGGTCCGCCGTGGCCCCCTCGGGCAGGCAGGTGGCGGCGCTGCAGCTGCGGCGCCCGCGGTCGCTGCGGCCGCAGGGCATGGTGAACGTGGCGGTGGCGCTGCTGGGCGCCGCCCAGGCGCAAGCCTACTGCGCGCCGGGCTCCACGGACGCGTTCGCCGTGAAGGACCTCGTGGCGATGAGGCCGGCGCCGGCGCTCTGCGCGATCCCGGAGGATCTGGACTACGGGCTCCGCCGGCAGAGGCCGGTGGTTGAGTACTCCGGACCGCTGGACCCGAGGCGCGCTGCCGTGGAGCAGAGCAAGCTGGCCATGAAGCTCGAGAAGTGGAGGGCGGACCTGTCGCCGGACCGTGTGGACAAGGACGGCAACGGAGTGAAGCGGAGGTGGCGGCGCCGGACCTCATGCTTCGGCGGCGCGGAGTGGGAAAGGTAACTCGTGATCAATCGGGCCGGATCAGACGGCCGCATATGGCTGCATGGTTGCGCGTCATAACCACAGAGATTGCTTGCCAAATTAGTTTTTCTCTTGCATAGTGGACTCGCTTTGAAACCGTTTAATTTGTTTTAATTACCACTCCGTATTATATTAATTATTTATTCGTGTCAATAAGCTTCAGTAGCACGAAGGAGCCAGGAGAGAAAATTCATTAACAATCATTCTAGAACCTGAGCTAGTAAGCTATGCTTCGAGTCCAACTTGGCATCCACCGTTTAATCCAATATACTCCCTCCATTGCATTTAAGTTATCTAAGATTCGTTAGTGTTTAGATACATTTAAATTTTGTCAAATCTCAGATAAATTTTGTGAGACGGAGAACTACAATGGATGTGTTTGCTCCGTAGGACAATATTCCAAACACGCTACATATATTTTTCCAATTTTTACGTTACTTCACATTATAAATAAATTGACATGACATGACGTTCTTTTTTTTGGGGTGATTATTCGTGTGTTTTTCAAATGTGTATTCGAGACATTGACTCTTTTATTTAACCTTCATGTATATCCTTCTCCACTCATTTCTCTCTACCTCTCATTCGTCTTTTATGATTCCCCAACGTCTTCCTTTTCTCCTATTATGTGATAGCACACATATTCGATGGGGGGTAGGATGGTCTCAACCTCAACTCTAATTAGTCCATATACAACAAAGCTTAGATGGCGTTCTTGCCTCAAGTTTTAATTCTTTGTGATGGTGGCACCTACTCTAATTCATCATTGTCGATGGAAGGGTTACCCGGAAGTAATGGAGGACGGAAAGGGTCTCTAAAATAATGTATTGGGGTGATTTGGTGTGTGTCTCCCCCCAGTAATGTTCACCTCGTGTGTTATTTTTCTTGAAAGCTATTTTACATGTCATTACTAGTTGTATTTCTAATCATATGTTGATGCTTCGTTTGCACGTAAATTTGGCCAAGATTTCTTGCTATTGATATGCTCCTTTAGTTTTGACAATTTCATTGTTGCCTGTGTGATGATCTTCGTACCTTGTGTCATAATTCGCAAGATTGGGATGTAGTCATATCTGAGTAGGCAAACAAAGGCGATTTCCTTGGCCCCAAGATGAGGTGGGTCATACTATATGTGTAACTCTTATAATATTGTCTCTCATGTAGGAGAGGCTATAGACTATTTATTAAACACCATAAATTTTACTGAACAATTGCACATGATAGATCAATACAAATGTACCACATAAGAACAAACCATTTAGATCGGTGGTGGCTGATTTAGTATGGCTGCTAGTATCCCTTATGTATGCCTTACAAATGTTCTATTAAAAATTTCGCAAGATATATCTCCATGTATACACCGCCTGATACAGAGGCACACTGCGGAAAGCATATAAAATAATTGTTTTTTGGTGTGCAAAAGTTGTAGAACCCATAAAAAAATATCTTCATCAATGATTACTAGAACACGATAATATTTCAACAACAAGTACAATTCTTAACAAATTGTCAAGTTACCACTGAAGCCAGTGTAACTTGTAAGACACATTATAAAATGATCACGCCAAACTGCCAACTGTTAAAATTATACTCTACAAGTTATAGTGTATTTGCTTACCTTACCATACACTACACACCTCTATTAAGAGATTTTTTAGGCCTTATGATGTGGAATCTCTACTAATAAATTTTTTGTAAGAACATTTACATAACAATAGACATATGCACTATATAATTCATTTTTTACAAATAAGAATCAAGGAGGCATGTGTTTCCCAATTTTTGTTTTCACATTTAAGATGGTTAAGGTCTTGTTAAGGTCAATATCAGAAAAAAGTAAAATTTTGCCGTGTCTTGGATATGTTAACAAAGCTAACTCAGTAATATAAATTTTATTTTTAAAATCCTAATATGACAAAATATAGATAAGTATAAAATTTTAGTGTAAGTGTATTTACTTTAACTTGTCGAAGGTTCAAAATCTAGTTGGACATATGTGTGCCCACACCAACCCCCGATTTCGATATTGCAGTTCACGATATCTTGTTCAGTAGTGCGACGACAACAAGCATTATATACTACTAGTAAGTAGGCTATACTACTAGTAATTAGGCATGTACACTGTCTCAAAATAACATTCTAACTATACATATTGTTTATTTCCATCTTATTGTACTAAGGCTTTTACGTTTTCGCAAAAAAAATTAGCAAGGGAAGCAGCATTCTGAACTGGTCCTCACACAGTGCATCATCACATTTCGTGCAACCAAGAACTACTCAAAATCCCTTCCTACTTGAAGATATCAGGGAATTGTTGACAAGATTGCTAACACAAGATTTCCAGACCCTTACCTGTGTGGGTGCACATTTGGCTGCAAATGTTTGATCTAAAAGAAAAATGAGAGGGTGCCAGTCCCAAAATAAGTAATTCAATAAATAAAGTAGCATCGCAGATCTCGAGTAGTTTCAGTGAGCTCCATGCTCATGTCAGAGCACGGGCGGAAGCAGGGGCAGGAGGGCCGGGGCAGGAGGGCCGTGTCTCGGCTAGAATTTGTGAAAAAAATTCTTAAGCCCAATCTCTGTCTAGAATCGCAGCTGAAGTTCCAACCATCGAACAAGAAGGAGAAACTGAACGAGGTCACGAACCAGGTTAGGCGTGATTTCCCGCCCGCCCGATGTCCCGACGTAGCCGCCGCCCGCCGCTCTCTTGCTCAGGCCCTCGACGCTAGCTGCCCGGAATCCCTCTGCTCCGCTCTCCTTGGCTCGGCTGCCTCCCTTCCCACCGACCACCGCTCTTGGACTCGGCCACCAGCTATTACCATCGGCCGCCACACAGCCGCCACTCTCCCCGTATATTCCCGTCGGTGCTCCAACAATCCAGCATGGCAGCAAGTCAGCAGGGTAGCAAGTCCGCTCTGGTCTTCCCAGGCTCTATTTCCTATGTATTGTTAACATACACTGACTTATTGTCAAGTGTTTAAGACATAAAATTGCTCCTATTCAGCTATTCTATGTGCTAATGTTAAAAGTAATAATTTAAAACTAATAGAAACGAAGTCAGTTATGTGTTTGAATATTTCAATTGTGTAGACAACGTACATTAAAAAAATGATGTAATTTTCTATTTATGAGATATTTTATCATGTAAGACTCTTTTCATGTTTTGAACTATTTATATTGCAATCGCATATCTGATATATGTATTCAATGGTGGCAATCCAATTCGTCTTAGAAAACGTTTTTCACAATTTGGGAGTACGTGGTACATATGGACCGTGCATACCAAATGGTAATTATCAGTTTAACTTAACCAAATTTTAATATTTGTTCCGTGTGCACTTGTATTTTTTCATCCTTACTCCGCCCCTGAGCTTAGTTGTTCCATAATCTTCTAGTTACTATGTTTAGCCCGATGTCTTGGTCGTGAATTGTTGTATTTATTTTCAGAATGGATAAACTTAATTCGGACCTGTGTGCACCCCTTACAGGTGTCTCGAACTTCATATTAATATCCGTACTAGCTGACTCACAATTCTTATTCTTAGCACTTCTCATTTACTAGTTTATTCTAAAAGAATAATGTATAAATTTGGAAGTTTGCGGGTCAATTTTTATTGGAACTACAGTTTCCGAAGTAATTAAGTAGACATGTAGGCAGTGGAGCCCATTGGGTTAACAAGAGTTTTTTTTTAACCGAGGCAAAAGTTTTGCCCTTATGTTTAATTAAGAAGAAGTTGTCTAATTTTTTTTGTAAAAAATCGGATGAAAACCTAAAACAATAAGGCTAGCCCCATCTAAACACCAACCGCCACACTCACGAACAACCAAACCTAACAGAAGATCCAATGAAACCACAAGACCACAGGATGAGTAGTCCGTAGGGATCCTCGAGGTTGATCAAGCTGTGCTATTGTATGTGGCACCAGCATTCTAGTAATTGAACTCTCTTTTCTACCTTAATATATTGACACATGCTTGTCCTTGAAAAAAAAAAGTTCAAGACTTTGACGCTTTTATGTTGGACGCTTTACGTGGGGGTCGCATTTTGAATGTGTTTCTATAGCTTCATTTGAGTAGGGCGTTTGCTCCGGTACAACCCCCCCCCTGAACTCAAAGGAAAACAAATACAAGGACGGCTAAGATCGTTTGATACCCGTCGTTTAATATTAAACGGGTATACGTAGGCCTATACAAAACCCATATGATCCAACTAAATTGTATGAATATATATGCTGCATATATATGTATATAATTATGTATGTACATGGATTATTAGTGGCGATTCATCTGCGTGGTGGCGGTCGTGGCCGCCGGGCGGGAGGGTCGACAAGGTGGTGATGGGCAGCCACGAGGCACTGTGAGGCAAAACTGGATGACATGAGCCTGGGCAATGTCTCGTAGCTCCGTATCGGTATGGTTGGGGCGGCGTGCAGGTTAGACGACGGCGTGACGGCGCGAAGAATTGCCGGATAGTCCTCCCGGATAGTCCGGTGCAATTCAGGCGGACTATCCATCGTGTTGGGAACGAGACTAGTCGGAATGTCTTGCGATGCTTGCGTCGGACTGTCTTGCGGCACCGACTGTCTTGTGGTGTTCGCTCCGGACTGTCATGCGGCGAGTGTATACCAATACGTGCAAATACCGAGTTTTGGATTTGAATTTGGACATGGGCCTAAACAATACCGGTTGGATTTTGTTGAGTTTGGGGAGGGGGTTTTGTTGAGTTCGTGCCATTGACAAGAGAGAAAGCAAACTCGATTCAACCATGTCGAATTTTCGCCTGTAAATTTACTCGAAATGAGTTCCACTTTTAAAAAGAGGAGCCAAGGACCCACGTGTCAATGGCCCGTACTAAACCACCCCTTATCCCCTCGCTCTTGCTCCTCTTCCGCCATCCCTTCCTACTGGCCCTCTGCCGCACCACATCGCACCTCTGTATCTCCCTCGCGCTCGCAGCAGCAGCAGCAGCGCGGCTGGGCGGCGCCATGGCCCGGTCCTGCCTCTCCACGGCGCGCACGGCGGCGCTTCGTCCCATGATCCACGCCGACGGCGCCTCCGGGACGCACCTCTGCTACGCGTCCTTGCTCCCCCGCCCGGCGCGCGCGCCGGCCGGCCACCACCGGCACCGCCTCATTGCCGAACACCTTGTCGCTCCCGTCGTGCCGGTGGCTCGACGGAGCAGGCGCGCGGCGACTGCGATGGCGTCGCAGGAGGAGGCCACGACCACGGCCGTCGAGGAAGAGGTGCAAGAGGAAGAGCCAGCAGGAGGTGAGGTCGAGGAGGAGCAGGGCGCGCCCGCGGAGGCGGAGGCGGAGGCGAGCTCGGACGATGCTGGCGGCGGTGATGCTGGCGCGGCGGAGGCGGCGGGCAGCGCCACCAAGCTCTACTTCGGGAACCTGCCGTACAACTGCGACAGCGCGCTGCTCGCCGGCATTGTGCAGGATCACGCCATCCCGGAGATGGTCGAGGTACGCCTCCACGCCGTTTGCTGAAATGGATCACCGTGTTCAGTAACCTCCTTGTATTCTGATTTTGAATGCTTGAGCAGAAAAGATAATTAGTGAACAATTGAACGTCAAGGACATATACGTGCTTGATCAAACCAGTAACTTTGTCGGAGATCATCAAACTTACATTCCATAGGTCGATTCAATCTCAAACGTTTGCATTATCAGGTGCTGTACGACCGGACGACAGGGAGGAGCAGAGGCTTCGCCTTCGTGACGATGAGCACCCTCGAGGACTGCGAGCGGGTCATCAAGAACCTCGACGGCACCGTGAGTACTCCCAGTCTCATCATCAACCTATCTTCCAAGAAGAATTCCTCATATGCCACCTATTGTAGGCAACGTGAATATTCAATGCCATGAACAAATTAGTTCATGACCGATACATGTTTCAATTGTTTCAGATGTACAGTGGGCGCACGATGAGGGTGAACATGGCCGACAAGCCGAAGCCGAAGCTGCCGCTGTACCCGGAGACGGAGCACAAGCTCTTCGTCGGCAACCTGTCCTGGACTGTCACGCCGGACATGCTCATCGAGGCGTTCCAAAAGTGCGGCGATGTGGTCGGTGCGCGGGTGCTCTACGATGGCGAGACCGGCCGGTCCCGTGGCTACGGCTTCGTGTGCTACTCCACCAAGGAGGAGATGGACCAGGCCATCGAGACGCTCAATGGAACGGTATGTCAGGGCCGACTTTCTCACCGTCTCTCTTCTGTTTGCTAGCACATGAAAAGTTGTAGATGTGTAAGATCAAATGCAAACTTCTAAAAATTTCCAGTATGAAAGATATAATATTTAGGAGTATCAAACAACTGTGCATTCTTAAACCTTTCTAGCCCAAGATGTAGCAATGGGAACTTTCAGATAAAACTGAAGAATTCCTTGCCAGGATGAACTTTATTGTTTGGACTAGTAGGACTGCTACTTGGAATTCAATGTTCATATCTGAAACACAAAATGAAAATAAATTTGAACTGAGCAATGACACGTATTGCAGGAAATCGAAGGCAGGGAGATCCGGGTCAACTTGGCCCTTGGAAAGAGATACTAGAGCTCGATCGTTTCTTCACATTGGAGAAACCTTCCATAAGGTTTATTCAATACTTCGTTTACAACATGACTTACACAGAAGTTGTTGCCAATAACAGAGCAATAGAGGACAGGGCCATTGCTCGCCAGAACACACTCCAAAAGCCCCAACAGGGAAGACATCACTCTGAATTGTAGCACCATTCATTTTTTCTGTATCCAGTAAGTGTATACATAATGATGTGGAAACAGATATTTATATGGTTCCATGCTCGAGGAACTGCATCATTTTGGTCGTACTGCAACTAGGCTTGTTATGTGTCAACACAATGTGTTGGCTGAAAATATACCTGTTTTTGCTAAGGAACAACAAAAATTTGTTGCTCATAAATATCGTTATAATCAACAAATACAAGCTGTGTAATAAAATCTAGTGTGTGGTTGCCTAGGATCTTCATTGTAGTATTAGCTATAACATGGGGAAGCTTGTTATCTCAGTAACGAGCTACTTTCGTGAGCACAATCACATAGTCCGGTTAAAACGACGAATCTCCTAAATTGGTTATGCATATTGAAACTTATTACAATATGCTGCATTAGATACCACACATAAAAAGAGTCTTGATTGAGTTTGATGGTCAGAGAGGGGTGTTTTGTAGGTGATTCAGAAGATCTATCGATGGGTCTGCGGACTGCAGTGTAGGGATTATTTATTCCTTGTAGATCATGTCTTTCTCTATATCCAAACATTTGATATTAAGATCTAACATAAATTAAAAGACCATCATAGTGAGGTGTAAAGCATATTATATTTGACAGAGCCTTGCAATGTAGGTGTTGCTTGTTACCAGGGTCACCAATTCGATGTAATTTCTAATCCAGTTTAGACAAAGTGATAGGCAACTGTGACTCCTAGAACTTGGTCGTGCGTGAAGAATGTTGTAGTCACGAAAATTGATTAGGAACATCCAACTTTCCGCTCCATATCTTCTCATGAGGCCTAGAAGGTGTTTGAGCTCTGCATTTCGTCAAATATGTCTTCGGCTGGAGCAATCAACATATTTTGAATTCATTTCACATGTGTTTCCCCTGGCATTGAGTGATCAACCAAATTTATTCATTCAAAAGTTGTTCTTGTGCTTGACATGTAGAAACTTGATTATCTAAAACTATACCTAACTTAGTGGAAAATTTTAACTGATTCAATTATAGACAATTATATTACACATGATCTCACAATTTTGCAGAATTTGAACTATTATTTGTTAAATTAATCCAATATTTCTATTGCTTACTCCTTGCAAATTATCGTTGCGATAATAATATTCCGACTCACCATTTTACATAAAAAAGCTATAATACATGAATTTCGCAATCATAAAAAATCTTAGGACACCATTAAACTTACAAGTACCATTAAATTTGTTGGTTACTAGCTTAGATGTTGGATGAGTCAAGTCAAGTGGCGACCAAACGATCATACATGCCAATGAAAGACTTTTTCATGTTTTAAGGTCACGTTTTAATTTGATGGTGATGATACACAATAGGAGAGAGACGGATGATAAGGCCGTTTTTGGAGGGTAGAACTTAAAAGCATAGGAATAGGAATACACCAAAATGAGACACTACATAGTGTAGATTTGGAAATGATTCCGAACATAGGAACTATGCAAGTCGTTCTTTATATTGTGAACATGACATTTACACAAGACTTTTATAAGGTTGATGAGATGGGGCAAGAAAAGAGAGGTTTTGAGCTAATGTTCATATTTCTTCGGTATATGATATAGGAACGCATAACTATAGGAATCTAGAAAGCCCTATAATCCAAAAGATTTTATAGAAGTTTTATTGATTCATATCCGATGATAATCCTAAGATCCAAAAAGACACTAAGAAAGTACGAGATTTCTCCACTAACAAGGTTAGTATCAGAAAGGAAAAGATATTTTGCCATTTTTTTTAAATAAAAAGTAACAAACCGAACAAGGGCCGGGGTTGTGAGTGTGACATGTCTCCTCCTTGTTGGCGCCACGAGAGGCAGCCACATGCTCCCAACTTGACTACGGGCTAGGGCCGGCCTTAGGAGGAATATCCACGACAACATTCAACAACAAAGGAACTGAATTAGTATAACTGTTTAGGGAAATTAACTAACTTTGGTGTTTACTATGTCAAATCTATGTATGCGAACATGATGAATGAGCATATGTTTTTCTTGCGTAAATACATTTGAAAAATTAAGGTACCACTAAAGATTAAGATTTCTGTGTGGTTTCTTTATAAAAAAAAGTAATTCTCACTAAAGAAAACCTCGCTAAAAGGAATTGAAATGACCGTAGCACATTTTGTGATAATAACGAATCTATCAACCATTTATTTTCGGATTGTCCCTTCGCTTGACTTATTTGGAGAACTATTCAATTAACATTCAATGCCCTCCCCCTCCCCCCCACCCCCCCACCACACGCACATGCCAATGTCACAAATATGTTTGGAAATTGGCTAAATGGTGTTGACAAAAAATCTAAAGAACATATCCAAGCGGCCATTTGTGATTTAATGTGGATATATGGAATTGTCATAATGCCATTATGTTTAACAAAAATACTAATGCTCATTTTCTACGGGTTATAGTTATGCATTGGATCCATGAATGGTCCTACCTTCTGGCAGAGGCGCAGTGGGAGCATGTGGATTTTGGATGCAGGCAACTGGAAATAGTTGCTCGGGCTATCTACAACCAGGGTAAGCGTCACTTTCTTATTTTACTCCACTGATTGATCTCTGTGTATACCTTCTGTGTTCCATGAAATGTATAACTTTCGAATCATGAAACTATGCAATAAAATGGTTGTGTGCATCAGTTGATGCACATGCTAAGGCTAGACTCCCCGTTTTGAAAAAGAAATTGGAACCGTTCATTTATTTGTCCAGTACTAGAATAAAGTCTTTTACACGGCCAAAACCTAGAACAACTTTAAAATAGACCACACCGACATACTTCCTACGGTCCTTTTTAATTGACTTGGATTTAGTATAACTTTGTATTAAATTCAAATCAATTAAAAAAAGTCCGAAGGGAGTATAACTGAACCAGTTTGAATGTAGAACAAGCTACAATTATTAACTTGCACTCATAATTAAGAACCCTCCTACATGGAGCTCGGTATAAGCTTTTTCGCATCACTCCTTATCCACATGGATATCTCCTTCTCAAGCCTCTCCATCGCAGGTTTGGGCAAGAACATGGACACAGCGGTGATCACCTCACCATCCCCGTTCTTCAAGGCCATGTGGTAGCTCATTGGGTCCGTAATGTAGGGCACGCCGCCGCCCACCGCCGTGGCCCAACCCATGTCGATCTTCTCATCTCCAAGCCGAGTCGTATCAACGACGTGGAATGCCCTGTCGACGTCGAGATGCCGGTGCGCGCGCAGCGCGGTGATCATGTCCACCGTCGACCTCACGTGCTCCTCCGTCGTGCTGAGCTTGGCCCTCTGCACGAGCTCCAGCGCGTGCCCGAGCGGCCTCCCGCACAGATCGTCGACGCCGGCCTCCACCATCGGGCGGAGGACGCAGTTGCCGTAGTACCCTCTGGGGATCGGCGGGTACTTGCCCCGGGCGTTCATGCGGAACACGAGGCGCACGGGCAGCCCATGCTCGTAGCCTAGGGCTATGGTGCGGCACCGCCACAGGAACGCCGACAGCAGCTCGAACACGGTGCAGGACCGCGCGAGGTGCTCGGGGAGATGGCTTTGGAGAGCGGCGATCTCTTTCGGGCCAAACCGGAAGTACTGGGTCACCATGTCTGCCGGCGGCGTCGGTAGGGTGTCGGCGGTCACGATGCCGGAAGCGCGGCCCGGGAAGATGTCCTGCCTGACGCGGCCTGGCGTGCGTGCCTTGAACATGCTCTCCCTGTTCCAGACTGGGAGGACAGCCGGACGCGCCTCGCCGCGTGCGAGGTCGGCGATTGCTTTGACGAACTGGAGCAGGCCGAAGCCGTCGGCGACGTTGTGGCACGTGTGCACAGACAGAACAAAGCCCCCACATCTCAGCCTCGTGAGCTGCATGGGCAGATGCATACGTGAGCATAAGCAACAATTTCGCAAATTTAGATAAAGTGTAGCTAAAATCTGTCTGAGGGAGTAGTAAAAACGGCGGGAATGTCTAAGTAGATGATGATCAACGATGAGCACCTGCATGTAGATCAGTGGGTTACCAAGGACAGGGGTGTAATCGTCGACGTCGCATACGAGCTCCTCGATGCACGGATAAGGCGGCAGCGCGGGCTGCCCGAAATCCTCGAGCCGCACGTCGGCGTCGGCCTCCACGAACACTGCCCCTTGAGCGGTACACTCCACCGCGAGCCGGCCTCCGGGCATCTCCCGCAGGCGGCCGGCGAGCGGGTAGTAGTGGACCAGGGCCTCCGCGAGCGCCGCCCTGATGGCCTCGGCAGGGTCCGTCACCGCCGGCTCGCGACGGACTACCGGACGGAAGAACAGAATGGCACCGATGTAGTGCCGTAGGTAGGTGCAGTCATCCATGTCGGAGAGCGCCTTGGTCTCACGGGGTGTCGCCCGCGCCGGTGCAACGACTTGGGCTTTGCTCCGACGAGCCGTGAACCTCACCGTGGTAGCCATCTTGCAAATTAAAGAGGTTGGCGCGTCGTGAGCTGCTCTTTTCCTCCTTTTATTGAAACATCAGGGGCAAAGGAAGGTGCAAGGAAATCGGGTACGTACGAAAATTACTGGCGGCTACTCTACATGCAAAATATTTTGACCAAAAACAACAAGTCTTGGGCAGCCGTGTATGCCATCCCATACGTCATTGATAGTTCAACTCTAACTTGGTGATCACTTTGTCCAGCCGCCTCCTCCTTGATTCATGCATGCATGTTGACGGTTTAAGAGATTCCATGTCCACAACAGTCGTCTATGACTACATATTGCATGACAGAGGATGAAACCAAACTCTCCGTCTTTTTTTCAAATTTCATTCCACTATTTTATTTCATACAAAGAATATTCTAGAAAATAGCTATTCATTCATGGCATTTTTCTTCCAAACTATGGATTTCCAATTACATTCGCAAAATATATATGTACAACACGTTTGTCTAGCAAGTTTTGTTTTATCCAAATATCGTAATTCTGCTAGTACTGTAAACCGATCAAATGTTAACCATTACCGAATTTGCACTAGGAACACTGAAAAACAGTATGTGTTTATTTGTATGAGAAAGTTCGTATGTCAATTCAGTATTAGATCATTTTCCATATACCTTGAGATGGATGAATTATTCAATGTAGCCTCCCGCATTAGCATATATAGAAAGCTACTTCCTCTTTGTGCCAATAGCATAGCAAAACCTCTTATATTTTGGTAGGATGGGAGTAGAACATTAGATTTACATATGGAAGTTGAATGTTACACAAAATGCATAAAAGGGAGTATATTTTGTCTAAGTCTTCCAACCACGACATGGAAAATGGCGCACCCCTATGGGCTTCGGACACTTGTGCTCTACATCGGCTGGCACCTTTTCGCAATGTATTTACCTGCTTCCAAAGAGACTCTTCATTTTCTCTAGTTTTTCCTTGTCCTTGGAAGGACACGGGATTTAAGAACAAAGAAAAGATAGTTTGTGTCTTCCGGAATTATTAATTCACTTGGTTAGAGAAGTGGATGTTTAACTCATCAACCCAAGTTCAAGTTTCCACGGACGCAGCATTGGGTTCTTATTATATATATATATATATACCAGCACTATTCTGCAACCGGTTGCAGAATAATATTCTGAGCACCGACTTGTACTTTCCTGGACACAAGGTTGTACTTCCCGGATAGTATGGTTCAACTTTCTGTCGAACTTACATGAACTTCCCGTTTTCTTTAGAGGTACTGATTATACATCGAGTTTCTCAACCATTTATCGGAACTATGCAAATGATATACCGTTGGATAGATAATGAAAAACCGCAACTTTTTCATGTTCACACTTTTCACAGATTTTGCACGGTTTAAATTTAATTTTGAAAATACGAAAACGCTTCTATATGGCCAGAAAACGAACTTTTAGTTCGATTTTTGAATCGCTTATGGAAACTGTGCAAATGATATACCGTTGGAA
This sequence comes from Lolium multiflorum, assembly GCA_030979885.1. Taxonomy (NCBI): domain Eukaryota; kingdom Viridiplantae; phylum Streptophyta; class Magnoliopsida; order Poales; family Poaceae; genus Lolium; species Lolium multiflorum. Next base: position 249,113,693 of record CM061752.1, on the reverse strand, counting down.
AGATAATGAAATTGCGCAACTTTTTCATGTTTTAAGTTTTTTCGAAATCCTCACAGTTTTTGAACAATTTTGAAAATACCGAAATTCGACGTATCAAAAACGAGCGGACAGTAATTTGGATGAATTTTTTCAACCGTTTGTCGGAATGATGCAAATGATATGGCGTTGGAAAGCTATGGACTAGGCGCAACTTTCTTATTCGAATTATTTTCTCTAATTCCTTACAGTTTAAGAGAATAACTTGAATTACTGTCCGCCCGGTTTATGTGACGGGCACCAAATGATTTCCCCGCGATTTCCATTTGGAATATTTAAACAATGGAAATGATATACGGTTGGAAATCTGTCAAAATGGCGCATCTTTTTTGTATTTACCATTTTTGCCAAATCCAAACGGTTTAAAACTAATTTTAGAAGTTTTGAAATCATGTTTCCGGTATATTTTGTGGGATAACGGTTTGAATTTGATGGCTTAGATCCATTTACTTGTTGTAAATGTTGTAGGTAATGAAATTAGACATATACTCTACCATATAAAGCTTTTGGTGACAATGATTGAAGTGGTTGGTGATCAAATCGATGAGATTTGGACAATAGATTTCCGCCCCGTAAAAACAGAGCGTTGAACTTCTCTCGACATGAACTTGTACTTATCGAGAAATACGGTTGTACTTCTTTGTGCGGTTTTAGGAAAGTATTCAGTCAAATAGAGCTATAATTTTCACCACACAAAATGTTCAGCACAACCACGCGCATCTGAACTTCCCGTGACATGTCCTTATACTTCCTGGCCTTCGTGGTTGTACTTCCTGGAAATGTTTTGATGCTAGTGCGTTTTACAAAAACTAGCATGTGTGCTTCGAAATGATAATTTTAGATTGTCCCTATATTCTATTTAAGAGATTATGTACTTCCTGGATCCTAATATTTGAACTTCACAACGTTGCTATGTGAACTTATGTGGGGGCATTTTGTTGATGTAATTACCGCTTGTACTTACTGTTGTGTCCGCATGTACTTCTCGGAATCGCTGCTCGTACTTCCTCGTAAATTATGGGATTATTTTGTTTTTTTTCTAAATTTGGACTATATCGGGTTTCTTGTACTTCCTATATTAAGTGGGTTTATTGCTCGTGTCGAATGGTTGTACTTCTCATTGTCAAATATATGAACTTCCTTACGGGTGATGGGATAATTATTGTTTTTTGTACATTTGGATTTTGTCGGTCTTCTTGTACTTCCTATATTAAGTGGGTGTACTACTGGTGTCAAATGGTTGTACTTCTCTCCGTCAATTATTTAAACTTCCCCTAGGGTGACCGGATCTTAATATTTAAACTTCACAATGTTGCTATGTGAAGTTATGTGGGAGTATTTTCTTTGAATAGTTTTAGTTCCAGTAATTAGCGCTTGTACTTCCTATAGTCTTCCCTGAAAATAAAACACTATACTCAATACAAGGTATGTGTATTGCCTGGATGCAAGTGTACTGCTCGGTGACATAAAATATCACCAAAACTAAAATCAAGATAGTCGGATAGAATCAATCACAACTACTCCCTCCGATCGGAATAGATCGACGCGGTGTTGAGGCAAGGCTAGCGTGTACGCATTAGACCCGCGTCAATTAAATGCGACTACAGGTCGTAAAAGACAATAATGTTTAGAATAACTATAATGTAGGCCGCTGCAAGCACATGATCGAGTAGATTCAACACATACTTACACATACAAACAAATTTAATAATACAAGGCAGCACCCGGCCGACCGAAGACCAACACCATCGGCGAGCGTATGTGCGACAATTATCTCTCCACTGCTAGAACTAATTTTTCTGCCAAAAAATCACGTCCATGCTACATATATCTATCTTTTATCACACAACTAATACCTTTAATCACAAGGAAAGTACATAATGATGCTTATCAGAAGTACAAGTGAATTACTAACATAAGTTCAGGTCTAAGGAAAAACAAGACAATGATATCTGCGCCGATTGTACTTCCTAGTGTGCGTGTATTGCTATCGTTTGAATCAAAGAGTAAACTAGCAGCAACAACCAGTTCTTGTCCACGCTACATGAGCTGTAGAAAAAAGTATATTAGGTAGAAGCTACAGTATCTATCCTACAAGTGAAATAACCTTCAGAGAAGAAACGGCTTTAAGCCAACCTTAATGTGTCGTACACCACCAGACCACCCCGTCCATCCTGAACTGCTATAACCTTCAGAGAAGAACCGGCTTCTTTCCCATGTTCATGTTCATGTTCTGAACTGCTATATCCCTAGTATTAGTTAACTGTCATGCCCAGTTCTGAAACTGCCGTGGTTGCTGCTCTTACAAAATCTAAACCTTATTTTCTGAAACCAAAAATCTACTCAATACCCTTTATCACAGCTAATGTCTTTTATCAGCAGGGAAGTATGGTGTGATGTTTACCAGAAGTACATGTCGATGACAAACAAAAGTTCAGGTCTAAGAAATTCAAGAGAATGATATCTTCACCAAGTGTGTACGTGTCTATTTCACTTCTGAAAGAAAACAACGATGCTTGTATTCTCTGTACACTCTAGGGTTCATCAGCGATTTTGAGACTGCCGCAGATGATCCTCTGTTTTGGCGTATTGGAACAAAAACCGGATGAGCTCTTGATTCTCTTCATGGCGCCGCCGAGCTGGAGGAAGGGAAGGGATGCAGGAGGCCGCCCAGGCGGCACGGGAACAAATGCGCAGCGGCGACTTCGTGGGATCCAGTACTCAACTCCGCCGAGTCGGCGGGGGGACCTTGCCTGCCGGCCGGATCTCGGGGGGAAAGGACAACAGAGGATTTAGCGAGTGCGGAGCCGGAGGTCGAGCGAAGCGGCGGTCCACCCAGCCACCTGTGGGTGCGCAGGCAGACTGGAACGGGGAGGTGGGTGCGATCCCGGCCGGTGTTGTCCGGGCGCCGAGGAAGGTTGAGTCCGGCCACGAGATTCCAGGGTGGCGGTAGAGCTTGGGCCAACGGGGAGGGGAAGCGGGCCGGTGGCCAGTGGCGACGCAACAGCACAGGCCGGCGGCGAGGGAGCACAGGCCGGCGGCGAGGGAGCACAGGCCGGCGTGTGGTGTGGGGAGGCGCCAGGGATGGGTCGCCCGCGCTCGAAGGGATAGCATGGCGTCGCTCGGGCCGCGCTGGACTGGAGGTATGACGCGTGCGGCGGTCGTGGGTGGGGGCCGGCGGCAAGGGCCAGGCCGCGGTGGCAGGCGGCTGGGAGGATGGGCGGCGGGGCCGGAGGCAAGCAGTGCAGTTGGGGCGAGCGAAATCGTGGAGCAGATCGAGCAGTTGCAGAAATCGGGGGAGGTGGGGGATGTGCGAGGTTGGGGCCGAACGGGTTCTGTTTTTTTCTTTTTCCACTACGATCGCGCCTATATAGCCAAAGATGCTCAGAATAATATTCTGAGCACTGGTTTCAGAATAGTGCGTCCCTATATATATATATATATATATATATCGACGCGGATTTGCTACCATGGTGGCTAGCTATGCACCCTGTTGTGGTCGTTGGATCGTGCGCCATGATCTGTGCAACAAAACGGCCGTTAGCCAAGTCCGTTAGTCATTCTGCATGTTGGTTCCATGGCTTGGTCATTTCGAAAGCTGGCCAGTTGTCGTTTCCTATGCTGTTTCCGCTCATGTGCAGAGTGAAATGTAGTACGATGAAGTTGGCATTAGTTTGGGCTTGTAAAAGTGTACTTTCATTTGACATCAGATTGGTTGTACAGTGAAGTTGGCTTTCGCTTTCGCTAGTAAAAATGCACTTCCATTAGACATCAGATTGGCGTTCGAAACAACAGATAAACTTGCAGTATTTCCTACAAAACTTACAGTATTTCCTACAAAACTTGCAGTATTTTGATGTTATATCAGAACTTTTCCCTCATAATTTTTTACACTTCATTTAAATGAACATGAGATCTGAATCGGATACACACCATGCACAAATGTGCGAACACTTCTTTTGCACTTTGATCTGAAATCCATCCAAAAATACATGTCTATGAACAAATCTGAAATAAAAAATCTGGGACCAGAAGAATGCCGGAGGTGGACACGGTGTATTTTCTTTCGTGCGCGCCACTGCCAGTTCGTTGCCCAGCTGCTAAGAATGCACTTTCATTGGACATCAGATTGGCGTTCTAAACAAAGATGAACTTGCGTTAGAAATTCCAATGAAAATGCAGCACATTTGTACCTCTGAATTGAGATATACTTCCAGCACAAAAGATGCAATTACACTAGAAATTCCAACAAACTAGCAAATGAAATCTGGATCGAAAAGTAGAAATACAGAAAAACAAACATGGAACTGATTCCCCTCAAGCGATGAAGCAAATTCATAATCAAAAAAGATAAAGAGAAGACCGTGCATGGCACCAAAATCAAGGGGAATCTGCATCATTTAGATCATGCAAAGGATTGGGGGAAAAAGAACCAAAGAAAATCCAGAGTTGTATGCATCCGCAAGCTTTCAATTAGATCTTCAGAAAATCAGAGTTGATTAGATCGTTGGATCAGTAGACAGCCCAGCGTCTTGCGGCTGCCGCCGGCCACGCGCCCCTGCAACACAAGCTTGCGGCGACCTGCATCCCGAGCCGATGGTCGTGAACCTCTCCGAATCCATGAAACTTTGTGCAGAATAAAATCAGAAAAAAAAGATTACGAACTGCAAAAAGATCTAGAAAAAAGCTGAAAGGATTTTGAGAGACGCTGCTAAGGAAAGAACAATTATTTCCATTTTACTCTCATCCAACGAACCAAAAGATCTAGAATTTTTTTGGATCAAGAATCATGTCAGATCAAGAATCCATCACAAAAAGAACAAACATGGAATGGAGTCGCATGGATCTTGAACAACAAATACAACCTCAAATCTTATTCCCGTCCAAGATTACAAAAAATGCAACATCTGGAACTAAACCACGATCTAAAAAAGGATCTGGGGAACTTTTTTTTGATTGAGAGGGGACTGGGCAAGCCAGGGGACTGACAGGAGCGGGATCCAGGTGCTGGGCGAGCCGAGAGACGCGGAAGGCGAGCGGCAGGCGACGTAGGAGATGGCCGGAGTGAGGACTAGAGACTGGGCTGTGGCAGGCTTGCCGTTGTACAGGAGGAAGAGGGGGCGAGTGGTGGACTGGTGGTGTCTGTGGTGGGGGTCGGGAGAGATGAGAGAGATAGTGGTCTCCGCGTGCGCAGTGGGCCCGGTGGGTGGTGGGTTTGGATCGGATGGAAGAGAGAAAAATGAGCTGCTAACGGCCGTTAAGTGGATGTGCGGTGGAAAATGCCCTATAGGGTGATTCAATGGCCAGATATGGGTGCGTAGCTAGCACCCATGGTAGCCCACTATTTTCCATATATATATATATATATATAGGAAAACTCTATTAGACACCCTAGGTGTAGAATAAGTAATTCTGCTCCCTGGTCGGACCATCGAGCCAGACAGCCCGGTTGGTTGCATCGAACCATGTCCGTGCGACTGGTAGCTCTCACCGTTGTAATTTTTGTACGGAGTAACTTTATCGGGACGGTTTCCTTTAACCGGGTCGTGGGGTTTGGTAGCTGCCACTAACCGCGTCACCGTATTTTTGTTTCTCCTGCTTTCCAATCGTGTGGACACGGCGGCGAGCAATTGGGACAACGCGGCAGCGGCCACCGGCCGGCAGCGGCGACCGGCCAGCAGCGGCGACCGCGTGGACGGCCTGCAGCGAGTGGCGGTGAGCGGAAGTTGTGCTCTGCGCGCTGTGTGTTATCGACTTATCGGCTCCGGCCGTGGTCGTCCGGCTTGATCGGCGGCAATGGCGGCGTGGTGCAGGTTGCCAGCGGCGCTACAGACGGCTTTGGTATGATGGTCGGGAAGCGGAGCGGGTGGTGGTTGGGGGCGGCATCGGCATCATCGGCCGCGTTCTGCTCTGCCTCCGGATCCCCTCCGTCAAGCACCTCCTGCTCCGTCGCCAGCGCCCCTCCGCCACCAAGGCCCAACAGGCCAACACTGCCAGCGGCCGATGCATGCCCAGAAGGTTCTCTTTTCCTCCTTCTGTCTGATCTGCCGTGTTACCAGTGGGTAATAGCTGTTTTTCTGATTTTTAGTCTATTTTTAGTAGCAGTCCTGGGTTGGGATCGGAGGTGGTCAACTGAAATTGAACCGGCGTCCTGCGGCGGCTGCCACAATGCCTGCGAACTAGCATCCAGCCCCTTGCAATTTTACGTCAGGTTGCAGTTTGGGTGATTCCCATGGAGATACCAAAAGATAGGTATTTGTCTCCAGCTAGTGCTGATTATTGATGTGGTTTGTTCGGACCGAAGCACGGCTAATTCTTTACCTCACTTTTGTTATCATGCAGATCCAGGTGATACCCGACGATATCACCTCTATCTAGCTCTGTATAGTTTGTGTGTAGCTTTACAAGCCTATCAATTCATTTATTTAGGGTATTAATTGACTTCAAAATTCATTGGTACATATACTCGTATAGAGTCTATAGAATGTTTGGATAGTAAAACAACAAACGTATTTGGCACTTTCTGTACAGGTTTATCTGTTCAATCAATCAACATTAGAAGGTCCAGTTCTGAATTTTGCTGTTGAGGAGTAGCAAGCTTGGTTGCATTTTTTCAAACATAAGCATTCTTTAGTACTGCTCCTGGATCTCTGCTCGCTCGAGATTCAGTACATCACGCAAATTCTTTGTTTTAGTTTTTATCAGACAAATATTGATGCAACTGCAAATTCGAGTTAGGTTCATTTCAATTGCTCACTCACCCAGCCTGTTAGTCTTCACTGCATTTTGGTTTAAGCCTGCCCTCAAACCAGGAGTAATAATCTTCTATAGCATGAATTTTGATTGTTTATTCAGATGATTGTTTGTTAGTTTTCTGTAGCGTAAATGATTGCTTTCTTGTACCTGACGTTTATTTTTCAGAATCCTTGTTTGTGCCTGATGAGTAATAATTTTTCAAGATTCTCCCAAAAAAAGCAAGGGACTTGGAGACGAAGAGCAAGTATCTAGAGCCAATGTTGCAGAGCCAAACAAATGTCAGAGTTTGTGTTCTTGTTGTAGCTAGCCTGGTGTTGCCCGAGCTGAACCTCCATGAGCATGGGTACCCCCATATGGCAGAGTTCGTGACCACTCTGTTCTCGGTTGATTTTCCCTTCGTGTCTTTCTTTCTCACCCTGCATTTGATTATAACCAAATTTTTAACCTCTCAGCTATCTTCTTTCAACTGTGCCATTGAGTGAAGTACTCATCTTACCTCTGAACTGTTGGGTATTCTATACATATGGCCTGGCGACAAACCGACGATAACTATTGTTTTGGCATGGCACTGATGGCCGTTTGAGGCATGAAGCGGTCAGTCCAGAGGACTGCAGCCAGGATGATGGCATTTGACCCTACGGCGTGATTAGAAACAAAAGGTCAAACTTTTTTGCACTTTTTATTTTCTTTTGGTACTTCTTTGACTACATGGCATTCATCCTCTTCCTATCTACATTCTTCTTGTGTTGCTTTGCATGGATTTGTCGAATAGCAAGTGGCAAGAAGAGTACACATTAGGGGATTTGTCGAATAGCAAATATGCTACGTCTAGTGGTGACTCTTGTGATTTTAGTTACTCCCTCCGATCCACTTATTATGGATCAGAGGGAGTACTACTTCTCTATTTTGTAAATACCTCAGTCTGTATCGTGCAACCAAGCAGCTAATGTCTCGCAGTAATTAGAAATATGTTCTCGATCCCATTGACAGCATTCAGTCATAGTTATTTTATTTATTCCTCACTGTAGTTTGTTGGTGGCTAGTTTTAAAATGTTAAGAACATGCTACTAAAATTGAGCTAGCAAAGTTGAGCTAACTAAAATTTTGGGCTTACATGCTGACTAGCTTCTAAATCTTGTTATATATACTGGTGATGGTGTGACAATGGACATCCCTTTTCTCTTCACTGATTCAATTTTTGCCAAAGGAATTCTATGGTTGCAAATTATGTCCAGATTCTTGATTGTTATGGTAATTCTCTGCCCATTTTTCAGGACAGATGACGATGTTCAAAAGATTAAGTGGGATTGGGGGTGTGTTCTGCTCCTGGGTACACAATGAAATGTAGAGCTTTACCGCATGTTGTGGTCTTCAGCGTCGGGCTGCCTAGTACTGTAGAAATACAACATCAAATGGTCGTCTAGTGGAGCTGATGTAACAATAATTTGCACCATCTCATGTAATTTATTACTCCCTCCGTCCGGATTAAATTGACGCGGAAGATGTAGAGCAAGTAGCTTACGACTGTGCGTTTCTCGCGTCAATTAAATATGGCCAGAGGTAGTACATGTTAACATATTAATTCCTTTGTTTTTGATATGGGCGCATTACCTGAAATATGTAGACACATGTGTGCATGGACACATTGGAGTTCTTACTCGAAGCCGTACGTGCAAAACTTGCATTGTGTAATCAGGCTATCCTTATACTATTCTTGCGGGCATTGAACTTTTACGTCACCTCTGAAATATCTTTGCTTTATTAAGTTGTAATCGTTCTTAGCTTTATTAAGTTGTAATTTTTGTCTTTTATCAAGTTTTTTACATCGCCTATGAGATTTCCTACTTGAGTAGTTGGCCCAATATTTCTTGCGATGGAGTACAAATTTTTTTGACAATCAATACCACATATATTCATAGCAACAAATAGTACATGGTAGAGATACATGAACTGACTCCAACGATTACAAAATAAAGTCTAAAAGATAGTAACAAATCTTCGAGGTCTTCAATTTCTTTCTTCTTCCAGAACACAATCTTGTACTCTTCTGAAGGCAGCCAAAGATAGATAACGAACCATAGACCTGTAGATACCGATGAAAGTTCTCCCATATTTTTTTGAGCCGCAATGCCAAGACTGCGTGCACGCACGCAACCATTAAAGCAGTCATACAACATCGGCAAGAGTACCAACACCAGTATGCCAGGGAATAATAACCGACTAGCTTTGTCATCATCGATGGAGAGCCGAGAGTACGAATCACCATTGTCGAGGACGTAGCAGCCGGGACAAAAACTGCGAGGATAATCCTCCTCGCGGCAACAGCGACAAAAGATCCAAAATCGATCTGGCGAAGCAAGATCCGAAGGCCCATACCTAGAAAATTGCGATTGTTCAACACCACCATTGACGCCGAGAAGAAGATCCCGTCGCCGAACGAAAGGCCGAAGATCACTTATTGCAGGCGATGCCATCTCCATTGAGGGGAAACCAACAAGAAGACGCCTACCAAAATCCTAACATAATCTAATGAAAATTATACTTTTATTCGAAACTCCACGCATAGATCGGGTTCCCCACTCCTCCCGACGCCGGCGAAGCCGACCGGAGGAGGGGAAACCAATCTATGGAGGAGGATGAACTGGAGGCGGCTAGGGTTGAAGGCCGGCGGCTGAAGGAGAGACGGGAGGAAAACTAATCAGACATACGGAGCAGACGAGCAGTAGGCGATGGAGTACAAATTAAATTAGTCGTCCATGCTCGTTAGCATGGATTGCATGTGTAGCTATCTTATGTTGCATGCAAGGAATCTCACGCCGCACGCTGAGAATCAGCCAAACTAGAAAAGTACAGGCTGGGAATGCTGGGGGCCTGGAATGACGCGGACGGAGCATGCTACGTAATTTTACCTCGCGTGGTGTGTGGATGGGGATTGTGGAGCGGGGTTTGGAACGGACGGGAACCGAGCATGCGACATAACTTTACGTTGCCTGGCGCGTGGACGGGGGATCGTGGGACGGGCCTGCTGCGGACGTGCGGGCTGGGGGCCTGGGGCGCCTGGTGCGGTGGGGTGCAGAATAATATTCTACCCCCAGGGAGTCAAATAGCGCGTCTCTATATATATATATATATATATATATATATATATATATATATATATATATATATATAGGTAAATTAACTGGTGCTCCTAGGTGCCCGGGCACCATACGTAGATACGCGCGTATTTTTGCCTTGTAGTACACATACCTGAGGGTATACATACCTAAGTTACACATACCTAATGTATACATACCTAAGATATGCATACCCAAGTGATACATAGCTAAGATATTGCATACCTAAGGTATACGTACACTGATACGTGTATATATATGTTAGGTATGTGTAACTTGCATGTGTGTATGTTAAGTATGTAAATGTTAGGTATGTGTAACTTGTATGTGTATATGTTAGGTATGTAAACCTTAGGTATGTGTAATTTAGACACGTACACTCCAGGTATATACGAAATACACGTTGGGTGCCCGGGCACCTAGGTGCCCCATATGTGCTTCCTATATATATATATATATATATATATATATATGCAAAATAGTGGGCTACCTAGGTGGCTAGCTGTGCATATGCATCCATCCATTAGATCTTGTACATGAAGCACGATATTACGTAGCGAGAGCACAAAGATGATGGGAAGATGATAACAGAATAATCCAACGCCGTCACATCGAGAGCACAGAGCAGCCTCCCGCTCTACTTCAGAGTTCAGAGTGCTACGAGTGCATCTTATCTCCCCCCATTCCACCCATTTTTCTCCATCCCCTTTGCTTTCTTCCCCACAAGCGCTGCCAATGGTGCCGCCCCCCGGACTCCCCCACAAGTACTGCTTCGACTGGTCACCGACGTCCTTGTCAGCGGATGCGGGGAGATGGCTGGAGCGGGGATGCGAAGATGTACCCCTCGGGTAGTCGGCGGGGTGGCCAAGGAAGGTGCCGGCGGCGGAGCGGCTTGGCCACCCACTCCACGGCGCGAGCGAGGGCGGCCGCCCACCTGCACGATGCTAGCCACGCCGCCCTGTTACTTCGGCCATGGATGTGCTGCGCCGGTGGCAGTCGACGGGCGGGCCTCAGACCCTCAGATCGAACGGGCGGGATGGAGCTGGGGCGGGTCGCGCGTGGTGGAGGTGCTGGATCGCCCTGGTTCTTCTCCACCGGCTATCTGCATCGCTTCTACGGTTCTACCAGATTTTGGTGAGCCCGGTCGGCGCGTTGGAGTAGGCACAGGGGAGCCGGGGCTGTTCGGGATGGGGCGGCTCGGTAACTCGCCTGCTGCTGCTCCGTGATGGCCGGCCAGGTTCTCCTCATCTCCTGCTGTTCTGAGGAGGACGATGAGCCACACCGAACAGTTGCGCCCCTCGTCGCGCGCGCCCGCACCTTCACCACACGGTCGTCGACCAATGCCCTGCCGGAAAAACTAGGGGCTACACGCTGGTTGGGCGGTGCGGAACCGTCCATGGCCATCTCATCTCGTCACGCGCGCCCGGCTCGTTCTGGCCAGCACCATCTCCCCGCTTCCATCCACGGCCTTCACCAGTGGATGCTTCTATGCTCGATGCAGCAGGCTAGGAGCACGAGACTACCTGAAGGTGGACATTCTTTTTTTCCATTTTATTTTTTTGCTGATCTCCCAGGATTTGTTAGTCTAAATCTTGATTTCTTGAATATCTATCTCCTTAATTTCTTCTCTCGCCTGCTAATCTCCTACGCGAATTTTCTTTTCTGAGTATGTGCCTTTTTATCTGTTGTAAAGATGTTGCTGAAATTGTTTGTCGATTTCCCTCTTCTTGCCATCTCTGGTCAAAGTCAAACTGAATCGCGCGGTGGGGTGCTTCCGTGGTTGACCTTGACATGGGGTGTCGATCTCGGCCGGCACTGTGCCTCCTCGGGCACAGAGGGCTGCCCTCGCCGCATTCTCCCGACAGCGCCCGGCACCCCTCCATCCTCCTCCCCCATGGCGCCTGTCTCTGCGTCTCCCATGTCGACGAGGAGGAAGGAGCCCTACTCTAGCCGCGGCGTGCTGCGAGCCGCGAGTATGGAGTTTATGAGATTCTCACCGGATGTGGCATACGGACAGGAGGGAGGAGGACTGCTTCTGTTCTGTATTTTTTGGGCGAGACTAGGTCCGTGCTGCTAGTCTCCACCTTCAGTATTTCTCTCTCCTGTTTCCAGTAGTTGAGTGCCTCGATACATGCTTATGTGGATTTCTGGATCTATTCATGATGTAGTAGAGGCTTTGTAATTTTTTTTGTCTTCAGTCACGAATCTGTTCATGTATCTGAATCTAGCAGCACAAATCTCTACTAAACTTAGGAATAGTCAGAGCTGCTAATAATGTGGAGCATCATGCTCCATGTGTATCTTTTTGGTTTTCTTCCTCTTGTTCACTCACTTACCAAGGTCAAGTTCAATGATATGCAAAGTATTAACCTCCAGGAAGGGGGATCGTGGTTCCAGAATTGCTTTGTGCCATCCACTAAATTTCGTTTTGCTTTGTCCCTAACAATTGCAGATATCATGCTTGGTGGCTTTACTTGTATGAGGTGGTGAATATCCACGGTAATTGTGAAGGCAAAATCTCCATCGAAGAAGAGTGGAATCCACCCGATCCAGTCCGTCTGTGCTGATCGCCGCATCCTTTGCTATCTCTGAATGGCCAAAAAATTTGACTTTTCTATTCCTTACTCTAATGTTTATGAATAATGGCCAAGGCGTTCGAGGGAGGATAAACTTCGGAAGACTGCCTGGCTGTTCGACAGGCTAAGAGAAATTTCAGGCTAGCGGAACTCAGAAAGGTAATTGATCTCCTGCTAGATTTTGTCTCACATTGATACACCTTTTCCCAGATTACGAAAACACAATGAACCAGTGCGGCGCCATGAAAATAAATATCACGTGCCTCTATAATGCATTGACAGGCTTTTAACAAAATTTGCAAATCGTGCCCGTCATGCAGTTGGCCGATCATTGGGCATCACTTTCCATTGTGCTGATGCAGATGTCAACTTTGCTCATCCATCCAGCCGTGTCATCCAGGCCACCCAAGATGTGGAGGATGGGTCTTCTGAAGACAGGCAATTACATCAGAAGCATAAGAATATTTCAGCATCATCTGCAGTCATGGCTTCCCCGAAAAGCTCAGTCCTCAAGCATGGCTCAGACCATCCACGGCACGGCGAGGTGACAGTCTTCGAGGAGAAGAAGGCCAACAAGTGCGGGATCATCCGCATGTTTCATGTCCAAGAGCGACCTGGTGGCGTTGTCGTACCTCCGCGACAACCCCTTAATCGTCGAGTATTGTAACCCGGGGTCACGCCGTCTGTGGAGGTCAAAACGAATGCCAACTGGAATTATAATCGAGTACAAACTGTAATCTCTTGCTTTCTGCTATGTCATTTTCTTTGCTATAGCTATCAACAAACCAGGTGGATAATTATCTTATTTATTTATTTTAAGACCTGTTAAAAATTCTAAGTGTGAATAGAGTACTAGAAAACTATCATTGGAGTTGCAATTTGCAATGTCCATACACATGTTTTGTTTTTGCCTACTCGTTGGTCAGTTCAACTGTCATTGGAGTTGCAATTTGCAATGTCCATATGCATGGTTCACTGCTTTTGCCTATTCGGTGGTCAGTTTAGGTGCTATTTGAGTTGCAATTTGCAGTGTCCCATTCGATGGCCATTTTACTTCAGTGGGAAGAGTAAAACGTACAGCTAAATTGTCATTTGAGTTGCAACATGCTTAACTGCCATTTGAGTTGCAATTTGCAATGTCCCATTAGTTGGCCAGTTCAGCTGCCAGCGTATCATGTGTACTATCATCGGTACAAGGGAATAGAGCATGTAGGTTTAGCATGCCAAAACAAACGCCTGTGAGAATGGTAGTTTCAATTTTCAAACGCAGTTTAGACGAAGCATGTCAAAGCCAGGCTCCAAGGATTGGAATACTCCCTTCACAAAGGATGCTATAATTTGACCGGTTGTTTTAATCTGTTTTTAGCTATAATGGCATAAGTTCCCAAAAGAATTCGCAACCTTCAAAAACCAACGCATGCATGTATTTAATATTGAACGAAGTTCTGACTGTATTACCATTCATGTTCCAATTACATGTGTACAAAAAAGTGTAGTAAATCCAGGATGCAGGAAGGCAAAGTCCAGAGGGCATGCTGCTTTATAAACTATAGAGCCAATCCTATCTGAAAGCGTAGAAACAAATGTAGAAATCAGGTGTACTATGAAACGTATTTATTTTTGTACTACAGTCAAAATTGCACTTCACTTATTTACCCAGATTCTACACTGTAGAATACAACATTCCAATTTGGCCAGCACCCTAACGGCTGTAATGCCATTGATATTTCCGTTAGCTCACTCAACTGCTACACATAGGAATCTTGATCCCTTGAATTTCTTGCACACTATATCCAATGGCTAATGGTGGCTGTGCACACCACACCATCCGTTGGATATACTGCATATGATACTAGATGTACACTTGGGATCACATTTGGAAACGGAAGCAGATGACGCCGTCTCCAACACAGCTGTCCGAGAGCACAAGTTTCAAATTCTGATTACACACCCATTACTTGCAATACAGTTTGCAATACACATACTGCTCAGCTACCAATGTAAAAAATACCGCTATGCAAACTGTACGACACTTTGAAATACAAATCGTCATTTATGTCTACCGTTTCTCTTATCGCTAGCCAGTACACTTTGCATTGCAATACACTTTACAACTCCGTTTGAATGCGTATGAGATGTCCATGGAAATTGCACCTTTACAAGTACCAAACAAACGCATTGCGACCAACCAAAATACTAGTCCATATGACATGTAGTTATTTCAGCGTGAGGTGTTCATCCTTTGTAGCTACCACCTCCATGTAGGCGAGGCGGCGGAGCGTCACGCAAGGTGCAGTGGCAGGCGGGAGCAAGGGATCGAGCGGCAAGGGCGTGCGCGCTGGCGACGCGTTGCAACAGGCAATGGTGCAGGAGCAGGAGTCTATTGATGCTTGGCTGCAAGGCTGCAGCTTGCTCATGCGTGCGCGAAGCTGGAATGGTGAGTGGCAAAGGGCCAGGGGAGGCGCTGGACGAGCGGACTGCTGCTACTCTTTCCAATCTGGATAACATGTGCTTTAAAACGCACTGAGTGCTCGGAGTCTTTCTCCCCGGTGGTAACTTCCAATATCCATGCGTGCTCAGGGAGAGCAATCTACCTCCGACAGGTACGACGCCCTTCGAGCCGGGGCGAGAAAGCAGGGAGCTTTCTTTGGAGGTGGAAATGGATGGTGCTTGGGCTTTGCTTGGCCTCTGGAGGTTGATGATGGTGCGAGTCCCTCAATGGCGGCCTTCTTCACCAGCCTCGACGCCTCTCTAGTAGGATCGCAAGACTGGACGATGGTCTCGGAGCTCAAGCTGTGTTCCATTCTTTTCTTGTTTGCTTGTAGCTTTCGGTTCCTGTTAGCTGGTTCACAGCATCTTGTATCAACTTGCCGGCAACGGCCTTATTAATTTAAGGCAGGGCTACGGCCTAATGTTTAAAAAAACGCACTGAGTGGCTTTAAATTTTTTTGTAGATCATGTCGTTCATGCATGCAGTTGTGGCGATCATTGAACATCCCAAGATGTGGAGGATTAGTACAGATCGTGTCATCCAAGTTCGATCAAGGATGGGTTGCTGCACCATGAGCCAGGACAGCCTCATCGATCTGCCACACTCTGTGCCCTCCTCCTTGCTCGTCATTAGTAGACGGCCAGGACAGCTTTCGTCGATCTCGGCGGTGCATCGACCTCCTACCAAGGCCACGCCCGAGCTCCGTGTTGTCGATGACGCGCCGCCGCCATCCGTCGGTTGGAGCAGAGGTAGCCAGGAAGATGGCGAGTTGCGACCGAGAGCATGACCATGAGCCAGGAAGATGGCGAGTTGCGACCGAGAGCATGACCAGCACCACGGTGAACCCATGGACAACGGTAACATGGTCAGTACAACGGAAGGAAGCAAGCAGTCTAAATCGCATGCCAAACGAACGCTAGCCATCACTGGAATTTCAAACACAGTTCCGGCTGTAATGAATGCTCTTTGCTTGCAAGCGTAGTCATTTTGCACAGTATTGTACTATTGTTCTTGCAAATGCAGTCGTTTGTATTTTTTGAACTGGGAAACATCCTTCCGTCGGTTGTTAGTTTTGCAAGTTCCTAAAATCAGTATACAAATACAAGTCCATGACATTTCAAATACACGCACGACAAGTCCTAGACAATTTTCTTCCAACTCCATTATCTCATTCATTTTCTAGGCTAGCCGAACCAAGCCAGCACTGAAAACGGCGACACCTCCCCCTCAACGATGTGCACCCAGCTAGTTGATTTCAACAAGTGTCAGCTAAGTTCTGATTTTTTTGGTTACTGCCTTTGTCTACGTTTGCGCGCGCACCCGCATTTGTACCCTCGTTTTCCATGATTCCAGTAGTGCAATAGGATTTTAAACCTCCAGCGCACCTTGTTGTATCATGTACAGGTTAATCACGTGAGAAATTGATCTGCAACATGAGCAGTGGTAGTGCTTCATGGGCTGGCTGGCAGGAGGAACAGATAGGCCAATACCATATAAACAACACCATCTTCTACCGCCATCGTGTACATCGGCCAATCCAAACGCCAACCGCATTGTCCAATGAAAGTGCAATTTTCGTGGTCCAAGAAAAAGATCAGCACAGCAACCGAACAATTGAACCAACACAAAAAAGGAGTCCATAGCACATGCAGTTTCAAATGCATTTGCAACTGTAATACACTTTCCATTGCTTCTTCCTTTTCTTTCTTACAGCTAGCAACATCAAGGCTTATCAGATACACCAGTTTCATCTGTACAAGGGACTGTAGAATGCATGTTCACATGGTACTTTCAAATGCATTTGCAACTGTAATACACTTCTCACTGCTTCTTCGTTTTCTTTCTTACAGCTAGCAACACCAAGGCTGCATAACGCCTCTAACGGCAGCTTGACAACCGTGAAAACATACCAATAGCCAGCTTTTGCCATCTTGGACCATACAAAGATTCTGCTCTCTATATCAAGCGGTCAAGAGGGGGTGCATAGCTAGCCACCATGGTAGCAAATCCGCGTCGATATATATATATATATATATATATATATATATATATATATATATATATGCAAAATAGTGGGCTACCATGGTGGCTAGCTACGCACCCTGTTTTAGCCATTGGATCAGCCCTATAAGCATTTCCGCGATGCATCTAGATTTAACGCCGTTAATTTTCAGCCCACCTCTTTTCCCACCAGACCCACCGCAGACCTCTCACTGTGGACACCCCACCCCGCACGCTCCTCTCTCTCTCTCTCCTGAATTTTTCCCCCACCGCTGAAAACTACCGCACCCCGCCGTCTTAGCCGCCGCCGACGACCGGCCCCTGGAGGTCCAAGCCACCTCGCCGCTCGAAGATCCCGTTGCCACCTCGTTGACCGTCCAACCATCCGAAAGTGCAGCCCACTGCGCTTCCTGCCCGTTGGCTGTCCTCACCTCTGCCGCTGCCCAACCGGAGATGGAGCGGGAGCCACAGCCAAAGCTCCGCCCGCGCATGCTACTGCAGCGTCGCCATACAGGATCCCCGCTCTGACAGTGAGGATTCCCCCGGCCGTGGGCATGGGAAGCTGTTTGGTCGATTGGTCTTGCCCGTTTCTCCATCTGATCTATTTATTTTTCTTTGATCTAGTTTTGATTCACTGTTTGAGGGACGTAGGTCCATGTTGATTTGCTGTATCTGGCGTGTTCCCGATCTAGATCCAAGTTGTATTTTGGTTGAAATTTGTTCTGCAAGTGTGTTCTCGATTCAGAAGAATTGCACAGTATTTCCGTTGGAATTTCACAGGACATAGTATTTGTTTGACGTTCTATTTTGGACAAAGAAAAATCGAATTTGTGTCTGATGTATTCTAGCTTGAATCCCTCCCCTGGCACAAATTCTTACACAAATTCTTGCACAAATTCTTACATGAATTCGTACACAAATTCTTGCACAATTTTTTACACAAATTTGTACACAAATTATTGCACAAATTATTGTGTGGATTTTTACACGCATTCTCGCAGGCAGTCTCGAACGGATTCATAGAATGTTTGCATATTTGTTCCCAATTTTTTGTAGATCTTGTTTATTGTTCTTTGGATGAGATTAAATTGAAAAGGTGCATCACAAGTGTATAGACTCAATTCTACATCTGGTGCTCGATTTGGCGGTCGGTTTGGCACTCAATTCGGCAATCGATTTGGCGGTTGCTTCGATGCTCTCGATTCAGTGCTTTATTTTTGTGTATATGGTGTGTTCCTGATGCAATGTTCATTCAAAATAACAGTTAAAATAATTTATTTTGCTAGTTTATTGAAATTTCTAGCTCGGCCTTTCCATTAGAATTTCTAGCGCCGCCTTTACATTGGAATTTCTAGTGAAATTTCCATTGAAAACTACAGTGTAAAATACGAGCGTCTGGTACTGAATATGCCTTACCATCCAAACTCTTTTCCAGCTTCAGTAATTTTGGATCCTAATGTGCTAGTTTCTCTCACTCCGTATGCCTTACCATCCAAAATACATATGTATTACCATCAAAACTACACATGTGACGAGTATGGTCGGGTGGGGTGATGCTCTGGTACTGGCAGATGTCTGGTTGTTACAGCATACTGGCAGATGTCTGGTTGTTTCAGCAGCACAGAGTGGAAGCAAAAGCAACGGCGTCACTTCTTCCTTTTCTCCGTCAAGCGAGCATGCGGTGCAGATTTTCCTATAGGGCCGATCCAACGACTGATTGAGGGTGCGTAGCTAGCCACCATGGTAGCAAATCCGCGTCGATATATATATATATATATATATATATATATATATATATATATATATATATATATATATATATATATATATATATATATATAGGAAGCTCAGATGGGGCACCTAGGAGCATGGGCACCCAACGTGTATTTCGTACATACCTAGAGTGTACGTGTCTAAATTACACATACCTAAGGTTTACATACCTAACATATACACATACAAGTTACACATACCTAACATTTACATACTTAACATACACACATGCAAGTTACACATACCTAACATATATATACACGTATCAGTGTACGTACACCTTAGGTATGCAATATCTTAGGTATGTATCACTTGAGTATGCATATCTTAGGTATGTATACCTTAGGTATGTGTAACTTAGGTATGTATATCCTCAGGTATGTGTACTACAAAGCAAAAATACGCGTATCTACGTATGGTGCCCGGGCACCTACGTACACCTTAGGTATGCAATATCTTAGGAGCACCAGTTATATATATATATATATATATATATATATATATATATTGTAGGATATATATATATATATATTGTAGGATCTTCCCCTACCGTATTCCTTTGATTTTTTTTAGTTCAGTCCAATATATAATAAAAAGTAATAACATTAGAAATATAACACCAAACTGAAAATGAATATATATGTTTACAACTTATCACGGGGAACATGATAGGCACCTAAGTGCTCTAGGACAATGAGACAAATGGCCCTCCATTATGACTTTGTTAGCTATTATGGAAATGCTCAATTAAATGGTAAAAAGTGTGGGGTTTATTATCATCTCTATTTGGTTTTCTACATGAATAGCTGCACATGGGTAAATTTATACAAATAGTTAAGTTTCTACTATGGTTGAATACTAATATTACCATACCAATAACATATACTTAAACATTTGTACTGCAACATGTAACAATGTGCAATTTCACATACAAGATTTCTTTTACAATATGATGTTCATTGTCTCTAACTAGTATATTATTCTTGGAAATTCAATGTCCACATCTCACACACAAAAGGATAACATGATATAATTACACCTATTACAGTAAATCGAAGGAAAAAACATACAGGAGGTTTACTACAACCCTAATTACACAACAATAATGGATGTCATCATTGATGCAAACTAGAGAGCGACATAGAAGACAACTGTTTTCTCTCGAGAGCACACTAAAAAAACTACATCAGAAAATATATCGCTACTTATCTGATTATCTAAGTCATCTATATATAATAAGGTGAAATCAGATATTTTTATTGTTCGATACTCTTCGAATATTCTTTTTCTTTCTTTACATCTTGATTATTTATTTTCCCATAGGATGTGTTCTTAAAATTTACTCAATTTAGTGGAAACTATTAATTAGGATGATGCCTGTAAAACATAAATTTGCGTCGCTGGATCTGTTGATTCTCTTTGGATCTTGGCAATTGGTGTGTCTATCAAGGGGAGTTCTTCTGGCTGTGGGGATCTCCGGGTCGTCAAGGAGCTTCATTGATGGTTACTTTCTCCTCTTTGTTTTCGGGACGGATGTGGTCACATATCAAGTTACAAGACAAAAACGTGGAAATTACCAGAGACAACACCTATCTAGGAAAATTTGCAAAAAAAAACCCATAAAAATGAGAAATACAACCAAGACTCTCAAGAATTCTGCAACTGCCATCATCACCGATCGTCGTCGCTGGAGACAAGAAAGAACTGTCGCCCTCACGGGCTTTGTGAGTCGAAGAAGAGGCCCACCGTCGGCGGAGCCTATGTCGTTGACCACATGGAGATCATCCCCGTGGTCCTCGAGACTCAGATACGTGGCTTGCCATCGACCATGTCGAGGAAGACCGTCGGATCTGCCACCGTCTAGCCTACTTCCATGATCCTAGACCGTCGTCCGCTGGTTAACATCGGTGGCACCGCCGGATACAGCAACCACCATTGGTGTTTGGCGGCGGCCGCTAGCTTCGTCGAGTGCAAGGAAAAATAACGGATAGTTGTCTGCTAAGTGTTCAAGACATGTGTTTTCTCATGGTTTGTCTATTAGATTCCATGTTTGTTTACTCATGTAACTTGATTTTCTATTATTAAAACTATGTGGTTGCTCTAAAAGAAACACAAAAAATGTTGTTTTCTATTGCTTGCTAATACTCGTTGGAATCTTGAATCTATGGCATACCATTTTGCACCAAAAAGAAAGAAAAAAACAACTTTCCACAATGTTGAATTTGTGACATACCATATTGCATCAAAAAGAAAAACACAAGAAACTTTTCAAACTGTTGGTA
The DNA here is from genome assembly GCA_030979885.1 of Lolium multiflorum. Taxonomy (NCBI): domain Eukaryota; kingdom Viridiplantae; phylum Streptophyta; class Magnoliopsida; order Poales; family Poaceae; genus Lolium; species Lolium multiflorum. The sequence goes on along the minus strand of CM061752.1, from coordinate 249,092,662 downwards.
AACTCTAGATCAGCAACAAACTTACAAATACCATTGCATACCATTCCTTATTATAACTTAGTTATTCAGTGGGACATACAATTACAGCCAAAAAAATTCTACGTTTAAGGGAATTTTTCTCTTTGAGATTAATGGTGACCATAGGCTATTGGAATGAAAGAACACAAGCTACTCCTTGGATGGATTTTTTAAATGAAGAAACTGGAAAAAAAACATGGCTGAGATGTCATGTATCATGGAATGAGTGAAGTGTTCAAATTGTACATATAGAAGAAGCACGAGAATTGTAGGTGATTAAGGAGATAATGCAAAACACACCAGACTAACGAACAAAAAAGTTTTAGCTCATGTTAATATCACTTCGACCAGGGGTATATGAATGCATTATGTAGACACTTGATTACTTCAGTACAATAACCCAAAGGGATTTATATAAGTTTTTAGGGTTTAAATATTATGAAAATTCTAGGATCCAAATAGATAAAAGAAAGTGGCAGAGCTTCCCTAAAAGGGCTAGTAAAAAAAAAGGAAAATAATGACATTTTGCACACAAAATAAACAAATCAAGCTAGTGCCACTAGTGTGAGCAGGCAACAAAATTATCAAACCAACACATCCTATAGGTTCTAAATTATGTAGGATTGAACTTTAATTACATCACATTCTAAATTCTACAACTTTTTCTCTTCTTGTGTTCCAAACATCATTCAAATCTTCAAACTGTGGCGGAGCTTACCGGCCATGGGAGTCGGACAAGGCTAGTTTGTGTCCACCTCCTTGAAGTATTTGCCTAGCAAATACGCAAAACTCAAAACTGATCCCGGGTGCATATTGACCCGGTATGTACAAAACAAATTTCAAAAGTTAAAAAAGTTATGAAAATTTTCTCATATAGAGGGACATGTTCTACATGTGCACGTAAAGTTTCACATAAAATCAACAATTTTTATGCTCTGTGTAAAAGGACAAAAAAATATCTCAAAAAATAGACTTTTTTTTGCGAATCAGAAATAGACTATTTTAGCACCAAAAATTTGTCTTTTTTACACAGATCACAAAACATGTCGGTTGTTTGCTGAAACAACTTTGTGAGCATGTAATATGTCAAGATATACTCAAGATATATTTTTATTATTTTTTTACATTTTTAAATATGTTTAAATTGCACTTCAATATCACTATTTCCAGTGGATGCTGCCGCCCTGTGTCGCCGGGAGCTAGCTATACCACTAGGTTCAAATGTAATGAGGATTCTAGAATCCAAATAGACAAAAAGAAGTCGGCAGAGTTCCCCCTAAAGATGCTAGAAACATAAAGGAAAATAGAGACATTTTGCGCACAAAAATTAAACCGATCAATCGGGCACCACTAATGTGAGCCTGACGTCTCCTCCTCGTTGGCGCCACGAGAGGCAACCAAATTACCAAACCACCACCACATCCTCCTAGCTTCACTACGGGAGCAGCAGCCACACACACCACTACCACCACACTCCGAACCGCACGCACGCCAGAGCCGATCGCGCCGAGGCCACCAAGACCCACACACGGCCATGGCCATCACCGCCGCGTCGAGCCTCGCCCTCCACGCCGCGCCATCCGCCGCCCGGCGCCGCAGCGTCGTCGCCTCGGCCTCCACGGCGCGGTTCGACCGGCGCTCGGCCGTGCTCCTCCTACTGTCCGCAGCGGGAGCCGGGTCGTCTATGGTGGCGGTGGCGCCGTCCGCGAACGCCGCGGGCAGCATCGGGTTCTTCGGCGTCCGGAAGAGGCTGGAGCGGGCGGAGGAGGCGGCGGTCGAGGCGGCGCGGGAGGTGGGGGAGGCGGCGGTGGAGGCCGCGGAGGCCGGCGGCGAGGCGGTGGCGGAGGTCGGGAAGGAGGTCGCCGGGGAGGGCATGCAGCTGGTGGCGGAGGCTGGGCTCGCCGGCGACGCGCTCGTGCAGGCCGGGGCGGTCGCCGGTGCCGAGGCGCTCGGGGTACTCGTGGGCTTGTCCGTCGTCAATGGCATCCTCAAGCCCGAGGTCTAGGTAGAGATGGGTCGTCCCCGTAGCACCTTTTTGGCTAATGCGATGTTTGGGTTTAGTGCTTAAATGGCTATCTCGTTATTTGTTCATGGCTTTTGTGGTGTAATATGAGTAAGTATTATGTAGTGATGGATGCTCATGGTTCCACTATGTTTTGAATGCAACAAAATCATACAAATTGTTTGGAGAAAAATTCTACCGTATGCCCATATATAAAGACATACATGAAAATGTTGTTTAACGGAAGAACCAAAGTGGCTTTGGAGCATGTCTGAAACGAACGGGTAATCTCTCCTTCTCTGTTGTAAGGATTTTTTTTTTTGTATGGACATGAATTTTGAAGAAAACTAAGAAACAACTTTTCGATAAATGAATTAACAAGAGCAGCTATGTTGTTATGTTGTGATGCAATCTTACAAAACGACCGCCTCCACCACCGCACCTCTCATTTTTTAGAAAAATTCCAGAATATAAGTTGTATTGCAATGCACCACTTGCCTGAACAATTTTTTTTAGAGATTTGATTACGTTTCAAAGTTCACTATTTTTCTCTCAAATGTTTATGGGTAATCCCATGTAAACATGGTGTAATTATTCCCTAATATACTGAAATTTTCATTCTCCTAGGTGCGTATGCTCCCTTTTACTAAAAAAATATATTTTGAAATGTCGAAATTTTTTGATAAAAAATTCTACATGTACATCTATACATAACATATGTGCGTTTGTCAAGTTCCGCGTGAAAGCAATATTTTTTGTGGTTTATGTAAAAAAGAGAAAATTTATCTTGTGAAAAGCTTTATGTTTAGCATTGAATGTTGTCTTTTTTACACATGTCACACGACAAATCGATTTGTCATGAAACGACTTTGTGAGCGCGTAGCACGTGAAGATATACGCGCGCATTTTTCATTTCAGTTTTCTAAAATTTTAAAATGTGTTTAACATGTATTTAAAAATAAAGGGAGCACATGATCCCATGTGCCAAAACACCACTCTCATAATATACGTGAAAAGCAGTTGCTTCAAAAATGTGCATCCAAGATACCTGTCATGAGAAAAAACACACCGCGTCGCCTAACCCTAGGCGACTCGGGGGCGATCCCCCAACGCCGACCGCTGCCACCTCCCTCCTCGCCCCGTCCTCCTCGCCACCGCCGGAAGACCCGCAGGACAAAGCCCTGGCGGCGACGGCGGCGGCGGGGGCTTCGTCCATCGCGCGGTGGAGGCTCCCCTGGCGGCGGCGACGTACGTCTCCGGCGGCTCCGGCAGCGAGCTGGCGCGGGAGTGCGGCGGCGTGGACGTCTCCACGGTGGTGGAGCGGCTTCCAGCGCGATGGATCGCCCTACTGGCGGTGGATCTTCGGATCGCCGGTGGTAGGGGCCCCTAGGGTCTCGGGAGACGCTGCCGAGATGGTGGAGACGGCGTCGCGTCAGAATAAAGGTGCTGGAGCTCGGTCCCCATCTCGGCAAGGCCACGTGTGGCGGCGCCGGCGAGCTACTGGCCTGGTTTCCTCTCATATTGATGGATCTGGGGAGGGTGGTCTCTCCGGGCACGGTCGTCTGTCGACTCTGCCGTGGATCTTTGGGAGTCGGAGGGCTGTTGTTAGTGCTGTCTTCCCCTCGGTCGGCCGTGGTGGCGAGGGAGGGGAAGGGGATGGTACAATCGCCTTCCTCGTTAGGATTTTTAGGGTCGTTTTTTATAAGATGCGACTGTCGCGTCGTGAAGCTTCCTCCGGCCGGCCATGGTGGCGAGGGGAGGAGGTGGCTTGACGTGGCGTCGATGGTTGGGACCTACTGCTCGGGGTCCGTGGATTGGAGGTTCTGCTTGGTCTCCACCAGCTCCCGCCTGCCCAATGGTTTGGAAAAGATTACTAGCTCTCACCCCTCGGGGTGGGCACTCCTGCGGTGTTGAAAGCCCAATGTGGCGAAGGTGGCGGCGGTTACTCGATGGTGTCTGAAGACGGGCGGCTTTCGGATTCGGTCTCTGTACTTGGGTGGTGACGATGAGGACGATGGGCTTGATCGCGATTTGGGAGTACGGTGTGTGGTCTTTTGAACCCATATTGTAGTTTCCTTTTTTTGTGGAGTCGTTTGTAATCGGTTTCGCCATTGTTGAATTCCATCAGTTGTTATCTTAAAAGAAAAAAAAAGTGCATCCAAGAGAACTCGTTCCGTGTTACATTACGGTTTCACAACATCTCTATCGTACACATCAATGGTGCGCGTATTTTTTTTGTCATTTCCTTGAACCGAAACATATTATGTGTCATTTTTCTCGTATTTCTGACGTGGCTAACTCGGAAGAAACAATAAGATTTGTGCCCAATTCCATTGGAAGAGACGTGATAGCGTGGGCCCAGGCACGTCTCCGACACGAAAACAAAAAACAAAGCGAAAAGACGCGAAAAAAAAGAAAAGCGAGAAAAAATAGCTAAGCCGTTCCGAATGGCCACCGCCGTGCTCCGCCGCCCACTGCTCGCCTCGCTTCTCCCGGCCGCCGCTGCCGGCGCCGGTTCCGCTTCGTGCTCCAACTCCTCCCTCCCCTCTCGCATCCATCTCCGGCGGCGTCGGTCTCCGCCTCCGGTGCTCGCCGTCTCCTCCGACTCCTCCAAGCCCATCGCCTCCTCATCGACCGGCGGCGGGGCCGACCCCGACGAGGAGCCCGTCCTGCCGCTCCTCCAAGAACTCGCGGTAAGCCGATATATCTAGCGCCTCGTGTCTGCATTCATTTGAAGATTTGGTGCGGTCTGTGGATTCGAGAGGTTCTGATTGATATGTTCTTTTGGTAGGATTGCTTGGTTCTCCCTCCCAAATTCCTGTCCCTGCTGCCCCGCGACCTTCGGCTCGACGTAAGCAGTCACTATCCCCTTCACAACTCGATCCAAACTCATATTTATCCGGGTTATAAGCTAAGATAATCAGTTAATGACTGTACACTCACTGGGGATAATCTCAGTAAGCGTCAGAATGTAACTGGCAAAAGCTGCCTAACTTGTGCTTAACTGAACTGATTCACCCCTTTATTCTTACTGCTTAGTGGCTAAACAAATGTGAAACTTGATTTTGGATATACAATGTTATCATGCTCTTCAGAATTGTGCCTATGTGATGCCGAACAACGCGTACTAAAATTGCAGCACTACGGCAAGTTTGAATTGTAATAAGAATTTCTATTTTAATTCCATCCAACAAGTTCTGTTTGATTTTTTTTTTGAAGCTCAATGATGCGGCATTCGATCTCTCCAACGGACCTGTTCTCAACGAGGTATGTACCTCAGAACTCACTGATTGGATCTAATAAACATCGTGTTCACTGTTGTTGTTTGTATGCCGAGAGACAGTGTGGCCAAGAAGTCGGTGATCTGTTGCTGGACCTGGCAAAAGCATGGGAGATGGCTGACACATCGGCATCTAATAACCTTGCCAAGCAGCTGCCGTCGATGGCGCCCTACTTGACTGCCAGCGCCAAATCAGGCATGGATTTTCATCTTATATTGTCAGGATTTTGTGTTCTGTGTGACGTGGTTTCTTGATTGAAGATTGTGTTCCTTGTTGTTTTCCTTACATAGCGTAGCATTCGGCAAGCGTCTTGCGTCAGCTGGAAAGAAGTTTCAAACTATGGGGCAGTACGGCAATGGAGAGTTCAAGAAGGTTAGCCACTCACTCATCGTCTATTCATGCTGTTCTTCAGAAATTTCTTTAGGTACATTTGCCTAGTGCTGGATTATGATTTGGTTACGTCACAAACATGAGTTCATGTCATTACCATACAATCGGTGGCTGGAGCCAATGTGGGGGTTAGTTGCATCCTCAGCATTTGTGTAAGATTTGTTGCAGCAGGCTAAAACCATCTGAATGTTGGTGTGTTAGTGACAGGAGTCTGACGTGTTGGGACAGAAGAAAACTCTCAGATTCATTGTATCACCATGCATCAGCATGGCTTCATGCTTAGTCTCATTGCTACATTACCTTGCATCCTGTTTTTATAATTGTTTTTTCAAAAGGTGGACTTAAGCCAGACATTTATCTCTCATTGTTTTCTGTAGATTTCCGAAACAATGATCAAGATTGGTAAGCTTTTGTCGAAACGCCCAGTGATTCAGGCTGAAGTACAGGCCATGAAAGAAAAAAGGAAGCTGAAGGTAAATTTGCCTCTCTGCACTTTGATCACCTATTCACCTTCAGGTGAATTTTGAAGATGGTCTAATTCTCATGCCCTTACCTTGTCAGTTTGGAGAGCTTCAATTTGAATTGACAGCACAAAATGCCTATATCGGTGCTGCAATTGGACTGGTTTTCGGGTAAACTTCCAGACTCATACTGCATGTCATCGAAGCGTCCTTTTCTTGGTCAGCTGCTGTGCATGACTTACAATATTATAAGGAACATGCCATATGCGACCAATATCAATAAATAAGTAGATGCGGTATTATAGTTATCGATTTCACATAAGTATTTTACTGGATGCTCCTTATATTTTAGTTGCAGGCATCTCATACAATCATGTTTTATGCCGATTTAACTCCGTGTGAATGATTCCTTATCTTATCCAGTATAATGTTAATGCAATATGTTGGTCAATATCATTCTATGAACATGCATTATAAGTTTTTCAAGGATCCATGCACATCATGCTTCATATACTAAATTAACCGACACTCAGGCGTGTGCATTACACAATCCGGTCGTGCGCGCTCTCACATCATGGTAAAAAAAACCCGGGTTTGCCAGTCCTCCCACTTGCCATGGTAGCAGTTGTGCATGGTAGTGACATGCATAGTGATCGATAAAGGGGATGATGATGACTTCCCTCTTTCTATGGATTTTCACACGTTATAAATCGAAAGATCAGGCCAAAGCCTTCCAAACCATCCACTGTTCTGGATTTGTGATGGGAGTCACTATATCAAGTTGAATTATTGAAGAAAATAGTTATGTACAGATTGCTGGTATAGTAACTGCAAGTAGCACCGGGAAACCAGAGTGCCCTGTATGAAGTATCATTGCTCATCTGCAGCAGTTTTTACTAAATTGACAGATAGCCCATTGTCTTTATGCAAGTTTGCAAGTCTGGTAGCATGCACCTGTCACTGTTGACTTGTGTCATCATGCTTCATGTACTAACTATCCCACCAAAGACTTGCTTTTTTAAAATCCCACATTTACTTCCTGGTATAGGTTTTTCTCCTGGCAACTAGCCCAAGGCGTGCAGAGCAATCCAGACGACACCCAGGTAATGACATGACAAGTTGAAGGCTATATATTGTTCCATGGGGATTTTGTGTTCACCATCCTGCCCCTTCTCTCAGTTCTTTTTCTTTCCAATGCAGGCGCTCAAGGTCGCGCTAGTTGTCCTTGGCTACACATCTACTGCCCTCTCGGCGGCCGCGGCTGTAGGGCTCGTCGTACTAGCCCAGCAGATTGACCCCGAGGACAAATCGAAGTAACTACCTTCCAGTTTCTGAAACTGTCGAGGTGTCTTACCTTAGAAGACTGTAATGCTACCATGAGTTAAATAAAATCTCTGTTGCCCTTTCGTAAATAAATGGTGAACCGTATACGCGCGGGTGCATAGAGTTTTGTACTTTTGTGAACATGATCAAGTTTTGTGTGTTTGTCTGAAGCAAGCCCGGGTTACTGAAGTGGAAAAAGTTGAAACATGTTGGCACTGACTACTTGCAGATTATGGCATGCTATCTATTCCCCTACGTTTCTGTAACTGTTGTTATGGGAAATATTATGGTGTACTCTACCAAAAGGATTCACACGGATTGTCGAGAACACAAATTCCTACGCGACGGCCAGCGGCGGAACACTAATGTTTTCCTTCATTGGGGATTTTATTGCTACGTAATCCCAATTTCAATGTCCTTTCAAATACAGTACTGTAGAAGAATTTGGAGTTCAGTTTTATCTGAAGTTCCAACGTTCCAGATTATTTTTCTCAGCCAATCTCATTCCATTTTGGATGCCTGGTAGAGTGTTCTTTCCTAGGGACCGACAGCAAAGCAGAGTGGTTCGCCTTGTAATCCTGGTTCCATTTTGTTCCATACGAAACTTAAGGAATCACTATTTAGGGAATGTCGGAGGATTTTTCCGTTAGTAGTATCTCAGACCGATCTGCCAGCCTGGCCTCGCAATAATTTCGCCAGCCCAAACCCACTGTAAGCCCAGCCCGGCCCAGCCCGGCCCAGCCCGCCCATTTCAGCAGGCAAAAACCCCACACGGCCACACCTCTCCTTCGTCTCCACCTTCCCCTATCTCAATCCCCAGTTCCACACCACTCCTCCGCCGCTGCCCATCCACCGCAAGCTGACGGAATCAATGGCGTCCTCCACCGCGGGCCAGGTCATCACCTGCAAAGGTAACCCCTCCGATCCCGGCGCCTGTAACCGGGGCCGCTGTAGCCCTGGCCGGCGTTTATTAGGAACTATTTGGTCTGATCTGGAGCGGCGGGTGGTGGGTTGCAGCGGCGGTGGCGTACGAGGCGAACCAGCCGCTGGTGATCGAGGACGTTCAGGTGGCGCCGCCGCAGGCCGGCGAGGTCCGCATCAAGGTCCTCTCCACCGCGCTTTGCCACACCGACTACTACACCTGGAGCGGCAAGGTACCCCCTCGCTCCCCCTTCCTCCCGCGCCGTGTCGCCGTGTGCTTCTCTGAATCTAGGTTCCGTGGTGGTGTTCTAACTTCCAAGGGATTGTCACTTGCACTGGCACTGCTGCCCGTCACTGTCCCTCCCGTCCCCAACCGCTTATCCGATGCTGGTAGTAGTTCAGTGGCTCCACCGAATGGAATTGGATTTTCCTTTCCTTAGTATTCCGCCGCACCAACGATCTTCTACCATCGTGGCAACTTGGCCGATGTTTCCCCCAGATTATTATCGTGAACTGGATGGGTGACAGCGGGTTGACCGAGTAATCGAGGATTACTTGACTTCTAGGTCTCATTTTCAGATTTTCTATGCAGGATCCCGAGGGCCTCTTTCCCTGCATTCTCGGCCACGAAGCTGCCGGGTAAGCTTATAAATCTGCGCCGTTTCATCCATAGTCATCTATACCTAAGCCAAGGTAACCGCGCGCGCGCTGGCTGATGAGTTCACTTCCATCTACGCCGACAGAATTGTCGAGAGCGTCGGCGAAGGGGTGACCGACGTGCAGCCCGGGGACCACGTCATCCCTTGCTACCAAGCAGAATGCAAGGAGTGCAAGTTCTGCAAGAGCGGGAAGACCAACCTCTGCGGCAAGGTTCGTGCGGCCACGGGGGTGGGGGTCATGATGAGCGACCGCAAGAGCCGCTTCTCGGTGAATGGGAAACCCATTTACCATTTCATGGGGACGTCGACGTTCAGCCAGTATACCGTTGTGCATGACGTCAGTGTTGCGAAGATCAACCCGCAGGCGCCCCTGGATAAAGTCTGCCTGCTTGGCTGCGGTGTTTCTACTGGTAGGTTTTCGCCACAGTTCCCTCGAAGTACTCATTGATTTGTTTGCTTGAATGTGCTGCTCTATTACTACCACTGATTGGTTATGTATATTTCAAATGAAGCTGTTTGCATCAAGTGTGTTGTTACTCTGTTCTATTACTTTTTCTGGGATGACTTTCCTAATTTAGGGTTCCTTTATCTAAGTAGGAAAGCGTAAGAATGTGTGTTTTTCTTCATTTGTGTCATGGTGCCGCAAAGTTCCTACTCTTTTCTTTGTAAACTGGATACATGGTTCCATACTGTTGTTTACACCTGTAGCACTTTGATGATCTTGTGACTATCCTCTAGATAATATCCAAAAATACTTATGTTTTCTACACCATCCGTCCCAAAATAACTTGCTCAACTTTGTCGAGATACGGAAGTATATAGACACATTTTAGTTATTGATACATCTGTATCTAGAAAAAATTGAGCAAGTTATTTTGAGACAGAGGGAGTATGCATCTTACAAATTACAATTGTGTAGGCCTTGGAGCAGTATGGAATACTGCGAAGGTTGAAGAAGGTTCCATTGTTGCTATTTTTGGCCTTGGCACAGTTGGACTTGCAGTAAGTAAAATATATTTCCATGTACTTGTGTAACTGAGTCTGGAAAGTTAGCTTTGACATCTGAACTTCCTTTTTAGGTTGCTGAGGGGGCAAAAACAGCTGGTGCTTCTCGGATTATTGGCATTGACATTGATACCAACAAGTTCGATGTTGGTATGGTTCAAGTTTCTGTAGACTTCTTCGTTGTACATTTTGTTCCCCTGAAATCTTTGAAACTAGTACTACCTCTGTCCGGAAATAAGTGACTCAGATTTCTCTAGATTCGCATGTACCTAGAATTCTAGATGTGTTTTAGTGTGTAGATACATGCGAATCTAGACAAATCTGAGTCACTTATTTCTGGGCGGAGGAAGTATGTTATTTTCCTCTTGAGTTGCACGATCTCTTTTGTTCAATTGCTGAAGGAGAACAACTCACATTTTTCTTCTCCGCCAGAAGATGGAAGCCTTTTTTGAACATTTGTTTGCTGTGAGTAGAAGCTGAAACTGTTCTCCTGATTCTAGTGTGCGTAAAAAAAATCTTCAATATAATGGTTGGTTGGGTTAAATCCCACATACAATATCTAGAATCTAATTAATATAAACCAGAAGTTCCCATGCTTTTCTGCCTTTTTTCAATGCACAGGGCAATGCGCCATGTACAACATTGTTTTTTAAGCAAATTCAGATCTAGATATCTGATGTCGTAAAATCTATTTTCTTCTCATGTTAAAATATGCTAGTATGTATTAACTTTATATTGTACTTGTTATCTTGCTTGTTGATCTCATTGCCCTTAGTACTGGATGCAATCATTTAGCGATAAAGTTCATTTCATAATTCTTCTCCCCTTGCTGTTTGCAGCTAAGAAATTCGGCGTTACAGAATTTGTGAACCCAAAAGACCATGACAAACCAATCCAGCAGGTCATAGTTGACCTTACAGATGGTGGCGTGGACTACAGCTTTGAATGCATCGGAAATGTTTCTATCATGAGAGCTGCACTTGAATGCTGCCACAAGGTAAGCTAGAGTTGCAGCTTATGTTTATGAACATTGTGGACTGTTGCAAACTGATAACACACCTCAAATCTTAATATGCAACTTGTCCTACAAGTATGTTATACCTAAGAAATTCAGTCTTAAAATGATGCTATCAGTGTATTGCTGTGTCTATTTCTGAATAAACGTAATATACTTGACCTGAAAAGAATAAATTCCATGGTATTCTTCTAAGCTGTTACTTATAACTGGAAACATGGTGTATCTATCTGTTTTCACATTCGCATTCGTGCATCTCTTCTATTTCTTGTTTTTTTAGTCATTAAGAAGTAAAATATATTGCCGTTACAGTTTTCCAGTCATCTCGAAGTATAATATCTTGCCTTTGCTGATTATGTTTTACCTGTAGGGCTGGGGTACCTCTGTCATTGTTGGTGTAGCTGCATCTGGCCAGGAGATTTCGACACGACCATTCCAGCTTGTCACGGGCCGTGTTTGGAAGGGAACAGCTTTCGGTGGCTTCAAGAGCCGGAGCCAGGTTCCATGGCTTGTTGAGAAGTACATGAACAAGGTATCGTACCATCTCAAACAGCCAAAAACCGCATCTAGGAGTATTCTTTCATGACAAACAAAACCTGACCTCGTACCATCCACAGGAGATCAAGGTGGACGAGTACATCACCCACAACATGAACCTGACCGACATCAACAAGGCGTTCGACCTGCTGCATGATGGTGGTTGCCTGCGCTGTGTGTTGGCGATGGAGCACTGAGGACTGTGTTACGCGTGGTGGCTGCTTCGAAGCTGGTGTGTTCGCATCATGTGGATCCGCGTCCCCCACCTGGGACTAGAACTCGTTTGCCCTGTTTGGCCTAGAAAGTCTTGAAGTTGAACCACTGGTATAATAATATGTTGTGTTGGATGGTTCGGATTGTTCCTGTCAAATCTCTAGTATCTTTTACTTGTCGATGACTTGTATATCTGTTGCCTTTGCAAATATGCGCAACAATTAAGCAATTAAGCTTAGTCGGATATCGGCTGGAACACACCCTCTCCAGTTAACTCCCAAGTAAACCACATGTCCCTGTGTCAAATCTGTAGCTTTGGTAATTAGGTCCAAAACAGAAATGAATGCTTCTAAAACTTGCAACATTTCACATGCTGCACTAGGTTTGGCAAGTAAAACAATAGCAGCACCCGAATTTTACAGCATGGTGCTGTAAAGATAAATATACATCTACCATATCGAAGCATTTGCCAATTGGCTTGTCTGATGCTTCGTTCAGAACTGGCTAGTTCCTCTGTAGCTGGCACCGACTTCTGTTGCCTTAAGTATCAGAATGCTAAGGCTGAGCACTAGTGTCGAAGTACCGGACAGCTGAGCACTAGTGTCGAAGTACCGGACGCCATGAAGCTGTTGATATCTAGAACTTCACAACAATGCTTCATTTGATTGCTTCTAAACATGACTGACTGCTAAATTGGATGGAGATAAAAATAACCGATAGCAAAACTGTAATAAAGCCTTGTGCCGGCTTCAAGAAGAACTCGTTTGCCATAAAAACTGTTGAATGAGAAGCACTTCTATAATATATGTTGTGTTTGTTCAAGTTGTTGCTGTAAGAGCTCTAGTATGTTCTACTTGTTGACTGGTGACTATTGGCTTTGCAAATGGGTGTCATCTGGAAACCACCCTCCAACTACCTCCGATTAAACCACAAGAGTTCTATAGAAATTTGAAACATGGAATTACCCTGTTTAGAAAGTAACATTCTATACAAAGTAGATTTGCAATGTCCAATCCACATTCACAATATCAAATCCAATAGTCTGATAACTCGAGCCAAAGCATATTTCACATATTTGGAAAGATCCAGACGGTAAACAAATACATAATTTTACAGTGTGGTGCAAGAAAGATAAATACACATACATCTCAGGTATTTAGCTACAGTATCAGTAATTGCCAATTCGTAAATTGGCTTGTTGGATAAAGGAGGAGTATCCTGATGCGTAAATAAGCCGCTGGCATTGGCAAGTTCCTAAACTGCATTCCCTGAAGCATGACAACGCTAGGACTAAACTCTGCTGTCAAAAATACTGGATGCCATGAAGCTGTTCTTGATTCAGCTGGCTTCCAAAACCTTAGAACGATGTTTCATTTCACTGCTTCTGCTCAACTTGAACACTGCTGCCTGATAATAAGAATTGGTAAAGTATCAGTGAGTGCTGGACCAATATAACAAATTGCACAAATTTTGTGTCAAGCACAACCCGTCAGCACTAATTGAATAAACCAGCAGTCGAACTGCAGTGGTCCAATTCATGGGAGATATTTACAAACACTTGCAAACACTACACCCCCAAGATGTTTACAGACACTTGCAAACATTATTCTACATTCGAAAGAAAGCACACAAAATGTGTTTTTTTTTTCTGCAAGAGTGGTAATCTTGACCTGCGAACAACCTAGGTGAACATCTCAAATTCTCGAACAATTATTCATAAAGAAACTATACAATTTTCCACAACAAAGGCCTAGCTGTTCAGTCTTTTTCTCTCAGGAGACTAACTAATAATTACCAATTGTGATGAATAATAAATTTAAGGGAGAACTTTGCTGCATTACAGTATGCTCTTCGGTATGAGCAGAGATGCCTAGTTTTCTCCTATTGTGTATTTTTACTCCTGCCTTTCTTCAGAAAAACAACACTAGTTTAATGAAATTACCATGGAAAAATTAAGGCATGGATTGTACTTCCATGGTACAGATCTCCTCTTATGGCAAGATGTATCTACTTTAGTTTGTCAATTTAAACTAGTCACTTAGTCATATGAAAGTTTCACTGACGCTGACAAACACTAAATACAAGACATGAGCAAGGAAAGAATAGAACAAAAGCATGTGCAAAATTACTATAGAGAATAATTACCGATTCGAACTCGCGGCCTTCTCTCGCCAGTGGAGGGTTTCTTCTTCATGTAGCAGCCATTCCAATCACCCCCATCCTGCGAATAGTAATCCATCGGATACTCCCCTCCAAAATCATTTCCACCACAGTCGCCACTACTGCAATCACCATCTCCGCAAGTTCCTGATCCTGAGCAGCAGCCACTGCCACCTCCACTGCCACATTCCCTACTACCTTTCTCCCACCACCCAGGAACATACCCCAGTGCAACATCAAACTCAAACGTTGTCAGCACCGGCTTCTTGAATCCCTCCCCCCAATCGATCGACAACCGAGGGCACGCAATCTGCACCCATGCATCCACAGAATCCCCAAACAGCTCCATCCTGGTCGGGGAGAGCTCGGACATGAGCACCACCATGTGCTCCAACCCCTTTTCTTCCAGATGCTCTACGATCCGGTCAAGAACCTTCACGCTCCCCTGTCGGCCGAGCGTGCCAAGCACAACTCCCCAGCTCTTGGCCTTCCTCGCCGCCAGCACGGCCTCCTTCCTCGCCTGCTTCATCCCAACATGGTCATACTCCTCCAGCACGAGCACACCAAGAAACGGGTCGAACCGGTAGGCCTTCACCCCGGGGTTGGCTATCATGAAGGCCTCGAGGTGGAACCTGCCGTCGGCGACGAACACCACCACGCCGACCCCCTCTGATTTCTTCAGCGTAGGCGCGGTGCACCCGAGGATCTCGCCGGCGGAGAGCGGCTTCGCCTGCGGGACCAGGATGTCGCGGTACCCGTCCCGCGCGAGCATCTCGCGCGCGGCGTGCACGGCCGCGATGAACTGCACGGTGCCGGCGAGCGCGAGGCGCGGCGCGGCGGCGGGGTCCGGGAAGGCGCCGCGGACGGCGGCGGCGAGGCGGAGCGCGTCGACGCGGATCTCGACGAAGACGTAGAGGACGGGGAGGAGGGAGGAGGTGACGGGCACGAGGCAGGAGTGGCCGTAGTGGACGAGGAGGTCGGCGGCGAGCGCCTTGGCGGGGCGGTCGCCCAGGCAGCAGGCGCCGTAGGTCGGGTCGGCGAGGATGAGCACGTCGTTGGAGGGGTGTGAGGCGAGGAAGGGGCCGAGCAGGTGGGAGAGGGGCAGGGAGAAGAGGAGCAGGCCCTCGGGCAGCTGCAGCGCGGCGCGGCGCGCGCCTGAGGCGCGGATGCGGTGGGCGGTTTTCGGGAGCTCGAAGTTGTAGGCGGCCGGGAGGAGCGAGGTGGCGGCGGCGGCGAGGGTCGGGTCGGAGAGGATGGAGGGCGGGATCGGGGTGTGGATGAATCGCTTCGGGGTCTTTTTTTTGGTGCTTTGGGATGGGTCTGCCGCGGTGACGGCCAGCGCTGTGGAGGGGTCGCCGGCGTCCATGGCGGCGGCGGCGGGTGGGGAGAGGAGAGAGGGGTTTTGCTTTGTCCTAGCAACACGGGACGACACGAAGCCTCTTCCCGAGCGGGAGCAGCAAGGGAAAGCCCAGCAGCGCACTGGGCCAAAATGGGCATTCTCTTGGCCCAGTTTAACTAGTCAGCGTCGTCTTCTTCCTTCCGTCGTTGCCATTCATCGGCCTCTCCGCCTCCGCCTCGCCCGCCGTCATCACTTGCTGGCCCTCCCATCCATCCATGACATGGGCGGCGCCACCGTGAGACAAGCCTGGCGGGGCACCCACCCCCGCGTCCCTCGCGAGCGATGCGTGCAAGCTCCAGCGACAGCTTCAGGCCAGCAGGTAATCTCTGCGATTTGATTTGTGCTTCAGTGCTAAAAATCATAGTTCCTCGGTTGCTTGCTTTCTTGCGTGTGGTTCGATTTAAGAAAAATCAATATAGCTAGAAAAGGGATGCAAACTTAATTGCATAGATTCATATCCTGCATTCCTGCTAACAACACTGCCCAACACCCAAATAGAACAATGGACAACACAGTTGCTTGGTAAGATTAAGAGTACCGATTCATGGTTGCTTGGTAAGATTAAGAGTACCGATTCATGATTGCATACAGTTAGCTCTGATTCATCCAATATCGAATTCCTAATCATAAGAAAATAAAGCAAATTGCACCGCATTTGGATTCGTCCAGAAGAAAAACAAAAGGCTTATTAACTGAAAATTAGAAAGACTAGAAAAAGATAACGAGGTACGAAGAACATAGACAAATCAAGGTCAAGTGAAACTAGGGAAAAGTATGTCTTAGTCTAAATTTACCCTCCCCCTGCCTTATTGTCAGAGAGCGCGGTGATTATTTGCACCTAAGCTATTAGTTCGTTCAACTACGAAGAAATAGTAACCAAGAACAAAATGACCCCTCAAACCTTCGAACGCGCGGCAGCAAGGGAAAAATCCCTGGTGAGAGTCAAAGATGATACTCGGTCGGTATAGTTGCCCATCGGTTTCCATTTCTAGAAACCAGATGTCTGCTACAAGGGTAATTCTTAAGACCCTAGCTTCTACTCAGCTGAAGTCGAGAACGTGATGGTTGGGAGAGCTCGCAGCCTCGCACACACATGAACACTAGACAAGAGAAAATGTCTGATTTGTGCCGCATGCTTAGTGTGGCTTTCCTCCTCTCTTTCCTTAAAAACAATTCATTCAACCCAATGGGTAAACAATGCCTTAATGTGAATGTGCACGCCTAAGGTTTACATATACATATTCCATGCAACGCGTCTAGCAAGGTGACGCGTGATAGACCCATCAGAGGAGGCAAACATGCCATGCTGCTACTAAGGAGAACATAAATGAAAACCAAAAGGAAAGCAAAAGACAGAGCTTCCTTTTATTTTATTTGATGTAAACCTGTAGCTTTGAGACGACGATCATGACCTTGTCTTCATGATTGAGTTACAACGATTGGTAAACTATATGTACTGACACCAGTATAGATGCCATCCTCGTGGAATGTAGTAACTTCTTCTCCATTGGTCAGAACATCCTTTTGCGAGTACGAGTAGGGAACATCACATGAAGCGTGCATTGTAACAAATTTTGCTGTGACTGTTTTCCCCGGAGGCACTATATAATCTTGTGTTACAGTTATTTCCTCTGAATCACCTTCTGGCTTATGAGAGAGTGTAACTTCTCCACCCACTACGGTTGGAATCTTACTAACACGTGAGGCGAACATTTTGTCAATAGTTGTGTTGTATGAGACAACCGTTTCCCATGTAGTAACCACCTCTTTTTTCGTCCTGAAGGAAAATGTTCCTGTCTGCTCTGAAGTGGTGTAATTGGTATGTTGATGAGTGTCCACGGCAATGATTTCATTTTTATAAATCCTAGCTTCATCGAGGTGGAAAACAAAATCAAAGATCTCTCGACGAATAACTGGCTCTTCCAACACAAACCATGTCCAAATCGATTTGGTATCCGCGCTAGCACTGAGGTAGCTTATCCCCTCATAATTTAACCTATTGCAGAATTTGTGGTTGCCCAGATTTTGAAGTGCAATTTGGCCATCACCAGTGATCACCTTGAATACCATGTCAGGGTTCTGGTCCTTGCTGTAAGCCAATGTACCATCAGCTGAGACCCAATCTGATGAGCGCCGACTCCAAAATCCCCCTTTGTCAGTCATTATCAAGACCGTGCCATCATCGTTGGTGTGAACACTATAAGCCACACCTTCATTTTTAATATCGTGTGTGTCAAATTTCAGCCATGTGCCCACATGTCGGAGATACCATCCATTGTCGCTCTTTAAAGCAATTAATGTAGGCAATTGGTTCTTACGCAACAAACCAATGACAGTGAAGGACGATTCTGCAATCACATGAAATTGCAAGTAGGGTTTGGATTTATCAAACATGGGAACCATGGAAGCATATCCTCCATTTGATCCACTCTGAGGAATTCGAAGCCTGTAATCATGTAAATGAATAATTGTAAGGGATGTGGAGAAATAGGTCTTAACTAGTACTGGCAACGCACAGCATAATTTAAAAAAGGGATGGTGCTAAGAGGTTTTAACAAAATCATTGAACATGATCGTAAATCACATACATATAAAATTCCCACAATGATCGTAAATCTATTTTTGCAGCAATATATTTTGGGCAAGTATATTCATGAAACACAATAACAAAAAAGTTGGCATATGAACCTTAAAGGTGCTCACCGTAAGAACAACATTTCTTTAGGATTGGTTGCATTAGAATGAAATAACGAAATAGCGATATTGAGGTGTATGAATTTCTGGTGTAGATAAGGCTTGGTGCATAAGTGGGAGGGAATGGAAGCAAAGGTGACGACATGATATTACGGGGATTAAATATGCACTCCTTGGGGTGATCACCAAAGAGTCCTATCTGCACAACTTTTGATGGTAAATTAGAATAAATTTTTTTGTATGGCTAAGAGGGAAATTAAATGTCCAACCGGGCATGAACTTTTCATATTGGTATAGTAGCTTTTCGATTTGCAAGTATGTTGAAACGCAGAGGATGAAAATTTTGGTGGCAAAGAATAAATCCATAAATAGGTCGCGAAGGATGGCTTGAGAGACAAAAGTAGTAGCGGTGTGGCAGGTTATTGTTACTCTAACCTGAACCGCACCAATCTGAGTTCTGTTCTTTTTTTGGGCCAGGATAACTTAGTTGACCAGGTTATGCTCATGAGCTCAACCCATAAACTTGGAGAACCTAGTTTCAACATTTTATTGATTAACATTTCACTTGAGTTCGAATATGCATCAATGCATTGAATTTTATCATTCTCTGTACATATTTGTTTCTGTTAGTAGTCAAATATGAATTAAAATGAATGATCTTTTGCATTCTCCTTTGTAATTTGTTTATGTAATCTTTGCTTTGAATCTAAGTAAATATCTCGATCGGTAGGAATGATTCACATGAGAATGGTATGCTAAACAACCTTTGATATGTTGTGCGTGTTAGCACATGTATTTTATTATTATTTTAAACAGTTTGTAAGGGAATATCTTAAGTAAATTCGCCAAGTAAACTAGTTGGGTGATCAGCAACAATATTATGGCATCAACAAAAACAACAATGATAATACAACCTAGTGACATATGTTCCGGTTTAAAAAATTCAGTAGGGTTATCGTTGCTAAATATTTTTTTTCTCGCGGCCCAGCTTAATAGCATGCACTGTTAGCGAGCGCACACCAACAAGCTAACTCATCTAAATGAAAACAAGTTAAACATGCCATCTGTTCTAGCTTTCGCACGAGCTACGGAAGTGATCGAAACTCCTGTACATAAGTAGAGCTAGCACATGTATTGTAAGCAGCTTGGAAATTATGTCATCATTATAGAAATTCAAATAAATTCATATTTATTAATACTATGTTTTATTATGAGCTAAACAAACATGCAATGCTATCAAACACGAGATCAATTAACAAATTAAACATGACATGTATTAGTTTGCTCAAAACAAACTCCATTTACATACAACTAAATTAACAAATACTATACAAATAAAGTTGTCATATGTGGACCTGCAATTGAAATACAGTACTATCACTATGTATTGCTAGTCTATACTTATCTACGAATCATAGATAGACAAGGGTAATCATGGTACGAAGTACGAGGATGAGAAATACAACCTGATTCATTGTGACAATGACTAAACACTCTTTTATCTTGTTTCATAAAAAAAACCAACTACTATTTTATGGCGTGGCATCCATATCAATGTGAAGGTGTACATAAAAACAGTACCATATGCCAATTGATAGCAAGTGTACAAACAGTGATGTGTTTACTTAACCAACCTTATGATGTTTTCGTTGCTCTCGACAGGGACGGTCTCAAAGAGCGTGCACGACTCCTTGGACAGGTCCTCTTGCGGCTCATCCGCGGCGCTCACGTACCGGCGCCCATCGCTGCTGTCGGCCACCAGCACCCAGTACGCGTTGTTGTGGCAGTACCTGATGTGCACGAGCCCTTGGTGCTCCCTGGACGGCTCCAGGAAGAACCGAGCGTGCGTGTTCCCAGCGGTGCTGCCGGCGCTCGCCTCGATTCGGCTGCCACCGTACCGCTGGTGGTGGACGGACTGCAGGAACTTGCCGTTGTGCTCCGCTCGTAGAGCGAAGCACTCCGACGACGCTAACAGACCAGGAAGCATTTTGATCTTGTTTGTGGGTGGCACCACTGGTGCTCGCTCAAGCAGTCAAGCTATGTATAGTGTGTGCGTGTGTGTGTGGCTGGGGTGGTGCCCGATCAGTCGTTGGTCAATCCCTTTCGGGTCCTCTCATTATGTTGTTCGTGCTTCACACTTGGTCACACGTGAGAAATAATGTGGGTGCGTGCGTGATTCACGTGCGTGGTCCAAACGATGCTATACAAGCCATCACCATCGATGCACGCATCGTTTCATGTCTAGAGGTAGAGATGAAGTTCAAGAAAGACAGCTGCGAATCGGGGGAGATATTTTTCCTCGCCAGGAGAGGAAGATCACTTCAACTGTTAATGCTCCGCAAGGCACGAACAACACATGGATGGGGCAGCCGTGTATATCTGATGACAGATGCTCTCAGTTTGGCGATTCATTTGCGCCAGAACTGGAGGTGATCAAGTTGATCGGTTATTTGAGAAAAGGAGGAATGCCGCCAAAGAACTTGGGTATAGCGCCTACGAGAAGGTGACCACCGCCTTTCGGTTGTGTTGTGTGCAGGTTCCACGTTGTTGCTAACGTCGGTAGTGCGCCTTGCCACTAGTCAGCCAGCAACACCTTCAGAAGTCACGCTTTTCTCCTGCTAGTTGATTAAACCTTGGTTTCGTACTGAGGGAAACTTGATGTTGTGCTCATCACACCTCCTCTTGAGGTTTCCCAACAGCGTGTCCGCATACGACGGGCACACGCAATCACATAGCGCCCATATAATCCAATGGATCTCGACGAAGACGTAGAGGACGGGGAGGAGGGAGGAGGGAGGAGGTGACGGGCACGAGGCAGGAGTGGCCGTAGTGGACGAGTAGGTCGGCGGCGAGCGCCTTGGCGGGGCGGTCGCCCAGGCAGCAGGCGCCGTAGGTCGGGTCGGCGAGGATGAGCACGTCGTTGGAGGGGTGCGAGGCGAGGAAGGGGCCGAGGAGGTGGGAGAGGGGCAGGGAGAAGAGGAGCAGGCCCTCGGGGAGCTGCAGCGCGGTGCGGCGTGCGCCTGAGGCGCGGATGCGGTGCGCGGTTTTCGGGAGCTCGAAGTTGTAGGCGGCCGGGAGGAGCGAGGTGGCGGCGGCGGCGAGGGTCGGGTCGGAGAGGATCGAGGGCGGGATTGGGGTGTGGATGAATCGCTTCGGGGTCTTTTTTTGGGTGCTTTGGGATGGGTCTGCCGCGGTGGCGACCAGCGAGGTGGAGGGGTGTCGCCGGCGTCCATGGCGGCGGCGGGTGGGGAGGACGAGAGAGGGGTTTTGCTTTGTCCTAGCAGCACTGGACGTGGACGAAACGGGTCTCTTCCTGAGCAGGAGCAGCAAGAGAAAGCCCATCTTAAAAGCCCAGAAGCATACTGGGCCAAAATGGGATTCTCTTGGGCCTCGGCATCCCCCCATGACCGAAGAGTGAGACCACCACCACCGCAACGTTGCCCGCCGTAGAGCCAATCGTGCAGTCCACCTTCCGGGGCCACCGCCTCGGCATCCCACGAGCTCGAGCCCATGGCCTAGCCAACACGTGGCAACACCGGCGGATTGGCCAGGGCATGCCAACACCATAGCTAACAGTCATCAAGGCCAAGGCCAACGCCAGCTAGGAAGGCAGAAACAACTAAGTACAGTAGATGTAAAGATGTGAACCAAATCGGCGAACCCTGAAAAAGAAACCCCCTCCCCTCTCGCGACCCGCGCCGCCCCCCTGCGGCGACCGGGCGCGCATCTCCCTCTCCGGCGGCAAGCTCCCCTCCCCTCCTCTCCCCTGCCGCCGCCGTCGGCGTGCGCCGCCGGGCCTTGCCCGTGCGGTGCCGGCGGTGGCGGGCCGGACTCTACCCGCGGCTAGGACGGGGGCGCGGGGGCCTCGGGACGGCGGCGGTGATCTCAGGCGGCGGCGGTCTGGTGCGGCGGCGTGATTTCCGCGCGCCGGGGTGGTCGGAGGTGCGGCGGCGTCGCCGTTGGCGGCGGCACGGCGCGGCCGGGGTGGTGGCGGCGGATCCTGCTCCGCCCGGATCTGGGCTAGTTCGGGCCGGGCCGTAGCTCCCCCTGACCGGCGGCGGTGTTCCTGGGTTCTGGTGATCTGGGGCGGTGGTGGCAGGGTGGCGGCGGCGCCATGGCCGGCTAGCAGCAGCTTGGCGGCCTGGTTGTCCCATGCTGCCATGTCCGGTCGGCTCCCGCGATTGCGGTGGAGGTAGTTCCCTCCCGCTAGGCTATGGTGCTGCTTCCCCCGGCCCTGCCTCTTCGGTCACATCATCCTAGGCCCTGCGTCGAGGACCACCGGGGAGACAGCGAGGATGACGTCAAGATCGTGGTGGCGCGTGCTTGTGGGCGGTTGGTTGGGCGGAGCACTTCGGATGAACGGGGTGGTGGTGTGGGGTTGGGAGAAATCCTTGTTGGCCTTGCCGACGCCGTCGCGGTGACGCCCGAGGGCGCCGCCTTGCCTTCCTGGAGGGCGTCGGGTGTACCCCCTCGCCCAATCCCCTCCGTGGACCGGGGGAAACCCTAGGATTAGTCCGGACAGCAGCAGCGGTGGTGGCATATTTCGAGGATGTAAAGATGTAAAGTCGTCCTCCTTCATCGTCGTCCTCCTTGTTGAAGGTGTTGTTTGGTACGCGGTAGTTCGGAGTGCTAGGAGTGTGGTAGGACTTTTCCGGGAGGCGCAGCGGTGGCGGGTTGTCCTCGTTCTTGTCGATCTGCCGGTGTTGGCATTCTTTTTCTTTTTCTCTGTTGGTTCCTTTGGGCTTGGTTGTGCTGCGGCCCCAGCATGCTTGTTGTATCGTGGTTGCTATATTAATATAGCGGGGCGAAAGCCTATTTCGAGAATGTAAAGATGTAAAGTCTGAAGCGTTTTTCTCTCGCGATCTGGCGATCATGGGAGCGCCCTAGGGCGCGACTGCTGCCGCTGTCGGCGGCCACTTCCTTCGGTGCCTGGCTGGACACGGCTGATTCTAGTACCCGTCTAGGGTATCCTTCCTCCCCTGGATCGCTTCCGGCGGTGAGTTTTCTGTGGCTTCGTTCCAATCTTACGAAGCTTTTTCTGATAGTTTGTGGAGCTACGTGGCCTGCTGGTGTCCTGTTCTCTGGATCCGTACCAAACTGGTAAAGTTTTTCTGTGATTCGTTTGTGGAGCAGCGTGTACTGCTCGGTTTTGGCTTGGTCGGCTGCGATGAATTGGTGTAGTCTGAATTGTCGCGGCGTCGGAAACTCCGCCACAGTTCGAGAGGTTTGTGTTCTGCAAAGGGCACATCGTTTCCAGCTATTTTTTTTTTGTGTGAGACTCGGCAAAAAGGTGTTCATGTTCGTCGCTTACGGAATCGTCTTGGTCTCCAAGGCTTTGCCAGTGTGGACAACAATGGTATGAGCGGTGGTTTGGCTCTTTTTTGACACGAAAGTTATTATGTTGATATTAAGGAGGCAACTAATAGGTACATTGATGCTTTTATTCGGACTTCACCGAATGAGCCCCTTATTCATGTGACCTTTGTTTATGGCAAACCAAGAGTGGAGAATCGGTATCGCATGTGGGATCAGTTGATGGCGCTCAAGGCTACTTCATCTTTGCCATGGGTAGTACTGGGTGACTTTAATGAGGCGTTATGGCAGTACGAGCATTTTTCATCTCGACAAAGGCCCGATCCACAAATGGCAGCGTTCAGAGATTGTCTTCAGATTTGCGAGCTTAAAGATCTTGGTTTTTCTGGCCTACCTTTTACATATGACAATAAACGGGCTGGCATACATAATGTCCGTGTTCGCCTAGATCGTGCCGTGGCGGATGATGAATGGAGAGATATTTATTCAGCTGCTACGGTGGTACACTTGGTCTCCCCGTGTTCGGACCATGCACCCATTATGCTATCCTTGACGAGGGAGGTAAGAGAAAGGCCGTCAAGGAAGGTCCTGCAGTACGAGATTTTTTGGGAGACTGACTCGGCTCTGAAGGAAATCATAGACCGAGAGTGGAGGGGTTTAGGTCACAAGACCGACCTTGGCGAAATTAATAAAGGCCTCGGCTCCTTAATGCAGAAACTACATGCATGGGGGCGAGGCAAGTTCGGTAATGTGACACGTGAGCTAGCTAGGTTGAGGGGAAAATTGGAGCAACTACACTTGAATGATGCTCCACGAGAGGAGATCAGAACTACCACAGATTTGATGAATGAAATCTTGTATAGGGAGGAAATGATCTGGCTTCAAAGGTCAAGAATTGACTGGTTGAAAGAAGGTGACCGCAATACCAAGTATTTCCATCATCGCGCTGTTTGGAGAGCTCGGAGGAATAAGATTGATAAACTTCGAGATGATAATGGTGTTGTTCAAACTGTCCCTACAGAGATGCAGCGTATGGCCGTGTCATATTTCAAATCCTTGTATACTCGGGACCCGTCTCTAAATGCAGAGGCCATTACCAACCTTACCCCGGTTCAAATTACTGATGCAATGAAGGAGCAGCTGTGTAGGGACTTCTCTTTTGAGGAAATTTCTGATGCGGATTTTCA
The DNA here is from genome assembly GCA_030979885.1 of Lolium multiflorum. Taxonomy (NCBI): domain Eukaryota; kingdom Viridiplantae; phylum Streptophyta; class Magnoliopsida; order Poales; family Poaceae; genus Lolium; species Lolium multiflorum. The sequence continues at coordinate 249,068,084 of CM061752.1, read as the reverse complement.
GATTGGTCCAATAAAAGCACCGGGGCCTGATGGTTTTCATGCGAGGTTTTATCAAAGGAATTGGGAACTCCTGAGAGATGAAGTGGTTCAGGCAGTTGCTCATTTCTTTGCTACAGGTTTTATGCCTGATGGAGTCAATGATACGTCTATAGTTCTTATACCAGAAGTTGATAATCCAATGGAGTTAAAAGATTACCGACCAATTGGGTTGTGTAATGTATTATATAAAGTTGTTTCTAAATGTTTGGTGAATCGGCTTCGCCCTTTTTTGGGGGATGTTATCTCGGAGAATCAAAGCGCCTTTATACCAGGACGAATGATTACTGATAATGCTCTAGTGGCTTTCGAATGCATGCACTTTATGGAGCATGGTAAGTCTATTGATTCCTCCTTTTGTTCTTACAAACTGGATTTATCAAAAGCCTATGATAGAGTTGATTGGCACTTTTTGGAGAGTACAATGCACAAGATGGGGTTCTCTCACCGGTGGGTACAGTGGATTATGGCATGTGTTACCACGGTGAAATATTCGATTAAATTCAACGGAACCTTGTTGGAAGCATTTTCTCCTTCGCGTGGCTTAAGGCAAGGGGATCCACTATCCCCTTTCCTCTTCTTGTTCGTGGCAGATGGTTTATCTACTCTTTTGAGGAACGAAGTTAATCAAAATAGGATCACACCTTTAAAAGTGTGCCGGAGAGCCCCAGGGATATCACACTTATTGTTTGCGGATGATACCTTATTGTTTTTCAGAGCTACTAAGGAGGAAGCATTGTGTGTGAGAAAGACTTTGGATGTTTATGCAGCTTGCACTGGCCAATTGGTCAATCCAGCCAAATGTTCTATCATGTTCAGTGCTTCTTGTATGCAGCAACCACAGGAAACAATTCGGTCCATACTACATGTGGAGCAGCAGGGTTTTGAGGCCAAGTACTTAGGCCTCCCTACACCTGAAGGTAGAATGCACAGAGGTAAATTTGATAATCTGCAATCAAGATTGAGTAAAAGAATGTTTGAGGTGGGTGATAGTCTATTGTCACAAAGCGGAAGGGAAGTTTTCATTAGGGCTGTTTTGCAAGCGATACCTACTTACATCATGGGTGTTTTTAAACTCCCAGTTTCAGTGTGTGATGACCTCACCAAGCTTGTGAGAGATTATTGGTGGGGAGTTGAACGAGGCAAGCGGAGAACACATTGGATAAGCTGGCCAAAACTGAACCGATCCAAGTGTCAAGGAGGACTAGGATTTCGTGATATGCGCTTGTTTAACCAAGCTTTACTCGCACGCCAAGCATGGCGTCTGATGCTATACCCTGATAGTCTATGTGCACGAGTGCTTAAAGCCCGCTACTATCCTAATGGGCAGTTGTTTGACACAGTCTTTACAGGAAATCCATCTTCTACTTGGACTGCAATCTCTTATGGTTTGGATTGCTGAAGAAAGTCTTAATATGGAGAATTGGTAATGGTCGTAGTGTGAGGATTTGGAGGGATAGTTGGATTCCTAGAGATTCCTATTGCAAAGCTCTTACTCCTCGTAGAAATAAGAGAATTCACAAGGTATCTGAACTAATTGCGGATAATGGTACTTGGAAGGTGGACATGGTACGAAACTTGTTTTTATCCAATTGACGCTGATGCCATTTTGAAAATCAGACCATCTCACCGACTGGAGGATGATGTCTTTGCCTGGCAACCTGAGAAATCTGGAATGTTCTCTGTCCGTAGCGCGTACAGACTGGCGCTCAACAATCACCGTGATCAGTGTGATATCGCAACCACTAGTGAATACCCGGATGGCCAACATCCTTGCTGGAAGAAAATATGGCAGGCCTCAGTTCCTCCAAAAGTAAAAGTCTTTGCGTGGAAAGCCGCGTCAGGCGGTTTGGTGACGGAGGAAAACAAATTAAGGCGCAATATGCAGGTGACTGGGAGATGCAGAATTTGTGATGTGGAGTGTGAGGATGTATCGCATGTGCTGTACAAATGTCCCCATGCATACTCTTTATGGGAGGAAATGAGACGAGTATGGAGCTTACCGTCAGACGATGACCTCTTATACCCTCCATCAAATTGGTTCCAATCAGTACTGTTAGTATTCCTAATCATATGGTGGATACAACTCTACTAGTTGCATGGCGAGCATGGTTCACGAGGAATGAGGTAACCCATGACAAACAACTCCCATCTGTTGGTAGCTCAAAAAATTTCTTATGTAGCTATCTGAAGTTAATTCGAGATGTCAAGGACAAACCTACTGAAGCTTTGCTGAAGGGGAAGGGGCCATTGGTGGAGCCAGGTATTCTGCCAGCTCCTATCCAGGTGAGGAAATGTCCTGATAAACCCTGGAAAAAACCCCCTATGGACTGGGTGAAGCTCTCGGTCGATGGGTCTTTCAATGCTTACAACAAGTCAGCTGGAGCAGGGATAGCTCTTAGAGATGAAAACGGTCGCGCAATCGTCTTGGCTTGCCGATCCTTGGAAGGCTTCCTAGAGGCCATCGAAGCCGAACTTCGGGTCTGTGTGGTTGGCCTCGAAATTGCAATGCAATACTCTCAGCTACCGATCATTGTGGAGACAGATTGTGCTATGCTTGTTGATGCTGTCAAAGCTGATGCTCCAGATCGGTCTCCATATTTTCAATTGGTTCATGAGATAAGAAATTTAGCTAATCAAATAAGTGAGTGTGTGTTTGTAAAGGTGGAACGAATTCAGGTTAGGGTTAGTGATTCTCTTGCGAATCTTGCGAGAGTTCAGCGCCACTCTATGACTTGGTTGGGTTCTGGACCTGAAGATACTCTTCGGTTGCTAGAACTCGATCGCTCTGTAACCCCGCCTGTTTAATAAAGTTCCTATTTTACCCGCAAAAAAAAGGCCAACGCCAGCTAGGGGAGGGGATCTGCCCTTCGGCACACAAGGTGCCCGCCGTCCGTACGTAGTACCACTGCCAATTAGGCCTAGATCAGGCTTGGCCGCCTGCCAGGCCCAGATTAGGCCCCATTAGACGTGACGCCGTGCTGCTATGCCCACGTCGCCAAAGCCATCCAACTAAAGCTTCGTGCCGAGCCAACCCTTGCCGCCATCGACCACCACCACGTGTTCGGCATACGCCAAGAGCAGCGTCATCGTGACTCACTCCTCGCAAGATGGCCCCGACCGAGACCACACACCGCCGCAAAGGAGCACCCCCACCGCAACGCCCGGGGACATAGCTGCACCGTAACCGATGCCACCACGCCGCCGATCGAGCCCGTCAATCTGTCGGCATCCAAGAACTCGCCTTTGACCGCTGGCAAGAACATCCGGTCGCCCGCGGGGAGCGACGCGGAGCGAAACGTTTCGTCCTTTCACCGGCCGATTTGATTTGATTTGTGCTCCAATGCTAAAATCATAGTTCCTGGGTTGCTGTTTTTCTTGCTTGTGGTTCGGATTTAAGAAAAATCAATATAGCTAGAAAAGGAATGAAAACTTAATTACATAGATGGTGATGTGACAGTAAGAGTCATATCCTGCTAGCCCAACACCCAAATAAAACAGTCGACAACACAGTTGTTGGGTAAGATTAAGAGTACCAATTCATGATTGCATATAGTTAGCTCGGATTCATCCAATATTGATTTCCTAATCATAAGAAAATAAAAGCAAATTGCACCACATTAATTGAACAGGAAAACTGAACTGATCGTATTCCATATCAGAGAGATAGTACATATATTGGTTACATGAGTTGCATGAGATTCTATCTACAAGGATCCTATCGATAGAATAGGGACACGGAGGTGGAGACTACAACGGTTACAAAAGGTACGCGACAACGTGTGTTCAACAACATTCAGGTTCAGAAGAACAAAAGGTTTACCTGAAAATTACAAAGACAAGGAAAGATACTGAGGTATGAAGAACATAGATAAATCACGATCAAGTGAAAATAGGGAAAAGTATGTCTTAGTCCAAATTAGCCCCCCCCGCGCCATATCATGAGAGAGCACGATGATTATTTGCACCTAAGCTATTAGTTAGTTCAACTACCAAGAAATAGTAACCAATAACAAAATGATGCCTCACATCTTCGAACGGCAGCAAGGGAAAATCCCTGGTAAGAGTCAAAGATGATAAGGACAGGGGAGCATTGTCGGTATAGTTGCCCATCGGTTTCCATTTCTAGAAACCAGATGTCTGCTACAAGGGCAATTCTTAAGACCGTAGCTTCTACTCAGCTGAAGTCGAGAACGTGATGGTTGGGAGAGCTTGCAGCCTGGCACACACATGAACACAAGACAAGAGAAAATTCTGATTTGTGCCGCATGCTTATTGTGGCTTTTCTCCTCTCTTTCCTTAAAAACAATACATAGAACCCAATGGGTAAATAATGCCTCAACGTGAATGTGCACGCCTAAGGTTTACATATACATATGCCATGCAGGGCGTCTAGCAAGGCGACGCGTGATTGACCCAACAGAAGAGGCAAACATGCCAAAAGAAAACCAAAAGGAAAGCAAAAGACAGAGCTTCCTTTTATGAGACGACGATCATGTGTTGTGTTGCAATGTCTATTCTCACTATCTCGTTTTTGTGTAGAACAAAAGAGTAGAAGAGACACACGACACAGGAGTTTTGCGCTGCGTGCAACAACTGCAGCATTTCTTGTTTCTCTCCATTTATTCCATCTGTAACAAACTCACAGAACGAGTCGCTCGTGCACCGGACTCATTGCCATGACCTCAGATCGTGCCATCCCATGTCAAAGCAACATGCTAAATCTAGTTACAAACTAGGACATGTGCGAACAGACTCGCGAACACGCCTGACTTATTCATCTATTGAAAGAAACTAACGCTGCAACTTAACTGAAGAAAAACCAGCCTGTTGCCGACAACAGGATTATGTGAGCGGTACTTCATCATGACATTGTCTTCAGGATTGAGTTACAGCTATTGGTAAATTGTATGTATTGACACGTAGTAACTTCTTCTCCATTGGTCAGAACATCATTTTGCGAGTACGAGTAGGGAACATCACATGAAGCACGCATTGTAACAAATTTTGCTGTGACTGTTTTCCCCGGAGGTACTGTATAATCTTGTGTTACAGTTATTTCCTCTGAACCACCTTCTGGTTTACGAGAGAGTTTAACTTCTCCACCCTCTACGGTTGGAACATAGGCGAAATTTTTGTCAATAGTTGTGATGTATGAGACAACCGTTTCCCATGTAGTCACAACCTCTTTTTTCGCCCTGAAGGAAAATGTTCCTGTCTGCTCTGAAGTGGTGTAATTGGTATATTGATGAGTGTCCACGGCAATGGTTTCATGTTTATAAATCCTAGCTTCATCGTAGTGGAAAACGAAATCAGAGATCTCTCGACGAACAACTGGCTCTTCTAACACAAAGCGTGCCCAAATCGATTTGGTATCCGCGCTAGCACTGAGGTAGCTTATCCCCTCATAATTTAACCTGTTGCAGAATTTGTGGTTGCCCAAATTTTGAAGTGAAATTTGGCCATCACCAGTGATCACCTTGAATACCATGTCAGGGTTCTGGTCCTTGCTTTGAGCCAATGTACCATCAGCCGAGACCCAATCCGATGAGCGCCGACTCCAAAACCCCCCTTTGTCAGTCTTTATTAAGACCGTGCCATCATCATTGGTGTGAACACTATGAGCCACACCTTCGTTTTTAATATCTTGTGTGTCAAATTTCAGCCATGTGTCCACATGCCGGAGATAAAATCCATTGTCGCTCTTTAAAGCAACTAATGTAGGCAATTCATTCTTACGCAACAAACCAATGACAGTGAAGGACGATTCTGCATTTGTATGAACTTGCAAGTAGGGTTTGGATATATCAAACATGGGAACCATGGAAGCATATCCTCCCTTTGATCCACTTTGAGGAATTCGAATCTTGGGACCATTTAAATGAATAGTTGTAAGGGATGTGGAGAAATAGGTCTTTAACTAGTACTAGCAACAAGCAACATAATGCAAAATAATTTAAGAAAGGGATGTTGCAAAGAAGTTGTAACAAAATCATTGAACACGCGAGTAAAACACATACATATAGAATTCACACCATGATCGTAAATCTATGTTTGCAGCAACATTATTTGGGCAAGTATATTAATGAAACCCAGTAACAAGAAAGTTGGCATATGAACCTTAAAGGTGCTCACCGTAACAACGTCATTTCTTTAGGATTGGTTGCATTACAATGAAGTGAGGAAAGAGAGATATGGAGGTGTATGAATTGCTGGTGTAGATAAGTCTTTGTGCATAAGCGGGAGGGAATGAAAGCAAATGTGGAGAACATGATATTGCTGGGATTAAATATGCACTCCTTGGGGTGCTTAGCGAAGAGTTCTATCTGCACAACTTTTGATGGGAATTTAGAATACATTTATTTTTATGGCTAAGATGGGAAATGAATGTCCAACGTGGCACGAACTTTTCATATTGGTGTAGTAGCTTTTGGATTTGCATATTTGTTAAAACGCGGAGGATGAAATTTTTGGTGGTAAAGAATAAATCCATAAATAGGTGGTGAATCAAGACCTAGTTGGCCCGAGAGACAAAAGGAGGAGCATCATGGCAGGTTATTGTCACTCTAACGCAAACCACGTCAATCTGAGTTCTGTTCTTTTTTTGGGCCAAGATAACTTAGTCCAGGCGTGCTTCAATGTCCCCCCCCCCCTCCCCCCAACCAAACTTGAAGGGGCTAAACGTGTGTTTGGTTCGTGACCAGAAAATATGGATGATCCCATCCCAAAAGTCGAATATTTCTGAGAAAAGCTGGACCATATGATCCGTAAATTTCATGACTAATCTCACCAGCCGTCTGAGAATCCATGGCCGTCGACGCGACTTCGACACCTGCCACCGTCGTATGTGTGGCTCGCCAGCTCGACGGTGGCGGCCACCATGTCACGGCGAGTGGTGGGCTTGCTTTTCCGCGTGGCTCCCCAGCTCGGCATCGACGACTCTAGCGCATGGTGAGCGGCGGGCTTGATGTTCAACGTGGCTCCTAGCTCGGCGGCGGCGGCCTTCATGGCGTGGCGACAGAAACGGCCTCGCTAAATACATGCGGGCAGTGACCTTGCTAGGCACGGGTAAGCGGCGGCCCCGCTAGGTCCGGCCTCCACCACGAAGGGAAAAGGACATGTTAATTACATTTTAACCGATGTGTTAATGACATATTTATCCTTTTCTATTAATCGTTAATTAAATATATTTTATCCGATCTCATCCCGTACATGTTTGCCCATAAACCAAACACACGTTAAGTCAACCCACGAAGGAGTATCAACAGATCCTAGCTGTCTAAATAGAACAAAGTTTAGAGATGGGGGGGGGGGGGACACCGGAGCAAAAGCCAACTTAGTGCATGTTTGTTTGGGCTGCAGCTGAACGAGAAGCGGCTGGAGCTGGTAGGTTCTGAGAACCAGCTGGAGCTGGACAACTGGTGAAACTTAAAAATATTGTTTGGCAACCTGCTTTTAGGATGGCTGGTGGACATCTAGCTGGTGGCAAAAGTCGGAAATGCCCTTGTATATGTTGGGGCTGCATCTCGCAGCTCCTATCTTCTTCTACCTCACACTCTCTCAATCTCACTTTTGTCTACTCACACAAGAACAAACGCACACACTCAGCCAAGGAAGAGCACAAAAGCTTTGCCGACATGCTCTTCTCCTTGGTGAACGTATTGGCTACATTGTTTTCTTTTCAGCCCTCACGGCTTGTCTTTCTCCATTCATTTGATGCAATATATATACACATGGTCTGGCACTTCTACCACTCACGCCACTGACTCCACTAACAGCTAACTCCAGGCCACACCGGCCACTAACTCAACTAGGCATGCAATGGGCCACTAACAGCTGACCCGACTCATTCCTAGACTCGCTCCAGGAAACGCACGACCCGGCCAGCATGCATGGCTAGCCAGCGATCCATGCTCTAACAAACTCAGGCATCTACTAACCTGTAGCTAACTAACTAACTAACTTTGGATAATCTTCCGACTCACTCGGTCATACATCTAATCACTAGGATGTAACCGTGATGACAAGATTAATTTGCTAACAGTATATGCATAAGTACTGATGTGATATGATTTAGCTGATTATACTTTATACTGCTCAAATAATATGCTTACCACATTTTTTAATATCAAGGTTTCTTTATTTTTTAATAAATAATTATTATAAATATAACTGGAAGGTCAAAAGACATATATATATGCATCTCTATTTTAACCAACAAATTCAACACATAAATTTTCATAAGACTTTCCTGGTTAAAATAAAACATACATTTCCATAACATTTGAACAAGTATATGCCAATATTGTACACAGATTTTTCGATAACACATACAATTTCCATAATTGTATACCAATTATTCAGTCCAAAAAACAAACATAAGGCACAGATCTGAATCACGCATAACATCAGGCATTCAGCAGCAGGTCCAGTTTAGCATCAACTACAGCAGGAGGTCGTGGCCGGCATCGTTCAGCAACAAGACCGGTGATAGTTGAACAGCGACGGTTGGTTAGCGACGGCGGCACAAGCTCGACAGCGCCGCTCCGCTATGGGGAGGATGCGCGCCGGTTGGCTGTAGGGACGAGGCGCGACAAGATGCGGTGGGGAGGAGGCGCGGAGACCGGCGGTGGGGAGGAGGTCCGCTATGGGAAGGAGGCGCGACGGTCGGAGGGCGGCGGCGCGGCCGGAGAGGGCGGCAGCGCGGCCGGAGAGGGCGGCGGCGCGACGATCAGAGGGAGGCGACGCGGCCAGAGAGGCTGGCGGCGCGGTCGGAGAGGGCGGCGGCGCGACGGTCGGAGGGAGGCGGCGCAGCCAGGGAGGCTGGCGGCGCGGCCAGAGAGGCCGACGGCCAGGGAAAACCCTGTCTGCCTCTCATGTTGGGTGCGGCTCGGGAGAAGGGTGGGCGAAATTAGAAACGGGGTGGGGATGTGGGGGATTCTGTGAAGGGATTGCCTTTTTTATACGTGGGGGCATTTCAGCCGTAAATACGTCGTTCTTCGGTGGCATTCCTTAGCGGGGTGGTTTACAAGCTGCGGGAAGCTGCAGGAAGTACCTCTGGAGGGACTTGCGGGCTTGTAGTGTAAACTAAACAAGCGTTTATAGAAGTTGGAACCTAAAAGTTTGATGTTTGGCTGAGCTTGTGCTTATAGTGATCCAAAAGTAGTAGAAGCTCAAGCTTAAGCCTAAACAAACAGGCCCGTGAGCACAACCGCTTGTTGTGGAGACAGATTGTGCTATGCTTGTTGATGCTGTCAAAGCTGATGCTCCAGATCGGTCTCCATATTTTCAATTGGTTCATGAGATCAGAAATTTAGCTAATCAAATAAGTGAGTGTGTGTTTGTAAAGGTGGAACGAATTCAGGTTAGGGTTAGTGATTCTCTTGCGAATCTTGCGAGAGTTCAGCGCCACTCTATGACTTGGTTGGGTTCTGGACCTGAAGATACTCTTCGGTTGCTAGAACTCGATCACTCTGTAACCCCGCCTGTTTAATAAAGTTCCTATTTTACCCGCAAAAAAAAAGGCCAACGCCAGCTAGGGGAGGGGATCTGCCCTTCGGCACACAAGGTGCCCGCCGTCCGTATGTAGTACCACTGCCAATTAGGCCTAGATTAGGCTTGGCCGCCTGCCAGGCCCAGATTAGGCCCCATTAGACGTGACGCCGTGCTGCTACGCCCACGTCGCCAATGCCATCCAACTAAAGCTTCGTGCCGAGCCAACCCTTGCCGCCATCGACCACCACCACGTGTTCGGCATACGCCAAGAGCAGCGTCATCGCGACTCACTCCTCGCAAGATGGCTGATACGTCTCCGACGTATCGATAATTTCTTATGTTCCATGCCACATTATTGATGATATCTACATGTTTTATGCATACTTTATGTCATATTTATGCATTTTCCGACACTAACCTATTAACGAGATGCCGAAGAGCCAGCTTGCTGTTTTGGTTTCAGAAATCCTACAAAGGAAATATTCTTGGAATTGGACGAAATCAACGCCCGGGCCTATTTTTCCACGAAGCTTCCGAAGACCGGAGGACTTACGAAGTGGGGCCACGAGGCGCCACAACAGGGCGCGGCCCGGCCTTGGCCGCGCCGGCTGGCGTGTGGGGCCCCCGTGTGGCCCCCGACCTGCCCTTCCGCCTACATATAGTCTTCGTCGCGAAACCCCTCGAGAGCCACGATACGGAAAACCTTGCCGAGACGCCACCAATCCCATCTCGGGGGATTCAGGAGATCGCCTCCGCACCCTGCCGGAGAGGGAATCATCTCCCAGGACTCTTCACCGCCATAATCGCCTCCGGAGTGATGAGTGAGTAGTTCACCCCTGGACTATGGGTCCATAGCAGTAGCTAGATGGTCGTCTTCTCCTTATGTGCTTCATTGTCGGATCTTGTGAGCTGCCTAACATGATCAAGATCATCTATCTGTAATGCTATATGTTGTGTTTGTCGGGATCCGATGGATAGGGAATATTATGTTATGTTGATTATCAATCTATTACCTATGTGTTGTTTATGATCTTGCATGCTCTCCGTTATTAGTAGAGGCTCTGCCAAGTTTTTGCTCTTAACTCCAAGAGGGAGTATTTATGCTCGATAGTGGGTTCATGCCTCCATTAAATCTGGTGACAGAAAGTTCTAAGGTTGTGGATGTGATGTTGCCACTAGGGATAAAACATTGATGCTATGTCCAAGGATGTAGTTATTGATTACATTACGCACCATACTTAATGCAATTGTCTGTTGTTTGCAACTTAATACTGGAAGGGGTTCGGATGATAACCGAAGGTGGACTTTTTAGGCATAGATGCATGCTGGATAGCGGTCTATGTACTTTGTCGTAATGCCCAATTAAATCTCACTATACTCATCATATCATGTATGTGCATGGTCATGCCCTCTCTATTTGTCAATTGCCCGACTGTAATTTGTTCACCCAACATGCTATTTATCTTATGGGAGAGACACCTCTAGTGAACTGTGGACCCCGGTCCTATTCTTTTACATTGAATACAATCTGCTTGCTTTACTGTTCTTCGCAAACAATCATCATCCACACTATACATCTAATCCTTTGTTACAGCAAGCCGGTGAGATTGACAACCTCACTCGTTTCGTGCAAAGTACTTTGGTTGTGTTGTGCGGTTCCACGTTAGCGCCGGAATCCTGTGTTGCAGCACTACATCCCGCCGCCATCAACCTTCGACGTGCTTCTTGACTCCTACTGGTTCGATAAACCTTGGTTTCTTAGGGAAACTTGCTTGCGCATCATACCTTCCTCTTGGGGTTCCCAACGAACGTGTGTATTACACGCCATCAAGCATATTTTCTAGCGCCGTTGCCGGGGAGATCAAGACACGCTGCAAGGGGAGTCTCCACAATCCAATCTCTTTACTTTGTTTTTGTCTTGCTTTATTTTATTTACTTTCTTGTTTGCTGCATTATATCAAAACACAAAAAAATTAGTTGCTAGTTTTACTTTATTTTGTCTTGTTCTCTATATCAAAAACACACAAAAATTTAGTTACTTGCATTTATTTTATCTAGTTTGCTTTATTTACTACTGCTAAAATGGGTACTCCTGAAAATACTAAGTTGTGTGACTTCACAACCACAAATAATAATGATTTCTTATGCACACCTATTGCTCCACCTGCTACTACAGCAGAATTCTTTGAAATTAAACCTGCTTTATTGAATCTTGTTATGCGAGAGCAATTTTCTGGTGTTAGTTCTGATGATGCTGCTGCCCATCTCAATAATTTCGTTGAACTATGTGAAATGCAAAAATATAAGGATGTAGATGGTGACATTATAAAATTAAAATTGTTTCCTTTCTCTTTAAGAGGAAGAGCTAAAGATTGGTTGCTATCTCTCCTAGAAATAGTATTGATTCATAGACTAAATGCAAGGATGCTTTTATTGGTAGATATTATCCCCCTGCTAAAATTATATCTTTGAGGAGTAGCATAATGAATTTTAAACAATTGGATAATGAGCATGTTGCAGAAGCTTGGGAAAGAATGAAATCTTTGGTTAAAAATTGCCCTACCCATGGACTGACTACTTGGATGATCATCCAAACCTTTTATGCAGGATGAACTTTTCTTCGGAACCTATTGGATTCAGCTGCTGGAGGTACCTTTATGTCCATCACTCTTGGTGAAGCAACAAAGCTTCTTTATAATATGATGATTAATTACTCTGAATGGCACACGGAAAGAGCTCCACAAGGTAAGAAGGTAAATTCCGTCGAAGAAACCTCTTCCTTGAGTGATAAGATTGATGCTATTATGTCTATGCTTGTGAATGATAGGACTAATGTTGATCCTAATAATGTTCCGTTAGCTTCATTGGTTGCTCAAGAAGAACATGTTGATGTAAACTTCATTAAAAATAATAATTTCAACAACAATGCTTATCGGAACAATTTTAGTAATAACTATAGGCCATATCCTTCTGCTAATGGTAATAGTTATGGTAATTCTTATGGGAATTCTTACAACAATAATAGGAACATACCCCCTGGACTTGAAGCTATGCTTAAAGAATTTATTAGTACACAAACTACTTTTAACAAATCTGTTGAGGAAAAGCTTGATAAAATTGATATTCTTGCTTCTAAGGTTGATAGACTTGCTCTGATGTTGATCTTTTAAAATCGAAAGTTATGCCTAATAAGGATATTGAAAATAAAATTGTTACTACAGCAAATGCCATCCAAGTTCGAATTAATAAAAATATTAGATTGATGGCTGAATTGCATGCTAGGTGGGAAAGAGAAGAAAATGAAAAACTAGCTAAAGAGAATAATGTAGCTAAAGTTTGGACTATTACCACCACTAGCAATGCTAATGCTCCACATGTTGCTGCACCTCCTACTAATAATGGTAAAAGGATTGGTGTTGGCAATGTTTCCACTTCTAATGCAAAGCCTGCAAACTGCCGGAAACTGCTAAAACTGAAACGCCTGTGATAAAACTGCTGAAATTTTTTCCAACATTGGGGATGATGATCCCATTGCTGTAGATCATAATGGTTTAGACTTTGATGATTGCCACATCTCTGAAGTCATAAAGTTTTTACAAAAGCTTGCTAAAATCCCAATGCTAGTGCTATAAATTTAGCCTTTACAAAACATATTACGAATGCTCTCATAAAAGCTAGAGAAGAGAAACTAGAACGTGAAGCTTCTATTCCTAGGAAGCTAAAGATGGTTGGGAGCCCATCATTAAGATGAAGGTCAATGATTTTGATTGTAATGCTTTATGTGATCTTGGTGCAAGTATTTCTGTTATGCCTAAGAAAATTTATGATATGCTTGACTTGCCACCATTGAAGAATTGTTATTTGGATGTTAATCTTGTTGATAATGTTATAAAGAAATCTTTGGGGAGGATTGATAATGTTCGTATTGTGGTTAACAATAACCTTGTCCCCGTTGATTTTGTTGTCTGGGATATTGAATGCAATGCATCTTGTCCCATTATATTGGGAAGACCTTTTCTTCGAACTGTTGGTGCTACCATTGATATGAAGGAAGGTAATATTAAATATCAATTTCCTCTCAAGAAAGGTATGGAACACTTCCCTAGAAAGAGAATGAAGTTACCTTATGATTCTATTATTAGAACAAATTATAATGTTGATGCTTCATCTCTTGATAACACTTGATATACACTTTCTGCGCCTAGCTGAAAGGCGTTAAAGAAAAGCGCTTATGGGAGACAACCCATGTTTTTACTACAGTACTTTTATTTTATATTTGAGTCTTGGAAGTTGTTACTACTGTAGCAACCTCTCCTTATCTTAGTTTTGTGCATTGTTGTGCCAAGTAAAGTCGTTGATAGTAAGGTTCATACTAGATTTGGATTACTGCGCAGAAACAGATTTCTTTGTTGTCACGAATCTGGGCCTAATTCTCTGTAGGTAACTCAGAAAATTATGCCAATTTACGTGTGTGATCCTCAGATATGTACGCAACTTTCATTCAATTTGGGCATTTTCATCTGAGCAAGTCTGGTGCCACTTTAAAATTCGTCTTTACGACTGTTCTGTTTTGACAGATTCTGCCTTTTATTTCGCATTGCCTCTTTTGCTATGTTGGATGAATTTCTTTGTTCCATTAATGTCCAGTAGCTTTGTGCAATGTCCAGAAGTGTTAAGAATGATTATGTCACCTCTGAACATGTAAATTTTTATTGTGCACTAACCCTCTAATGAGTTGTTTCGAGTTTGGTGTGGAGGAAGTTTTCAAGGATCAAGAGAGGGAGATGATACAATATGATCAAGGAGAGTGAAAGCTATAAGCTTGGGGATGCCCCGGTGGTTCACCCCTGCATATTTTAAGAAGACTCAAGCGTCTAAGCTTTGGGATGCCCAAGGCATCCCCTTCTTCATCGACAACATTATCTGGTTCCTCCCCTGAAACTATATTTTTATTCCATCACATCTTATGTGCTTTGCTTGGAGCGTCGGTTTGTTTTTGTTTGAATAAAATGTATCCTAGCATTCATTGTGTGGGAGAGAGACACGCTCCGCTGTTGCATATGGACAAATATGTCCTTAGGCTTTACTCATAGTATTCATGGCAAGGTTGAATCTTCTTCGTTAAATTGTTATATGGTTGGAATCGGGAAATGCTACATGTAGTAATTCTAAAATGTCTTGAATAATTTGATACTTGGCAATTGTTGTGCTCATGTTTAAGCTCTTGCATCATATACTTTGCACCTATTAATGAAGAAATACATAGAGCTTGCTAAAATTTGGTTTGCATAATTGGTCTCTCTAAAGTCTAGATAATTTCTAGTATTGAGTTTTGAACAACAAGGAAGACGGTGTAGAGTCTTATAATGTTTACAATATGTCTTTTATGTAAGTTTTGCTGCACCGGTTCATCCTTGTGTTTGTTTCAAATAACCTTGCTAGCCTAAACCTTGTATCGAGAGAATACTTCTCATGCATCCAAAATCCTTGAGCCAACCACTATGCCATTTGTGTCCACCATACCTACCTACTACATGGTATTTCTCACCCAAAGTAAATTGCTTGAGTGCTACCTTTAAAATTTCCATTCTTACCTTTGCAATATATAGCTCATGGGACAAATAGCTTAAAAACTATTGTGGTATTGAATATGTACTTATGCATTTTATCTCTTATTAAGTTGTTTGTTGTGCGATAACCATGTTCCTGGGGACGCCATCAACTACTCTTTGTTGAATATCATGTGAGTTGCTATGCATGTCCGTCTTGTCTGAAGTAAGGGAGATTTACCACTCATTTAATGGTTAGAGCATGCATACTGTTAGAGAAGAACATTGGGCCGCTAACTAAAGCCATGAATCATGGTGGAAGTTTCAGTTTTGGACATATATCCTCAATCTCATATGAGAACATTAATTGTTGCTACATGCTTATGCATTAAAGAGGAGTCCATTATCTGTTGTCTATGTTGTCCCGGTATGGATGTCTAAGTTGAGAATAATCAAAAGCGAGAAATCCAAATGCGAGCTTTCTCCTTAGACCTTTGTACATGCGGCATAGAGGTACCCCTTTGTGAAACTTGGTTAAAACATGTGTATTGCGATGATAATCCCGGTAATCCAAGCTAATTAGGACAAGGTGCGGGCACTATTAGTACACTATGCATGAGGCTTGCAACTTGTAAGATATAATTTACATGATACATATGCTTTATTACTACCGTTGACAAAATTGTTTCTTGTTTTCAAAACCAAAGCTCTAGCACAAATATAGCAATCAATGCTTCCCTCTGCGAAGGGCCTTTCTTTTACTTTTATGTTGAGTCAGTTCACCTATCTCTTTCCACCTCAAGAAGCAAACACTTGTGTGAACTGTGCATTGATTCCTACATACTTGCATATTGCACTTGTTATATTACTTTACATTGACAATATCCATGAGATATACATGTTATAAGTTGAAAGCAACTGCTGAAACTCAATCTTCCTTTGTGTTGCTTCAATACCTTTACTTTGATTTATTGCTTTATGAGTTAATTCTTATGCAAGACTTATTGATGCTTGTCTTGAAAGTACTATTCATGAAAAGTCTTTGCTTTATGATTCATTTGTTTACTCATGTCATTACCATTGTTTTGATCGCTGCATTCATTACATATGCTTACAATAGTATGATCAAGGTTATGATGGCATGTCACTCAGAAATTATCTTTGTTATCGTTTACCTGCTCGGGGAACTAAGCTTGGGGATGCTGATACGTCTCCAGACGTATCGATAATTTCTTATGTTACATGCCACATTATTGATGATATCTACATGTTTTATGCATACTTTATGTCATATTTATGCATTTTCCGCACTAACCTATTAACGAGATGCCGAAGAGCCAGTTCTTGTTTTCTGCTGTTTTTGGTTTCAGAAATCCTACAGGAAATATTCTCGACGAAATCAACGCCCGGGGCCTATTTTTCCACGAAGCTTAAGACCGGAGGACTTACGAAGTGGGGCCACGGCGCCGCCACAACAGGTGGCGCGGCCCAGCCTTGGCCGCGCCGGCCTGGCGTGTGGGCCCTGTGGGCCCCCGACCTGCCCTTCCGCCTACATATAGTCTTCGTCGCCCCCAGTACCGAGAGCCACGATACGGAAAACCTTCCGAGACGCCGCCGCCACCAATCCCATCTCGGGGATTCAGGAGATCGCCTCCGGCACCTGCGGAGAAGGGAATCATCTCCGGAGGACTCTTCACCGCCATGATCGCCTCCGGAGTGATGAGTGAGTAGTTCACCCCTGACTATGGGTCCATAGCAGTAGCTAGATGGTCGTCTTCTCCTTATGTGCTTCATTGTTGGATCTTGTGAGCTGCCTAACATGATCAAGATCATCTATCTAATGCTATATGTTGTGTTTGTCGGGATCCGATGGATAGGGAATATTATGTTATGTTGATTATCAATCTATTACCTATGTGTTGTTTATGATCTTGCATGCTCTCCGTTATTAGTAGAGGCTCTGGCCAAGTTTTTGCTCTTAACTCCAAGAGGGAGTATTTATGCTCGATAGTGGGTTCATGCCTCCATTAAATGGGGACAGTGACAGAAAGTTCTAAGGTTGTGGATGTGATGTTGCCACTAGGGATAAAACATTGATGCTATGTCCAAGGATGTAGTTATTGATTACATTACGCACCATACTTAATGCAATTGTCCTTTTTGCAACTTAATACGGAAGGGGTTGAGATGATAACCTTGAAGGTGGACTTTTTAGGCATAGATGCATGCCGGATAGCGGTCTATGTACTTTGTCGTAATGCCCAATTAAATCTCACTATACTCATCATATCATGTATGTGCATGGTCATGCCCTCTCTATTTGTCAATTGCCCATGTAATTTGTTCACCCAACATGCTATTTATCTTATGGGAGAGACACCTCTAGTGAACTGTGGACCCCGGTCCTATTCTTTTACATTGAATACAATCTGCTGCAATATTTGTTCTTTACTGTTCTTCGCAAACAATCATCATCCATACTATACATCTAATCCTTTGTTACAGCAAGCCGGTGAGATTGACAACCTCACTGTTTCGTTGGGGCAAAGTACTTTGGTTGTGTTGTGCAGGTTCCACGTTAGCGCCGGAATCCCGGTGTTGCGCCGCACTACATCCCGCCGCCATCAACCTTCGACGTGCTTCTTGACTCCTACTGGTTCGATAAACCTTGGTTTCTTACTGAGGGAAAACTTGCTGATGTGCGCATCATACCTTCCTCTTGGGGTTCCCAACGAACGTGTGTATTACACGCCATCAATGGCCCCGACCGAGACCACACACCACCGCAAAGGAGCACCCCCACCGCAACGCCCGGGGACATAGCTGCACCGTAACCGACGCCACCACGCCGCCGATCGAGCCCGTCACTCTGTCGGCATCCAAGAACTCGCCTTTGACCGCTAGCAAGAACATTCGGTCGCCCGCGGGGAGCGAAACGTTTCGTCCTTTCACCGGCCGATTTGATTTGATTTGTGCTCCAATGCTAAAATCATAGTTCCTGGGTTGCTGTTTTTCTTGCTTGTGGTTCGGATTTAAGAAAAATCAATATAGCTAGAAAAGGAATGAAAACTTAATTACATAGATGGTGATGTGACAATAAGAGTCATATCCTGCTAGCCCAACACCCAAATAAAACAGTCGACAACACAGTTGTTGGGTAAGATTAAGAGTACCGATTCATGATTGCATATAGTTAGCTCGGATTCATCCAATATTGATTTCCTAATCATAAGAAAATAAAAGCAAATTGCACCACATTAATTGAACAGGAAAACTGAACTGATCGTATTCCATATCAGAGAGATAGTACATATATTGGTTACATGAGTTGCATGAGATTCTATCTACAAGGATCCTATCGATAGAATAGGGACACAGAGGTGGAGACTACAACGGTTACAAAAGGTACGCGACAACGTGTGTTCAACAACATTCAGGTTCAGAAGAACAAAAGGTTTACCTGAAAATTACAAAGACAAGAAAAGATACTGAGGTATGAAGAACATAGATAAATCACGATCAAGAGAAAATAGGGAAAAGTATGTCTTAGTCCAAATTAGCCCCCCGCGCCATATCATGAAAGAGCACGATGATTATTTGCACCTAAGCTATTAGTTAGTTCAACTACCAAGAAATAGTAACCAATAACAAAATGACGCCTCACATCTTCGAACGGCAGCAAGGGAAAATCCCTGGTAAGAGTCAAAGATGATAAGGACAGGGGAGCATTGTCGGTATAGTTGCCCATCGGTTTCCATTTCTAGAAACCAGATGTCTGCTACAAGGGCAATTCTTAAGACCGTAGCTTCTACTCAGCTGAAGTCGAGAACGTGATGGTTGGGAGAGCTTGCAGCCTGGCACACACATGAACACAAGACACGAGAAAATTCTGATTTGTGCCGCATGCTTATTGTGGCTTTTCTCCTCTCTTTCCTTAAAAACAATACATAGAACCCAATGGGTAAATAATGCCTCAACGTGAATGTGCACGCCTAAGGTTTACATATACATATGCCATGCAGGGCGTCTAGCAAGGCGACGCGTGATTGACCCAACAGAAGAGGCAAACATGCCAAAAGAAAACCAAAAGGAAAGCAAAAGACAGAGCTTCCTTTTATGAGACGACGATCATGTGTTGTGTTGCAATGTCTATTCTCACTATCTCGTTTTTGTGTAGAACAAAAGAGTAGAAGAGACACACGACACAGGAGTTTTGCGCTGCGTGCAACAACTGCAGCATTTCTTGTTTCTCTCCATTTATTCCATCTGTAACAAACTCACAGAACGAGTCGCTCGTGCACCGGACTCATTGCCATGACCTCAGATCGTGCCATCCCATGTCAAAGCAACATGCTAAATCTAGTTACAAACTAGGACATGTGCGAACAGACTCGCGAACACGCCTGACTTATTCATCTATTGAAAGAAACTAACGCTGCAACTTAACTGAAGAAAAACCAGCCTGTTGCCGACAACAGGATTATGTGAGCGGTACTTCATCATGACATTGTCTTCAGGATTGAGTTACAGCTATTGGTTAATTGTATGTATTGACACAAGTATAGATGCCATCCTTGTGGAACGTAGTAACTTCTTCTCCATTGGTCAGAACATCATTTTGCGAGTACGAGTAGGGAACATCACATGAAGCGCGCATTGTAACAAATTTTGCTGTGACTGTTTTCCCCGGAGGTACTGTATAATCTTGTGTTACAGTTATTTCCTCTGAACCACCTTCTGGTTTACGAGAGAGTTTAACTTCTCCACCCTCTACGGTTGGAACATAGGCGAAATTTTTGTCAATAGTTGTGATGTATGAGACAACCGTTTCCCATGTAGTCACAACCTCTTTTTTCGCCCTGAAGGAAAATGTTCCTGCCTGCTCTGAAGTGGTGTAATTGGTATATTGATGAGTGTCCACGGCAATGGTTTCATGTTTATAAATCCTAGCTTCATCGTAGTGGAAAACGAAATCAGAGATCTCTCGACGAACAACTGGCTCTTCTAACACAAAGCGTGCCCAAATCGATTTGGTATCCGCGCTAGCACTGAGGTAGCTTATCCCCTCATAATTTAACCTGTTGCAGAATTTGTGGTTGCCCAAATTTTGAAGTGAAATTTGGCCATCACCAGTGATCACCTTGAATACCATGTCAGGGTTCTGGTCCTTGCTTTGAGCCAATGTACCATCAGCCGAGACCCAATCCGATGAGCGCCGACTCCAAAACCCCCCTTTGTCAGTCTTTATTAAGACCGTGCCATCATCATTGGTGTGAACATTATGAGCCACACCTTCGTTTTTAATATCTTGTGTGTCAAATTTCAGCCATGTGTCCACATGTCGGAGATAAAATCCATTGTCGCTCTTTAAAGCAACTAATGTAGGCAATTCATTCTTACGCAACAAACCAATGACAGTGAAGGACGATTCTGCATTTGTATGAACTTGCAAGTAGGGTTTGGATATATCAAACATGGGAACCATGGAAGCATATCCTCCCTTTGATCCACTTTGAGGAATTCGAATCCTGGGACCATTTAAATGAATAGTTGTAAGGGATGTGGAGAAATAGGTCTTTAACTAGTACTAGCAACAAGCAACATAATGCAAAATTTAGAGAGCCTAAACAACCGGTTGTGCTCACGAGCTCAACCCATAAACTTAGAGAACCTAGTTTCAAAATTTTATTAATAAACGTTTTTCCTTCATTTCACTTGAGCTCGAATATGAATTATTAATGCAATAAATTTTAGCATCGCCGTACACATTTGTTAGTGTTATTTATCAAATATGAATTAAAATGAATGCACTTTTGCATTCGCCTTAGCAATTTCTTTATGCAATCTATGCTTTGGAAACAAAATTACTAAAATGAATAACCCCAAATTTGGACAGGGTAGTCATGGTGCTAAGTATTTTTTCGATAATGGTGCTAAGTATGAGGATGAGAAATATTGTGATAATAACTAAATACTCTTGTTTCCAAAGAAAAAATATATATACTCGTTCATCGCATAGAGGATGTCAATGTCTAGATACATCTAAATTTAGATCAATCTAAGACATCCTTATCCATGTGAAGGTGTACACTATATGCCAATCTCACACATCCTTATCCATGTGAAGGTGTACACTATACTACTACTACTATATGCCAATTGATAGTAAGTGTACAAAAGGTGATGGGTTTACTTAACTAACCTTATGCTGTTTTCGTTGCCCTCGACAGGGATGGGCTCGAAGAGCGTGCACGACTCCCTGGACAGGTCCTCGTGCGGCTCGTCGGCGGCGCTCACGTATCGGCGGTCGTCGTCGCTGTCGGCCACGAGCACCCAGTACGCGTTGTTGTAGCAGTACCTGATGTGCACGAGCCCTTGGTGCTCCTTGGACGGCTCCAGGAAGAACCGAGCGCGCGCGTTCCCGGCGGTGGTCTCGGCGCTGGCCTCGATCCGGCTGCCGCCGTGTCGTGCGTGGTGCACGGCCTGCAGGAACTTGCCGTTGTGCTCCGCGCGCAGAGCGAAGCACTCCGACGATGCCAACAGATGAGGAAGCATTTTGAATTAACACTGTTTGTGGGTAGTGCTATTTGGTTTGCTCTCGATCAAGTTCTGGTGCCCCTGTGGCTGGGTGCTGGATCGGCGTAGACAATTTATATAGGAGGCCTCCTAAAACAGCACTGCCAGCTGCCTACCGCGTGTCCACTGGCCATGCAACCAACCGACGATCGTGATCCTCCGGGTCACCGCTCGCGCCATCTGCCTAATGCGTGGCCACTGGCCATGCAACTAGGGTTGCAAGGCGGCGTCCGGTCTAGTGCATTTTATACTATCACATCATGTTTTGTGGGCCTGACATATCCTACACTTGCAACCCTAAACAGACGATCTGTGGGTTTCATACCACTGTGTTGCCATTGGCAAGATCAAGCTATTGCCAGACCTACATTTACAAGACACTGTCATGATCAAACTGAAATGATTTCCCAATTTCTCAAATTGGGAGTGCACTCATTTGATAGACCAACATTTGCATTTCCTAGATTGAGAAATCTTCAATGCACATGTACTAGCTTGATAATCTAACCTACAACGCGAGAATCTAACCTACAATCAACATTTCAGCCATAACGACCCTCTGGCCGCTCACCGGAGAAAGCTAAATTAATGGTGGTTTCCGCCGCAAATCCTAACCGCTACCGAAATCTAGGAGAACCGGGACTTACCGTGGAGGAACGCTCCGAGACCGCGAACGAGCCGCCGGAGTGTGGGAAGAAGACACGCGATCGTTGCAGACGGCAGCCAGAGGGGTGAAAATCCCGCTTCCAAATCAAGTAGTTTAGTTCTGCTTTTCAGCTGTTCAGTTCAAAAGGTTCATTCCAAAAGGTTCTATCCGATGGTGATTGTTCACAACTAACCGATTAGTTAGTTCTACTAAGCAGTAGTACTTAAGAGCAAATGATGCATCAAATCTTTGGACGATAAAGAGGGAAAACCCTTAGTTGGGGTCGAAGAAAATATCGACGGTGGGAGCATGGTCACTGTCGAATCGCGTAGCGCACGGTCTTTATTTGTTCAGTACTATTTTATAAGAAGGAGTTTGCCTCTTGGTTTAAATTACGAATTTGCAACAAGAGTAATGTTGTAACAAGCTCCAGCTTCAACTCATGCGTAGTGGCTTGGAGAACGAATTTGTATAAGAACACAAGACAGAGAACTCGCGCGATTTGTGCCACACAATTATTGTAGCTTTTCTTCTCTCTTTTCTTTTATTATTCAGGAGCAAAAGGTCACAATTACAATACATAATAACACTCACTGATTGCAGCTCCATCTTGTCGTGCCATCCCACGATCCGAAGGTGGGGGACTGGGCAACTGACAACACAACGCCTCGATGTGAATGTGCACATCTCAGGCTTACATACATGCGCACCATGCAACACGTTTAGCATGGTGACATGACAGACCAAACCGAAAAAGGAGTACTACTACGTGCAGCTTAACTCTAAACACCGAGATTATTCCCACAACAAAAATTTAAAAAGAGAGCATCAGCTAGAGCTTATTCACCAGTATTTATCCTCCTAACTTTCTGATCTCCTCTTCGTCATCAGTGACAGTGAAGTGGAAATCGTAGTTATTGGCAACAGTATAGATGCCATCGTCGTGGATGGTAGTAACTTCTTCTCCGGTGGTCAGAACATCTGTTTGTTTGTATGAGTAGGGAACATCACACGAAGCTCTCATTGCATGAAATGTTCCTGCAACTTTAGTTCTCGGAGGAACAGAATACTCCTCTATTACCGTTACTTCATCCGTATTTTTTTCAGATGTTGTCTTGGATAGTGATATGGTGGCTTCACGGGAGGTTGTAACATGCGCACCTGTTATCATTGGCGTCAAGGAGCCCAAGGTGAACTTCGTCTTGACGCCTGTCTTTAATGAACCCTTGGTTTCGCATGTACTAACCATTTCTACTTTCTTGGCGAAAGAAAAGGTGGCCTTGACCTCTCCGCTGGTTTTGTTATTGCGAGTAATAGTGACAGCATTGGTAGGCTGTTTGTTATAAATCCTTGCTTCATCCATGTGAAACTTGACAACACTGATCTCACTTTCTTTAACTGGCACTTCCAACTTCAGCTTTGACCATTGCGATATGGAATCATCGGAAGCAGAGAGGACATACCCAGGACTAATACTTCTGCAGAATTTGTTGTTGCCCAGATTCCGGAGTGCAATGAAGCCATCCCCAGTGACCACCTCGAACCATGAGTTAGGGTCATTGTCGTCTTGTTGTACCAACTGGATCGTGTTATCCGTGAAGCGCCTCAAAAAACCTCCAGTGCTGGACATTATACGGACTGACCCATCAGCATTAGTGAAAGTAGTGAAAATCGCTCTTGCATCTTTGATTTCTGTCATCTGAAATCGTATATTCTTTTGCAATACGACCATCTTAAAAAGAGACGGGACCAACAGAATGGGAACAACTATATGAAGTGTCATAAGTCCAACAGTTGCCTTTGTGCCCAGGGGCCTTATGCTGAGGTACTTGTCGTTGATGCCTTTGAAAGCAACGTGCTTAGGCAATTCTTGTGGGAAACTAACAGTAAAATTGTCACACTTGTTTCCGTGATCATCTCCATCATCTAATTGCATGTAGGTTTTAACACCAATGGACACGACACAAGCAAATTTTTGTAGGCCACAATGGAGGAACCTGTTATTATTGTGTAAAAGAAACAAATAACTGTAAGATCTGAAAAAACGTACTTAGCTTCCCATACTATATATAGAAGGATGGTAAAGTGTTGTTTCAACGCACACCGCGCTTAGGAAACACCATAATTTAGACCCGCCAAAACTGCCGCTAACAATTTCTCCCTCAATGCAATTATTTATTTTCATGTCAGCATAGCACCAATGAGGCAGTAGCCCACACCAGATTATATAGTACTGGGTATCAACTTGGGCGTAAAGTAATTGTACATATTTTGCTGGTCATGGTATCAACCAACGTTATAGTCTGTCTCGTCCAATGTTCAAGATATGCTAGGTGCAACCAACGTTATACCCTCATAGAGTAAGATTCTATTAATTAATTACAAAAAATGAATATTTTCTCTCTCAAATCACTTGCCTGATCCACAGTACAGTTTAACTAAATCTCATTTATAATGATTCCTTTTTTGTTTGCCATTGTCCCTCCATTTGTGATTTTTATATATCTTCAGTCAAAAAATTGAGATTTTGATAATTAGTATCGTTTAAAATATTTAGATTCTTGGAAGCTTAAAAATCATGATATACCACGAAAAAAAATCTAGGAAATTATATCTTTCTTGGATTTGATACATGCATGAGAATTATACGGGAAAAGGAACCGAGACAAAAGTTTTGCAACCGGCGTACGAGGTAACGAGGTAAGGAAACATAACTAACCTGATGGAGTTGTCCTTGTCCTTGAAAGGGAGTGCCTGAAACAAGGTGCATGATGTGGGCTTGGACATGTCGTCCTTTGGTTCATCTGCGGTGCCGATGATCCAGCGGCCGCTGTCCTGCACGGGCACCCAGTATTTGTTGTTGTAGCAGGACCTAACATGCAGGAACCCTCCTTTCCGTGATGGCTCCACGAAGAACCAAGCTCGCGGATCTGCGACGATGGTGCCTGCGCTTGCCTCAATGCGGCTCCCGCCATCCTCGCGGTACACGGACTGCAGGTACTTGCCGTTGACCTCTGTTCGGAAAGCGAAGAATTTCGATGATGCCAACACAGGAAGCATCCTGATCGATCCTCTTAATTTGTGTGTGCTTGCCTCAATGGTGCTCTCTCGAGCTCTCTCTGTGGCTGGGATTGCGATTTCTAGGAGGCCTGCTCAGATCTCACACAACTTCTTGTTGTACCCTAAAATGATGCGTGCTTCATCTGCAATCGGTAGCTACACGGAATCCACCCTTTTTTACATAGATCAAGTTCTAGATCGATGAACCATTCATAGTTACCTATGATGCCAAGTTGTTTTTAACAGCTAACATTAATTCTAAAGAATACTTCACTTGAACAATTTAGGTACTCAACTGGGCCACTACTAACAGCACATTTAGGTACTGCACTGGGTCAGGTATACCTGTGGGTGTTATGGAAAGGTTGTTTGGATCATTGTTTCAGCGTTGTTTCGAGGAGTTGACCGACGCGCTCGGGTGAACGGGTTCTGTGGCGTGCTCCTGGTAGATAGACACAGTTTCAGTCTTTATTTTAGCATTGTTCTAAGAGGTTGACCGATGTGGGTCAACTTGTGAGTAGCGTTTTGATATTTGTATTAATTAGCGTTGTCCCGGGGAGTTGCCCGACGAGGGTGAACGCGTCCTGGTCAGCATGCTCTGGGGTGGAGAGGCACTGTTTCGATATTTGTTTTAGAGTACACGATGCTTCATCTGGAATCGGTAGCTACATGGAATTCATCTTGTTTATCTTGATCTAATTCTGGATCGATGATTCATTCATAGTCAACTCCTCGCTTTTAACAGCTGAAATTAATTCTAAAGAATACTCCAATGGACCACTAGGCAATTGCTCACAACTGAAATGTTCTCTTGAGATTATAGCATGAAGATTGCGGACGAACCATCTGGGTGGATGAGCATCCTCACGAAGTACAGCTCTGCGAAATGCTCCTGCAAGTTGTGTTACAGGCTTACAGCGACTGGACGCGGTTTAGGAAAGAGATTAATGATGCATGGTCGAATGTCGGCTAGTTTTCACCAAAACTAGGGCGCTCTAGCTAGAGTGATTCAACAACAGGTGAATCTCTGTCTCTACACTTGTGGCAAGCGTGGAGAATAAAGGCTATGATCCGGAACTTCTGGACACACTCGGTCTCGACGGTCTGGAATATCCGGATGTAAGAGCATCTCCAGCCGCGTCCCCCAAACCGTCCCCCAAACGGATTTGGGGCGCGCCGGACAAAAAAAGCGTTCCAGCCGCGTCCCCCAAAGCCCTTTTTTGTCCGGCGCGCCCCTATATGGTGTCCGGCGCCCGAGCCCGTCCCGTCTCCAGGGGACGCACCGGGCACGCCGACACAACGAAAAGCGAGGCGAGGAGGCGGGCCGACGCGTCGGCGGCACGATTAATTTAACCTAACCCGCCTACCTCGCGACGGAAGTTATTCGCGCGCAGCGGCATCTTTAATGGCGACGGAGGGGCAGAGGGAGAGGTCCGCGTGGCCGGGCGTCGCACGCCACGTCCGTTCCCGCGCGAACTTCCCGCCTCTTCTCCGTTCCGCTTTCTTCCCGACGCCGGCGTCTATAAAAGGTCTCCCGGCTCATCAATGGTAGCCACCACACCCCGCCGGCAACAAACACAGCCCTCGTCGCTCCACACCGTCTCCTCCATCACCAGTGGCAATGGCGAACCGCCCGGCGATGGCCACTTCCTCCACCGCCGTCTCCTCCATTGAGGAGCCAGCGCGTGCGGCACTCGAGGAGGCACTCGAGGAGGCCCGCGAGCGGCGTGAGGCGCAGCAGCGGCGGATCTAGCGGCGTTCGCCCCCGCCTCCGCAGCTGAGGAGGCGCGGCGGCAGGGTGGGGAGCAAGCAGTGCGACACCGTTGGGGTTCGACGCCTCGGCGGGGCAAGAGGCGCGATGGCGCCGGTACGGAGGAGGTGGAGCAGCGATGGGCGAGGACGGGCGCGCCGCGGCGATGAGCGGCAGCGCTGTTCGTGAACGGCGTGACTCGACCGAGCGCCGGCGGCGTGAGTCGATCGAGCTACAGCGCAGCGACGGCGGAGAGCGTCGGCGCGAGGCGGGCGGCGCTATGGGGGAGGGGGCGGAGCAGGGCGGCCGCGCGCTTGCGGCGGCGATGATGGAGGAGGAGGCGCCGATGTGGAGGAGGAGGCGCCAATGGAGGAGGAGGAGGAGGCGAGGCGGAGAGCCAGGTGGAGGACGACGACGGTTCGAGGTCCGACGACGGCGCCCGCACCCGGAGACGGCCGATCAGCAACGCGCCCTCGTCGAGTCCTTCGAGTCGGAGAAGAAGCTCCAGGACGACGCCCGTGCCCGCGAAGAGGCGCATATTCGTCGCGCCATCGAGCTCTCCCTCCAGGCGGCGCAGCAGGGGACGGCGGAGGACGCGCGGCGGGAGCGGCACCGTCCGGCCACCGCCGCTCGCAAGGTAGCGCGCAGGAGGAGCTGCGGCGTAGGGGAGGCGACGACGGGCGGGGCCGTCGAACGCGCCGACGGGGTCGGTAGTCTAGGTTTAGATGAAGAAATCTAGCCGTTTTCATTCAAACTTTGTAATATATAATCAAAATTGAATGAAAATCTTTAATTTCGTGCACCAATATTCATTTGGGGCGGCGTTTGGGGACGCGGCTGGGGAGCGACGTCCCCCAAACGCGGCACGAACAAAACACGTCCCCCAAACGCTCGATCCGGCGCGGTTTGGGGGACGGTTTGGGGGACGCGGCTGGAGATGCTCTAAGAGCATCCTTTGCCCTCCCCACGCCAAAATCCGGGGTAAGTTACATCCAGATTGGACGTAAATTTGGCGTGGGGAGGACCAGTTTCCCAGCCGCGATCTCAGGCGAAGTCGCCAATGTAAATTTGGAAAACGAAAACTGCACGAAATACGGCAAAAAACGACTGAATTTAAACTAAATTTAATGATATTTACTATATAAAAGGCGAAGTTCATACATAGAGGCCGAATTTGAATATATTTCGAATTCGGCCGGCGGATACAAATTAAAATATAAAACACGGCGCTCTACATGCCCAAATGGCGGTAGAACACCTTGTAGTCCTCGTCGCCGTCGTCGTCGCCGCCATCGCCGGACCGCGGTGGCGCCTGGCTGCTGGTGCCCTGGCCGGGGTCTCCCCACCGGCCAACGCCGCGCGGCGGGGACGGCAATGGCTTGTACCACTCATCGTCGGAGCCCTCGAGGTCGATGATGGGCACGACGGCGCCAGATTGAGGAGTCGCTGGCCGGCGGAAGCGAGCAACGTCCTGGAGGGACCTCGCCTTGACGGCCTCGAGGATGGCGGAGTCCTTGGCGTCGATGGCGGCCTCCACCTTCACCTTCACCGGCTTGCGCTTCCGCTCGCCGGAGGTGTCATCTTCGCGCTTGGGGCGGAGGCGTCCTCGTGCCGTCGAGGGCTCGCGGATGACGAGCCCGCCGCCGCTTCGCCCACGGTTGCTCGGCGGTGAAGCGGCTCCGTCTTCACCGGCGCCACGATGGCGCCGACCTGGAGATCGGCGTCGACCTCGACGCCGAACCGGAAGACGACGAGCTGGCAGCCATGCGCCGTGGCTGCCAGCTGCTTCCCCGGCGGCGGCTGGCCGATGCCCTCGATGGAGGGGGCATCGTCAGAATGGGGAAGTTGCCGCCCTCGATGTGTTCGAGGACGTTCTCCAGCGTCCTATTCGGCGCTCTCCACTAACGTCGGCGACCCACGGCGTTGTTGCGCGGAGGCGGAGGCGGCGGGCCGTCGTAGGAGGCGAGCTCCCGCTCCCACCGCCGCAGAAATAACGAGTTCCACCTCGCTTAGTTGTCGGGGTGGTGGCGCGGGTCGGCGCGCTCTTCGTCCGTCATGGTCATCCGAGCCTCGATGGCGACGTCGAGGGCGTGGCCCTGGGACGGCGGCGGGATTGGCACGCCGCCCGCACTTAGCCGCCACCCGCCGCCGGGAGGCCTCGTGTCCGACGGCGGGGTACCCGCCGGTGGAGGAGGTTCCCCTCCCACGCGTGGAGCGACCGGTGGGGAAAGTCGTTGTTGGCCGCACCGTCTTCCTCGTTGAACGCCATGGATCTCGTCGAGGGGAGAGTGGAGGGAGAGTGCAGTGGGGGTGCGCGTCGCGGCAAACGGAGCGGGGTATTTAGGCGGCGCTGGAACCGGCGATTTAATGCCGTGTGGAATGCGACGCGTCCGCGGCGAGCTGACCGGCGGCAGCCTTTACTGCGCGCGGAAGACGATGCGTGTGCGGAAGACGATGCGTGTGCCGCTGACCGGTCGGGTCCACCTCTGCGGCGAAGACGAAGCGAAAGCGCGGGAGAGATTTTTCGCGCTTTCGCTTCGTCCGAACTCCCCGAGCGCTCCCCGGTAGGCCCGGGTTGGCGTGGGCTCGCCGGATGGATAAAGCCCAAATCCGACGAAAAACGAGAAACCGGGGGCGTGGCTGGGCCATTTTTCGCCGTCTGAATAAAAAAATAGCACGACAAGAAGGAAGACGAGTGGAGATGCTCTAACACATAATGTCCTAGGCGCTAAGTTCAACCCGGGAGAGCCAAGTTTAATTGAACAGGACAGTGCATGCTTTACATTTGGACAAAAATGATGCTGCCGCATTTCGGTTACTTCAACTGGAACAATACGTATTACATAAACCACGCAGCGGCTTGTAAGAAGAACATAGCTTGTGTCTCGATTATTAACAAAAATATCAAATGAGTGAAATTCAACAAAGACATTATTATCACGAGTAAATCTAGGAACGAGTAGCAAGTTGCATGTGACAGAGGGAATTCTAAGAATATTTTTTTATTCAATTTCCTAGAGGTATGTGTAAGAAGGGATGCCTGGCCAATATAAGAGATATGCCTATATACCTGCTCCATTAGATTTATGGACCATGTCATGAGTCATGACCCTGGTAGGGCTCCCAGGGCCCCCGAACAGAGACCATGTCCATCTCACTTGTCAGGTGATCAATGCCCCCCATGTCCATGTACCGGGTGGCATCGACAGGATATGATGGAGTGTGCCCTTGTGTCAATTTCCATTGGACGCTCATTACCTTTGTCGTTGTTGCTAATGCCTAAGATGTCGTTTTCAAGTGTCGGTGGCAGCGAGACATGATGTGGCCTTCAATGCCTAGCTGGCACGACAACTGTGCTCCACAAGACGAACAACATACGCAGCCGCCCGCCTCCAGTGGTGATGTTGGGGTTGCTGCTACAGGCTGAGATCTTACCCCCGCCATGGGACGGCATGGTGGGGTGGTATGTGGGCTTGCCTCCTATGGTAGTACCCGCATTGGCGGAGTAGACCTCGGTCAAGCGGCGATCGTAGATGCGTTGTTTCCTTCCCAAGCATACAGATCACGCGGCTGAATCAGGGTGTCACTACCGTTGATGTTCTCTAGGAGAGAGTCATTGTCGGGCCCGAGTATGTAGGAGTTAAGTTCCTCGCCGCAAAGAGGCTAGCCAATGGAGGCAGTGTATTGAAGAAGGCAATGATCGATATATCATGCTTTGATATTGCCAAGTTGTGTGTGAATCGCCATGGACCGGTCCATGGACTATGAGGATAAACTCGTCTCAAGTGAAGCCAAACCATCTTGATATGTAGCGGCACACATCACCAAAACGGCGACATCCTCGGGGAGAGAGATTACTGGATAATGAGAGGATCGCCCAATCCTGCGCCGCCCATGGGCGGTATGCCAGGTAAAATGAAGAAAGGCACGATAGAGTACCACCGATGAAGCCCTCCACGTAATGATTGTGAAGGAGATGTAGCACCTGTGCATGCTAATATAGATGGTTTTCCAGGGAGAGTTTCACCAGGATGAGATACACGAAGTGGAACGGCTGTTGGGACACCGGGCCGACAGCTGGTGGCTAATGTCTACGGGTGCTTCTATTCTTGTAGACAGTGTTGGGCCTCCAAGAGCAGAGGTTTGTAGAACAGCAGCAAGTTTCCCTCAAGTGGATCACCCAAGGTTTATCGAACTCGGGGAGGAAGAGGTCAAAGATATCCCTCTCAAGCAACCCTGCAATCACGATACAAGAAGTCTCTTGTGTCCCCAACACACCTAATACACTTGTCGATGTATAGGTGCACTAGTTCGCGAAGAGATAGTAAAACACAGGTGGTATAGATGGTGGTAATATTAAAAGTAAAGATGCAGTAAAACAGAAACAAGCGGCGCCTGAAAATAGCGTGGGAAGCAATTCTTTGTGGTGGAAACAAGGCCTAGGGATCATACTTTCACTAGTGGACACTCTCAACATTGATCACATAATAAATAAGTTCTCTTTCCTTTGTGCTACATATACTCTTGTTAGATGATGAACACCACTAATTGTGTAGGATTACACGAACCCTCAATGCCGGAGTTAACAAGCGCCACAACATTCGATATTCATGTTTAAGTAACCTTAGAGTATAATAGATCTTTGCAAAATAGACCAAGTACTAACATAGCATGCACACTGTCACCATCACACTATGAAGGAGGCATAAATCACATCAATACTATCATAGCGATAATCAACTCCATAACCTACAAGAGATTATGATCATAATCTACGACAAGAACTACACGATGCACACACTGTCACCATTACACCATGCAGGAGGAATAGACTACTTTAATAACATCACATGTGTAGCACATAGATAAATAGTGATACAAAACACATTGCAATCATAAAGGGATATAAATAAGCACTTCACTACGCCATTCATAACAGTGAATAAGTATTCTGAAATATAGCCTAAGAGACCCACACGATGCACACACTGTCACCTTTACACACGTGGGACAAGGAGTCTCCGAGATCACATAAGTAAAACCCACTTGACTAGCATAATGACATCTAGATTACAAGCATCATCATATGAATCTCAATCATGTAAGGCAGCTCATGAGATTATTGTATTGAAGTACATAGGAGAGAGATGAACCACATAGCTACCGGTACAGCCCCGAGCCTCGATGGAGAATTACTCCCTCCTCATGGGAGCAGAACGTTGATGAAGATGGCGGTGGAGATGGCAGCGGTGTCGATGGAGAAGCCTTCCGGGGCACTTCCCCATCCCGGCGGCGGAACAGAGACTCCGTCCCCCGATCTTGGCTTCTGATGGCGGCGGCTCTGGAACTTTTCTCGTCGTGGCTTATTCCTCTCGAGGTTTTAGGCCGGGACCTTTAAATAGGCGAAGAGGCGAGTCGGAGGGCGACGAGGCGGCGACAACGGGGCGCCGCCCGGGCCGCGCCACCACCATGTGTGGGCCCCCGTGGCTCTCCTCCGGTGGCTCTCGGTGTTGGAAGCTTCGTGGGAAAATAGGATGTTGGGCGTTGATTTCGTCCGATTCGAGAATATTTCCTTACTAGAACCAAAAATAACAAACAGGAACGGCCCTTCGGCATCTCGTCAATAGGTTAGTTAAAACGCATAATAATGACATATAATGTGTATAAAACATGTAGGTATCATCAATAAAGTAGCATGGAACATAAGAAATTATAGATACGTTTGAGACGTATCAAGCATCCCTGCTTAGTTCCTACTCGTCCCGAGTAGGTAAACGATAACAATGATAATTTCTTAAGTGACATGCCATCATAATCTTGATCATACTATTGTAAGCATATGTAATGAATGCAGCGATCAAAAACAATGGTAATGACATGAGTAAACAAATGAATCATAAAGCAAAGACTTTTCATGAATAGTACTTCAAGACAAGCATCAATAAGTCTTGCATAAGAGTTAACTCATAAAGCAATAAATCAAAGTAAAGGTATTGAAGCAACACAAAGGAAGATTAAGTTTCAGCGGTTTTTTTCAACTTATAACATGTATATCTCATGGATAGTGTCAATGTAAAGTAATATAACAAGTGCAATATGCAAGTATGTAGGAATCAATGCACAGCACACAAGTGTTTGCTTCTTAAGGTGGAGAGAGATAGGTAAACTGACTCAACAATAAAAGTAAAAGAAAGGTCCTTCAAAGAGGAAAGCATCGATTGCTATATTTGTGCTAGAGCTTTTATTTTGAAAACATGAAACAATTTTGTCAACGGTAATAAAGCATATGAGTTATGTAAATTATATCTACAAGTTGCAAGCCTCATGCATAGTATACTAATAGTGCCCGCACCTTGTCCTAATAGCTTGGACTACCGGATCATCGCAATACACATGTTTCAACCAAGTGTCACAAAGGGGTACCTCCATGCCGCCTGTACAAAGGTCTAAGGAGAAAGCTCGCATTTTGGATTTCTCGCTTTTGATTATTCTCAACTTAGACATCCATACCGGGACAACATGGACAACAGATAATGGACTCCTCTTTAATGCATAAGCATGTGGCAACAATTAATATTCTCATATGAGATTGAGGATATATGTCCAAAACTGAAACTTCCACCATGATTCATGGCTTTAGTTAGCGGCCCAATGTTCTTCTCTAACAATATGCATGCTCCAACCATTAAGGTGGTAGATCTCTCTTACTTAGACAAGACGGTCATGCATAGCAACTCACATGATATTCAACAAAGAATAGTTGATGGCGTCCCCATGGTTATCGCACAACAAGCAACTTAATAAGAGATAAAGTGCATAAGTACATACTACAATAGTTTTTAAGGCTATTTTGTCCCATGAGCTATATATTCCAAAGCGAATGATGGAAATTTAAAGGTAGCACTCAAGCAATTTACTTTGGAATGGCGGAGAAATACCATGTAGTAGGTAGGTATGGTGGACACAAATGGCATAGTGGTTGGCTCAAGGATTTTGGATGCATGAGAAGTATTCCCTCTCGATACAAGGTTTAGGCTAGCAAGGTTATTTGAAGCAAACTCAAGGATGAACCGATGCAGCAAAACTCACATAAAAAACATATTGTAAACATTATAAGACTCTACACCGTCTTCCTTGTTGTTCAAAACTCAATACTAGAAATTATCTAGACCTTAGAGAGACCAAATATGCAAACCAAATTTTAGCAAGCTCTATGTATTTCTTCATTAATGGGTGCAAAGTATATGATGCAAGACCTTAAACATGAGCACAACAATTGCCAAGTATCAAATTATCCAAGACATTCTACCAATTACTACATGTAGCATTTCCCGTTTCCAACCATATAACAATTAACGAAGCAGTTTCAACCTTCGCCATGAACATTAAAAGCTAAGAACACATGTGTTCATATGAACCAGCGGAGCGTGTCTCTCTCCCACACAAGGATGAACTTATTCATAGAACTAAGATAACAAAACAAAAATAAAAGCACACCACGACGCTCCAAGTAAAGTACATAAGATGTGATGGAATAAAAATATAGTTTCACTAGAAGAAACCTGATAAGTTGTCGATGAAGAAGGATGCCTTGGGCATCCCCAAGCTTAGATGCTTGAGTCTTCTTAAAATATGCAGGGATGAACCACCGGGGCATCCCCAAGCTTAGACCTTTCACTCTTCTCGATCACATTATATCACCCTCTTCTATTGACCCTTGAAAACTTCCGCCACACCAAACTTCAAGCAAACTCATTAGAGGGTTAGTGCATAATCAAAATTCACATGTTCAGAGGTGACACAATCATTCTTAACACTTGGACATTGCACAAAACTGAAAGTTAATGGAATAAAGAAACCCATTCAACAAAGCAAAAGCGGCAATGCGAATAAAAGGCAGAATCTGTCAAAAACAGAACAGTCCGTAAGATGCTTCTGGACTGAGCACTTAACTTGCTCAAATGGAAAAACTCAAAACTAATGAAAGTTGCGTATATCTGAGGATCACTCTCGTAATTTTGCAGATTTTTTCGAATTTTTTAAAGAGACTTATGCCAGAATTCGTGACACAACAATGCTGTTTACAGCGATCCCAAATATAACATCAACTTTAGCATAGAAACTTTACTTGGCACAAAAACATGATAAGGAGAGGTTGCTACAGTAGTAAACAACTTCCAAGACTCAAAAAAACAAAAATTGCTGTAGTAAAATAAACACATGGGTTATCTCCCAAGAAATTCTTTCTTTATATCCATTAAGATGGGCTCAGCAGTTTTAATGATGCACTCGCAAGAAATAGTAGTTGAAGCAAAAGAGAGCATCAAGAGGCAAATTCAAAACAAATTTAAGTCTAACATGCTTCCTATGCATAGGAGTCTTGTAAATAAACAAGTTCATGAAGAGCAAAGTAACAAGCATAGGAAGATAGAACAAGTGTAGCTTCAAAAATTTCAGCACATAGAGAGGCATTTTAGTAACATAAAAATTTCTACAACCATATTTTCCTCTCTCATAATAACTTTCAGTAGCATCATGAGCAAACTCAACAATATAACTATCACATAAAGCATTCTTATCATGAGTCTCATGCATAAAATTATTACTCTCACATAGGCATAATCAATTTTATTAGTTGTAGGGGAGCAAATTCAACAAAGTAGCTATCATTATTATTCTCATCAAGTGTAGGAGGCATAGTATAATCACAACAAAATTTACTCTCCATAGTAGGTGGCACCAAAAGACCACTATCATTATAATCATCATAAATAGGAGGCAAAGTATCATCAAAGAAAATTTTCTCCTCAATGCTTGGGGGACTAAAAATATCATGCTCATCAAAACCAGCTTCCCAAGCTTAGAATTTTCCATATCATTAACAACAATGGTGTTCAAAGCGTTCATACTAATATCATTGCTACCAGCATGCAAATAAGATTCCATAGGTTTTAATTTTCGCAGCAAACAATCCATGTCTTAACTCAGAAATAGAATAAGAAGCTCATTGTTGTCCATTATGCCTAACTAGTGTAAACAAGAAACCAAAAGATGCAATTGCGGGATCTAAAGGAAATAGCTTCGAGTACTTACAACGGCGCCGGAAAATAGCTTAGTAGCCGAGATCCGGAGTATGAGTACCTTTTACCTTTCCTCCCGCAACGGCGCCTAAAAATAGCTTGATGTCTACGGGCTTCTTCTATTCTTGTAGGCAGTGTTGGGCCTCCAAGAGCAGGTTTGTAGAACACAGCAAGTTTCCCTCAAGTGGATCACCCAAGGTTTATCGAACTCGGGGAGGAAGAGGTCAAAGATATCCCTCTCAAGCAACCCTGCAATCACGATACAAGAAGTCTCTTGTGTCCCAACACACCTAATACACTTGTCAGATGTATAGGTGCACTAGTTCGCGAAGAGATAGTAAAACACAGGTGGTATAGATGGTGGTAATATTGCAAGTAAAGATGCAGTAAAACAAGAAAATGCGGCAGAAAATAGCTTGCTGAAGGAAGCAATTCTTTGTGGTGGAAACAAGGCCTAGGGATCATACTTTCACTAGTGGACACTCTCAACATTGATCACATAATAAATAAGTTCTCTTTCCTTTGTGCTACATATACTCTTGTTAGATGATGAACACCACTAATTGTGTAGGGATTACACGAACCCTCAATGCCGGAGTTAACAAGCGCCACAACATTCGATATTCATGTTTAAGTAACCTTAGAGTATAATAGATCTTTGCAAAATAGACCAAGTACTAACATAGCATGCACATTGTCACCATCACACTATGAAGGAGGCATAAATCACATCAATACTATCATAGCGATAATCAACTCCATAACCTACAAGAGATTATGATCATAATCTACGACAAGAACTACACGATGCACACACTGTCACCATTACACCATGCAGGAGGAATAGACTACTTTAATAACATCACATGTGTAGCACATAGATAAATAGTGATACAAAACACATTGCAATCATAAAGGGATATAAATAAGCACTTCACTACGCCATTCATAACAGTGAATAAGTATTCTGTGAAATATAGCCTAAGAGACCCACACGATGCACACATTGTCACCTTTACACACGTGGGACAAGGAGTCTCCGGATCACATAAGTAAAACCCACTTGACTAGCATAATGACATCTAGATTACAAGCATCATCATATGAATCTCAATCATGTAAGGCAGCTCATGAGATTATTGTATTGAAGTACATAGGAGAGAGATGAACCACATAGCCGGTACAGCCCGAGCCTCGATGGAGAATTACTCCCTCCTCATGGGAGCAGCGGCGTTGATGAAGATGGCGGTGGAGATGGCGGCGGTGTCGATGGAGAAGCCTTCCGGGCACTTCCCCATCCGGCGGCGTGCCGGAACAGAGACTCCTGTCCCCCGGATCTTGGCTTCGCGATGGCGGCGGCTCTGAACTTACCGTGGCTTATTCCTCTCGAGGTTTTAGGCCAGGACCTTTAAATAGGCGAAGAGGCGGAGTCGGAGGGCGACGAGGCGGCCGACAACAGGGCGCCACCTGGCGCGCCACCACCATGTGTGGGCCCCCTGTGGCTCTCCTCTGGTGGCTCTTGGGTGAAGCTTCGTGGGAAATAGGATGCAAGGATTTCGTCCGATTCGAGAATATTTCCTTGCTAGGATTTATGAAACCAAAAATAGAGAAACAAACTGGCCCTTCGGCATCTCGTCAATAGGTTAGTTCAAAACGCATAATAATGACATATAATGTGTATAAAACATGTAGGTATCATCAATAAAGTAGCATGGAACATAAGAAATTATAGATACGTTTGAGACGTATCAGTGGCGCAGCCCAGTGTCGTGGTTATGCCGAATAGGGTATACCACGGCAGGGGCTTAACCTAGCAAGCTCGAGCAGCCCATTTGGATGACAAAGATATTGATGAAGCTAGGTGGCCCATTTGCTAGAAGATGGAGGCCCAAGCCGTCTAAGGAAGGTGCAAGCCAGATTCCAAAAGGTTTGGAATGAAGGAATACTTTTAGTATAAGTCACGGTATACTTGACTGCATAGACTTGGACTCTATAGTCAGTTAGGTTTTTATCTCTATCAAACCCTAGGCCATGGCGCCTTTATAAGCCGGCCTAAGGACATCCTTTAGGTCACGAGATAATTCGCAATACACATCATTTTGTTCTATTATAGTGAATTATTGTAGGATGTAGCGATCTGATACGCGCGAAGCACATGTCCGTTGGGAACCCCAAGTGGAAGGTATGATGCGTATAGAAGCAAGTTTCCCTCAGTATGAAACCAAGGTTATCGAACCAGTAGGAGCCAAGAAGCACGTGAAGGTTGTTGGTGGAGGAGTGTAGTGCGCAACACCAGGAAACCACGCCAACGTGGAACCTGCACAACACAATTAAGATACTTTGCCCCAATGTAACAGTGAGGTTGTCAATCTCACCGGCTTGCTGAAAACAAAGGATTAAACGTATCAAGTGGAAGATGTTGTTTGTTTGCAAAGAACATTAAAGAACAATGATTGCAGTAGATTGTATTCAGATGTAAAAGAAATGGACCGGAGTCCACAGTTCACTAGTGGTGTCTCTCCAATAAGATAACTAGCATGCTGGGTGAACAAATTACAGTGGGCAATTGACAAATAAAGATTCAATACATATCAATGATGATTACTATGAGATTTAATCAGGACATTACGACAAAGTACATAGACCGCTATCCAGCATGCATCTATGCCTAAATAATCCACCTTCGGTTAGCATCCGCACCCCTCCGTATTAAGTTGTAAACAACAGATAATTGCATTAAGTATGGTGCGTAATGTAATCAACATAAATATCCTTAGACAAAGCATCGATGTTTTATCCCTAGTAGCAACATCACATCCACAACCTTAGAACTTTCTGTCACTGTCCCAGATTCAATGGAGGCATGAACCCAATATCGAGCATAAATACCCCCTCTTGGAGTTACAAGTATTAACTTGGCCAGAGCCTCTACTAGCAACGGAGAGCATGCAAGAATATAAACAACGCATATATGATAGATTGATAATCAACTTGACATAATATTCTAGATTCATCGGATCCCACCAAACACAACATGTAGCATTACAAATAGATGATCTTGATCATGTTAGGCAGCTCACAAGATCTAAACAATGATAGCACAAGCGGAGAAGACAGCCATCTAGCTACGCTATGGACCCATAGTCCAAGGATGAAATACTCACGCATCAATCCGGAGGCGGGCATGATGATGTAGAGCCTCCGGTGATGATTCTCCTCTGCCGGAGGCGATCTCTCTGAATCCCAGAGATGGGATTGGCGGCGGCTCTGGAAGGTTTTCCGATCGTGGCTCTCTACGGGGGTTTTCGCGACGAAGGCTTTAAGTAGGCGGAAGGGTAGGTCGGAGGCGGCGCGGGGCCCCACACCATAGGCCGCGCGGCCCCATGCCGGGCCGCGCCGCCCCATGGGTACGGGCCCTCGTGGCCCTCTTCGTAACCCCTCCGGTCTTCGGAAGCTCCGCGGAAAAATAAGACCCGGGCGTTGATTTCGTCCAATTCCGAGAATATTTCCTTTGTAGGATTTCTGAAACTAAAAACAGCAGAAAAAGACGCTTCGGCGTGTTAATAGGTTAGTGCCGGAAAATGTATAATAATGATGTAAAGTATGTATTAAACATGCAAGTATTGTTATAAAAGTAGCATGGAACATAAGAAATTATAGATACGTTTGAGACATATCAAGCATCCCCAAGCTTAGTTCCTACCGCCTCGAGTAGGTAAACGATAACAACAAATAATTTCTGAAGTGACATGCTACCAACATAACCTTGATCAACATTATTGTAAAGCATATGAGATGAATGGAGTGACGAAGCAAAAGATTGCTAGCAAAATATGATGACTAAACAAATGAATCATATAGCAAAACTTTTCATGAATAGTACTTTCAAGACAAGCATCAACAAGACTTGCATAAGAGCTAACTCATAAGCAATAAATTCAAAGTAGAATGCATTGAAGCAACACAAAGGATGATTAAGTTTCAGCAATTGCTTTCAACTTGTAACATGTATATCTCATGGATATTTGTCAAAAATAGAGTAGTATAATAAGTGCAATAAGTAAACATGTAAGAATCAATGCACACAGTTAACACAAGTGTTTGCTTCTAAGATAGAAAGAAGTGGGTAAACTGGCTCAACATAAAGTAAAAGAATAGCCCTTCGCAGAGGGAAGCATGGATTACTATTTTTGTGCTAGAGCTTTTGTTTTGAAAACATAGAAACAATTTTGTCAACGGTAGTAATAATTCATATGTGCTATGCCTAATACTTCCTACAAGTTGCAAGCCTCATGCATAGAGTACTAATAGTGCTCGCACCTTGTCCTAATTAGCTTGGATTAACACGGATTATCATTGCATGGCATATGTTTCAACCAAGTGTCACAAAGGGGTATCTCTATGCCACCTGTACAAAGGTCCTAGGAGATCAATTGCATTTGATTTCTCGTTTTTAACAGATCTCAACTTAGGACATCCATACCGGACAACATAGACAACGATAATGGACTCCTCTTTTAATGCATAAGCATTCAACAGATAATATTCTCATAAGAGAGTGAGGTTGTATGTCCAACTGAAAACTTCCACTATGATACATGGCTTTGGTTAGCGGCCCAATGTTCTTCTCTAACAATATGCATAATCAAACCATTTGATCATGAAAATCACCCTTACTTCAGACAAGACGAACATGCATAGCATCTCACATGATATCCAACAAAGGTAAAAAGTTGATGGCGTCCCCGAAACATGGTTACCGCTCAACAAGCAACTTATAAGAACTAAGACACATAACTACATATTCATCACCACAATAGTTTTTAAGCTATTTATCCCATGAGCTATATATTGCAAAGATAAAGGAATGAAATTTTAAAGGTAGCACTCAAGTAATTTACTTTGGAATGGCAGAAAAATACCACATAGTAGGTAGATATGGTGGACACAAATGGCATAGGTTTTGGCTCAAGGTGTTTGGATGCACGAGAAGCATTTCCTCTCAGTACAAGGTTTGGGCTAGCAAGGTTGTTTGAAGCAAACACAAGTATGAACATGTACAACAAAACTTACACAAGAACATATTGCAAGCATTATAAGACTCTACACTGTCTTCCTTGTTGTTCAAACACTTTACCAGAAAATATCTAGACTTAGAGAGACCAATCATGCAAACCAAATTTTAACAAGCTCTACGGTAGTTCTACATTAATAGATTAAACTACATAATGCAAGAGCTTAAACATGATCTATGAGAGCTCAAAACAATTGCCCAGTTATTCCAAACCATATGAAGCATTTTCTGATTCCAACCAAATAGCAATCAACGAAGAAATTTCAGCCTTCGCCATGAACATTAAAGCACAACTAAGAACATAAGTGTTCCATATGAAAAAGCGGAGTGTAATATCTCCAATATAAGGATGGTGGGATCCAACTTTATTCAAACCAAAA
Organism: Lolium multiflorum; assembly: GCA_030979885.1. Taxonomy (NCBI): domain Eukaryota; kingdom Viridiplantae; phylum Streptophyta; class Magnoliopsida; order Poales; family Poaceae; genus Lolium; species Lolium multiflorum. Next base: position 249,026,438 of record CM061752.1, on the reverse strand, counting down.
CAAAAATAAAAGCAAACAGACGCTCCAAGTAAAGAACATAAGATGTGATGGAATAAAAATATAGTTTCACTAGAAGTGACCGATAAGTTGTCGATGAAGAAGGGGATGCCTTGGGCATCCCAAGCTTAGATGCTTGAGTCTTCTTAAAATATGCAGGGATGAACCACCGGGCATCCCCAAGCTTAGACCTTTCACTCTTCTTAATCATAATGTATCATCCTCTTCTCTTGACCCTTGAAAACTTCCTCCACACCAAATTTCAAGCAAACTCATTAGAGGGTTAGTGCATAATCAAAAATTCATATATTCAGAGGTGACATAATCATTCTTAACACCTCTGGACATTGCACAAAACTTCTCAAAGTTAATGGAACAAAGAAACCCATTCAACATGACAAAAGCGGCAATGCGAAATAAAATGCAGAATCTGTCAAAACAGAACAGTCCGTAAAGAAGAATTTTACAGAGGCACTTAACTTGCTCAAACGGAAAAACTCAAAACTAATGAAAGTTGCGTACATATCTGAGGATCACGCACGTAAATTGGCAGATTTTTTGATTTTTTACAGAGAGTTCTACGCAAATTCGTGACAGACAGCAATTCTGTTTCTACGCAGCAATCCAAATCTAGCATCAACTTTACCATAGAGACTTTACTTGGCACAAAAACATGATAAGGAGAGGTTGCTACAGTAGTAACAACTTCCAAGACTCAACATACAGTAGTAAAATAAAAACATGGGTTATCTCCCAAGAAGTGCTTTTCTTTAACGCCTTTCAGAAAGTGCAAATCAAGTATTATCAAAAGATGAAGCATCAACATTATTACCCCGGGAGTTGGGAGTTTTCTCAACTATGCATTGTATCTTATTTATGTATGAAACTCCCTTTTCAATACCTTTAGGCTTACTATCCTCCTCAAATAAATTTTCGCGGACAATCCAATCAAAATTCTTTTCTAATGCCTCGTGCATTCCTATGAGTTTATGAGGTATTGGTATTTTAATCTCCCCTCACAATTGACTTTATTAGTGTATCTTAGCCTATCTTTTTCCCTTTTTTCAAGGATATTTGCAAAATTGGTACACAAGCCTAGCATCTTATATCGAATAAAGACTTTCCTAGCCTCTCTAGCTACATCACCAAATTCTCTAAGAAGGGTTTCTAGAATAAAATCTTTCTTTTCTCCTTCTTCCATATCACCGAGTGTAAGAAACATATGTTGCATTATTGGATTGAGATTAACAAATCTAGCTTCCAACATGTGCACTAAAGAGGCAGTAGCAATTTCATAATCAGGAGCAAGTTCTACCAAGAATCTATCTTCAAAATATTTAGTCTTACTAACATGAGTGAAAAATTCTTCTATATTATCTTTTTCAATGATAGACCCACTACCTACCGGTATATCTATCAAAGTAAACTTAGGATGAAGATGATGAAATAAACAAAAGGTAAATAAAGTAAATGCAAGTAACTAATTTTTTTGTGTTTTTGATATAGAGCAAATAAACAAGACAGTAAATAAAGTAACTATTTTTTTTTGTGTTTTTGATATAGGGCTAGTAAATAAGACAGAAAGTAAAGCAACTAATTTTTTTGTGTTTTTAATATGAAGCAAACAGGATAGTAAATAAAATAAAGTAAAGCAAGACAAAAACAAAGTAAAGAGATTGGATGTGGAGACTCCCTTGCAGCGTGTCTTGATCTCCCAACGGCACAAATTTAGCTTGATACGCGCGAAGCACACGTCCGTTGGGAACCCCAAGTGGAAGGTATGATGCGTATAGAAGCAAGTTTCCCTCGTGAAACCAAGGTTATCGAACCCAAAGAGAGCCAAGAAGCACGTGAAGGTTGTTGGTGGAGGAGTGTAGTGCGGCGCAACACCGGTGAAACCGCGCCAACGTGGAACCTGCACAACACAATCAAGATACTTTGCCCCAACGTAATAGTGAGGTTGTCAATCTCACCTTGCGAAAACAAAGGATTAAACGTATCGAGTGGAAGATGGTGTTTGTTTGCAAAGAACAGTAAAGAACAATAAGATAACTAGCATGCTGGGTGAACAAATTACAGGTGGGCAATTGACAAATAAAGATTCAAAACATATCAATGATGATTACTATGAGATTTAATCGGGACACGAAAAGTACATAGACCGCTATCCAGCATGCATCTATGCCTAAATAATCCACCTTCGGGTTAGCATCCACACCCCCTCCAGTATTAAGTTGTAAACAACAGATAATTGCATTAAGTATGGTGCGTAATGTAATCAACACAAATATCCTTAGACAAAGCATCGATGTTTTATCCCTAGTAGCAAGACATCCACAACCTTAGAACTTTCTCACTGTCCCAGATTCAATGGAGGCATGAACCCACTATCGAGCATAAATACCCCCTCTTGGAGTTACAAGTATCAACTTGGCCTCTACTAGCAATGAAGAACATGCAAGAACATAAACAACACATATATGATAGATTGATAATCAACTTGACATAATATTCTAAATTCATCGAATCCCACCAAACACAACATGTAGCATTACAAATAGATGATCTTGATCATGTTAGGCAGCTCACAAGATCTAAAAATGATAGCACAAGCGGAGAAGACAACCATCTAGCTACTGCTATGGACCCATAGTCCAAGGATGAACTACTCACGCATCAATCGGGAGGGGGCATGATGATGTAGAGCCCTCCGATGATTCCCCTCCTCTGGTGCCGGCGATCTCCTGAATCCCCGAGATGGGATTGGCGGCGTGGCTCTGGAAGGGTTTCCGTATCGTGACTCTCGGTATAGGGTTTTGCGAAAGGCTTTAAGTAGGCGAATGGTAGGTCGGGAGGCGGCGGGGCCCCACACCATAGGCCGGCGCGGGCCCCATGCTGGCCGCGCCGCCTATGGGTACGGGCCTCGTGGCCCCTCTTAGTAACCTCCGGTCTTACGGAAGCTCCGCGGAAAAATAAGACCCCGTTGATTTCGTCCAATTCAGAATATTTCCTTTGTAGGATTTCTGAAACAAAAAACAGCAGAAAACAGCGGCGCTTCGGCATCTTGTTAATAGGTTAGTGCCGGAAAATGTATAATAATGATGTAAAGTATGTATAAAATATGCAAGTATTGTTATAAAAGTAGCATGGAACATAAGAAATTATATATACGTTTGAGACGTATCACGATCCTCCATCGATGGGATGTGAACCTAGGTAAACCATCTAGTTACACCGTCCCAAGCATCACATCGTCTAGTTCCACTACTAACCCCAAGTCGTGAGTACCCCTCATGGCACTTTCGTTGACAAGGCAACGACACTTGGCGACCATCACGAGGCTATCTATAGCAACATATGGGGTCGAGTTTCATGCGGAAGCACTTGGAGGCATCAGCGGTACCATGGTGGTCGACCTGCTTGTTTACTTTGGCAGCACACCATTCATCGCGGCGGATACCTTCACAACGGCTTCCTACAACTTTGTCGCCTACATCGTCATCCCGTTCATCGGCATCGACATCCTCGGCGGCTTTACATCTTGCCTCGGTCCAGAGACGGCCATGTTCATACAGCAAACATACAAAACGATATTGTTTTTTCACAATAGGCACTGATTGAATGCTGGTGTGTGGACGCGAATTTAGTGTACCGGGCACCGGTGTGCTCTTCTTTTGAAAAAACTGAAATTTGTACTTTTGAGTACAAAAAATTTCTAAAATTTATTTGGGAGATATGTATACATGGTTCATATATTCCATGCGAAGTTTCGGTAGAAAACTCGTTGTGTTTTGGGCTATAGGGAAAAAAATCTGACAGTATATAGGGCCACAGGAGTGACATATCACATATTCACATATGAGTATTTTTGTCGGAAATTTGTCTTTTTTGGATTTACCTAAGTATAGCTTATTTGTAAACGAAATTTTGGGCGTACAATCTCGATGCATATATCTAGGTACTTTATTTTTTGCAGATTGTTTGGAGACCGAAAAGTGTGAGTTTCAATTTTTTCAGAAAACCGCCTCACTGGTGCTCAAGAGCACGGATGAGTTTCGTGACTAAACAAATTATTTAACTGGTTCTTTTCATGCAGATTTACATGCAGCACATAAGCACACAGCATGTGAGCACTCAACAATGAGAGCTATATACTTGATTATTATTGTGTCAACCAATTTAGGGATTTGAGCAAATTTAGCACTGGCATTGTCACAGTTCCGTACCATGAGATTCAGGAGACATCCTCGACGGCCCATCCGAAATGTCGGGGAATTTCCGACAAAATGAGAAGGCCCATCCGAAATCCCATCCGGGTACTGGGCCAAAATGAGCTTCCCTTGGCCAAGTTTAACTCTTCGGCCTTGTCTTCTTCTTCTTTCCTACGTTGCCATTCATCGCCTGTCCGCCTTCGCCTCCGCCTCGCAGTTGCTCCTCATGTACTATTCCCCGCCGCCAGCAGTCACCTGCTCGAGCACCCATCCACTGTGGAGACCTGATGTGGCGGGAAACCCACCCTCGCGCAGTCCGCGCGCGCGTCCCTCGCGAGCGATGCGTGCAGACTTCAGTGACAGCATCCTACATCTGGCCAACAGGTAATCTCTGCGATTATGATTATTTTTCTTCATTAAAATGAACTCCCGCGGAATCTACCGATACTTCATAGTATGGGCGTTAATATTTGAAGAGATGACTAAGAGCAAGTACTGATGACAAAATTCTCAAGGTAGCTCATGGATAAGGAGAGATTTATAGATTGATGCTGGTGAATGACTCTATGTATGATGCATTTCTATTTCTAGCTTTGCTTGTGTTGGAATTTAGTTTTAGACTTTTGATTCAAGGTTAAGCAAAATCGATATAAAAAAAGGAAGGCACGCCCTTTTTTTTAACATGGAATGCACACTTAATAAAGGAGGGGTAAAATGACTCGGTTGCGCCGATTCACACAATCCCATCGTGTCAACAACCACTCGTCTCCCCGAGAAGCCCCCCACGAGCCGTTTTTTACATCCGGACGGCAAAATCCGGCTCAGTCGCGCCCCCGGTTTCTCGATTTCGTCCGGACCAATTCATCCGGCGATCCCACATCCCCGGCCCCGGGGAGCGCTTGGGGACTCCGGATGGAGCAAAACCAACCACCCACGCCCACGTGTCTCCTCTCGTCCACTCCCGAGCCATCTTCTTTTTCCCAGAAACGCCGCTTGGGAGCACACGATTGGAAATATACTGCCCCCATGCCAAAAATTAATCCAATCCGGACGAAAATTTCGCGGTTGGGCGTGGGGAGCGCCAACGAGTGGGGATGCTCTTACCCACTGCCCATTTTTTTTTTTTTTTTAGAGAAGAGAAGCCCCCAACGGGCTCCTAGTTTCATTGAAGAAACTAGAGTCAGTAGGCCATCTCCAGCGCCGCGACGCATTTTATTGTCCGCCCGCGTCCGTTTACGTCGCGCCGCGGACGTTGATATGATCGGTTTTGTTCGCGCGTTCGTTTGCGTTTGGGGGTGGCTCCAGCGGGGCGACGCATCTTTTTACTTGTTTTTGTTTTCTCTTTTTCATTTGAACATAGTTTCAAATATTACATATTTGAACATTATTTTACACAAACTAATACATAGTTTGGAACATGGTTTACACAAACTAATACATAGTTTGAACCATGGTTGATACAAGAGTAAATGACGAAGAACTACCACATTATAGGCGGTCATGTCTGAAAACTACCAATATTGGGCAAATTGACACATAACTACCATTCTTGAGGCTTGGTCGAGACGCGGAGCACTGATTCTGACAATTAGCCTTATTAAGCCGTTTTCTGATCATTCGGCCCCACCTGTCAGGTCCACGTGGCTGATACAGAAAAAATGAACCACTACAAGAATTTTATAACCTTTGAGGATGGATTTGCAAAATCACCGAAGGGATAAGATTTCCCGATGGGTGCTCTCCTAACCGTCCATGCCTGTCACCCCATCTCCTTCGTCGGCGGCTCCTCCGGCGCCGGAGCAGCAGTACCAATCGGCGGCAGCGAGGTCCGCGCCGGGGCCTTCGGTGACGGATGAGCAGCGCCACGCCATCGCGCTCACCGTGGCGACTGCCGCTACGTCCGAAGCCGCCGTGGTCAGGGCGTAGGCCATCGCCGAGGTGGTCCACCTCACCCGCCCCTCCTCCAGCTTCGTGTGCGAGCACTGCGCCGCCGTCGTCGTGCAGGCGCTGGTGCGCGTCCAGGCGCGGGTGCGCGTCCACAGACCACCGCGACCAGGTCAAGATGCTGGAGATCGACACCGACCGTCGCAGCACGAGAGCGGCTCGCCGATGCACGTGGACCTGACAGGTGGGGCCGAATGATCAGAAAACGGGTTAACAAGGCTAATTGTCAGAATCAGTGCTCCGTGTCTCGACCAAGCCTCAAGAGTGGTAGTTATGTGTCGATTTGCCCAATACTGGTAGTTTTCAGACATGACCGTCTATAATGTGGTAGTTCTTCGTCATTTACTCTTGATACAAATAAAAACATTTAAAAAAAGAAACCAGTTGTGTTGATTTTCGTTTGTTCTCGGCTAAGAAAGAACATTCCAGGGCACACCCAGTTACCCAAACTGGAAAATCCAGCTTGAGACGGTGCCCTTGTTGTTTCTACCGAGGAAGAACAACCAGAAACCTCCACTACTGGCTTCGTCTGGCCCGTAGCCATATTCGCTGCAAAGAAAGAACACTCTAAGTTCTAACTATCGGTGTCCGAGCCGGATTCGTCGGTGTGGTAGTGCCTGCGGCAAGCTGTGTCGTCGAACACCTTGACGATCATCTCGCCGTCCCCCTCGTAGAGGAAGGTGAGCTGGCAGCCGGGCTTGAGCGCTAGGTCACGGGCGAACTTGTCCCACCCCGTGTGCAGGTACATCTTGCCCTGCCCGTCGAACAAGACCTCCACGGTCCACCGGCAAAAGTTGTAGCTGGCCTCCCGTAGCTTCAAGTCTGCCGGCTCGACGCCATCGACGAACTCGGCGAACTTGTCCGGGAGCCGCTTGATGCCGAGTGGGTCGTCGTCGATGCGGAGGAGGAACTCGGCGGCCCTCCCGCGAAGACGAGGAGGGCGCAGCGACGTGAGCGTGGGGCCGTAGCTGCTCCACCATGGCGGCCCCTGCCCCGGCCCCGGGGGAGGGCCGTGGCCTCGACCGCCTCGCCGGCCACCAGGACCTGCCATGGACTTCCTCGTGGGCCTGGCTGCGTCACAGGAACAGCTAGGCGGCGCTACGGTGGAGCTTTGTGGTGGCTAGGGTTTGTTTGGAGGAGTGGATGAGGAAGAAGAACGCGCGCCCTCTTTATATAGGCCGGAGGTAGGCGATGGCCGCGGGACGCGTGGCGTCGCCATTAACGTGGTTGGCGGAGGTAGGCTGCGGCCGATCGGCAGCCGAGGCATCGCCATTAACGTGGCGCAGACTGCTGAAGCGACGTAGCGGCGCCAGCGACTGGCGCGTTTGAGAAGACGCATCGACGCAGGGTCGCTGCTAGGCGGGCCCGACGAAACGTTCGCCAGACGCGAGCAGACACTTTGCGCGTCCGCGCAGCGTCCGCAGAGACGCATTCGAGGCGCATATTTGGGCTAGGTTTGCGTCGCCGCGGACGGCCCGGTCACTGCCAGACGGCGTCTGCGTCGCGCCGCTGGAGATGCCCTTATACAAATCCATAGCGAATTAACCACCCTTTTTCCTAAGAAGCATAACAACCTCTCGTACTTCCAAAACCTAACTTAGCAACCAAAACTGAAAAACAAAACCAGGTAACAAAGCTCATAAGTATCACTACCCAGACATAGAATGCCAGCATACATACAGACTATGATCTACTACAACAGGCTTCCAGGAGATGCAAATTGAACATTCATCAGGAGAGGACCAAGGACACTACGCAGTTATCTTCCTTCTTACGGGATTCCAGCCATGTCTTTGCCCGAAAATCTCCCGTGCAATTTGTGTCATTCTCCTAGCTCCCTGTCGTAGACACTTTCCTAGTCTGTTTTTCTGCAGTTTTGCCCACCGGTTAATAAGGTTACAAGCAAAAAGAATAATATTATTAGGATCCCCAGGCCGTATTCTTTGAAAACAAGACTTATTTCTCGTTTTCCAAATAGCCCAGATAACTGCGATAGATCCTATGATAACAGCTTTTCTATCTCTACCAGAATAACCACTGAACCAATCCCTTTAAAGATCTCTGAAACCAGAAGGTATGGAATTGATATCAAACGCCACACTAACCACATTCCAAATATAATTTGCAAGAGGGCACAAGAAGAACAAATGTTCCTGAGTCTCACGCCCATCGCAAAACTCTCATAGTTCTACTTTCTTCCACCCTCTTTTTAATAAATTTTCTTTGGTCGGAATTCTGTTTCTAACCACCAGCCAGCAGACAACTTTGATCCTCAAAGGCATTTTGAGGGTCCACAAAACTTTATAAGGAAAATTCACATTCTTAGCTATTAGGAAGGAATACATGGATTCAACGGAGAAAACACCTGATTTAGTTAACAACCAAGAGACACTGTCTGGTTCATCGGTCAAACTAACTTGACTGCAAATCACCACTAAATTGTTCCACATGTCTTTTGTTTCTTTCCTTAGAAACCTTCTAAATTTTAGAAAAGAAAGACCTCTAGTAGACCCACGCCCAAATTAACAAGACAGAATTAGCACCGATCCATCCAAGACTACACATACATACATTTGTGATGTCAACATGGAATTAACACGTCAATATCACTGATTCAACCGAAAATGCTTTCATAAATCTGAAGCATGGCGGGCCGGAGAAGAGTACATACCTTTCAAAGAGACTTTATTTTTATTTGTATAGTTGTACTTCTTTTAACAAGGGTACACCAGCAATTTTGATTCTCAGAAGCCAGCTACGGGGTTAACGTTGTAATAGGGCCTCGCTTCCACTCACCCGAAGTCGTGAACATGGTGCTCTAGCATCTGGAGAGCTCACGGGCATACAAACACAGTACAGAGGACACAAGCGATTTGTGTCGTGCCCTTACTGCAGCTTTTCTTCTCTCTTTAATTTTATTAGTAATCGGGAGCAAAATCTCACCATCAAAATACATAACAACCCTCACCGATCGCAGCTTGATCTGATCATGACATCACATGACCCAAAGCTAAAGGACGAGTTACTTGACACAATGGGAAAACAATATAATGCCTCCATGTGAACATGCACATCTCAGGCTTACATACATGCGACCCAAGCAACACGTCTAGGATGGTGACGCGACAGACCAAACAGAAATATAAAACATAGACATGTTGCTACGAAGTAGGAGTGCTACTATGTGCAGCATGACTCTGAACACAGAAATTATTACACCAACGAACATTAGAAAAAAGAGAGCATCAGCTAGAGCTTATTCACTAGTACTACCCCCTAGCTTTTTTATGTCGTCTTTGTTGTCAGTGATTTTGAAGTGGAAATTGTAGTTATTGGCAACAGTATAGATGCCATCGTCGTGGTTGGTAGTAACTTCGTCTCCAGTAGTCAAAACAGCTGTCTGCTTGTATGAGTAGGGAACATCACACGAAGCTCTCATTACATGAAATGTTCCTGCAACTTTAGTTCTCCGAGGAATGCAATACTCCTCTATTACAGTTGTTTCATCCGTATTTTTTTCAGATGTTGTCTTGGCTAGTGATACAGTGGCTTCACTGGAAGTTTCAAAATTTGCACCTGTTATGATTGGCGTCAAGGAGCCCAAGGTAAACTTGGCCTTGACACCTATCTTTAATGAACCCTTGGTTTCCCATGTACTAACCATTTCTACTTTCTTGGTGAAAGAAAAAGTAGCTTTGACCTCTCCGTCAGTGTCGTTGTTGCGAATAGTAGTGACAGAATTGCACTTAGCTATGTTATAAATCCTTGCTTCATCCAAGTGAAACTTGATATCACTGATCTCACTTTCTTTAACTGGCACTTCCAACTTGAGCTTTGCCCATTGAGAAATGGAATCATCCGAAGCAGTGAGAACATTTGGGGAACCAACACCTTTGCAGAATTTGTTATTGCCCAGATTCCGGAGTGCAATGAAGTCATCCCCAACGACCACCTCGAACAATGAGTCAGGGTCATTGTCGTCTTGTTGTATCAACAGACACGATATCAGATTATTCGAGTCGCGCCTCCAAAAGCCCCCAGTGTTGGACTTTATACGGACCATCCCATCGGCATTGGTGAAAGTAGTGAAAATCGCCCTTGCATCTTTGATTTCTTTCATCTGAAATCGTAGATACTTTCGATACATAACATTTACAGCAGTGAAAATCACTCTTGCACCTAGATCAACAAGTCCACCATTACCCAGTGTGTCAAGGGGCTTTGTACTGAGGTACTTGCCGTTGTCGCCTTTGAAAGCAACATGCTTAGGCAATTCCTTAAGTTGTGGGAAACCAACAGTAAAATTTCCAGACTTGTTTTCTTGATCATCTCCATCATCTAATTGCAAGTTGGTTTTATCACCAATGGACACGACGCAAGCAACTTTTTGTAGGCCAGAATGGAGGAACCTGTCATTATTATTGTGTAAAAGAAAATTTTAGATCTGATAAACTTAGGTCCCTTTACTACTATATATAGAAGAAAGGTCAAATTTTTCTTCAACACATTGGTTAGGAAAGTTCATATTTAACCCACCAAAATTGCCGGTACAAAGTTTAGCTTCAACAGGAAAGTTCATAATTTAGACCAACCAAAATACCACGCCCCCCCCCCCCTGTCGCGTGCGTGGTGGCGTTGGAGCAGAACGCTGCAAGGCCAAGATGGTGGGATGGGCGTGGACACAAGCAGCTTTCCATCAAACGATTTGAGATCATGTGAGGGATGCGGAATCGAGGGCTTAACTAGTAGACTTGGAAAGTGAAAGGGGTTCCTGCTTGTGTGACGAAAAGGGGATCAACGGTGTTGGACTAGCATGATGTGGATGGGAGGATTGGTCGTGGACCGGCATGAAAAGTTTCCGATTTAAAATGGGTGAGGGGAAAACCCCAATTGGCTACAATAGCACATATTCTATAAGTATACAGGCCACACATGCTTTTTATTCCTCAAAGTATTACCATGGTTTCCCTTAAGTATCTGTTTTATAGTGACTACACATGCAACAACTCATATGCATAATCCAGAAATTGGGTTCTCCCAGTCGCCAAGAGGCAAAGATCCATGACATGTGTGTGGTTTAAGTGACACTTCTACTACGTAATGTGAAGAAATTCTCGAAGATATAAGCATTAGCCCGCTTGTTTCCAAATAAAGATGGTGTTTTCTGATTGTGTGCCGTATCTAAAAAGTAATTTTGATCGTTTATATTCCCGTGCTAAAGTATGTACGAGTTATACACTAAATATCGTGATATGGTTTTACATGTAAATTCGAATATTACAGTTTCTACCTAATAATTAAGTCTAAATGTTTTTCTTTTATTCTATTTTAAAGTTGGGCTCACTTTGATTGTATAATTTTGAACTTGGGCATGAAGTCATTGTACATATTTTGCTGGTCACGCTATCAATTTTGTGTAGCATAACTTACATACTGCCGCTTTACAAAAAAGTTACCAAACATAAAATTATAAAAATATTCATCTATTTTGAAAAGATGTTCTGTGTTAAATCTAATATAGTATCACTTTCATGTTTTGCATTCAATTTATATATTTTGATAAACCTAACTTACAAAAACAAATTGAGGGGAAAAGGCATAAGCACTACCATTGGATTAGATGGAAGTAAGGTTATTCACAGGGAACTTTTGAAAAAGTCAGACGAAGTATAAAAAACAAGTGGCAAAACAAATTTAACTCATAAATTGGGAATCTAAGATAATATTATTGGGTCATATGTTTGTCCAAACATGTATTTGGCGCTTAACATGACGTACATTTATAAATGAATGGAGTAACTAATAGGCAATAGTATGCATATTTGACCACATGCTATCTTTTTTATTTTGGGAAAAATAGTATATATGTAGAAGGCTCACAAATATATGCATACACTCACCCCACGAGGACCTCCAAAAGTCTGAGCCCAAAAAACTGATCTTGTATGGGGTTTGAACTTTGGTGGGTTGTAGGTGTCACTACCCTCCTAACAATTCAACAGCATGTTGATTCTTATGTATTTTAGAGCGGATGATGCAAAACATCGTGCAAATAAAAGAAATTGGAATACACTGGGCAGTACTAGGTAGCGTTTGACATCTGTCTTGTTGCCAAATCCAATGAGAAGCCTAGGCGGAACACTAGGCGAAAGCCCCTGGTGCCACCCAACTCCCCTTCTCCCCTACCACCGCCGGAGGGTGCCGCCGGGCAAAGCCCGCGCGGCAGCAGGGCATCCTCTCCTCGCACCTCTCCTTGATGGGTGCTCTTGCAGAGCTCTCCCCCAGCTGGTGTAGCTGCCTGGCGCAGCTTTCGGGCGGCGGCATGGAGCTCCTCCCCGTGCTGGCATGGAGCTCGCCTAGTGCCAGCGAGGAGCTGCTCGGCCTCCCCTGTCTTGGTCCTTCCTTCCGCATCTGTGCTTTGCTCCCGTGCAGCGCTGGAACCCTTCCCGTGGCGGCTGTTTGCGTCAGCGCTGGCCTGCGCAATGCCCCGTGTCCCAGCGGCGTAGTTGTCGGCTGCTCTCTGATCCCTACCAGATTTGCTCCCTGTGAGTCAGATCTCGCTCTGGAGCGTCCTGCACAGCCCGTCCAGTTTGGGCCTAGGCTCTTAGGCTGCTCTCAAACCCAGTGTACACCCTGTGGTCGGACAGAGATCAGGTGACATGCAATAGGCATGTCACCGATGAACAGTGCTGTGACATGCGACCATGTTCTGATCGTTGGATCGACAATGGAGGGCCAGATCAACATGAACAGTAGGCGCTACAGGGACAATCTACAGTGCATCGCTATAGGGACAAATCTACAGTGCATCGCTACAGTGCATCTGCTACATGGTCATCTAGGGTCATCTACAGTACGTTGCTACAGTGCTTGATCTTGTCTATCCATTTTTTATCCAACGGCCTAAAGCGCATGTTACGGCACTGTTCATCGGTGACATGTCTATGGCATGTCACCTGATCTCTCTGTCCCCTGTGGTCAGTGTACACGGTTTCCACTGGGTGGGGGAGGTTGGTCTGTCCCGACGCAGCATTCCAAGCTCCGAGTGAAATCTATGATATGTGCCTTGCCGAATCTAGCGGTGACGGCGCTCTGTGCATCGTTCATCCTCCTTGGAGGCACTGTCCTAGAGCTTCGCACGCGTTGCACATTTGTGCTTCTCATCTTCTTGTCGGCCCTTGGCTCGTTTCTTCCGGGGCTAGGTTGTTGTCATGCCGGACCAGACTGAGATGCCTAGACGCCCTGGGGTAGCATCGGCTTGCGCTGCCCTTCGACCGCAGGGGTGGCACACTGGTGTTGTTCGCGACGCCCTTCATCTATGCTTAATTAATGTTGTTAGCTTCGCCGACGGCACACCAGTGTCTTCACATGGTCTCGGCTATCTGATATCTTTCGACCGTGTGGTGACGCTTCTTAGTGTGCTCATGTCTGGTCTCCACGTATTCTGCTACCTGTTCCATTGGCCCCAGAGTTCCTCCCAGCCGGTCGACTTGTGGTCCTTGAGGTGGCATGTTGGTTCTGACTTTGCTCCGGTTTGTGACTTGTGGCGTAACTCAATTTTGCATCGCCCTTCGACCACGGGTTCGGCACACAAATGTCGTCGCCCCAGACTCGGCTACCGATGCCCTTCGACTGTGCTTGGTCTCGGTTCTACAGGTCCTTCGTCGTTACATATCCCTCTCCTTGCCAAGTCCTTGTGATTGTCCCTTGAGATGCTGCCTTTCTGGGGGTTGTTGGCTTGGGATGCTAAACTCCCCCTTCCTTTTTGTGTTCATTTGCCTCTAGTATGTTTTTTCTGCATTTTGTTTGTCTTCTACTCCCTTGTATTTACGAATTTGTTTGTAAGAACATGGGCCTGTCAGTCTACTCTCTCAATGGAATGCAACAACTGGTACAAAGCGAGCCTGCGACTTGTTTGCCATCCACCTCCCCCCCCCTCCCGCCCCCACTAATTGTGATTTCTTATATTTTAGATTCTTGAAAGCTTAAAACATGATTTATTTATTTATTTATTTATTTATCTGAAAATTAAAACCTTGGAAATTATACTTTTCTTGGTTTTTATAAATGTACGGAAATTAACTGGGGCAAAATTTTGCAACAAGCATACGAGGAGAGATAAGAAACTTAATAAACCTGATGGAGTTGTCCTTGTCCTTGACAGGGAGTGCCTGAAACAAGGTGCATGAGGGGCTGGACAGGTCCTCCTCCAGTTCATCTGCGGTGCCGATGATCCAGCGACTACTGCCACTATCCTGCACCAGCACTGGCACCCAGTATTTGTTGTTGTAGCAGCACTGGACGTGCATGAGGCTTTCATCTTCCTTCAACGGCTGCACCAAGAAGCGAGTGCGCGAGTTTGCCACGAAGGTGCCGGCGCTGGCCTCGATGCGGCTCCCACCCTCCCTCTTGTGATGCACGGACTGTAGGTACTTGCCGTTGAGCTCTGCCTGGAATGCACACAATTTCGACGATGCGAACACAGGAAGCATCCTTATCGATCCTGTCTGTGTGTATTTGCCTGATTGCCTCGATGGTGCTCTCTCGAGCTCTCTCTGTGGCTGGGCTTGGGATTTCTAGGAGGCCTGCTCAGATCTCACACAAGTGTACGTGTGTTGTACCCTAAAACGATGCTTCGTCTGCAATCGGTAGCCACAGGGAATCCATCCTGTTTATATTGATCTAAATCTAGTTCGAGGATTCATTCATAGTCAACTCTGATGCCAATTCGTTTTTCACAGCTAAAATTAGTTCTAAAGAATACTCCACTGGGTGGAGAGAGACAAGGTACTGCCATGCCACTAACAGCACATTCAGGTACTCCGTTATGGAAACCTTGTTTCGATCATTGTTTTAGGGTTGTTTCGGGGAGTTGAGTTGACCAACGCGCACGGGTGAACGCGTTCGGCATTCTGGACAGTTGGTGCGGGGTGAAGACGCACTGTTTCAATCATTATTTTAGCTTTGTTCCATGGAGTTGACCGACGCGGGTGATAGCGTTCTGGTCTGTGGCAGCCAAGTTGAGATGCAACCGTTTCGATCTTTTTGTTTTAGGGTTGTTCTGGGAGTTGACCAACCCAGGTCAATGCAGTGGTGTGTTGTCATTTTGGAGCTAGTTGGAGGAAATAAAAGGAAAATTTCCAGAGACCAGGTACCTTATCTTCATTACAGATCACTAGAAGGAAAAGGCGAGCGTTGCCGCGCCCGCTCAATTATAACCTAGAAAGAATGAACGCGTAGCCGGAGCAAAGAACTCGAAGGCATATTCATGATCGATGTTTGTTCACACAAACCTTCAGTGGACTCCGCCCCTACAGCAACACAAGAAATAACCAAGTGGGATATATGATAGTGCACCCCAATATGCCTATGTTTTCCTCTATATTCCAAAGTACAGTGGTATTTTGTTATTGGTCTTTGTATTATCAAGTAGAGATGTCGAGTGAAAAGAGAATTGCACAATTTAGAGGCGTAATAATTTGCCATAAGGTACAAAAATGTCCCATAAGAACTCTTTGTATGTTCTCACCAACACAGGTGATATTGAAAATCAATCCTGATACTTATGTTTACCATTTCTTAGTTGTAGCACAATGGTATATTTGAGTTGACGCAGAGAAGGGGAGCTATGTCGCGGAAGCAGGCCTAGGGTTAGCTCTTCAGGTGTGAGACCCTTGGGGATGTGCCAATTGCCCACCTCCGACCTATGGCTTCCCTTACGGACATTCACCAATCATCGTGAAAACGTATACCTTGCTTCACTTTGCTATCTTCGCAGGAACATGTAAGATAGAGCATATGAATGCAAAGTAGCAACAACACCAGTACAAGCTACATTTCTACTATAAGACACATAAAAATAACACACGGACTGTATAAACTCGATCTAATCTATGTTAGCTCATGGTTTGTTTAGTGCTAGATTACACACCAGATGTCATGATCATCAAGCTTTTCTTCGCCTCTGGTCCTAACAAATTTCTCATATGGAAAGGAAGATTTCACTACATGAAAATACCAGAGCTCGTTCTGAGTGATAACTGAATCTAGGGGTCCCCTGAATCAATTGCTATACTGACCAAAGAACATCTGCACGGCTGAAACTACCACTAAGACTAGGAAAGAACATCGTTATCCGAGTCTGAAAGAGAACTATGTTTCTCAATATATCTACAGTTTTGTAGCAACCAAATATGATTTATTTTCACCCTTTGCTTGTATATAGATGTACATAACTTTTGGTAGCCTATTTTTCATTTTAATTGAATAGTGCAAGTGTGTTCTGCCTTACAGTTTCCAGTCACACCCCTTTGCAAATAATCTCACCCTTCGATCCCTAGTCTAGTAGCTGGCCATCAAATGTTAAATAAGAACTGCCTTCTGCTACAAAGAGTGTACAGATAACAAATGTCGCATCCTACAATGTAGGGATTGTAGTTTTTCTGCTCCCTTGTGGAATTATTGGCAGGTAAAGGGAAATCTTGATGCAAATCTTGATGCAGGATCAAGAAAAGAGGAAACATCTTGTTGTAGGGTGGTTCACCTGAAGTTTCAAAAACGTTGGAAAACTGATGCGTCCTCGCATTGACAACCTGACAAATCATCCTTTTGCGCCAAAGGCCATTGCTTCAGATGCGTTTGGTTTGCTTTCCTTCACACAAAGACGCTCCATCCGTCCTCCAGAAAAGAGAACATACCAGTCGTCAAGTGGGTAGAGATGACCTTTAATGGCCCAACTATCCTCGCCGTCTATGACTGCATCTTCTTCCTCCTCGTCGCCCCAATTCACCGCCTTAAGCGGCAAAAATGATCGGGCCGCGTCACAATTTCGTACGGCTGAGTTAAATGGGCTGCATTGGTTGCGGCCCAATACAAGACAGGTGATCTTTTCTTTCTCTATTTCGTTTCATGTTCTTTTTTACCTTTTTACTTTACTTTTTTACTTTTACTGTATGATTCCTACTCTTTAATATTGCCCCCGTCCTGAAATAAGTGTCTCGGTTTTGTCTAGGTACATAGGTATCTAGACGTATTTTAGTCGTAGATACATTTGTATATACTTATTTTTAACGGAGGGTGTATATCTGAACAAAGTATCAAGTTTCCATTTACTTAAAAATAGTTAATTAAATGGTCTGAAAAAACCGAGCCCCCCTGAACATTTTTGAATCGGTTCCCAAATTTACCTCTTTTGAACGGACTTCCAAACAAAAAATTCTCTTATTTGAATGTTCTTTAGTGTAAGGGTATTTTACCCTTATCCATTATTTTGGTAACAATGACACCGTGCTAGAGTATTTGGCCTAATACATGTTTGTAAGGATAATCTCAGGTATTAGCCAAAGAGGCATAAATGGTGTATCAAAGGAACAAGAAGGCTAAAGGAGACCCCCACTTCGACAACAATCAAAAAGGGTATACAGATCCGCCGGAGCCCGGACCGGCCACGCGCCAGCCGGTCCTCCCGCCCTGATCGGGCTGGCCGGGCGCCTCGGCGCCAACTTTACGCTGATGCCATCCGGAGGCTACTAGAAGACACGGAGGCCCATCGCCCGGTCAGTGTCCGGTTGATCGGACTCTTCCGTTAGCCGCCGGTCGACCGGGTGCAGGACCGGCGCCCGGCGCCAACCGGGTCATGCGCGATGCCTTCGGGAGGAGTACTGCGCGTCGGATCGTTCCTCTCCCGTCCGCCCGGTTTGGACCCAGGGGTCCCCCCCGGATCGGGCCCTGTGCCGGACGGTCCGGTCTCTGGTCCGGTTGACCGGGAATCTCGGGAAGAAAGCTGAGGTGGCAAGTCACAACGGCCATATTTGAAGAAACACTATATATACCCCTTCTTCTATCTCTGAAGGGGCAGGCACTACACTACAAGCTGTTCTTAAGCTCTCTCTCTCATACTCCATTGTTAGAAACATCAAAAGCCTCAGATCTCCCTCCTCCTCCACCCAAACTCAAATCCCTCCGGGGAAACGATGAGGAGGACCCGATCTACTGTTCTACCAAGCCAAATCTCATTCCCCCTTGTATTCATCAAGAAGCTTGCTCTCTAGCGTTCCTTAGAAACCCTAGGTGGGCAAGAGTGATCCGGAAGCATCCGGGCTGTGGATTTGCTCCTGACAAGATATGAAGGTTTGGAGGTACCTCAAAGTCTACCACAAGTGAGTGAGCTATTCCTTCGTGGGATAGGCTCCGGAGAATAGGGTGAGTCTTCGTGGCACGGGGAATCCTTCGTGAGACCTCCACTCCTCCAAACGTGACGTACCTTCTTGCAAAGGAAGGGAACACGGGAATAAACCCTCGTCTCCGCGTGCTATCGGTTATCTCTAACCGAACTCTTTACTTGTGATTTAACTGCCTGTGAGAGCCTTCGTGTTCGAGTTAGTTGTATCCTCATATAGGTTGTCTCACCTAGTTTGCATTAGGCTCACCTTTATATTCCACAAAGCCTAATATTGCAAAGAAAGAATTAAAATCTGTAGAAACCTATTCACCTCCTCTAGGTTTACCATCTCTGATCTTTCATTTAGTAAAATGTTCACTTCATTTGAACGGGTTTATCAATACAAACATTTTATCTCGTTTGAAATAAGTTTTTAATTAGAACATTTACCTCATCTGAACGGTTTTTAAATAGAATTTTTATTTTATTCAAATAGTTTCCCAATATAATGTGTTGAAATCATTCTATTTGAAAATAAGTTTAAAAGGAAATAAGGAAATAAAAACAAAATGAGGAAAAAACTGAAAATAAAACAGGAAAGAAAACAAAAAATAAAATAGAAAATAAAACAAAACAAAACAAAACAGAAAATGAAAACAGAAAAAGAATGAAAAAAGAAAAAGGTAGAAACAGATAGAACCTTGCCGGGACGCGGCCCATATGGCGCGGCTGTGAGCCTGCTCCTTTGCGGTGCCCTAGATCGGGCCACAGCGAGATGTGAATAGTAATCCGCCTTCTTTATGCATAACCCTCAAAAGAAAAAGGGAAAAAAGTAATCCGTTGTCTTTGGTCTCTGCCTCCTCATCGCCGTCACAAGGTAATCACTCTCCCTCCCTTCCATCCATCCCCATTCTTGGGCGGCGGCACCGCAGTCCATAGCGGGCATCCATAGCGGCTGTGTTTGGGAGTGAAATGTTGCTGCGTGTGCAATTTATTTCTACAAAGATCCATGCCTCCAAAACAGATGCTGAAGTCAACTGTTGTTGTGTGTGAAAGATTCTACAGAGATTCGTGTGAAATCCTTACAATTTTTGTTTCAAAACAGTGTTGTGCTGTGATCAGTTCATTGCTATTATTTGCGCCATTGAATGATGCAAGGAACAACTATAGAACGGCGATTTAGTATGACCGAGGTATCCTGGCACCCATTTTGGACAAACATAAAAGAAGCATCGACTGCACCCGCATGTGTTCAGCATGCAGCCATGAACTCTGAACACAAACAGTCAAAGACATGCAACAGAAAGAGAGAAACTAAACTGAAGCAGAGGAGACTATATTTCACCTTGCCAATGAGAGCAAGATCACTTCAACTATTAATAATCCAGTACATCGGCAAGGCACAACTCACACAAGACAACAACAACACAATGATATTGCCCAGAATTTCTGGCACTAAATTCCCTACCCAGATCACCAAATCTGATACACCAGGAATGAACCACGATTTCCAAAATTAGAGAGCATCTGCCAGCCAAACTGCCAGCCCCATCCTCCTTTCTTCTAGGGAAACAGGCAGCTCAAGGCAGATGACAACATCAGACTACCAGAGGGTCACTGGGACTCTGTTGGAAAACTGTACACTAACCGGAGGCAAGAATCATCGGGAGGTGAATTGCATCCTCCCAGCCTCCACAATCTCAGGTCTAGAAACTGAAGCTAGCAGTCTAACACTAGTTTATAAAATCAATGTCGAGGTGGCCGCCCATGCTCGCTGAAGCTGCCTCTTGACCATTGGGACGGGGAGAGCTTCTTTGTCCGCAGAGGGGCTGATCTACTCTGGAGTGCTGGTTTTTGTACATGAAAACCTGTTGACGCTACCAAGTTAGGGTCATCACGCTCCTGCCTTGCTTCTATTCTGCCGGAGCTGTATTCCATGTTTATAAATGGTGAGTTGTCCCGGTAGTCTAGATGCCCAGAAGCCCCGCTATGCCACCAGCTACCACTGCCACTGTCAAAGACGAAGCCTCCTTGTCGGTCATCGTCTGGGTCACACGATGATTCCCTGTGGCTGTAGGAATCACCGCCAGCCTCCTCTGCATCGTTGTATATAAGCTTCAGCGCCTGCACCACTTCGCCCATAAATGGTCGCTGTGATGGATCGTTGTGAACGCACACCGAAGCAATGGATGCCACCTTGGCTACGTTGTCGAAATTGAAGTTGCCGTTCAGAGAAGGGTCGATAAGCCTCTCCAAGCCCTCCTTGTTGCATAGAAGAGGACGAGCCCAGGTCACGAGGTTCTCAGGATCCATGCTAGTATCAGACATACCTACGGGCTTCCTTCCTGATAAAAGCTCCAGCAAAACAACCCCATAGCTGTATACGTCACTCTTGACAAGAAGATGCCCTGTCATGGCATATTCTGGAGCCACATACCTGTATGATCACAGAAATTTTATTTTTTAGATGCGGAGGATTATCAAAATGGAATTGAGTAAAGACAAGCTACTTTTGAGCATATTTATGTACCAAAGTTCGTATAGTTTTAAAAAATTGTCTTACCCAAAAGTGCCCATTACTCTAGTAGAAATGGGATGAATTCCATTGGTTGCTTCCCTTGCTAAACCAAAATCAGTAACCTTGGGAGTGAAATCTTCCTCCAACAATATATTGCTAGCTTTGAAGTCACGATGTATGACATGAGGGTTTGAATCTTCATGTAGGTACGCCAGGCCTCTAGCAGAGCCCAGAGCAATTTTCATCCTACCATCCCAGTTCAGCAGGCCCTTATCCTTGTCAGCACCTGGACATAGCGATGAATCAGATTAACACAAAGATTCATGGTATAGGCGTAAAGAGATAAGTATGGAGTCAAATTTTGTTTTGAAAAACAGCCCAGTGATTTCTCGGTTTTTTGAGAATGGCCCAGTGCTTTCTATGAGGCATATCATTGAAGGAAGTTCAGCTGTTAGATTTGAACTAGAATGGCAGCTGGTCCTGCCAGTCTATGCTTAGGTGAAAGAAGTTGTTGGAGCAACCTCATCTAGTCATTTTCTTTGATTAAACTTAGAAGACCCTTAAGAGATCTCATTTTGCTTGCCATGCATTAGTACATAAGAAATTTACATCATGGTTTGAACAGTTACCGCTAAACATAGCATAGCTTGTATTACTGATAATTATAACATACCATGCAGATGAGATTCCACGCTTCCGTTGCGTATAAGCTCATAAACAAGACACCTTTTGGCCCGCTCAGTGCAAATGCCAATCAATTTGACAAGATTACGATGGTGCAGTCGACTGAGCATTTCCACCTCTGCAATGAACTCACGGTCGCCACTCCTGTCCTCTCTCGTCAGCAATTTAACAGCGATCTCGTTTCCATCATCCATGGTCCCATGGTAAACACGTCCAAACCCACCTTGACCCAAAACTCTTCTTGAATCAAAACCATCAGTAGCCTTTTCAAGTTGCGATAGCGAAAATGTCTTCACTGATGCTGCACAAGTAGCCACTGTTGAGAACATTGACGCCGATGCAGAGCTCACCAAGCTAGTTGACATTGATCTGCCACCTGTGTATCACACAATAAGTTGTTGTCATAAATGCAGTGTCAGCAGCAAAACTGCATTGTGAAAAGGTTGTCTGAAGTTTTAAAAAGTTCTTACAGCAAACATACAAAATGACATTCTTTTTTCACAAGAGGCGATGACTAAACATGCAGCGCATAAGCACACACAGCACTTGAGCACTCAACGATGAGACCAATAGACTTAAATAGTTTGCCTACCAAATTAGGGTTTGAGTAAATTTATAGACAAAAGTGCCCAATTATGCTGACTTGCTGAGAAGTGTAACTCTGGTTACCAACCTCTACGTGGCAATAAAATCACTTGAAGTAGAAATACCATCCAAGAGTAGTAGGTAAATTTGATGTAGGGCAGAAATACTTAGAATACCATTTATGCACAGTAAGCAAGAATAGTAAAACAGCATATTAACTATAACAAAACTGTTCACATTACCGTGTCGTCTTTTAACTGCCGGGGTGATTGGAGGGCTCCCAGCCTCATGAAGCCGTTTGAACTTCCTGCACTTCACTAATAGAATGATGAGCACAGCGCATGCCACAATTAGTGTCAGAGAAGACCCTGAAACTATCACGATGATCCAGGTATCAATTTTCTTCTTCTTATGCGGATTCACATTTGCGGTTATAGGATCTTCTCCACTTCCTGTAGGACCTGATGCCCGCGATGACATAGCTGGTGGCGCAGGTCCCAGCCCTGCATTGACAACATTGCACACATGAATAATAAACTGAAGTAGTTAATCTAAGAAGCAAATACTCCATATATAAGTTTTTACCTGGATAGGTAATATTAATAACATCATAATCTCCGAAAACAGATGAATTAATCTGAACCTTTTTATTCCAGAACCTATCAGATATTAGGTATGCAGTATAGCTATCAAAGTGTTCTCTTAGTGGCACCAAATAAAAGGTAACCCTTGTTTTCTGGTCATCCTGGATACTTGGAATTGCAGCCATAATCTTCACCTGGCTTTGTTTAAGGAATGTACCAGCTGCAACTTCAACTTCTAATTCTGCTGTGTGCATGAATAGTAAATATGGAGCTACATCAATGTCAACAATTACACTGAGGGGCAGTACACAACCACAGGGGGAACCAATGGGTGTTGAACTCATGGGCGCAGGGCAAACTGTGCTAGAGCAACCTGCTGAAGGTACAAAAAAATATTTAATACAAAAGGTTACAGGAAAACACACAATCTTATATTTAGAATCCAAATCAGTCCATGCCTCAACAATACTAGTACCAAAAAGAATAGTCCGCAGAGGGGTGAACAAAATCTAGGATCAGGTGAAGTAACTCGAAGATGCAATGCAGGAAAAGATTGAAGCATAACATTGCAAACATAAATGGCAAACCTTCAGGCGGGGGAGATGAGGACGGCGGAGGAGCATGGTGTGATCGTCTGTGGTGCCTATGTGGAGGAGGGTGCACAAGGATGCCTGTAATAATAGTAGATATTAAACCATGATTAGAAAATTTAAGCATCAACTTTTAGTGCTGACATTGTCACAATTACGTACCAGGAGATTTTGGAGACAATATCCTTGGAGAAAATGCCGGGGAAATTCGAGGTCCAAACACTCTTATATCAGGGGAAATTGATGGATGCGGCGCTGCACTAGGAATTATGTTTGCTGGAGAATCAAGGAAATAAGTTTACATTTGAGGGAAAAAATGCAAAAACTGATCAGAGGAAAACTTCTACCGATCATTATGGCTAGCATCGTATTCAGATTAACATATGTACTTTCAAATGGTTACTTCAAGAAGGCTCAGGCGCATCGTGCATTTATACTTGGTATCCATATAGGCAATGCCCATTCGTTGTTTCCGTTTCTAAAAATAAGAATTTGTGAACTGGAAAGGTAATTAAAATCTTCTAGTAGTATGGTCCTGGATAAATTTTGTGCTGAATCTAGAAATGCTTGTGTAAAAAAAAATATATCATACTGCACATTTCAAAATTTAGCATGCTAAAACACGTCACAGCAACAAGGCCTCCTTCCTCATACGTGAAAAAAAACTGGAAATACTCTTTTCAGTGGGATCTGCTGTGTATAGACTGTCTGGAGTTTTGAACATGTGGTTAGGAAACGCGCTAGATATGGGTGTGCGGCGGTGTGCATGTAGTACTCTATGTCCGGTCGTGCGTCATCCTTTCATCGTATAAAAAAAATTGCTTCATGGTCAAGCTAAGAGCACGAGAGATGCCAAGTGCATCATTTATTCCAGAAACGGAAAGTAACAATGTTAGTAATTAACTCACAGAATAACTACCAATCAAGAGGTGTCATCCCACGCCTTCATCGCTTGTCAATAGTGTTGCTGGGACTGGGGCGCATACAACTAAAATCTTCTAGTAACGGAAAGCGGCGGGTAGTAGCGCTACCTCTGATTTAATTAAGATAGGACAATACAGGTAAAGCTTGGGTTGCAAGCAAGTGCCGGCTGAGTATTCGGAGACCGTAATACAGGTTAGATTTGAGCTACGTAGGCGCCAAGACTTTATACAATGCTCTGTTTGCCGGCAATGTGGCCCGGGTGCGCTCCCCCCTGCTATTTAAATGTGCTTCAGATGCAAACTACTCCTAACTCCAACCTGGTCTAGCGGGGCACAACAGCAGCGGCTGAAAAAATGGAGCGCAAACCCCCCACCAGTGCCATGGTTCATTGGCATAAGAAACAAGCAGTGACGTTATGATCTTGTTCAAGTATCGACCCCACGAGAAGACAATTCGGAGGTAAAACATCATTCCATCTCACAGAGCAGTCCGTCTCCGTGTCGGCCACAACACTCACAAAATTCTCTCAGGGGACATAGTCCCAGTTGGAAGTTTAGAACCGGACTATACTATCATCTCATCCATGCCTATGAACACCCATGAGAAGACAATGCCAAGTCAAACAGCCTTCCCTCACACAGACCAAATTCTCACCGCTAGCGGGGGCGGGCTCCCAAGTTGGAATTGGAAAGATACCATAGACATGTCCCCAGACGCATGTACCCAACTAAGGACACCCTGCAAGATCCTCCCCCAGCAGGTAAAATCATGGATCACGGCAAAATCTAAAGAATAATCCTCGAGACCGCGCCCGCTGACAGCAGAATTGCGCCCCGTCCCCCACGAAAATAGCAGCCCCTAATCACGTTATGATCTGCTTCAAGTATCGACCTCGTGAGAAGACAATTCCGAGCTAAAACCACACCCTTCCCTCTCACAGAGCAGTCCGTCTCCGTGTCGGCCGCGACACTCTCACAAAATTCTCTCATGGGACATAGTCCCAGTTGGAACCAGTCTATACTACCATCTCCTCCATGCCCATGAACAGCCATGAGAATACAATTCCAAGCTAAAACAGCCTTCCCTCACACAGACAAAATTCTCACCGCCGGCGGTGGCGGGCTCCCAGGTTGGAATTGGAAGCATACCATACGCATGTCTCCAGACGCTTATACCTAGAATCCCTACTTATACCGAACTCACGGACACCTTGCTAGATCCTTCCCCAGCAGCTAAAACCATCGATCACGGCAGAATCTAAAGAATAATCCTCGAGACCGCGCCCGCTGACAGCAGAATTGCGCCCGTCCCCCACGAAAATAGCAGCCCCTACCGAACCGGGCCGACAGAATCCCACCGGGATTCCAGCTCCCCCAACCCCAATCACCCCGACCACGTGACAGCAACGTCGCGGCCTGGGTGTCCACTCCACTCCACTACGAGCTAGTAGCGACTGACGAGGAGCCCGAATTCCCGCCTAAATGCCGTCCCCCGAGCGGCGCAACCTGAAGGCCCGCCCAGTGACCCAGAGCACACGCAACGCAAGCACAGCAAGCCACCGACCCCGGCCGAACTTCCGGGAGCAGAAAGCGAAACGGAGCAGCGAGCGGGGGAGAGCGAGAGAGAGCGGAAGCAAGCATACCGTGAAGCGCGCAGGCCGCCGGGAGCAGCAGCAGGAGGAAGGGGAAGAGGAGTCCTCCGCGGGCGCGGCTCATCTCGGCGCGGGGCGGGGCGCGCTAGCACGCCATTGCCTTGCCGGCGGATCTGGGAGGGGGGTGGGATCGGCGGCGACGTCGATGGGGTTCGGGAGCGGAGGTGGGGGAGGAGGAGGAGGACGGCAATAAATTGGGCTCGCGCTGGCTGAGGTTCGGTTTGGTGGCTCTCTTCTCTTCTTTCTCTTGGAATGGATTAATTGCGGAGTGGGATTAATGAGCTGCTAAGCGCGGGGTTAGTGGTGGATTTGGAAAGTGATGATGGGAGAAGAAGACGACTAGACGACCGCGGTGGGCCCACCCGGTCAGCGCCTGCTCTGACAGCTTTACTGCGAGCAAACGCGGTTACTTTGGAGCTTTGCTGTTTTCGGGATGCTCCAGTCCACCGGTTGTCAACTAGTCAACTCTACAGTCCTTGTTTTTGTACGGTTTTTGTGGGAGGGTTTTATTGTTTATGGATGATGATGATTTTGGGACAAGAAAATGGCCAGTCTTCCAGCCTCTCCTAACTAAGATGCACGCTAAATTTTATTCAAACAACGCGAAATAAATCAATGGCTCAACGGGTTACAACATTAAGTTAGGGATTATGTTTTGGAAGGGGGATCGGTATGATCGGGTTTAGAACATTAAGTGGCTGGAGAGTCGGTGGCACCGAATGAGTACTCGATAGGCGGCGGAAAGGACAGGTGATGTGTTCGCCGCTCACCTTGAGGAGGAGGAGGGAAGGTGGGGAGGTGGGGCACGGCGCCAAGGATACGGTTATGGACGAGCCGCTTGCAACGATGTGCGCAACATGCTTTCGTAAGCGTTGGCGTATCTTGAATACACGTCCAGTGGCGCAACGGCTAAGCTTAACCCTACTAAACGACAAGTGCGGGCGATGGCTACTACTATGACTAATGGCGGTGGCGTTGGCGGGAGCTATACGTTCCACCAAGAGAACCGGTGCACCGGTTGTAAGCGGTGTCCACGTGTCAATGTTATTATTACATGTCCAAACTGATTTTTTAAATAATTTTTTTAAGTTTATGAGAGGCATTGTTCTTCATCGGTCTTGCAGGTAATGTTGTTACTATTATTGTTAATCAATCTTGTCTTTTCGACGAGTAGCATTGTATATTTGGTTTTTGATATCAATAGTTAGTGATCGATATACATGTTATGTCAAGTTTCTCATGTAATCTCGGCGGTATTTAGGTGAAGTAACAAATTGGATCCGACTTGCCTCTCTTAATGTGTGATACTCTATTGTTTAGATCCAACGTATTTAGATATACCGTTGATCTATTATAAGATAACAATAAATTTATCCTCGGATCAAAACTACTATGCTCAGACCTAATTGTGTCATCATTTATTAGTTTCCAAGCACAAGCCTTTCACACTAAATCTTTTCCTAGGTACTAATCTAGTATCTTCCATGTATCATGGTATCATTGTATTCTGATTAGTTGTAGTTAATAGTATTTATGTTATCCATATCTTGCCACATCATCTGGTTATATTTTTTTTATCTTGGGAGGGCATAATTTGGACTTCATTTGCTCTTTTTAACTGATGGGAGTTATTTCTTAGCTACAACATTATTTTGAGGCAATATTTACTCGATACACTAACTTCTTCTCATAATGAAAATATGACATGCTTGGACCTATAATAGAATGTATTTATTATTTTCTCATAGACAATCTATTATGTTCAGACCTAAATACGAGTATTTTCAGTTATTAGTTCCCAAGCCCAAGCTTTTTGCACTGAAACTTTTTCTAAGTACTAATTAGTATCTTCTATCTATTATGCTATAATTAGATTCTGAATAACTGCAATTGATAGTCTTTGTATTATCCATATCTTGCTACATTATCCGGTTATGTTTTGACACTATTTTGGGAGGATGTAAATTGGACTTCAGTTGCTTCTTTTAAATGATGAGAGTTAGTTTTCAGATACAACGGGATTTTAGAGGCAGTATTTTATTACACATGAAAATTTTGTTTCAAAATTAAAACATGTCATGTTTGATCCTGTATTAAAATTTCTTTAATATTTTTCGCAAACCTTTCGCATTAGTTCTTGCAATCCAACTAACTCGTTGCCTTCATCAAAGATATTTTTATATATAGTCTTGAATAATCTCTAGGAAATAGCAGCTTGATGTGTGGTCTAACACGAACATGAATCAAGTTTATCTCGTTTGGTATTACATTGGATAATTAATCTTGATCAGCCTCACTTTTTTGTCACACTAAAGTGTAACAAAAGAAGAAGAAAATGCAAGCCTTGGTAAAGCCAAACAACTATCTCTTGTGTAAACAAAGAGAGTAGGAGGTCCATCCAATTCACAACTAAGTGTCATTTGCGATATGCATCAGATGAAACTTCAAAGAAATTTGAGAGGAAAATATTATTTTTCTAAAAATATTATGAGTTTATATATATACTACAATAAACTAGTGTTCGAAATTACATCTCTAAAGCTATTTCAATCTCTAAAACGTTATACTACGGCCAACTGCGTATGTACACTAGTAGAAAACCTCACATCCATCTAAGCCATTGGTACCGGTTCCCTTACGAACCGGTACCAATGGGGCCATTTGTACCGGTTTGAGGGCTCAGGTGGGCGAGGGGCTTTCGTACCGGTTTGGGAGGGGCTTTCGTCCGGTTCGTGTTAGGAACCGGTACGAAAGGTCTTCGGCCAAAATTCAGACGCGTGGGGCCCGGGCTGGACCTTTGCCGGTTTAACCGGTACCAAAGGGTACCCAGCCATATCAAAATCGCCCAGCTCGTCCCGAGCCCCCTGCTGGCTCTCATTTTTCTCATCTTCCTCACACTCTAAATTTTTCTCCACCTCTCACACACTCCAATAATCTTTATTTTTCTCCACCATTTTAACAAGATTAACGGCATACATCTATCCAAGGGTTAGCAATATCATCCTTCCTTCCGGTTCCTAATTTAGCTCAGTTCTTTGGTAGTTTTAACTCGTACTATTTTTGTAGTGCAATCAAGGTGTTCGATGAAATGCCTAAGTTAGTGATTTTATTTTTTATATGCAATTTGAGCTGAAATTATGGTATGTTTTGTAGGTTTTAATTAGTATCATCCCGTCCTCACCGCCGTCGATCGCCAGCGTCGTCCCCTAGCCGGCACGGTACCACCTCGGTGAGCCCCTCTTCTTTTTTATAAAAAAACTTAGTTTTATGTGATGAACTTGAATATTAATTAAGTTGGTCACTCATATATCCATGATGTTGTGTACTTAATGATTTTTGATATACATATAAAATGCAGATGAGTCGACAATGGATGTACGGTGACCGGTGCCATCCCGAGTTCATTACTGGCATGCATTATTTTCTCAACGTGGCTGAGGCAAACAGGCGGTCGAATGGTTTCATGTATTGTCCATGTAGTTCCTGTAAGAATATGAAGGATTACTCTACCTCGAAGACCCTTCACGTCCACCTGCTGGAGAATGGTTTCATGCCCAGCTATAATTGTTGGACCAAGCACGGAGAAAGAGGGGTTATATTGGAAGACAACGAAGAAGAAGAGGATAGTGACAACTATCCCTTATTCACTGAAGACGGTGGTAGTAGAATGGGGAAGACGAAGCTGAAGAAGAGCTCATTTTCGATGAGCCGATTTTTGATGACCCGGATGACGATTTGGGTCGGGCCATTCTTGATGCGAAGATGAACTGCGAAATGAAAAGGAGAGGTTGAAGTTGGAGAAAATGTTAGAGGATCACAACAAAGTTGTACCCAAATTGCGAAAATGGTCGGAAAAAGCTGGGTACCACGCTGGAATTGCTGCAGGAGAATGGTACTTCGACAAGGGATTTGAAAAGTTGCTGAAAATAATAAAGAAGATGCTTCCAGGGAGAACGTGTTGCCCTCTAGCACGTACGAAGCAAAGAAGGTTGTCTTCTAGGATTAGAGGTGCAAAAGATACATGCATGCATCAATGACTGCATCCTCTACCGCGGGAGTACGAGAATTTGAATGCATGCCCGGTATGTAGTGCATTGAGGTATAAGATCGCGAGATGACCCTGGCGATGTTGAGGGTGAGTCCACCCCCAGGAAGAGGGTTCCTGCGAAGGTGATGTGGTATGCTCCTATAATACCACGGTTGAAACGTTTGTTCAACAAAGAGCATGCCAAGTTGTTGCGATGGCACAAAGAGGACCGTAAGAAAGATGTGATGCTGAGACACCCCGACGGGTCGCAGTGGAGAAAAATCGACAGAGAGTTCAAGTCATTTTCAGATGACGCAAGGAACTTAAGATTTGGTCTAAGTACAGATGGCTTTAATCCTTTCGGGAGCAGAGCTCCAGTCATAGCACCTGGCCAGTGACTCTATGTATCTATAACCTTCCTCCTTGGTTGTGCATGAAGCGGAAGTTCATTATGATGCCGTGCTCATCCAGGGCCCGAAGCAACCCGGCAACGACATTGATGTGTACCCGAGGCCATTGGTTGAAGAACTTTTAGAGTTGTGGCGTGACGAAGGTGTACCTGTGTGGGATGAGCACGAACAAAAGGAATTTAACCTACGAGCGTTGTTATTTGTAACCATCAATGATTGGCCTGCTCTTGGTAACATTTCAGGGCAGTCAAACAAGGGATACAATGCATGCACACACTGTTTAGGTGACTGATAGTATTTATTTGGGAAACAAGAATGTGTACCTGGGCATCGTCTTCCAAAACAACATCACGTAAGAAAGAGAGGAAAGCATTTCGGAGGTGAGATAACCGAACCAAGCCTACCCGCCCTAATGGGGAAGTTATATATGATATGGTCAAGGATTTAGAAGTGATCTTTGGAAAGGGTCCCGGCGGACAATCTGTTCCGCATGATGTTGACGGACACGTACCCATGTGGAAGAAGAAGTCGATATTTTGGGAGCTACCCTACGAAATTCTTAGAGGTTCACTCTGCAATCGACGTGATGCACGTGACGAAAAATCTTTGCGTGAACCTGCTAAACTTCTTGGGCGTGTATGGGAAGACAAAAGATACACGGATGCACGGCAGGACCAGCAAAGTATCCACGAAGGAAACAACCCGAATCCAGAGAAGTATCAAGGTCCCGGCTATGCTCTTACCAAAGAGGAGAAGGAGATCTTTTTGAAGTCCTGAGTAGCATCAAGGTCCCGTCTGGCTTCTCGTCGAATATAAAGGGAATAATAAACATGTCGGAGAAAAGTTTCAAAACCTAAAGTCTCATGACTGCCACGTGATTATGACACAATTACTTCCGGTTGCATTGAGGCTTCTGCAAAATGTTCGAGTACCCATTGTGAAGCTATGTGCGTTCCTCAATGCAATTTCTCAGAAGGTGATCAATCCACTTACTCTACAAAATTTACAGAAGGATGTGGTCCAATGTCTAGTCAGCTTCGAGTTGGTGTTCCCACCATCCTTCTTCAATATTATGACACATCTCCT
Organism: Lolium multiflorum; assembly: GCA_030979885.1. NCBI lineage: Eukaryota > Viridiplantae > Streptophyta > Magnoliopsida > Poales > Poaceae > Lolium > Lolium multiflorum. The sequence continues at coordinate 248,995,067 of CM061752.1, read as the reverse complement.
AGTTCACCCGGTCGAAGAGATTGGCGTTCTCGGTCCTGTATTTCTACACAACATGTTCCCCTTTGAGAGATTCATGGGAGTCTTAAAGAAGTACGTTCATAACCGTGCTAGGCCGAAGGAAGCATCTCCAAGGGCTATGGAACAGAGGAGGTCATTGAGTTTTGTGTTGACTTTATTCGACCTTAAGCCGATCGGTGTTCCTGAATCGCGCTATGAGGGAGACTGCGTGGAAAAGGCACGCTAGGAAAGAAATCAACAACGTGTATGGACGGACATTCTTTCACTCAAGCACACTACAGTTCTACTTAATTCCATCTTGGTGGCTCCGTACAAAGAGGAACACAAGGAGATCTTACGCTCTAAATACCCGGAGCAACGTGAAGATTGGATTGATGGAGAACACATGAAGACTTTCGGCGGTTGGTTGCAAACACGTCTCATGAATGTCACCGATGACGAGCAGCTGTACTTGTTGGCCAAGCAACCATCTTCTACTATATCGACTTTTCAAGGGTACGAGATTAATGGGAACACATTTTACACTTTCGCCCAAGACAAAAAGAGCACCAACCAAAACAGTGGTGTCCGCTTTGATGCAGAAGATGGCAATGGGAACAAGGTCACATATTATGGGTACATAGAGGAGATATGGGAACTTGACTATGGACCTAATTTCAAGGTCCCTTTGTTCCTGTAAATGGTTCAACTGAAAGACGGTACAGGTAGACCCGCAGTACGGAATGACTACGGTGGATTTCAAGAATCTTGGGTACGACACCGAACCATTCGTCCTAGCCAGTGAAGTGGCTCAGGTTTTTTATGTGAAGGATATGTCTAGCAAACCGAAAAAAAGGAAAGAAAGGCAAGAGGACACATCATACGATGAGCCAAAGCGGCACATAGTTCTTTCAGGAAACATCGTGGGAGTAGAGGACAAGACATGTCAGAAGATTATAATAAGTTTGACGATATTCCACCCTTCAAGGTAAAAATTGACCCAAGCATCATCTTAAACAATGAAGATTGTCCATGGTTGCGTCGCAGTAAGAAGAAAGGGAAACGAGCGAAGAAAACTCAGAAGACTAGCTAGCTACATATAGGGATCATAACTTGTGTATCTCAATATGGAAATCACTTTTGTGTAATGATGTTACTGTATGTAAGATATTAACAATGGAGATGGTTGGCTTGTTTTACTAGTTAAGTCACGCGCTTGCAGGGAAATTTTTCCGAGGCGGAACTTCCGAATATGCCATATATAGGGCATGTGCACCAAGGGCATATTCGAGAAGTTCCGCCACGGGAGATTTCCCAACCCTTTCCGCAACATTGTTAGAGGAGATGGAGTCTTCCACGGGCTTGCAGAAAAATTCCGAGGCGGAACTTCCGAAGATGCCATAGGGCGTGTGCACCAAGGGCATCTTCGACAAGTTCCGCCACGGGAGATTTCCCAACCCTTTCCCCAACATTTGTTAGAGGAGATGGAGTCTTCCACGGGCTTGCAGGGAAACCGAGGCGGAACTTCCGAAGATGCCATAGGGCGTGTGCACCAAGGGCATCTTCGACAAGTTCCGCCACGGAGATTTCCCAACCCTTTCCTCCATCCATGGTGATGAAACTCTCCATCCATGTTGGCTTGTTGAGCTGCTTCCCATGGTGTATCGATGCTCCTTTTATAGGCAGCGTCCTTATCCTGCCGACTTTAGTACCGGTTGTAGACACGAACCGGTACTAAAGGTTACCCACGCGTCCTTATCCCACCGACGAGCGTCGTGCGCTACATACTTTATCTCATCGAGCAGGCGTCCTTATCCGCCGACAGCTTTAGTACCGGTTGCACCCACCAACCGGTACTAAAGGTTACCCACGCGTCCTTATCCACCGACAGCTTTAGTTGGTACCCACCAACCGGTACTAAAGGTTACCCACGCGTCCTTATCCCACCGACAGTCGTGCGCTACATACTTTATCTCATCGAGCAGGGCGTCCTTATCCCGCCGACAGCTTGTCCGGCGAAAACCACCTTTAGTACCGATTGCACCCACCAACCGGTACTAAAGGTTTGCCTCTGTCTTCCCGCCTATTTTCTTCCCGCGCTTTCCACCGGTTCCCGCCTCTTTCTTCCCGCCATTTTTTCACTATATATATGTAGGCTTAGCCACCATTTACATATCACATCTAGACTCATATCTGCAAACCTCATCATTCTCTCCCATGGCTTCCATCGCATCTCTAACCCCCCGGGAGGCGGAGGCGCTTTGCGCCTCGAACTACCCCCGCCCGCCGGGCTACCGCGTCCCGACCGGCTGGTTGCTAAGCGTCGGAGGCGTACCGGTCCCTCCCCCTCTAGGTGTGGCGCGCGAGATGGCCATCACGAACCACTACTACTTCGAGCTCACGCCGAGCAGCGGAGGAATCCCCAGTGGCATCCCGACTACAGCCCGACTTGGGAAAGCTTCTTCATCAATCGGCGTGAGAGGGCGCTTTCGGCATGAGGAGGGCGGTCCGCCTCCTTCGAACTTCAATGAGGCCGGCCGGCGTGGTGGCGCGGCGGACTCTCGGGCGTCATGGCCTACCGTGGCCCCGCTGCGCTACCCTCGGTCCCAGCCCACGCGTGCTCACCCGCCGACCGGAGAGTACCGCGACCCCGATGCGCGACGATGATGACGGCGACTATGACGACTACAGTGGCGACTACTACAGGGCTAGGCACGAGTATGACTGAATGACTCCAACAGTAGAATTTGGCCATGTATCTTTAATTTTCAGTTAAACTATGTATTTTAATTCGAGTTCAATCGTAATAAAATTTTATTCCCGCCTTTCTTTCGCCTTTTTTCTCCCACGCGCGACATTATGGCGGGAAAGTTTCCCGCGACATCGGGGAAACTTTCCCCGCGGATGGCGTCGTGGCGGGAGTAAAGAAAAGAAATAGATAAGAAACAGAAATGAAAAGGAAAAGAAATACAAAAAATAAATACTCCCTCCGTCCCAATTTAATTAACTTGGGGAGGGGAAAACGTTCAGAAAATCAATATTACATTTTAGTCCTAACTAATTGAAAATATTGATAGCGCACTCCTAGTTTGTCCAGATCCACCTCGCCGGGGCCCACCACCATCCGCCCTGCCAGCGCCTTGGCCAGCGTCGTGCCGCGCGCAGCCAGAGCAATGGCGTTCTCGCTGGGCCGCGCCGCAGTCGCTGCGTTCCGCCGGAGCGCGACGGCCATGGGGGGAGCGGGCGGCGCCTTCCGTTGCGGCGCGACGCCCGTCGTGGGGCTAGGCGGCGGACTCCGTCCGAGCGCGACGCCGCTGGTCGGATCCGGCATTCCCAGCGCGGGGAAGCGGGAGAGGAGCACCACCAAGTCGCAACGCATCACCGCTAATCCGGGGGTTAACGAACGCGTTCCAATCCCGCGAGCGGAGCATGGCCGATCCATCCAATTCCAGTCCGCGGAAACCAATCTCACATACAACGACGGTGAAACTATGATCCAGTAGCAGGCAGAAAATGGTAGGGGGTTTTGCGCAAAATTACAAGCAAGTTAATTAAATTGGGACGGAGGGAGTAGAAAAGAAAAGAAAAAGATAAGCAATAGAAAAAATAAAAAGAAAAGAAAAGAAAAGCAATAGAAAAGCAATAGAAAAAATAAATAGAAAAGAAATAGAAAAGAAAAGAAAAAGAAACAAAAAAGAAAAAGAAAATAAAAGAAAACGAAACAGGAAAAGAAAAGAAAAGAAAAAAAGAAAAAGAAAAAAGAAAAAGAAAACAGTAAAGAAAAAAGAAAAACAAAAAAAACCTTTGGTACCGGTTGGTACCACCAACCGGTACGAAAGGTCTTTCGTACCGGTTGGTGGTACCAACCGGTACCAAAGGGGGGTTCGGCTCGATTTCACTTGGCCGCGAGCAAAATCCCCAAATTTCCACACTTCACACTTTCCCGCAGACGACGCGCGCGAAGACGAAGCTCCGGCCGCTAGCTCGCCGTCGCCGTCGTCCACGCTGTCGCCGTCGACCGCGCCACGCCGCAGCAGGCCGTCACCGTCGCCATCACCTTCGTCCACGGCGCCGCTCCTTTCCGCGCCGTCTGCAGGTACGTGCGCCGCCCGGCCCGACCATCGCCTCCCTCCCCTTCTCCGGCACTGTCGCCGGCCGCCGATGCGCCGCCGCTACGCGCAGCCGCGCGCTACGCGCAACGCCGCGCGCGCCACCCGAGACCGCCCGGAGGCCAGTCGTCCGCGCCACACGCTGCCGCCCACCACCGCTCGACGCCGCACACCAGGTGCTCGACGGAATGCAGCGACGAGGGCGAGGACGGCATTGAATGGGCCGGAGGCCTTCGCGGAGATCCCGCTCGCCATGTCCCTCCTGGACCGCCTCCCGGCGGCGCGCGCCGCCGTGCTCTCCGCGGCCGGCCCCCACTTCTGCGCGGGATCGAGCTCGGCCGTGCATGACGCCTGCGTGGGCGCCGGCGTGGAGCTCGTGGCCGCCTGCGACATCCAGTGCTGTTGTAGGTGTCGACGTTGCCGGTGTTGGCGCCGGTCTTGGTGACCATGACGGGGACGTTGGCGGACGCGTCGACGACCTCCTTGTTGGGAGGGAGCGGGCGGAAGAGCGCGTAGTCGAGCGGGATTACACCGTTGGAGCGCATGTACTCGTAGTAGGGGTAGACGTTGAGCATGAGGGGCGCGCCGCCGAGTGTTAGGGTTTTTTTGGTGGAGATGAAGTGGAAGGAGAGGAGCGGGACGGCGAAGAGCGCCACGAAGTGTGGTGAAGTGTGGGGGAGTGTTTTATTTAGGCGAGATGGCAGCTCTGGTTGGACCATCCCTTGTTCCGTTGCTTTTATCCCACGCCGCGCGCGCGCTCTGGCATCCGAGACGGCGAGTGAGTTGGTGACAATGGCATTTCGCCGAGCAGATGCACTGCATGCGCCGCGACATAGAGAGAAGAGCGAGAGGACGAGCGCCGAGTGTTAGGGTTAGGGTCCGTAGCGGTGCCGAGTCCGTGGTTAGGGTTTTTTTGCTTTCTTCATTTCAATTGTTATCCATCTAGCAATCTGTTATATGATCATTACATGATGAATGAAATACAATTGCTTTCTTAATTTTGCAGTGACATTGAGGTATGGAGGACGGCACCTTCGTCCGAGATGAGGAAGAAGCGGTGCAGCGATTGATCTATGAGAGTGCCCGTGGTCCGGAACCCGACGATGGAGATGACAACGAGTACGCCGACTTTCTGAATGATTTTGGCGAGGGACTTGAGTCTGAACAAGTTAGAAAAGACAATGAAGTGTCCATCACAAACTCCGGCGAGGTGTATATCTATGTATCAATTAGTCTGTTCATCCCTAGATGCATTCATTTATTTGTATTGCACTTATTAACGAATAATTTTTTCTTTTAGCCTTCTGGATCATCGAGCAAGTCTGTTAGAACAAAACGAGGCCCGACGCGGGTGCTAAAGGGCGAGGGCAGGTTAGCCCTCACGGCATTCAAGGCTAATGGTGAACCAGTGGAGCCCAAGGAGTTTTGCCGCAAATTTACAAGTCAATCCGGAGTTATTGTTAGGGACCATGTACCGATCAGCATTCAAGAGTGGCATAAGCCGAAGAACCCGGAGAGTGGTGCTACTTATGTCAACGACAGCATGAAAAAATTTCTTTGGGAAACGCTACGACAAAGTTCAGCCTACCGGAAGACATGACGGAAGGCCAGAAGAATAAAGTCAAGGAATGGACATGGAAGAAGATGGCCATACAATTCCAGAGCTTCAAGAAAAATTTATGGGACAAATATAAGAATGAAGATCCAGTATTCGATGATAATACCGAAAATCTAGTGAAGATAAAAGATCACTGGGCCGCATTTAAGGAGTATAAGAAATCGTCTAAGTTTGTGTCCCGATCGAAGAAAAATACCGAAAATGCTGCAAAGAAGAAACTTCCGCATCATTTGGGGTCAGGTGGCTACAAGAGTGCCATTCCGAAGTGGACAGCGTTTGAGAATAAACTGATGGATCATGGAATCACTCCACAGACATGGGACTGCCCGAACGGTCCAAGTTCGTTGTTCGCTCATGGGGGGTTGGACCCAAAGACAGGCTGATCGTTGCGAAGGGAAAATGGAAGGAAAAAATTGAGGCAATTGTACCGAAGCTTGTAGATGCAATTGAAAAGGTCGGAAAGGGAGAGTACATTCCCGATCGAGAGAATGACGAGCTGACACTCGCTCTGGGGAACCCCGAACATGTTGGACGGGTACGAGCTCGCCCGGTCTCACCATGAAGGAAGCGTGGCGGCGACACTTATAGAAGCCGTTCGCGAAAGAAGAAGAAGGACGACATTGTAACGGAGTTGTTATCTAGGGTGGAGGCTCTTGAGAGAAATCGAGGGCACCCGATCAGCTGTTTCAGGATCCACAAGCCGATGCTGCCCCATCTCAGCGAAGAAGCAGTGTCGGTTCCTCGCATCTTGACGGATGTGGAGGAAGCTACCCCGTGGATTATGTCACGGAGAAGACAGATTGCGAGCTACATATGTTAATCAGGACCGCGTCGGTAAGGTGGCGGTCGGCTATGTGTACCAAGTGAAGATGGAGCAATGCACCATCATATGCCCATTCCACCTGGTTGTGTTCGTGTCGGGGTGGATGAAGTTGTTTCGGGGTTTGAAAAGTGGAGCTTGATATTCCTAGAGGTGAAGATGAGAGGACACTGGCCGATGTCAAGCACGGTTTCGCCCTATGGCCGAAGAAGTACGTCGTCCTTTTGCAAAGGCCACCGACTCCTACACATGAGCAGCAAATGCCATCGACTCCTCCCGGTGGCAGTCCTGGTGAGCAGCCAAGTCCACACCTACCTGAGAGGGACCCGCGTGAGTCCACCATCTCGAGATCCTCCGCGTAAGACAGCGTCCGTTAAGCGGAACGGTACGCCGCCTAGGAAGAAAGCTAGAAAGGAGAAACAACTGCCGCCTCCGAGAAGTTACCTTGGGAAAAAACTCCAGAGGAAAACGCGGAGGCCGTTAAGGCCGAGGTGAAGAAATTTTTGCACCGAAAGTGCCAGAGATACCTTTCGAGAAGACACTAGATCCGGTGAAAGTTGTGCGTACCGTTGAGAATCTATATGACCTGTACCATCGCCGCCATCTGACTATAGGCGTTCTATTGAAAGGTCGTATGACAAGATGATCGAGGCGACAAAACCCGTTAAATCGGGTATCGGGGAGATAAAAGGGATACACCAAGTCTACCAGCTCGGACAACAACCCGTTCAATCGGTCGAGCCTCTCAAGGTGTTTGACGGGAAGGCCGTTCAAAGTTCTCGACAAGACGCAACCGATTACGCCTTGGCTGAACGAGCATATCAGTTTGTTCAAGGGAAAGATTTGGTCGAGAATCTCAGGAAGCTACCAACACGTATGCGTAACTTGCATTCGTGGTACCTTGATGCCTCAAAGAAAGGGATCGAGACTATCATGGTGCGAGTTGGGGAAGAGCACTACTTCCAGGAGTACTGTGTGAACGTTGACTTCAACGAGCTTTTCCAGTTATACAATCTCCGGGCCCTCGACAAATCTATCATCAGTTCCTATTGTCTGTAAGTGATTTATTTAATTTGAGAAGTCTTTAGCTCAGCTCGTTCATTGTCTGCAGATTATAATCCTTTGTGCGCTATATTATGCAGATCGAAGATACACGAATGCAAAAGGGATGAAATCACGCACATTGGGTTCATTGACCCGCACACAATGCATGTTAAAACCATAGAAGATCCCGTCTATAACAAGGATACACCGGAGACTTTGCTAAGGTTTTTGAAGCGACAACGTGACAAAAACCTAATAATTTGGCCTTACAACTTCCAGTGAGTCTTACTGTCTTATAACACATTATATTTTGCTCACCGTATGTCAAAATTTTAACTAATGACTTATATATATGACACTACATATTTAAACGTGCGTAGGTTTCACTTTATTCTTCTCGTCATCAATATGCAAATTGGAGAAGTTGAAGTCTTTGACTCACTAAGCAAAAAACCGGAACTATACTTGTCTTGTTATTTAATGCTCAAAAGGTAATTTTAATTGTTATCGGTTTGTTTCGTTAATTTCCTGCTATGAACTAATTGATAACTCTTTTATGCATTTTCTTTTGTCGGGCAGCGTATGGGCAACTTTCATCAAGGAAGATACCTCCCATGAATGGCCACAGAGGCTGCGATGGAAGGCGAAAGTAAGTAGTACTACCTAGGTCCACACACCTTTTATTATCATACTTGACTATTGTTTGATTGACTTATATTCTTGTAAAGAAATGCCCGCAACAACCACAAGGGACTGATCTCTGTGGATTCTACGTTTGCGAGTACATCCACAGAATTGTCAACGAGAGAATGAATAATGCAAGAAATAAAGAGGTACGAAAACAATATTCACAAATTTGTTTTCTTATCATAAGTTGTGCTGAGTTTAAGTAATAGTTGTTTCATTGTGGTTTGAATATATATACACACACACACACACATATCTCATGTACTCATTTGTATCTTATTCTTTTATAGTTGGCAACAAAGCGGAACAAGCTCTCAATCGATGACCGCTTCATAGCAATAGGCGAGGAATTGGCGGGATTCTTCCTTCGGACGTCATACCACCATTCGCAGAGTTCCACTATGAATGAAGATGTACATGTTACATATATAGTTGGCTCGAAGAGTACCACTATGCTACATGTAATATATAGAGTACGGCTCGGAGAGTACCACTACTATGCATGAAGATCGATCTTCATGCATAGTGCTTCTTAATTTGCGATCTTATGCAATTACATGTGTGTTATATTATATGCACCAACTTGCTATGCATCATATTGATCTTCATGTACTACCTAAACCCAAACGCGTTTCTGGTGCATCGACGCGATATGAAACAAACCGATATCCCTAAACCCCTCCAAAACCCTAAAACTTCAATTCGCGGGCAGAGATTCGGCAAATTCCCTGCCGCGGGGGAACCTTTGGTACGGTTCGTATTACCAACCGGTACCAAAGCTCCTTAGCCCTGAGCTCTCGTGGAGGCCCCTTTTATACCGGTTCGTAAGCAACCGGTACGAAAGGGGGGGGGGCTTTAGTGCCGAATAATTTGTACCGGTTGCAAAACCGGTGCGAATGGCCCTCTGGAACCGGTACGCATGAGAGATTTTCTACTAGTGGTAAGAGTTATTCTTATTTTGGATTGTTGTTTATGGGTTTATGCGAGCTTTTTTACGTTAAAATGACTTTAAGATGATAGCATGCAATGTGCATAGCTAAATTGCATTCAAAAAATGCTTGGCACAATTACCGTGAAAAGTTTAAAGGCGGTAGGAGGGGGTGTAATTGGTTTGAAACCCAAAGGCAGATCCAACCCATTTCTTTAGGGTAGGGCTACCCTTACTTGGGATAGGCTATTTCCCATATATTTTTCCTTTTCTATAGGTGATATATGGGATGGCCGAATCTTAGGGTGGTGCTTGTGGTACCAGTTGGGTGGGCGATAGGCCGCAAAAGTCATTATCAATATGTTTGCCGCTCACCTTAAGAGGGGGAAGGTGCCGAGGTAGGACATGTGCCAAGGTTGCAATTATCGATGAAGTGCTAGCAACAACTTGGGTCCATATTAGATTTGCCAAATTATGCATGGGGCTTTGTATCTTAAACGAGCGAATGTTCGTGAAAATTTATATTTATCTCTACCAATGACAAGATGCAAATAATGGCATCAATAGAGCCGTCAAAATAGAGGGGATTATTGGTAATCAAAAAAAAATCCATACAAAACATGGATATAACATCATATATGTTGCAAATATGTGTGATTATGTGTCAACAAACTACAAAGTTTATGCATGCATTTTACGTTAAAATGACTTTTATCTGTTTTATCTATTGTTTTCTTTTCTTTTCTATTTCTTTTTCTTTTTTATCTAAATTTGAAAAGTTCAAGTTTAAATTAATTCAAATTCAAAAATTGTTCGTGTTTGAAAAATGTTCAAATGTAAAATATGTTCATATTTAAAAAAGTTCAAATTTTGAAAAAAAATGCAAAAATGTTCAAATTTTGAAAATATTTGATCTAAAATTTCAACTTTTTGATTTTTTTTGAACTATTGGATTATTTTAAAAAATTGTATCTAAAAATATTTGTTTCAATTCGAGGTTTGTTTAAATTTGAAATCATATTACAAATTTGTTCGTTTTGAAAAATGTTCACATATTTAAAATGTGATATTCTGAAATGTTTTCAAAATTTAAATTGGTATATTTTGTAAAAAAAAGTTAAAATTTTCAAAAATTGTTTTGGTTTTAGAAAATCCGTTCAGATTTTGAAAACGAAAAAAGAAAACATAAAAGAAATAACAGAGAATATGAGATGTACCTGCTATGGGGCACGGCCCATCAAGCTGCAGCGGGTCTGGGGTGTGCGGCGCCCTGTTCAGGCGCGAATCCTATTCCCCGCTCATTGCGGGACGTATCTGGCGCTCCGCTCAGGGAGCGATTTTATGGGTCGGCCCGTTAGTAGCAAGCTTAGCAACGCAACTTTTTTTCTCCGGTTTTCTCGGTTTTTGGCTGTCAACTAGTTCTGTCTTCTGTGTGTGTTGGTTTTTAACGATTTTTTTCGGTTTGCTGTTTTTTGTTCGATTTTGAAAAATACTTTTTAAAATTCTGGAGCATTTTTTAAAATTTGAACTTTTTTAGATCTGAACATTTTTAATATTTGAATATTTTTGAATTTTGAACTTTTCGAAATTTGAATATTTTTTAATTCGAACTTTTTTGAATTTTGATTTTTTGAGATTCGAACATTTTGTTCATCATCGAAATCCGTTCATGTAACCAACCTTGGGAAAAAAATGTTTATTTTTAGAATTTGTTTAAGTTAGAAATTGTTCGAGGTGGTAATCCGTTCGTCTTTTCAAAAATATTCAACGTGGGACTTCGTACATTTTCAAATTTGTTCAAAGATGGAAATTGTTAAAGGCGGAAACCGTTCATAGTTGAAATTCGTTCATGTAATAGGAAATGTTCATAGTTGAAATTCGAACATTTTTTATTTTGAACAATTTAAAGCTGAATTTTTTTAGTTTTAACTATTTTCATTTTTATTTTTGAAGTTTGAACAATTTTCAAATTTTCAAAATTTAACATTTTCACATTTGAACAATTTCTAAATTTAAATAATTTTTATTTTGAACATTTTTAGATCTGAACAATTTTCATGTTTGAACATTTTTCGAATTTAAACTTTTCAAAATCTGATTTTTTCAAATGTTAAGCAGTTTTCAAATTTAAACACTTCTTCAAAATTCGAATTTTTTTTTAAAAAAGAAACTCCAGAGGACCGGAGCAGATACCAACGTGATAAACTCTGGAACGAACATAAACTGGTGCGTGTACGTAACATGGGCCGGGCCCATCGTACTCCGGACCATCTGATTTCCTGAGCGGAAGCTTTCCAGATCGCCGCTTAAGGCGATGAGTAGGCGTGCCCCTGTTCAGGCCGACCAGGTGGGTGAACTGGAGCTGCCACACTTGGGGGGTTGGGGATAACATTTCACTCCGGTTGTATCTGCACGCAGCCCATGAAGCTTCCATGGGCCGAACGCTGTAACCAGATCATATCATCCAGCAAGCCGGCCCTTCTCTCTCTAAAAAAAGATCCAGCAAGGCGGCCCATTGGTCGTAGAAAAAGGCCAGCGGAACGAGAAAGCGCGCAGCGCGTTTTGAAATCTCTGACAAGGAGGAAAATGCAGTCCACCACAGATGCAAAAACGTGGGTCGTCCCTATCCGAGACGGCGATCAGTAGCAGAGACAGGGGAGGGATGGGCGGCTCGTCGTGGTGCAGTGCAGTGGTGCTGCCATCGCCGTTGCCAGTATGGTATGAGCAGAGCTGCCTGACGGCGACAAGTAGAGCGCAGCAACACAGCTACTGCAGCCTGCTAGTCGTAGTAAAAGCTAGCAACAGTAGGAGACGTGCTGCTATGCTACCGATCGATCGGCCTGGAGCGAGGCGGGTCCGGAAGTAGAGTTTTGGAGGGGTACACGCACGGCCGCAGGAGGATGACCATACATACACACACCGTCCGGTGAATACTCCTGCCTCGCGCGGCAGCCAGGCCAGGGCACCGGTGAACTCGCTCGCATGCCGGCCTGAATCCTGCCTACGCCATCCAACCAGAAATTCCTACGCACGCACCGCAACACCACACGCAAAAGATACACAGAGTAGGCATTTCTGGGTGGGTCTCCAAACACCTCCTGCATCCGCATCATCACACGCGCGACGACGGGAGCGTGTGGATAATATGGGCCCAGGAGAGGGAATTCTAATCTCCAAAGCTAAACAGCGATACCCGTCAGTCAGTCAGTTCCTGTCAGCTGTCAAATGGCGTTTATACCCCTCTTCACGTACTCTCTCTCTCTCTGCGTGTTGTGAGTTGTGACCAACAGCCTACTCCTACGGCTACGAGACGGGAGGAAAATGGGGAAGAGATGGCGCACGGCAGGCAAAGCCACGCCTCGCTGCTCACGAGGACGCAGCAGTACCGTGGTGGCAGTGGACATGACGTACCTTTCCACGCGCGCCCGAGCCTAGTGCTCCCGAGCGAGTTTTTTTTGGAAATGGGGGAAATCAAACTCAAAGCCAACTCGCTAAACCTACAGAGGGATGACGGGGGTGACAATTCACCAACTCACATTAACCAAAAACTAAATGGCTTCCCAGAACGCCCAATAGCAGATGAGAAGCACATCCACAGACTCCTACGCCAACGCCTACCCCATAGAAGTTGCTACCGCCGTCTTCCTCGACTCCATCTTCAAGAGATATCATCGCATCGACCATGCTAGGCCTGCCATCGATGCCGCCACGGCGCCAGACAACTCCACCATCCTGCGCGAGTTCATCACACTACATCCGTCCCGAGACACCACTGCACCATGCCGCGGCGACTCAACGACGCCGACACAATGAAAGAACACCGCGCCACCTCAGCACCACCGCCATCCGTTGTCTGCTCCAAAAACGATGCCCCAACAAGGAGAACGGCGTTGCGCGTCGCCATCGTCCGATCCGGGAGACCCGGGTCAAGGATTTCCGACCGGAAAGAAACGTTGCAGACAATTCCTTCAACAAGGTAACGACGAAGCACGCCACCATCATCCGCCATGACCGAAGTCCGCCGGCTTTCACCGGCTGCGTCGCCATCGGGGGCTAGGCGACGGATCGCGAGATCCGCCACGGCTAGCCACACAACAAGGCGATCTCCTCCGGCGAGAGAAGACCACCACCGCGGTGCCACGATCAGTGGCACCAGACGCCCGCCACCTGCCACCAGGTCGACGGCTTCACCGCCATCTAGGGCGGCCGCCCTTGGTGCCGTGGTCCCAAACCTTGAGGAGGAGCAGTGCGAGATCCGTCCCCATCACAGCTGGCCCGGCGATGCCGAGGCTAGGACGGAAGGAGAGGATCACCCCTTAAATTTATAAACATATTCAAATGCACCTCGAAATCAATTTTATAAGCTGAAAAAGAAAAACTGCCCCGCAGATCATACTCCTTACGTGAAACTTTAAAATTTGGAAAAAACACACTCGGCGGAATAAAGATCATCGCATTCACAAACAAGCCCACGCATTCCAATTGCGCAAAAATAAACCTAATTAGACGTGATTCGCCGCCACGAAGCCTTAAAATTGGACCAATATGTGGCTTCGAGATTCTCACATGAGAGCTTAAGGGCGCGACGTGATGTGGGCAGCCTCACCACTTGTCGGACGCGACGTCGAACAGTTCGGCAGGAGCTCCTTCTTTCGCGCCTCCCAGTTCCGCTCGGCGTCGACCCGCCGCTCCTCGGGAAACGCCTACCCGAAGAAGCTGCGTTGAGCTGCTCGAGGTAGCGCTTCTTCTCGATGGCAGCGGTGCGGAGCCAGCGCGCGGAGAGGGAAGACGTCACCTCCTTCACCTTCTCTAGCGGGATGTAGTACCCGGAGCATAGCGAGCCCCCCGCCCCCGTATCCTTGCCGCTCTCTCGCGGGTCTATGTCGGTGGACTCCGTGTCACATAGCTCCATCTTCACCGGCAGCGGTATAGCCGCACGCCTCGCGTGGGCGCACTGGATTTGGTCGTCAACAACGAATTGGCGGTGTAGGGTGGGACAGGAGGGGGATATTCGCCGGTGAGTTAGAAGGGTTCTGGTTCTTATCGGTCGCTCGGAACCTAGCTGCATATACGGAATTGATCTTACGCCGGTCTCTTTTGAGGCCGTTAGGCTGGTGCCAATGGGGGCGGGAGTGGAGGCGCTACCGCCCAGCGGGGGGCGAGAGGCAGGCGGGAGAGGGGCGGGACGGTAGCGTCGGGCGGTGGCGCGAGCGCCCGGCGTTAGGGCGCGGTACCGCCCGCCTATAGCCCGCGTTGGAGGCGAGAGTGGGGCGAGAGGGAGGCGATAGCGGTGCTAGTGGGGGCGGTAGGGAGCCGCTAGGGGGGAGAGAGAGCTCGCACTATAGCTCGTGCACACCACCGGGGTGAGAGTGAGGTGAGAGTGGGGTGAGAGTGAGAGAAAAACTGACGTGGCGGGGCGGGAGGCAGGCGGTGCATTGGCACCAGCCTTATAACGGCTCTGTTTGTGTTTCTTGCAGGATGGACCCACTGCGACAGTGAAGATAAAGAAGAACAACATTTTTGTTTCTCCTTAGGGTTATCTCTAGAGCCTAGCTCGTCATTGAAAATATCGTTTGTAGTCTCGATGGGAGACAAACACACACTAATCCGTTCACGTGACCCGTTCGTGGACTATATACTTTTAACTAACCAAACCGATTAGCTACTTCTATCCATAGTGTCAATGGGAGTAGTGCACTAGCCAGGACGAGACCGATGCGTACTCCTATGTACATGTACCCGTTATGCTCTTTCGTAGACAGAGAGAGCGCTGCATAGCAGCAGCTGGTGCCGCTGTAGCGACGCTGTGTCTCCACGCTTCTGTGTGGCATCTTGCTCCAACATAAATACTCCAAGTACAGTATCGAGCCGCTTGTTTGTTTAGACAGGCGGGAGCCAATCGAAGCAGCCCGGCCACCGCGCGCCGCGTGCCCCGACGCACGCCGGTCGCCGGAGACGTCCCGTGTTCTCGGCGCCGGGCCCCTGTATCCTCCTCGGCCGAGCTGCTGCGTGCTCGTCCAAATCGACGCGGCCGCGCGCCGTGCTGTCTCCGGCATACTACCTCGTATGGGCATTCGGGTTCAGTTTAGATCCCGTTTCTTGTGCAAGTAGCCACAGCAGCGCTTGGATATCTCAAGCGTGACGAACCGTGATGGTGGAGGAAAAAGTCCAAAACAAACCCTGAAGTCAGCACACTAAAATCTTTAATCCCGGTTGTAGGTGAAAGATGAATGGAACTCTCAACTCCTAATTCCTGAAATCAGCACACTAAAATCTCTAATCCCGGTCTATTTTGAACCTTAGGGCAGTTTCAGCGAGGATTCGCTGATGTGGCAAGTCAAGATCTGTGATTCAGTCGACAACGACGTCTGCTCGTCTGCCCGCCCCTGCTCATGCGCCGCTAGCGACGTCTGCCCGTCGCCGGGAGAGACTGCAGGAGGCGTTCCGCCGCAGCTCGGGAGTCGGGAGCGGCGACGTCCTCCCAGCTGCCGAGAACGACCGATGCGCCGGAGGGCGCCCCGCCGCGATGTCGCGTGGTCCACGCGAGTTCGAAAAGGAACCAGGGGAGCAGGGTAGCCCCGGCCAGTCCCTCTCCACGTGCGGGCTCGTCTCGATGCAGATCATAGCGGCGCCCTCGCGGATGCGTCGACCTCGACGACGCGCTTGATGTCGCGCGTTGCTGCGGCCGTCCCCAAGTCCATCCGGTCGGTGAATTGTCCCTAATGGCCCCAAATCGCTAGCTCCATGCGCTTCTTCCTCGTCTCCGGTCTAGCGCCGCCTGGGTGAGCGTATGGTGCCACAAACCCTCTCATTGCTCCTCTAGGGTCATCTAGCCTAATCGGAGTGCTCTGCCGCCGTGTGGACGCGCCTGCCACCGTGCCTCTGTGTTTTGTTTGCCAGTAGAAAAACCTACAGGATGTTGGGGAAGAGAGAAAATATATATATGACATGTGGGTCCCACTTTCAGTGAGAGGAGCACATAATCCCGGTCGTCATTGTCGCTTTCTCGGTGTGCCAAACACCTCCAGGGTTTAAAATAGACTGAGATTAGAGAACTTAAAGTGCCAACTTTAGGGATTAAATGTTGGAGGTTCGATTTAGCTTTCGCCTACAAGTTCAAGGTTTGTTTCGGACTTTTTCCGATGGTGGATCGAGGACAACCACGACGAAGAGCCAACGCAAATATCACCCGCTCGGGATGGGAATGGGCCGGGTCGACCCGACGGGTCGCTGACCCGACCCAAAAAGTTGGGGCCAATGGGTCCCGTGGGTCGGCCCTAATTTTTTTTTGGGCCAATAGGGCCGGCATCGATTGACCCGCTGGGTCGGTCGGGTCGACCCACCTCGTATACACATCAGGCAGTAGCTACGTCTGAATTCGTCGCCCCGACATGTTAGTTGCCTTGCTGCGCGCGATGTGTCCCCAGCGCCTCACTCCATCACTAGCTGAACTAAGCTTCTCAAGCAATGTCAGAACTAAAACGAGTCTGGAACGGCCTAATTCTAAAGCTGTCACGACTCCTCTAGTACTGTGTCTACTCGTTGACAAGAATGATTGCAAAGTATTGCATACGTGACACATACAGATATGTTTAACGTTGAATGATGGTCCCTCAAGCAAAAAACATTTACCGGAAAAGTGATGGTCACGCAATCGTTTTAAACATTATTAACAGGAACGTACTTTGCATACTCTAATGATATATAGGTGAAATAGTCACTACCTATATAATGATTGTTTAATCTGTTACATTTTTTAGTGAATCAACAGAACCAAAAAAAAATGCATAGAATTTGGGTCGGCCCCAGATACCCATCGGGCCAGCGAGGCCAATAATAATTTTAAATTGAGTCGGCCCGTGGCCCTGCAATTTGGCTTTGAGGCCACAGGGGCCAGGGCCAAGGCCAGGTCCGGGTCGGCCCGTTCCCATCCAGATCACCCGCCCATGCCTCAAAAGTCCAAATCGTTCAGGTGTCCAACCTGTCATGCCTGTTGGTGACGCGTACTTGTTGAGTGAGCAGGTGCTAGGAAATGGCGGTACGGCCAGAGCGACGACACGATGGCCGGAATGTCGTACGTGATCCATCGTGAAGACCCTGTTTATAGTCGTAGCTTGCCTTCATTTCAACGGGGTTGGTACGTAATTAAATTGGGATCCATCACACGGCATCACTGGTCATTTGATCAGCGTTGCACCGCGTGGTGCATCAAATAGCCAGCGCGCTAAAAGAAAATTGCGATGTTCATTTAACAGCTTTACCAGATGTCTAAAAATATCGTCCATAAAAAAAGAGCATTTCACCATACACGCTAAAATGCAGCACCGCAAAATACCAACAGTTAGCGCCTTAGCGGCAGTGGTGCAAATAGTTAGTGCCAATGTCGGAAGAAGCAAGTGACGATGCTTCTTACCGAAGTTGGGATACTGGGGAAGTAGTTAACGATGCTACAATAGTATGAGCTTTTTTTTTGAAATATTGTGCTATTTTATTTGAAAAGTCCTTTTGGATCATAGACACTAGTGCTTTTATTGTATATAAAAAAATCGATAATTATATTTATATATTTCAAAAAAATATGTACAAAATTCTAAATGTAGCTAATGATGTATTCCACTAACGTATAAAATCTCAATTACAAATATTCTTGTTTTCAGACCTACACAAAAATGACAAAGTCTGTTTTTTTTGGATATTTGAATCACTATACTTATATCTCCGACTGCTCGTTCGGTTAATATGGTTAATTCGGTTCAGTTAATACGGTTTTTCAGTAAATACGGTTTCAATACTTCGGTAAAGACGGTTTTGTATAAAAATACGGTTCAGTTTCGGTAATAACCATGTAAATTCGGTTCGATTTTGGTAATAACCAAATTAACCAAAGTTGACGCGAATATTTGAATAACACCTATTTTTTATGGACATATATTTCATTCCTATATTTTTTAAGACCAAACTAATTGTGTTATGGAAGAAAAAATGATAAATAGTAAAAATGCGGCCAAAATAAAAAAAATTCAGCGTTCTTGCCTATTCGGCACTTGAGCTCACGTACATGTATACCAACAAGTCCAAACCAACAAGCTGGAGTGCATTATTTGTACAACATTCACTTCTAGATGAATATAAAAGGTAAAACGTGCATGTGTGATGGCCGTATGGGCTACTCGGTTTTCTTTCAGGTAACTACGGTCCGGTTTTTAACTGAATTAACCGAATTTTATATGGTTAGCACTTTTACTAACTGAAACCTTTTCATAAAACCATAAAAACTGAAATTCGGTTGCGGTTGGTTTTTTCTGTTCGGTTTTCAGTTTCAGTACAGTTATGTGCAGCCGGGTTTATATCCACATATTTGTTATTTTTGTGCGGCCCTAAATATACATTATTTTCAGTTGAAAATTGACAAGTTTGTGGGATACAAAGCTGACTACATTATGATTTATTTTCAGATTTTTTAAAACTTAAAAAATATAACTTTTACTTATTTTGCGAAAAAAGAATCACTCATGCTAACGTGCACCAAATCTCTAGACGAAGATTTGGTGCACATGAGCACCAGTGCTCCCGGCTTATGAAATATTTAAAAGTAAAAAACTGTATTTTTATGTTTCAAAAATTATAAAAATTATTTCATGAATACAAATCATGAAAACTGTTGCTACAAGATACTCCATGCAACAAGATTCCCGTAAGGGCATCTCCAGCAGCGCGACGCAAACGGACGCTGAGCGATCGTTTGTGTCCGCCCGAAAATTCGTCTTGCACCACCTCCACCGGCGACGCAAAGTGACGGGCGTCCGGAGACGCAAACCTGGCCCAAATATGCGACAGGTTTGCGTCTCGCGGACAATGACGCGATGTCCGCTCGGTCCTCGCACGGCCCGCGGCGCGCAACGCCGTCTTCCGGCATTACTTCCGGGCAGCGCGCTGCAGCCTTTGCAGGGCCGCGTTAATGGCGTGCTGGTCCCCCGTGTCGCGCGAGGGCCGAGAGCGGCGGGACGAGGTGCACCGCCGCCGAGCGATCTTCCCGCCGGATCGCGAGGATCGCATACGCGCGAACTCCTACAAGGATTTCATTCGGGACGTGGGAGTTCGACGCCGCCGCGCTGGCTACCTTGACGACGTGGACTTCTTCGACCTAGAGATCGCCGCAGAAGAAGAAGAGAACGACCAGGAGGACGCGGACGAGGACGAGGACTTCGACATGGTCGACTACGACCACGATGACGGCGGGCCGGCGTGGGATCCGGAGACCCAGCCGCCGGACCTTTTCCGAGGAGGAGCCATTGCCATGGCAGGCCAACAGCGCGCAGGACGAGCTCAACGAGCTCGCTTTGTGGGAGGGCTCGCAATCCACCGCGAGCACTCGCGAGGAGGCGGCGACTCCTCCGGCACGCCGACGTGTTCCAACGACCGCGCTCCGTGCTGCCCGCGTGGGATCCCGACCACGCCTCCGCCCATGCGGCGGTACCTCCTCCACCGCCGGCGTACAAGCTTCTATGGCCGACGCCGGAGTTCATTGACCTCGTCAGCGACGACGATTAGTAGGCAGCACCTACTTTTAGCACACTTTTATGGCTTTTTTATGTTTTTTTAATGTAAATTATGGCTTTATGAATAAAAAAAATTATGCGGCGTGCACCCCCACACGATTTCGACCGGCCGACGCAACATACACGACGCGTCCGTTTTCGAAGTCTGATATGCATCGCGCCCGCTGAAGATGCTCTAAAAGTTACGCGTTCGATTGGGCTCCATGCACTCTCCCTGTGGGGCTATGAGACCAGCGAGAAAGGGGGAAGAGATGGCGGCAGGCAAAACCACGCTTCGCAGGTCTGCTCACCAGTATGCAGCGCCGCGGCAGTGGACATATGACGTACCTTTCCACGCCCGATCGAGCTCCCTGCCTCCCGCTGAGCTTGACCGTTACATGGTCCCCACCCGCACAGCCGGAGCCGGCCCCGCCTCCCCAGGCGCGCGCACGCTCGCCCGCCCGCCCGCCCGCACGAATCTTGGAGCTATATTCAATCCACATACACGACGGATAGGATAACGGAACAGAACATTCGTCCTCCCGAGGAGACACCCCTACGGCCTAGCTCGTCGTTAAAAACTTGGTTAGTCTCGAGGCACCAAACACGACACTAATCCGTGCACATGACCAGCTCCTGGAGTAGTACAGTAGAAACTTTTAACTAAACAACCCGACTTGCTACTCCTGTGTACACTACTCCCTCAGTAGGTGCCCAGGAGGGCCCAGTAGTAGACAGGGTAAGGTTGATTTCTACTTTCTCCTATGTACATGTACCGATTACGCTCTCTGTTCTTGACAAGAGAGTGAGAAAAAAGCACTGCGTAGCTTGCTGGTGCTGCTGTAGCGACGCTGTGTCGCCACGCTGCTGCCTGTCAAATCCTGCTCCAATAAATAAATACGCACCGCCTCGTACAGTATCGATAAGTTTAAGGTTTATATTTTTTTCAACATTGTCAAACTATAGTAAAGTTTAATACTAAAACTTTTAGAACTTAGTTAAATTTAACATATTTGGTGACATATTTAACTTTTTTTAAAAATATAAGCGTTAACTTTTAGGATGAAGATAATACTTGATAGGCTATTTATAGTGGGAGTACTCCGTTCATAGATATAAGCTATATAGTTTTCAGCATGGAAATTAAAGAATACATATTTAGGAAAAATTACACCATATTTGGCTAGTTTAACCCTAGACAATTAACGTGAGCTAATAGAAAACTTTGCATAACATAAAGAAATTTATCCAAATCCCTAAAAGTAGCGTCCATACAAACGGGACAGCACAATACAACTTATATTCTGAAAATTTTCTTAATAAACTATATGACTTATATCTAGGAACGGAGAGAGCAAGTAACTTGTAACAATACTTAAAGCATCTCGCCTTTGCTTTGACAGCAAAACATACTCCATCTTGCATGCTTGGACATGTGTTTAATCAAACTTTATTACCTTTCTGAGAAGTAGTACTACTACTTCATCCATCCTCAAATAAGTGTATGCTTGGATATGTGTTTAGCCAGACTTTATTACATTTGACTAACTTCTCAGAAAAATAGCAACATTTATAACACCAAATTAATATTGTTGGATTCATCTTGAATTGTAGTTTAACAATATAGTAATGCGATGTCTCATATATTGATACTTTTATGTATAATCAATTTTTATTTTTTTACTTCCTAAAAAGGAAAACGTTTATTTATTCATGGACGGGAGAGTAATTTGCAACAATTAGGACACGTATATGCGCAATATTAAAAAATACACGAAAATAATTACCATTTACCATTGTTCATGGCAACACCAATCTCACCGATTCCCACATTGTTGCCGACACTATTGCCCATCGTCTTTACAAGCTTGGCACGATTGGAGTCATCGGATTTCAAGCACCACCATGCCATTTGGCTACGGGTGGAAACGGATTGGATGCAAACCGTATACTGCCCTTCTCAAATTCATTTTCACATTTTCAAAACGAGTGTGGATGTTGTTGAATATGAATGCGTCCCATATGTTAATCGACTATGGATGCAAATCGAATGTTTTCTTAATTCAAACTAAATACAATACAAAAGGACTCGTGTCTTATAATGAATTAACTATAAAAGATAGAAAGTGACGACAGAATACCCAGCCAGATAGGTCCAAAGAGATCTTAGTCAGACCATGACACGGGGGTGTTCCATGGCACGCTCATGGCCACCTCCTTGGTGGGCTCGCACAATGAAAAAGCATGCCGACTCGGAAGTCTAATTGAGAGGACAAAGGATCAATGTAAAGCACAAGTTTAGCTATGACACCATCCGATCGGTGAACTCGAACCAAGTCGGTAATAATCGCATAAACCCTAGCCGTTTCGTCTATGTAAGGTCCATCTGGAGCCCTAGAGGGCATAGAACATTAAGTATCATTAGTATTTTTTCCTCCCCGTCCATCGAACATTGTAACAGATCTAGAAATAAAAATGTATAGCAGAAGTAGGTGTTTACCTGCACCCAAAGGGGACATACCCAGGTACATCACGCTTGTGCTAATCTCGTCATGGTGTTCCGACTTGGTGATTGCCTTCCACCTCTGATAGGCTAACCACGTAGCATGTGTCTCGAAAATACGTTGGCAAAGAGACAAAATTTTCTACATAGTACACAATAGTTTCGGTTTCAATCTCTGAAAAATAACAAATGGACAAATTTTTTTTTTGAAAATTCAAACATGACATTTCAAAGTGTCACAACATTCCAGGAAGAAAAAACTGGACGTAGGAATAAACGTCGTATTCATCTGGTATGAAATTTGGAAACATCCAAAATTAACAAAAGTCATGGATTTGAAGTGTAGTAGCGAATACTGCAGATTTCTAAAAAATCGGAGAAAAAATACTCAGCAGAAGTGATACTTCCTCCGTTCTTAAATACAAGTCCACTTTACTTTTTAAGGGAAACTTTGATTAACAATTTCATTAACCAAATATAAGTTGCATGTCATTTGAAACTATATGATAGGATACACATTTCGTTGAACTTTGCAATAATACAGTTCTGAATGATGTAAAGTTTATATGCAGCTAACTAAATCATTAGTCAAAATTTGATACGAAAGACGATGTGAGCTTGTATTGACGAACAGATGGAGTCGAAGACCATGGGTCAGGCAGGCCTCCTGCACTTGATCGAACAGACCGACGTGTACATGTACCCTATCGAAGACCTAGCCGTAGGCGTGCAGCCTTGCCCTGCACACCTCCGCCAGCAAACCAAGCCTGTGTCGCTGCTGCATGCAGCCAGCGTTGCTTAATGCGATTGGACCGCGGTGCCCTGCTGCATGCAGAGACGAGGTCGCGCGACCCGATGGGGGACACGAGCCAGCCCAAAGCGTACGTGGAGAAGCGAACCAAAGCACGCCGAGACCCAGGAGAAGCAGCCGGATGCCGATCGACGCCGTGGCCTCCGCGTTTCCGTCGCCGTGGCGGGGCCCTTCGCACCTCGTCGGCAGACGCGAGGCGGCGGCGGCCTGATGTGTGGTTGCTTCGGGTGGAAGTGTCGCCGTTCATGCAGTCGGCAAACGCGCTGCGCCGCACCTCGCCGCATGGTCACCGCCGCATGGCGGGCGTCGAGTCCGGTTTCTATTTCGCATGCTGTAGCCAACGTGGCGTGTCTCCGTTGGTTGCGACGTGGGAGGTCGATCGCCACCGCATGTTCAGGGTACAGCACGGGCCGGCTGACGCCGCCGTGGCCGGGATGTCGTGCTCGCTCGCTCGGATCAGCGTCATTTAAGCTTGTACTGCTCCGCGCTGTGCTCTTTTCAACGGGGGCGCATCAGAATCGCAGGTGCCTGTGTACCATGTACCCTAGTCCGTACGACGACCTTCTACTGTACCACTAGCTAGGAAAGACTGGTTTATCCATATCCACATCCACATAGATTTCGCTTTTCTTTCAACCGAATGGATAACATTAACCCCGCATAGGTACGACCAGAGTATTTTAGTTTCTCGGCCCATATTTTCGAAATCTCGTCGATAATACCTACCCGTATAAGTAAATACCAGCCGGAATTTACAGAAAATTTAATAATTTACTCAAATTTGTTTTTTTAAAATAAATTTTAATTAGTTTGAAAAATCTCGGGCGATATTTACATCGGTATCCGATAAAACCGGTACCTGCTGGTATTTTTAATATAACGAGAGAAAAATCCTTGGGAAGGAGGCGCCGGTAGCTTGTATATCTAAAATTAGAAAGCGAAACGACTATAGTTTAAACCTCCGTTAGGTTGATTTTTGCTCAAACTAGTTATTTTACTCATCTAGAAATTAGTATATTAAATCGATTAAAAAACACTTGATTCAGTTTTATATAACATTATGTAGTTATATAATTGTCACATCGAATCCAACCCTGATTTCTTTAGCCGAAGCAATACACAATCTCATATGAATTAACCAAAAAAATAATTACAATAATTCAAATGTTTCAAAACGGGTAAATCAAGTTTTTGACTGAAAATTCAAGGTCAATATAGAACGCGGTTCCTAGTTATTGAGTTACTGAGTTCTGCTCCGAAGCATATCTAGCTCTGAATTCTACAACTAGCTTAATTCATCTATTCTATTTATACCTTTTATTTTGAGAAAAGGACCACAAGGCCCCGATTTCTGAAATTGGGAGAGGTTCATGTTCTAATTCTGCCCATTACAAACATCCAGTAAAGGTTGAGAAACTTCCAAACCTTCACTAAAAACGACTACTTCTACCAAACCTATAAAAGGACAGCACAAAAAAGGACCCAACAACGACCTGAATAGAAACACAAGTAAACATTACATACCAGTTCCAGACTATAAACTTTTTCCAAGACACAACTACTAGCATAATACAAAAATGAGGCAATAGCATATTACAAAATCAGAGAACTAGGAGGGCTTAGAAAATACCCCAATAGAAAAACAGGATACATTCCACATATACTTAGCTATTGGAAAATTAAAAAATAAATATTCCAATGATTCATTTGCTCCACAAAACTCACACAATTCAGTTCCTTTCCAACCTTTCTTCTTCAAATTATCTCTAGTCAAACCCTATCCTTAACCACTAACCAACATAAAAGTTTGATTCCTAAAGGAATCTTTAGAGCCCAGAGGAATTTATAAGATAACCTTACTTCGACTTGCCATCAAATAATAATATAAAGACTTAACCATAAAAACCCCATTTAACCTATCGGAAGATTCATTCAAACAAACATTACTACATAAATCCTTAAGGTTTTCCCTCATTTTCAAAGTTTTTTCTCTACGGAAATGTCTAAAGTTTGAACACTCCACCCTTTTGTAAGAATAGCATGAACTGTAATATATTGACTAAAAGTTAGATTGTATAATCTTGGCAACATCATAGATAATGGGTTTTGACCCAACCACTTATCCTCCATAAATCTTGTTTTACGTCCTTCACCTAGCACACAATCACAATGGTTATAGAAGATATCTTTAACTGACACTACGCCGAACAAAAAATGAGAATGGGCAGGAGATAGACGACATACTTTGCTCTTATCATGTCCTTCCAAAACTCATCCTAATTTTCTAATGTCCACAACCATTTACATTATAAACTTATGTTTTGAACAGCAATATAGGTTACACCTAATTCTCGTTGTTCTTTTGTTCTACACACATCTACCTAGCGAACTAGATGGTATTTTCAAACATTTTTTCCCTGCCAAATTAATCCAGCTCGAAAGAAGTCATATATTTTAACAACCCCTTTAGGGACTCTTTATAAACACATCATCAAGGTTGGAACATTTCTTAAACATGTCTCCACTAGAATTAACCTACTGCACATAGAAATTAAATTCCTTTTTCCGGATCCAACCTTTTTTTGCATTTTATTTTCAGAATCCGCCCAACCACTATTAGCAAGCTTCTTATAATGCATAAGAGGCCCAAGATATTTAAAAGTAAAATTAACAATTTTACAAGCAAAAATCCTAGCATTCTTCTTTTTTTCTATTGCATTAGCAAACCAATTAATTTTTCTTTTATGGAAATTAATTTTCAACCTAGTAAAATGTTCAAAGATACACATAATAAACTTAAGGTTTCTAAATTCTTCTAAGTTATCTTATAGTAGGAAAATAGTATCATCAACATACTAGATAACATCTAGTCCATTACTCAACATATCACTAGCCAAACCTTGCAGAAGCCCATTATCTTGTGCTCTCCGAACCAGAACATACAAGACATCAGTTCTGGTATTAAACAAGAGAGGAGAAAAGGGGTCACATTGCTGTAACCCCTTTTTCTTTGAAAAAAAGGCCTAACTTATCATTCACCATAATACACACATGACTCCCTATACTAAAAATTTAGTTTAATTAATGAACTCATCCCGAAAACCTTTCATTCCTAGCACCCAAACATAAAATCCAAATTTATTTTATCATAAGCTTTCTGAAAATGAATTTTAAAAATAACACCCGATTTTTTTTCCTGTGGATATGATGCATCGTTTCATGTAAAAGCTCAACATTTATGAAAATATAATTTCTAAGAAAAGCAACTTGTACCATAGAAATAGTCTTATGGGCCACCAACATAACTCTATTATTAATAATTTTGGTAAACAATTTAAAGATCAAGTTCGACAAACGAATTACATGATACATCTGGATTTATCAGCACCTTGCCCCTTTGCCAACAAGCCTGTAATACCACAATTGAATCTTTTTATATATAATTTACCATAGAAAAATCCAGGAAAAGCTCATGTAAATCAAAACAAATAAAATGCCAACACTTTTGCAAGAATTCCACAAGAAAACAATCCAGACCAAAGGCCTTATTTCGCTCCATATCAAAGACTGTTTTTTTTTATTTCCTCTAAGGTAAAGGGTTCTTTTAACTTCTTTTTATCATGAATAGAGAAATAGTTGGGTAACTCATCCAGTGAAGTTACATACATCACAGGAACAACACCAAACAGATTCGTGTTAGAATTAGTTGCATAATTTAAGATCTCATTGTCTCCCGTAATTAAACCTTCATCTTCTATCAATCTATTTTTTTTTATTTCCACGTTTACGAGCACTAGACTTAAGCATAAAATACTTAGTATTACGATCACCTTTGAGCAAATCCTTTTCTATGGACATTTTCCTCCACTTAATATCTTCATCACATAAAATGGCATTTAGTTTTTCTAGTAAACTTTTTCTAAATTCAAGCAAGTAACAGATAAACCCATAACTTCACTCTTCTTATCAATATCATCAATCTGATTATATAAAGCATTCCTATTCCTTTTATTCTCACCTTGTATTTTAAATTCCAACCTTCCAAAATTCTTCTAACATTAACAAAAAAAAGTTATGGAAAAAATCCAGAATGCCTTGTCCTTTCTGGGTTTCATCCCAAAATTTTGGAATCAAAGTAAAAATCTCGGCTCTTTGGAACCAACATAACTCAAACCGAAAAATCATATTAACAACATGACATTTAATCCCGGTATCCATAATTAAGGCTGCATGATCATAAACCAACCCCTCCAACCCAGGTTCTGACC
Organism: Lolium multiflorum; assembly: GCA_030979885.1. NCBI lineage: Eukaryota > Viridiplantae > Streptophyta > Magnoliopsida > Poales > Poaceae > Lolium > Lolium multiflorum. The sequence continues at coordinate 248,967,744 of CM061752.1, read as the reverse complement.
GTAATTCAATTTATACTTGTACTACCATCTTATGAATGCTTAGATATTTGTCTAAATCAGGAGTGATGTTTTGGCACATGGAAGTGTATGCTACCATAATTATTTTGAAATGCATGTTAGACACGTTTTGAAAAGTCAAAAAATTTGAAACAAAAAATTTCACACGTACATCTTCATGTGCTACGTGCTCAAAAAGTCGTTTCATGAAAAATCGACTTGTCGTGTGGCATGTGCAAAAATGACAAAATTTGGTGCTAAAACAAAGACTTGTCACAAGATAAATTTTCTCTTTTTCACGTAGACTACAAAAAATATTATTTTCGTGAAACTTGACGAACACATATATTATGGAGATGTACATGTAATTTTTTTTTGTCAAAATTTTTTAACACTTGAAAATATGTTTTTATGGTAGAGGGATCATACGCACCCAGGAGCCGAATTGAGTTTCTGGTCTAAATCATCCCTCTATCTTTGAACTAACTGAATCTTGAGAGGCTAAAAGGTTGAATAACTTCAATTACTTTCTTTTCTTATCCATGAGTCTTTTCTATTTCCGATTCAAATCCACGGACTGTATATATACTTTCGAATCCGCAAAAACTCACTATCTGCTGCGAACTTGAGGGAAACCATAGGTTTTGGTTGAACCATTCGTACAAAGCCCAAATTTAACTGCCACACATCCCATCCCAAAAATCTTGGCATATATGCTTAGTAAAAAAATTATAATTTTTAAGTTTGACCAAAAGTAATAATCTGTATTAATGATATCAGCAATTACCATAGTGCACAACTATATTGTGAAAATATATCTTATGCTGGATCTTTTTTTTGACATATCTTATGCTGGATCTAGTAATATTGATTTGATATTTTAGCTCTTTGTAAAATCTTATTAACAACAGGAGATTAAATATCAGTATCTAGAATTAAGGCTGCATGATCATAAACCCCTCTATCCAAGGTTCTGACGGTAATTCTATTTATACTTGTACTACCATCTTATCAATGCATAGGTATTTTTGTAAATGGTCCCTCTATTTTTCAACCAACTAAATCTTGAAATGCTAAAATGTTACATAACTCTAACTTTGTTTTTTTTTAATCCTGGAGTCTCTTCTATTTCCGTTTCCAATCCGCCTCTTGTATGTAGACATTCGAATCCGCTTCGAATTCGCGGGAAACCATAGCTTTTGGTTGAACCATCCGTACAAAACCTAGATTGAACTGCCACTCACGCCGTCCCAAAAAACTTGGCATATATGCTTAGTAACAGAGTATAATTTTAAAGTTTGACCAAAATTAATAATGCGTATAAAGGATATCAACAATTACAGTAGTGCACAACTATATTACGAAAATGTATCTTATGCTGGATCTCGTAGCACTGATTTGATATTTTAGGTCTTTGTATTTTTTTAGATATCCTTGGTTAATCTTATAAAATATTGAGTTTTAACTAAGATTTTTTTTCGTGATGTATGGAGAATATTTAGAAAATCAAGCCGTTACCAGTGGAGAAATATCTTTAGCAGGAAACTGACCGATTAATTCAGTGGAGTAAATTCAGTAGCGTCGGGGTCAAACCTATCCTCAGGACGAACGTCCATCCACCACCCAAGTACCGTACTACTTGTTCCTCTTCCAAAGATCGTCGCATTCAAGAACCGTGGAGACCATCAGACCAGACCAAAAACAGTGTCGAGCGCGCCCAAACCCCAAACGCCAAAACCCCGCCTCAAAAACCACCCAAAGCGAAGCTCAGAGGCAGAGCACCACCCCTGACCCGAGGAGACGAGCCGCAGCAGCGAGCAAAGCAGAGCCCCGCCCCCCACCTCGCCTCATCGATTGCGATGATGGAGATTCCACCATGCGCGCCTGCCTCGTTCCCCCTATAGCTCCCCTCCCCTCTCCTATCCTCTTTCATTCCCCAAATCAGCAGCAGCAACAACCGCCTCCTCTGTTCTCCGAGCAAGTTTGAATCTTGTCGACAAAGAATCGATTGGTTCCGGTGCGGAGGTGCCGGGAGGGAGGGAGATGGCGAAGGCGGAGAAGCTGGTGGTGGATGTGGTGGCGGCGCACAACCTGATGCCCAAGGACGGGCAGGGCTCCTCGACGCCCTACGTGGAGGTGGAGTTCGACCACCAGAAGCGCCGCACCAGGCCCAGGCCCAAGGACCTCAACCCCGTCTGGAACGAGCGCCTCCTCTTCCCCCTCGCCGACCCCGACGACCTCCCCTACCGCGCCATCGACGTAGCCGTCTACAACGACCGCGCATCCTCCGGCGCCGCCAGCGCCGGCAACGGCCGCAACTTCCTCGGCAAGGTCCGCGTCCCGGCTGCCGGCGTGCCGGCCCCCGGGGAGCCCGTCGTGCCCCAGCTCTTCACGCTCGAGAAGCGCAGCCTCTTCTCCCACATCCGCGGCGAGATCACCCTCAAGATTTACCGCACCGGCGCCGGGGCCGGGGAGATGGTTGCCAAGGCGAACAAGCAGGAGAAGCAGGCCAAGGCGCCGGAGGTCGTGGCCGCGCCGCCTCTGTCGGGGAACAGGAAGCAGCAGCAGCAGCAGCAGCAGCACCAGCAGCATAACCAGCAGCCGGTGGTGCCCGCGCGCCCGCACCATCCGGCGCCGCCGCAGCAGCAGCAGCCGCAGGCGCCCATGGACATGATGCCGCACCCGCAGCCGCTCCCCATGAAGCCGGCGATGCTCTCCGACCACTACCCCGCCCCGCCCTTCTTCTCCGGCCCCGCCGACTTCGCCCTCAAGGAGACGCGCCCCAGCCTCGGCGGCGGCTTGACGGCCGACAAGGCGAGCGCGACCTACGACCTGGTGGAGCAGATGCAGTACCTGTACGTGCGCGTGGTGCGCGCGCGCGGCGCGGCGGCGCAGGGCGGGGAGGCCGTCGTGGCCGAGGTCAAGCTCGGGAACTACCGCGGCGTGACGCCCGCCGCGTCCTCCGGGCAGCACCAGTCGTGGGACCAGGTGTTCGCCTTCTCCAAGGAGACCATCCAGTCCTCCTTCGTCGAGATCTTCGTGCGCGCCCGCGGCGGCGGCGACGACCACCTCGGCCGCCTCTGGTTCGACCTCTCCGAGGTCCCCCGACGCGCGCCACCCGACAGCACGCTGGCGCCGCAGTGGTACGCCATGGAGGACCGCAAGGGCGAGCGCGGCGGCGTGGAGGTCATGGTCGCGGTGTGGTACGGCACGCAGGCCGACGAGGCGTTCGGCGAGGCGTGGCATTCCAGGGCCGCCGCCGTGCAGGGCCACGGCCCCCTCGGCTCCATCAAGTCCAAGGTCTACGTCGCGCCCAAGCTCTGGTACCTTCGGGTGTCCGTCATCGAGGCGCAGGACTTGCTCCCCATGGACAAGCAGGGGCTGATGGGGATGGGCAGGTACCCGGAGCTCTTCGTGCGTGCGCAGATTGGGAGCCAGATGCTTCGGACACGGCCGTCGCCGGTCATGGCCAACCGGGGGCCGTCCAGCCCGTTCTGGAACGAAGACCTCATGTTTGTGGTTGCTGAGCCGTTTGAGGAGTTCTTGGTGCTGTCGCTGGAGGATCATGTGTCGCCAGGAAGGGACGAAATTCTCGGCCGCCTCGTCCTTCCTGTGTCTGCCATTGAGAGGCGCTGGGACGAGAAGCTTGTTGTCTCCAGGTGGTTTGGGCTGGACCGTAGCACTGGTGCTGGCAATGTCGCCGCCAACAACCCGAACAGGTTCGGGAGCCGGGTGCATCTCCGGCTGAGTCTCGATGGCGGCTACCATGTTCTGGATGAAGCAACGGCGTATAGCAGCGATCTCAGGCCAACGGCGAAGCAGCTGTGGCACCCGCATGTTGGTGTGCTCGAGCTTGGCGTCCTTGGTGCCAGTGGACTGATACCAATGAAGGCTGGAAATGGCAGGGGCGCGACGGCAGATTCGTACTGTGTTGCAAAGTATGGGCAGAAGTGGATCCGCACTCGCACCGTCGTCGACACGGTGTGCCCCCGGTGGAACGAGCAGTACACCTGGGAGGTGTTCGACCCCTGCACCGTGATCACCGTCGGCGTGTTCGACAACTGCCATGTCGACAAGCCGGCATCAGGGAACACCACGGTTGCTGTCCGTGACAATTGCATTGGCAAGGTCCGCATCAGGCTCTCGACATTGGAGACGGACAGGGTGTACACCCACGCTTACCCGCTTCTCATGCTGCATCCGTCGGGGGTCAAGAAGATGGGGGAGCTCCACCTAGCGGTGCGCTTCGGCTGCGGCAATGCGGGCAACATGTACCATGCCTATGTCCGCCCGTTGCTGCCCAAGATGCACTATGTGGAGCCGCTGCTTGTGCGCCAGGTCGAGAGCCTGCGGTTCCAGGCCACCAGCGTCGTTGCTGCCAGGCTTGGCCGCACCGAGCCGCCGCTCGGCAAGGAGGTTGTGGAGTACATGCTAGATCACCGCTCGCATCTGTGGAGCATGCGGCGCAGCAAGGCCAACTTCTTCCGCCTCGTCGCCGTGCTCTCTGGTCTGATCGCCGTCGGCAGGTGGTTCGAGCTGGTCCGCTCGTGGCAGCACCCGGTGCACTCGTGCGTTGCGGTGTTCACATTCCTGGTGTTCGTCCTCATGCCGGAGCTGATCCTCCCGACGGCGTTCCTGGTGATGGCGTTCACCGGGCTATGGAGGTACCGGGTCCGTCCCAGGAACCCGCCTCACATGGACATGCGGCTGTCTCACGCCGACGCGGCCACCGTGGACGAGCTGGACGAGGAGTTCGACACCTTCCCTTCGAGCCGCGGCGACGTCGTCCGCTTCAGGTACGACCGCCTCCGCAGCGTGGCGGGGAGGGTGCAGACGGTGGTCGGCGACATCGCGACGCAGGGCGAGCGGATGCAGGCCGTCCTCAGCTGGCGCGACCCGAGGGCGACGCTGCTCTTCTCTATCGCCTGCGTCGCTGCTGCAGTCGTTGCCTACGCCGTGCCGATGAAGGTGCTGATCGGGCTCTCGGGCCTGTACGCCATGCGCCCGCCGCGGTTCCGCAGCAGGATGCCGTCCCTGCTCATGAACTTCTTCCGGAGGCTGCCTTCCAAGGCCGACATCCTGCTGTAATCCCAGGTAGCAACCACTGCAGCTACAAAATGGGTAACTAACCATGTGATCGATTCAGTAAGTGCTTATTTTGGCTGGAAAGGATGATGCATTCACAGGAATGCAGCAAGAAACAAACTTGTTTGTTTGCTGTATGCGATGCCTGGTCTGTTGTTGCTTAGCTTAATTAGTGTTAATGGTTAGGTAATGTATGCTGCTGTTTTGTGTTGCACAGCAGAAGTAGAAGACGACTTGTAGCTTAGCATAGCAGCCTTCTTGTAGTCCCAGTTTAAGTTATGCAAAGACTGAAGTTCAGTAGATGGCAGTTGATCTATGCGATGATAATGTGCTGATGAAAAACAACCAGGTTTATTTACAAGTACAAGACTGTTTCCATGTTGAGCAGCTGCATCGGTCAGTATGCAGTGATAGTAAATGTTTGTTGGTGCTTCAAAGACTGGGAACGATGGTGTTGGTGCTTCTCACGTGCAGACATATGCATCTGTGTGTTGCTTTTGTTCTCTGCTGCCGAGAATAAAATTCTTGTCTTCGGGAGCTGAGAAGCTAGCCTCTTTTGTTTCAGCTTTGTCTCCACTCTCTTCCCATGTGGCTGCCGGCTTAGTATAGTGGAAAGGGGAATTCTTGTCCCTGTTATGAAATCTAAACATGCAAGTTCTGTGCTTTGATAACATCCAATGATCTGCGTACTTGTGTTGTTCATGTGATCAATGAATTCAGAGGTGGATTACTCCCTTTTCATCCTGGTGATGATGGTGGATATGTTGAAGAAGGTAGAGGTGCCACCGATGGTGCTCCCCTCTTCAATTTTCATCGGATCGCTCTATTTTGATGTTTCTATGGTTTCGTGGCCGCCTCCCTCGAGGGCGCCTCGGGGGTCCTTTTTATAGGTGTTTCTAGATCAAGAATTCGTGCCTGAGATGAAAACAGACAGAGCATGGGTGGCCTAGGGTAGGGCCCATGCCATCTAGGCTCTTTTGGGCTACCCTCCCGAGGTCCAAGTGCTACATGTCATTGTCTTCGCGTAAAAATAATCCTCAAAAAATACCAAGACCATTTAACTCTGTTTAGGGTCCTGAAAAATAAAAATGCATAAAATAGAGAATTTTCTTGTGTTATAACCAATATAAAGGGATAACTGGTAAATCCTAAAAAAATCAATATAAAATATGGATGTAACATTATATAAGTTGCAAATATGTGTGAACAAAACTACAACGTTCACGTATGCATTTTACATGCATCATCATCTCCAAGCTTAACCTATGCTCGTCCTCGAGCTCGAGCATGAAGGTGATAAAACTAAACATGGACATTGGAGTTTGTTGCTATGTTGGATATCATAAATAATTATCATTGCTACACAAAGTTAAATGGTTCATTCTTTAAAGAACAACAACAAGCAAATGAGCTATAAAGTGATAGTTCTTATGCACTACATGTATGGTCAACAATAAGTCATTTTGTGTAAAATAAGTGAAAGTACTATGGGCAATTAAGCATGTAGAGTAAGTGACATCCTATTTGGTCTTATAATTATCTTTTCTTTCTTTCAATCCCAGATACTTAAGTAGCAGAAAGTAAGCATGGAATATATGTGCTAGTTCTTCGAGAAAATAAAAAGGCATATGTAGCTAATGTCAACAGTAATCATAAGAATGGGGTCCGAGGCATCTTTAATGATGGTTATGGTTAAAGTGAAAACAAGTATGGTTTATATGTTTGGCCCCTTACAAGTTAAATGTCTCATGTCCATTGACCATAAGTACTCACTCCTCATGCTACTCAACTTAGCCCCCCAAAGAAGTTCTAATTGTAGGGATACAGTCCCAGACGAGAGCGTCAACTATGGTACCTCTTGCCCCCTTGTACGAGGAGTCCCTTTCTGAGGGGCTATCCACACTTAGATGATATGACAAACACACAAATGAATCTCTCAGCATTTCATTTTATGTACTATTTGCATTGTTTTTTTTATTAAAAATGGTTAACTGAATGTTCATGCTTTAAATTTCAACCATGATGCTTGACATGGCTTAGGTTGGCGGCTGAGGCGTCCCTCTGACAATGCAAACTTCAGAAACTTTAGGTTGATTCCAGCTCATTTCATATCGACATCCAAAAGAACATGACCTCAACAAAAAATAGTGCAATGTTTGAAAGCGTGCCCCATGACAACATGGTTATGCTAACAATCAACTCATAATTGTCAAACACATAACTTACATAACTATAAACACAATGGGTCAAGTTTAATTAATATTATGCTTTATTTTGCAGCTGTGCACCAGTGGTTTCTCCCCACATATCACTTTCCCATGAGCTTTAAACTACATAAAAGGGATGATTTTGAAATATTCAAAGACATATAAAATACATTATAGTACTTGTTATAGGAAGCGTTATATAAGTAGGTATGGTGGACACCGTTGAAATAGTTTAACAGATTTGGATACACAAATTCTGTCTTGTTTAATTATTTTTGGCTTAGCAAGGGGAGAAAGTTGACAATCTACAAGCAAGGAAAGTGTCCATATTGCTAATTATTTCTTATTAGACAAAGTAACATAACGTTAATCATCTATACATGTGAATAAAATACATTACTAAATAAGGCACTTGCAAATTATCACTCAGTAAAGCAAATGAGACAAGTAACTCTATGCATAACTTGTATTCCAACTTTTATTCCCCTTCTCCTTTTTTAATAGCATCCAACTTAATTGTTATTTTTTATTACAGTAGCTCTTTCATACTCATTAACATAACTTCATGTGGCGGTATTATTATTAAAAAATACAAATGCAAAACTAAACATAAAACTAGATAAATACGTTGTGCATGCGATCATTCCCATGTGCATTATACGCCCTCCAGGGTCTTCCCTGAAAGCGTGCACACAATCAAAATTATTGAGGCCAGCGATGTTTCACACCACACACGGAAAGGGTCACTTGTGTGCCATGGGGACCTTAAAACACCCGATATGTAATAGTGCAAGTTCTCAGTTAAGAACAACCTTCATTCTCATTAGAATGATGACTTCGAATTTCTGTGTCAACACATGTTACAACTCACCATTAGCACTGATCATGAAGCAAATTTTATGGTTTGGTAGAATTTTTTCCTAGCTGCAAACAAATTTGTAATTCAAAATTTTTAGTTGTAACTCAACTTGCAACTGAAAATTTCTAACCCAAATTTTTTAGTTGCAGCTTAACTTGCAACTGAAAATTTCTCGGTTGCAATCCGATTTAGAACTCAAGTGCACGAATCATGACGCAAATCCAACGTTGCAGGAGTTCTACTGGGCACGAGCTTTGTTCTCAGCCTACCAAGAACTAGCAATTCGGGTGTGATTAGTTCACAATATGCTGAGAACAAACTTCGTTCCCTAGTAGAATGGCATCATCAAATTTCAATTGCACCTCAGTATTAGCACGGATTATGATGCAAATTTCATGGTTCGGTGACATTTCCTAGTTGGAACCAAACTTGTAACTGGAATTTTCTAGTTGCAACAAGCTTGCAATTGAAATTTTCTAGTGCAACGAGCTTGCAATTGAAATATTCTGAAGTTGCAACCCTACTTGAACTGGCGTGCATGAATCACGACGTAAATTCGATGTTGCAGGATTATTGGGCACGAGCTTCGTTCTCAGTCTATCGAGGACTAGCAATTCCAATACAGGGGTGAGACTAGTTCTCAATCTATTAAGACAAACTTCATTCTCAGTAGAATGATGTCATTGAATTTCAGTCGCAACTCACCATTACCATGGATCATGAATCAAACGTAATGGTTTGGTGGCATTTTTCGTAGTCACAACAGAACTTATAATTGAAAATTTCTCAATTGCAACATAAATTGAATTCAAGTGGACGAGTCACGATACAAATCAACGTTGCATGAGTCTACTGGACACGGCCTTTGTTCTGATTGTGAAGACCAGCAATTCCAATATATAGATATACCTAGAAATAAAAGCTGTTTCTATTTTGGCTCGGCTGAATTGGATACCAAGAATTAGTTACAACGTACGAAAGAAGGGTCAGACGTTCTTAGTCTTGTCTTGCCATTAAGACTTGCAAGATCAGTTGCCTCCAAATGTTCGATGACTGAAAGTAGAGGAGGCAGACGACGATCAATAAAAAGAAGCTGTTTTATTTAGTCTGTGCTGAATTGTATATATATGTGACATCGGGAGCTACAACACGGGACCAAAGAACCAAACATCTCGTCATCTCGGTCTAACTCTTGCCCTCTCCCATAAAGAATTTTGATGGAGGGCGCGGCGCAAAGAGCTAAGAGGTAACAGGGCTACCACGTACCCCGTTTCGGTTTTTAATTGACGCAGATTTAGTACAACTTCGTACTAAATTTAAATCAATTAAAAACGACCGAAGAGAGTAGAGAGCAAGAGTGACCGAAGCTGCCCGGACGTACACGCCTCTCCATTGTTCTCTCTTCCACTCTTGCACTGCCTGCTGTAAGGACGGCCGGTGAATCTGCGCGCACATGTAGATTTATCAAGAAAAACGAACGAATTTCGGTTACAGATCAACCATGGGATGGGATGTGATGCAAACCTGAGAAAAGTGGCTGCCGCCGGTGGTGGTGGAGAAAGCGGGACGGGCCTGTGTCGGAGCCATGGCCACGCGGCGGCCGGCGAGGAGCCCTCGGAGCAGCAGTTGCCGGAAAGCCGCCATCTAGTCTCAGTCGATCTTACGCTACTCGATCTCGATGGTTTGATTGCCGCTATCGGTAGGTCTGGGCGACTATATTAGGTGCGTGACGGAAGCCTGGCCGGTCCGTCCCCAGCTCGACTAGGACTTGGACTCCGGCTCAAGCACCGTTCCCTGATCGAATTCGCAGTACGGTTAATCAGGTTCTACCACGAATATATAATATCTCAATTGTTACACGATAAGAGAATATCGAAAAACGATAAAGAAAATGTAGCGAAGACACAAGATTTAACGTAGAAAAACCCTTCTAACACAGAAGGGAAAAAACCACGGACGTCAGCTAGCAAATACTTCACTATATCCGCGAGTGGTAACAAATATCGGTGGTTATCTTATAATCCGATAAACCCTAACCGACGGCTTACAAGATGTATATATAGGTGGTGGCAACGATTCCGCTCAGAAGTTAGCCTCTCTTTAGTATATAAATTTGGATCACATATTTTATTAGAAAATCTTTAATTTGTTTACATATGTCGAGAGAGGATTTCAGACCATGTGCTCAGCTCGCACCTCTATCTACACTTTTATACTGCATCAAGATCCTTGCTAGCTCTTTGCCCCCCCCCCCCCGAAACAACTTATTTTTGTATCTCTCACACCACACAATTTTTGAACTTGATATTTTTTCAAATCACTTAAACATACCAACTAGAATGCAGGTATTTTGGATTTTTTGTCACTAAGTATATATTATTTTTTAGAATTTATTTTGATTTTAAAATAATTTTAAATTTATAATTGCAAAGAATCCGAACTATATTTTGTCAAATCAAAATATTACATAACTTGAAAGATAAAAAAAAACACAAAGTGGAAAAATGTGCACCGCTTTGCGCACCTGCTCCATTCAACTTTTCCCATATCCAAGGAGTAGATTAGTATCTAAGTAAAACACAAGGACTTCAGCAGAAAAGATACACATGTGTATTCACAAGAAAAATTATAATTTTTTTCTGTTTTGTAATCAAAACAACACAATGTTCTCGCACTAGGAAAACACCTTCATTTAAATATTCCCGACTTGCCTAAGTAGCTATCGTAGTGCCTGGAAACTACAAGACGGTGTAAAGATAGGTGTCACTCAGAAGACACTTCTAAACATGTTGCATTATAACGACAATTAGTATAGACTAGGACAATGCCCGCGCGTTGCTGCGGAGGAGTAAAATATTCTACTTTAAAATAAAATATGTTCTTGCCTCACAAGCTATCTACCACCTTAGCTCATCATACCACCGTCTGTCTTAAACAACATGAACAAAATTGAGAGAGCATTCCTTTCGTTGGCGACTAACAAGTTCACGGAAGCTAATGCAAAGTAATTTGGGAGACGGTTTGCTGCCCAAAGGAGTTGGGGGCTCGGGGTCCTATGCATTGAGAAATTTTCAAGGTCCCTAAGATTGCGATGGCCTTGGCTAGAGTGGATGGATCCGACCAAAATTTGGATTGATTTAGGAAATCCTTGCACAGAGGCATACCTTCAAGATTTCCACATGAAGCTTCTTGTTCATTGCCGGTACACACAAAAGATTTGGGGCCTACATCAATGGCCAACTAAGACGCTAAAAGAATGGTGGCTTCTCATGATCGGACCCTCTTCCACAAACCGTAAATCCATTGCCTTCGTCGTCCTACTCACTTCGTGGGCAATTTGGAATGAAAGAAATGCTAGAGTTTTTTTGAAATAAGCAAATGCCAACATCGGTGATCCTTTCAAACATTAAGAAGGAGTTGTCGCTTTTGGTAGCCGCGGGAACATGTGAGTGTTTTGATGCCGGGAGGGTAATCTGGTTGTAATAACTTGTTTTATTTTCTTGTAAAACTTGTTCTTAATTAATAGAACGAGGCAAAGCTTTTGCCTACGTTTCAATTTTTTTGCTTTAGTAGTAGAATAAACTAAATTTCAATAGTTCTGATTTTATTTTTTTAAAGTTTATGAGATGACTACAGAACAATAACAAAGAATGCATATATACACCTGAAGATACAAGGCAGATAGATGAGATGGTATAAAATAAGAATGCATAGATACACCTGAAAATGTTATTTTGTGTATCAACTGGCGTTGCTCAAAAAGACCACAGATCATCAAATACCAGTGCAACCAGGATAACACACAAAATCAGCTTTATGTTTGTGCAGCTCACTGGACAGAATCACAGAATTAAATCCCTCACGTGCATCAGCAGCAGCGCTGAATGAAATAGTCGACGTTTGGGCACAAACACAACTCCCACCCTGCCAAACACGATCCCGTCCCTCCCCACAGGGCAGCCCCCTTGACGTTCTTGCGAGTAGGCCCCTTCGCCGCCTCTCGTAAACACAATCTCGTCCCTCCCCAGCTCCCGTTCTCGCGAGCGAGAAGAGACACGCCCAGATGCGAGCTCCTCGCGTCCTCCCTCGAGAGGTCCGTGGTGGTGGAACGCGCCGGCATCTTCCCTCGAGGTCAGGCCATGCCATGCCCAGCTTCGTCCGGCACCCGGCCCTATTCGTCGCCGCCGGCCGCTGGCCGCCGTCATCCTCTCCCACTTCGACCTTGCACCTGTGGATCTCGTGCCCGTCGGCCGCGATTCCGTCGTGTACTCTTTTCTATGTGGTTACTCGTTTTTCATCTTTTCCCCTCAGATTTGTTTGGTCGCCGTTTTTCATCTTTTCAGATCAGATTCGTTTGGTCCAGCCGTCCAGCGTCATGGTAGAGCAGCGTGCAATTTTGGGTCTTATGCCAAAGATTGGTATTGCTGCTTGTTATTTCCTAAGAACACTATGTATATAAACAGGTGAAAATCGATATAAGACATCGAGGTGGGACTATCGAAGATAGAAAGGGCAGATCGAACTTGCGAATTTGGTTGATTCTAGCAAACTCGCGGCCCAAACAGAAATTCCAGCGCTACACGGCCCGTATGGCTGGGTCCTCACGCGCGGGGAGAAGGCGATGCTTCGGGGAGTTGAGGTCGGACGAAATAGCAGGAACTAACCGTTACAATGGCATAATGCAGTATTATGTAGTTTGGTGGGAGGGCAAAATCGTCCAAAAAAAGCGTTGACGAAAATTTTGGCAGAAACCTTAGCTCCTTTATTATTAGGTATAGATGAAATAAGACAGAGCAATTCACATAATTTCACACTAGTATTGATACATGCAAATCCATGGATCATCGCCAGAAAAAGGATACACAATTGAGGATGGGTTGATCAGCCAGCCAAGATCATATGTTTCAATTTCCAAGTCAACTTCATCACTTCACAGAATTGCAAACTACTGAACCAACCTGAGGTTGGGTGGTTAGGAGGATGGTTGTATCCCCAGCCCACCAGAGTTCAAACCCTAGGTTTGACATCTGTGTCATAAAAAGAATATTCATTCAGTGGGACGGCCCGTCGATAGAGGCGCTTGTGACTTAATTTCAAGATCCAATCCGCCTCGGTCTCCGAGGTGCTCATAGGGTAGGTGTGCGTGTGTGCGTTCATAGGGGTGAGTGTATGCGCGTGTATGTGAGCGTCTGCGTTTGTACTGTGTTTCTCAAAAAAAAAGAATTGCAAACTACTGTTTCTAGTCTTGAAAACAACCAAAGAATGGTGCTGGTTACAATGAAACCATCCATGAAAAACATGCATATCAAGCACCGGAAACAGACTCAGAACTCAACACTAGTAGGATATACTATCTCTACTACTATAACTAGTTGAATGCCCGTGCGTTGCACGGTATACAAAACAAGCATGTTGATATACTCATCAAACATTTGTTCCAATTCGGATACATTGGTTAAACATGATGGTAAAATTATTTCCTTCCGGTTTGATTATTAATTCTCTCTCCCGTTCTTGTACTTAGCGGCCGTCGTGTATTCTTAACCACTCTCTCAAACTGCAAAAATACATAGTGATTTCTTTTTTACCGCCTCTCCTTTCCGCCGACTACCATTCTCTTAATCGGTCTTGTTGTAGCACACCCATCGTGTCAAAAGTTTGGCATCTTCTCTTCCATAGCTTTAAGCACCTTGTTAAATCATTATTAAACCTATAAATGATGATTGATGATGGCGTGCAATAGCTCACACCTACAAGGGGATGGTAATGTTTGAATACAATGAAAATGGTTGTGTCCCCTTATTCTTTGATGGCAACGAAGATAACACATTTTAACCCCAAGAAACATAGGAAAAATATGATGCAAAGCAAAGAAAATTAAACCCGAAGAAAGACCCGACTAACTAAAATGCCTCGTTCATCGAATTCTATAAGTTCGATGCTATGTTGAATATCAAGACACTAAGCGATAGCCTGACAGCTTTGTAGTACCCATTTAACATCTAAAACGATGTGAGCATGACATGGCTCTCCAAATCGACAAAAGGATCAATGCTAAGATACAAAATGGAATACTTATTGGCATTCACTTTGGACAAAGTAACCTATTATACACAACAATCACAAAAAAAGATCGATCATCGTTGTAGCAAACTAAGCTAATCGACTGGCTAGTGAAGTTACCTCTGGCGACAAATGCAGTATGAAACAATGCTTTCATCATTTTACTCGGTGTTGGTGGCGTGTTAGCATCTTAATTATCCATGTACATCTCTGGTTGCTTAGTGTCCTTTCATATATGGTCTAGGATTTACCCCCCTAAAAGGAGAAAAGGCCAACACTAATAAAAAACTATAAAGTTTAATCGCAACAAGTATTATTTTCATTCATGATATTTCAAGGCGTCTTATATTTCATACCAAGTAGTGGTTAGAAAAATACTTCAGATGATCAATACAAGCATATTGTCCTAGCCGCTAAACATTTAAAATAGCAAAAATTTCTCAGGGGAAAAACATTTACAAATTCAATAACAAAACTCCTGCACATACATGTATATCAATGCAGTAATGAAGCTTCTAAAGCACGCTAAAATTTTGAAATCCAAAAGCTATTACCACAGATGATGCACTCATTAACCGTAGTTCATCAAAAATACTATTGATCATCCTTCTTTGTGCAAGAGTCCTCTGTGGTGCTCTTAAGAACTATCTGACAAAACACTTTTCAAGTTGAAAACATTTCATACTGAGACAACTTCCAATGTCAATATGCGCATATTGCCCTAGCTGCAAAAAATCTACAGCAGAAAAATAGTCTCATCAGAAAATAGTCTCATTAGAAGAAACATTTACAAATTCAAAAAAAAACCTCATGCACACTAAATTTACTGCGGCAATGGAAAGTCTCCATGAATTGACTCCAAAAATTCTTTAATGGAAGTACTTCACATACGACATGTTCGTGTTTGATACTTGTACGATAGTGTTGTGGTCTGGTGCAACCAACGGATGGTATGATGTGTTGTGTCGGACAAGAATCGGACAGAATGTGTC
This sequence comes from Lolium multiflorum, assembly GCA_030979885.1. Classification (NCBI taxonomy): domain Eukaryota; kingdom Viridiplantae; phylum Streptophyta; class Magnoliopsida; order Poales; family Poaceae; genus Lolium; species Lolium multiflorum. The sequence goes on along the minus strand of CM061752.1, from coordinate 248,952,541 downwards.
ATTTGTATAGCAGCACTCAATCTTTAATACTTACTAGCTGAATGCCCGTGCGTTGCTACGGATCTCTCAAATATTTTTATTTTCCACACATGGAAAGTTAACACATGATAATTCAAACTATGTAAAGTGATAGCCACATTATTTTGCAAAAAAAAACTACTTTGCATCTAATACAATTAGATAGAAATCTGTAAATGGACATTATCTATGCATAACAACCTAAAATGTATATCTTGTGTTGACTAAGACAAAGTAGATAGTAAGTATCAGTACGAGACTGTCATTCACAAAACTAAGCAACATATAATATATGAAATTCCGACTTAATTAGAAAGACAACTCAATTATACTTACTTGATTTGTAAACCGACTTTATGAGACATGCTTGTTCATTGATAGAACTAACTCCTAGCCCTGCAATAACCATTTTTGTTTTTTCCTGATTGTTGGGACAGAACCTCACTCCTAGAAGAAATGTTCTGCTATTAGAGAGCCAGCCACAAGCATGCTGCCACCAGTCTGCAGAGGCATTCCTAAAAATAACATTCATGCACCACTCAGTGTCATCTCATATAATTTCTGAATATTGAGGACCAAAATGGCAAACCAAGTTGATAAGAATGAATGCTGCTTCTTCTAAGTGGCCGTTTTGAAGAATCATCATGCTGCCAATTTACCTCGGTGATTAATTCACTCCCCGACACCTTTTGGACATTTTCTATAGAGTGGCCAAACATATTTATTTTGACAATGAAAGTCAATGGTTCAGATGGTTACCTTATAATCCTGATGAAGATGACAATGGACCATCTAATATTACATAAATGATCTTCAGTAAAGTACAGAAGCAAGAGTAGTGATCAAATAATGAGAAGCAGGTACTGCAGTCTGCATCACATCGGATTCATAAGCTAATTTGGAAGCATAAGCGAAAATGTTTCTTCTAAAAAGCTGTGCATTTCAAACAAAGTTCAGTTGCTAATTTTTTATTAAAACTTCTATAAATTAACATCCTATTCTGGTAACTGCAGTGCTCTCTCCAATGGCATCTTGGCTCCCTTTCCTGCCACTGTCCGTCTCCTCTTTACCCACCTTTGCATGCATGACTTGTCTTTTTTTTTTTTTTTTGCTTCGATGCAGCGTTGTCCGGGTATGGCTATTTGATGCATTTGGTTATCAATATTAAGAGGGTCACCATATTATATATAGAAGTGCACACTCGCATCCAAAGAAAGATGACAGTGTTGCATAGGTTTCCTGATCTAAGTTATAGTATCATAGTTTATCATATAGCTTGCTCTGGCACATTTCTCCAAAATGCAATAACAATTAGCGACTGTTAAATCCAGTGGTTGATACATCTAGTTCATAAAATATCCTACTCCCTCCGTCCAAATTAATTGATGCTAAAATGAATGTATCTATAACTAAAATATGTCTAGATACATCTATATTAGCATCAATTATAGTGCAACATCATGCAGGATGGTTACCTCGGTTGTGTCTTCTCTTCAAAAGGATACAACATTTGTTCTGGGCAAGGCAGTAAGATACGTCTTCCGCCAATGTACAGTTTACAAAACAAATTGTTATCTCCATGATTAACCTGTTACCGGATGCTACAATATTTTTTCGGCCTCTATTAGGAAAACATTATACTGAATTAAAACAAGAAAACAATGTACTGATCTGGATGCCCCTTAGCAATCAGATCAATACCTACTCGACTTATGAAGCTCGAAACTGAATACTGAATGAAAGTGGCTTAGCTCCCAGCAGTATGGTTCTTCCACTGGATCTCTACAAGAAAAACGAACACATTTGCTACCAAGAAAACGAACACATTTCAGGCGATGACATGATCTCATCAATTTGCGTCAGTAACTATTTAGTGAGCTGGACAATGTCTCCTTGCTAGTGTGCCTTCTTGATACTACGATCTCTAATTTGCATATGAAATTATATATGTAGTGAGATGGGCAATGTCGACGTGCTCTGACAAGATCGTTCTAAACTCCTCGATGGTGAGTGTATCCTTCTCTGTGAGTGCATAGGCTGGTTGATTGCTGACCAGGTTCTCTTGATGTGAGACTTGGCGACCACATACGTCCTCGCCAACGATGGCCTCAACGTGTCCTATTGATATCGGCGACACCTAAGTTTCTGGCCAGCATCCGCAACACGACGTCCTCGCTCTGCATGGCCTGGTACGTCAGCGACCATGACCTGATGTCGGACATGTTAAACATAGTCACCAACTCACCATCTATGTGCCACCTGCTGCATGTTCCCCGCCGTGTCGTGGTCACTGTGAGCTCGCCGAAGATCACATCCTCAGCAATGCGACCACCGCCTATCCTGGCGCAGATCGCCGCTTGGACACGAGCGCCGGCCAGGAAGCTAGGAACGACATCAGGCCTTGTGCCTGCCCCCGTAGGATCAAGTGTCCTGCAAGAATTACATGACAAAAACTCACAGTGAAATAATGATGAGAAACGAGATGAGGTATCTGTGTGCGCCCCGCGTGATGGCGTGACCGATCTCGTGGCAGGCAATTCGCATCTCGCTCTTACCGTTGATCACGCTGGTGCCCTCGAGGTCGGAGACGATGTGAAAGATGGAGTCGTCGATCTCCTTGACGGAGATGTGGTCCTTGCCGCGGCGGCCGGCCAGGATGGCGGCCTCGTTCATAAGGTCGGCGAGGTCTCGGCGCCGCTGAGCCCAAACGTGCGCATGGGCACCACACTTGACACATCAGGGTCCATGATCTCCTCACGGCGGAGCCCAACGAACACCTGGCGGCGAAGGGAATCGTGCGGAGCAGCGCGGCGTCGAGGATCTCCCAGTGGTTCGAGGATCTGTAGGCTCAATTCATCGCGTTCCTTTGCGCTGCTGCCGACGCAAGAGGATAGACGAGAATTAATTGCGACTACGTACCTGGACGCTACCTATTCACGGGTGACATGTAGAAGCAGCGACGGATACCATGGTTGCGAGATTTGTTTTTTCGGCACAAGAAAAGATTACCGTGTTGATTACCATAATCGATGCCATGATTAACGCTAAGGAAAGCAAAGGAGGGACGACTTACCATGAAAGTAGTTCAGAGGAATGGAAAAATTGGATCGGACGGATGGACTTTAAGGGCGGTTTTGATATATAGATTTAATGGATAGGATGTTTCCAATCTCCTACACCAAACGCGTTGTATGACGTACGACCAACTGGAATATAATAGTAAAGAAAAGAGAGCTTACGGTAAGACACTGAGTAGGATGTATAACGTCCAGAACAACTAATTCTTCATGTGACGTGGGCAAATACCAAATATTAGCAGTTTTTGCAAGAAGAGCATGCTTACCTAAGCTCTAATCTTTGTTAATCACGCGTTTATGAAAAAAATGAGAATGGTGTGTATGAGGAAATCTCATCTGGCTGGAATATACAGGGAAGGAAATTATGTGGAGGAGACATGCACCGTAATTTTCTCTTGGAAGGTAATCGGACGATTGGAAAGTCTTGATTGCTTTCCATGCATTTCCATGATTGAGGGGATTCCTGATTTACGGCAGTAACATATTTGACGCGGGATACCCAGATATACTTCCTTAAATGTTGTTTACTAACATATTTGACGCGCATGTGATCAGACCATGTTTAGTGGGTGTTTGTGATGGTGATCTACGGTTAGGATTGTTCCAATGTTTGATGTCAAAGTGGCACACCATCCCCAACTCCAATATAATAGTAAAGATATGCACCAGTTTTAAAATTCGAATTTCATTTCCAATCCGTACTCCCACCAGGCAACGCAAAGTCCCGTTTAACCGTCCACACCACCTCAACGGACGGTTGTCAGCAGATGGATTCGCCCCTGCTCATTTCCCGCTCACTCTCCCGCACACGTAGTTTGGCAGATCCTCGATCCTTCCAGACAACTCCACAAGCTGTAACGCTTAATATTTTAATTTCACAGCTCCGCACACAACGCCTCCATCCGGTTGCAATCCTATCACCTGCATCCTCTTGCTGCTGGCAGCGCGGACAATCCCGGCATCGGTGACCGAGCTGCCGGCAACTACGCGCCTCCGAAGCGGCCGCCACAACAGCGAGGGCCTTTCCTGCAACTCCAAAGTCCAAACCATCGCGCGTTCCGCCTTGGTCAAGCCTTGCCTCCAAGAGCATGGCCCGGCAAGTTTTGAAGATGCACAGGAGAGCCAAGAGTAAAATACATGGTAGGTACTTAAACTTGTTGGTGCGGTTCGATTAGGTCACCGTACACTCGGAATACCAAATTACGGTCACTGAAGATGTGAGATGTGTGCACATACGGTCACTCGATCCAGTACCTAGCGGTATTTACTGACATGGCATACACGGGACCCAGTTGCCAGCCTAGTAGGTTTATTTATATAGTATAAACAGAGGGCATAAATTGTGAAAATATAATTTGGGAACTACCAGGGACTAAAGTGAAAACTAACGCAGAGATAAGGCTGCGGCGTTGTGGCCGTGCAGTTACTGATTCGCTTTTCTATCGCCGCGTGCAGCTACCCGCCGGCGATCTCGAAACACGGCGACGACGCTACGGCGCGGAAGCGACCGAGGACGTGGTTGATCTTTCCTTGCTCTCCTCTCTCTACCCTCCAGGAACTAGCTCTTCTCTCCTACCGGCGCAGCTAGAACGCGAACGGCGTCCAGTTCATGCCGCCGTCAAAGCTCCGTGTTCCTGCGGCTGCGGACCTCGTCGAGCCCGGCCACCTTGATTTTTATCCTCGCCGTGCCTACGCTACCTCCAGTGAAGAAGGAATCGACGCGAGGAGCTTTGTGTCGTCGTGCAACACTTCATCTGCCTGGAAGCCTCGCCAAACATCTGCGCGCCCAGAGCTTCTCCCCGAAGCACCCCTGCTCCTGTAGCCACCGTCGACATCCATGTCGTCACCTCCTTGCCCCACCGGCCTCCTCTGCTTTTGCGTCCTGGGCGCCGAGACCGAGCCGGGAGCGGCGGCCCACCGAGCGGACGATGGGATGGCGAGAAATCTCGTCGCTACAGACTAGCAGCGTGCCAACGGGAAGCAGTGCCGACCATCACCAGGAGAGTAGGAGAGGCGCGCAACCATGGCCCCCTGCTCGCGCCGGCAACGGCATGTGGTTGCCTTCTCCGGTCCTCCCGAGCGGCCGACCTGCAGTTTCGCCGTCGTGTCGCTATCTCCCGGTGGCCTGAGCTGTGGCCACGGATGCCACAGTGGACACGGATGACGCCAGCTAGAGGCGGCCATGGAGAGGTGCGGGGAAGGGGAGGAGAAAGGTGAAGAGGTTGGGGATGGGGTGGACTGTTTATCAGCTTCTCCAAAATTTAGGGTTTGTTTTGCAAGAATAATACCCCGGTGAGACCCCAACATGGACTGGCAGATGGGTCCCCAACTTGCCACGTCATCAAATACAGTGTGCCATCTCCACCGATGACCGTATGCGAACCACAAAGTCATTTTTGATGACCGTAATTTGGTATTCCAAGTGTACGGTGACCTAATTGAATCTTGTCGACAAGTTCAGGTATCCATCATGTATTTTACTCGGAGAGCCAATGGGCTGGGAGATTGGGTAGAGTTGGCTCACTGAAAAGGGGATTTTTCTTGCCGTACTTGCTTTTCACAAGAGAGATGTAGAGATGAGTGTGGCTGCTTCCCATGATTACTCTTACTTTTCTTTTATGCGTGATTTACTCTTACAGGGGACCTACCATTGACAATGGTCTTTTATCAGGTTGAACATGAGCATGAACTGAACAAATACGTGAGAAAAAAATGGTTGGATAAACTACAAGTACCTTAGGACATGTCTTAAGTCAAAATTTATTAATTTTAACTAAATTTCTAGAAAAAGTAGCAATATTTATGACATGAAATTAATACTGCTAAATTCATATCGGCTTATAGTTTAATAATTTCCGTGTGAGTTTAATTACCGAAAGCAAGATTACAGATGCACAAGCATACTTAACCATACACATCAGACTAAGCACATGCATCAGATCTGAACATGGAACAAGTGCAAGTAGAGGGAGGAGTAAAGCACGTACATCGCGACCGGAAGGTCGCACCAGCAGCAACACCACCATGGAAGTTGTTGATGTCGCCCATGGTGTAGTCGGATCTGTCGATGAAGCACGAACCGTCGATGAAGAAGACGAACAACAGCGAGCAGTCGCGCCGAGACGCTCCCAAAAACCTTATCGCCCGTCTCCCGTGCAGGATCTCAACGGACGGGGTTTCGGAGGCCTGCTCTCCCGGACGACGTGCACGCAATCGCCGGGATGGGAAGACTAGAGAGTAGCACAAAAAAAGAACTTCGCGAGAGAGAGATCTAAGAGCACCGTTTCCGATCTGATCGGTCTCCTTGTATAGCGGGAGAAGCCGACCGCGCGCTGACACGCGTAGGAAGCCGGACACGCGCGAGCATGCACATGCAGGTCGACACGTACCCAACACAGTTGGTGCACCAAGCAAAAATTTAGGCTTCCTTGAGTGTGTCTCGAACTGGAACTCGAGTCACGAAACGCGACGTGCGTGCGTGACGTGTCGTGACGTGCCGAGCCGAGACGGGCGGGCGGAGGAGGAGGAGTGCGCGAGGGCTCCTTCTATTCTCACTCACTTGGAATGACTAGAACAGCAGCCCTTATATACCACTCCAACTCTCTCCCAACTAGCAATGTGGGACTAAACTTTGTCCCCAAGGCTGTCCCAAGCTGCCAACGTGATGGGCCTTGAGATTTCAGGAATTGTAGACTATATGGGCCTTACTGGCCCATCTACATTTAACAATCCCCCACCATATCTCATATGCACATCAGATGACACATTAGTTCCATTTACTGTTTAATATACCTGCACTTCGGTGGAGACTGTTAAGTTGAACTTCCACTTAGGCAAGGTGCTACGCTTGACTACAACTGAACAATGGACTATGCCTTGAATTGTCAGTCTTTGTGCAGCAAGTTTCGCTCAATGCCAGCACGGTACTAGGCTACCTTAGCCTTCCCCTCGGGTGGAGCTTATTAGTCATACTCCTCGGCCCTTCATGAGCTTACTAGAGATTCACCCAAATCTCCCACACTATGACCAGTAGTGTCACTCATATAGGTGTGTTCTTCAAAAGATCGCCCTGCGTCTTCGCTCATCAAGAGCCGCTCATAACACATTAAGACATTGTCAACCTGCCTTACAGTAGCTATGAGAGAATTGCATATGCAGCGGAGTGGGAGTATTAAATTTTCTCTCAACTCAGTTGCTCCGGTTTGTTTTCCCAGGTCCTACTTCACGGAATTTCCGATCACATAGGTTGGGTTACCCCCGGCAACTCAAGTGGGTCTCAAACCCATCTCCCTCGATGCAAGGTCTATCATGTTTCTTGATAGTCCTTTTGTGAAAGGATCTGCCAGATTTTTAGCACTTTGGACATAATCCAATGCTATCACTCCGAGTTCTTCAGTTTTCTGACAGACTTCAATCTCCTCTTGATATGTTTGGAACTTTTCATATTATCCTTAGAACTTTTCACTTTGACAATCACAGTTTGATTATCACAGTTCATGAGGATAGCCGGTATTGGTTTTTCAACCATATGCAAGTCCATCAAGAGCTCACGAAGCCATTCCGCTTCGACGTAGCTGTATCTAATGCTGTGAGTTCTGCTTCCATAGTTGACCTCGTTAAGATGGTCTGCTTGCAAGACTTCCAGAAAACAGCGCCACCACCAAGAGTGAAAACATATCCACTTGTGGCTTTCATTTTAGCATCAGAAATCCAATTGGAATCACTATACCCTTCAAGTCCTCTTGGATACCCGGTATAATGAATTCCATAACTCATGGTTCCCTTTAGATAGCGCATCACTCTCTCAAGAGCATGCCAATGATCATCTCCCGGGTTGGCCACAAACCGGCTAAGTTTGCATACAGCAAACGAGATATCAGGCCTCGTAGCGCAAGCTAAATACATGAGTGAGCCAATGATTTGAGAGTATCTTAATTGATCTTTAGTTGCCTTTTCATTCTTTCGAAGCAAGACACTAGGATCATAAGGTGTGAGAGAAGATTTGCAATCAGCATAGCCAAATCTGCTCAACACCTTCTCAACATAATGAGATTGCACAAGAGTAATCCCATTATTCCCATCTCTCAATAACTTGATGTTCAATATAACATCAGCTTCTCCAAGATCTTTCATCTCGAAACATGAGATAAGTTTTTACCTCCTCAATCACTTTGAGACTTGTCCCAAAAATTAGTATGTCATCCACATACAAGCATAGGACAACTCCCTCACCCCCACCATGGCGGTAGTACACACATTTGTCGGCTTCATTAACAACAAAGCCCACATGTCAAAGTTCTTTCGAACTTCTCATGCCATTGTTTGGGTGCTTGTTTGAGACCATACAAAGATTTCTTTAATTTACACACCTTTCTTTCTTGACCTTGCAGTACGAAACCATCAGGCTGTTCCATGTAAATTTCCTCGTCCAACTCTCCATTTAGGAAAGCCGTCTTAACGTCCATTTGATGAGCGAGAAGACCGTGAGGCAGCCAATGACAGTAGTACTCGGTCTCTCGCCACAGTGAGTAGGTATCGAAGAAATCTTCGCCTTCCTTTTGGGTATAGCCTTTGGCTACAAGCCGAGCCTTGTACTTCTCAATAGTACCATCAGCTCGAAGCTTCTTCTTAAATACCCATTTACATCCTACGGTTTGCACCCATAAGGACGCTCAGATAACTCCCACGTTCCATTAGCCAAGATGGAATCCATCTCGCTTTGAACCGCTTCCTTCCAGTAGTCTGCATCAGATGCAAGAGCTTCTGAAATGGTAGTGGGAGTATCATCCACAAGATACACAATGAAATCATTACCAAAGACTTTGCCTTTGTCTCTTACTCCTTGTGGGAGCTTCATTGTCATCTTCATTAGAATCTGAACTCTCATCATCAGATTCCTCATCAGACTCCATAGGAGTTTCATGTATTGGATCAGATTCCCAACTAGACATGCCATGCATATCTCTCATAGGAAATATATCCTCAAAGAATGTAGCATCTCTTGATTCAAAGATGGTGCCAACATTCATGTCGTCCACTCCAGATTTCACCACAAGAAATCTATAAGCAATGCTATGGGCAGCATAGCCAAGAAAGACACAATCCACGGTTTTTGGTCCAAGCTTTCGCTTCTTGGTGATTGGCAAATTCACTTTAGCCAAACAACCCCAAGTTCGTAGGTAGGAGAGTGTTGGTCTTTTCTTTTCCCATTCCTCATAAGGGGTAATCTCTTTATTCTTGGTTGGAACACGGTTTAGGACATGACACGAAGTCAATATAGCCTCCCCCACCATTCCTTGGATAAACCCGACACGTCTAACATGGCGTTAACCAAATCTGTTAGAGTACGGTTTTTCCTTTCCGCAATCCCATTGGATTGTGGGGAATTGGGAGGCGTCCTCTCATGAATTATACCATGTTCCGCACAGAATAAATTGAACTCATTAGAAAAGTACTCTCCACCACGATCGGACCGAACCCTTTTTATCTTTCTTTCAAGTTGGTTCTCAACTTCAGCCTTATAGATTTTAAAGAAATCAAGAGCCTCATCTTTAGTTTTGAGGAGATACACATAACAATACCTAGTGGAATCATCAATCAACGTCATGAAAAATTTCTTTCCACCTCTTGTCAACTCACCATTCATCTCACATAGATCTGAATGCACGAGCTCTAGTGGTGCCAAGTTTCTTTCCTTCGCAGGCTTGTGAGGCTTGCGAGGCTGCTTTGCTTGCACACAAGCATGGCACTTAGAGCCTTTGACAAAGGTGAATTTCGGAATTAAACTCATATCAGCAAGCCGCGTCATACAACCGAAATTAACATGACAAAGTCGTGAATGCCAAACATTAGTTTCATTAACACTAGTGCTTACATGGTTCACAATATTATCACATAAGTCTTCTAGAGAGAAACGCAACATTCCCTCACATTCATATCCCTTTCCAACAAAAGTTCCATACTTAGACAGTACAACTTTATTGGACTCAAACACCAACTTGAACCCATCTTTCATAAGACGGGAGCCACTAACGAGATTCTTCTTGATAGAAGGGACGTTCACCTTCCAACAACTCAGTCTGTGTACCAACACACGAAGTAGCATGTAACCCATTCCCATCATTACTGAGGAACCTCGGGCTGATAAGAGGTAAACATGGAGATGTCGCACACACATGAACATTAGCACTGTATCAACCACATTATTCTAGGCAAAATATAACACCATATTAATTCCTTTTCCTCCTGTTCAAAATGACCATGTGACAATTTGAGTTCTGTCAGCTTGACATTTCTTTCCTTTGCGTTGTGGACAACGATTAGATGGCCAGTCTCACCACACACCCAGCAAGGATCTTTCTTCTCCGTTTTCCCCTTCTTCTTGAAGTTGGTAGTGGGAGACTCCTTGTTCTTTCCCTTGGACTTGTGGGCATTTTTCTGCACCATATTGGCAGCAGACGTCCCTCGGTTCCTCCAGTGTGTTTGTCTTTTGCCCTCGCCTTCTCCTCAACATCCAGAGAGCCCATGATATTCTCAACTCATGCCTCTGATGTTTCAGGGAAGTGGCAAAGTTCCTCCATGAAGGGGAAGCTTAGCGACAATGCATCCCGCGACAAATTTGTCCGGTAGCACACACTTGAGGAGCTCGAGTTCCTTTGCCATGATCTGTATCTCATGAGCCTGTTCTACTACAGATCGGTTCTCAACCATTCTGTAGTCATTGAACTGCTCCATAGCATACAGTTCACCTCCGGCATCGGCAGCACCAAACTTAGCGTCCAGTGCATCCCACAGTTCCTTCCCATATCGGATGTGCAGATAAGCATCAACCAACTTGTCTCCAAGCACACTTAGTACGGCACCCACAAAGATTACGGTGGCATCCCCGAACGCTTTATCCTCTTCAGGAGTAAGCGGACCTCTGGGAATACCTTCCGCAACTCGGTGCACACCCATAGAAGTGAGCCACAAGAGGGTCTTACTCTGCCATCTCTTGAAATGAGAACCCGTAAACGGGCTCGGTTTGAGCGCAGCAGCAAAACCAGACGGTGAAAATTGCCTATGCATATAAGGTTTTTGGATTGTTGGAAAATTAGGCAATTTCCGTGTGAGTTTAATTACCGAAAGCAAGATTCCAGATGCACAAGCATACTTAACCATACACATCAGACTAAGCACATGCATCAGATCTGAACATGGAACAAGTAGCAGTGCAAGGTAGGAGAGTAAAAGCACGTACATCGCGACCGGGAAGGTCGCACCAGCAGCACCACCACCATGGGAGTTGTTGATGTCGCCCATGGTGTAGTCGGATCTGTCGATGAAGCGGCCGAACCGTCGATGAAGAAGACGAACAGCAGCGATCGCGCCGAGACGCTCCCCAAAAACCTTATCGCCGTCTCCCGGTGCGGGATCTCAACGAACGGGGTTTCGGAGGCTGCTCTCCCGGACGGCTGTCGCGGGATGGGGAAGACTAGAGAGTAGCACAGCAAAAAGGAACTTCGCGCGAGAGAGAGAGATCTAAGAGCACTGTTTCCAGATCTGATCGGTCTCCTTGTATAGCCTGGGAGGAAGCCGACCCGCCCGCGTTGACACGCGTAGGAAGCCGGACACGCGGCGAGCATGCACATGCAGGTCGACACGTACCCAACACAGTTGGTGCACCAAGCAAAAATTAGGCTTCCTTGAGTGTGTCTCGAACTCGAGTCACGAAACGACGTGCGTGCGTGACGTGTCGTGTCGTGACGTGCCGAGCCAGACGGGCGGGCGGAGGAGGAGGAGGCGGCTCCTTCTATTCTCACTCACTTGGAATGACTAGAACAGCAGCCCTTATATACCACTCCAACTCTCTCCCAACTAGCAATGTGGGACTAAACTTTGTCCCCCAAGGCTGTCCCAAGCTGCCAACGTGATGGGCCTTGAGATTTTAGGAATTGTAGACTATATGGGCTGCCTTACTGGGCTGCAGCCCATCTACATTTAACATATAGTAATTTGATGTCACATATATTGTTGTCTTTGTGTAAATATTTGGTCAAATTTAAAAATGTTTGACTTCAAAATGTTTGACTAACATAAAAGGAAAACGTACACTTATTAGTGGATGGAGGGAGTACGGAATAAGATCGGAAAAAATAACCATGCCAAGCGGGGAAAATTGGTACATAGATGTATTTCAGAAAATGAATAATGCCAACAGTAATAATGTGGCTAGCGCAAAATAGCATCTAAAGCATAGACATATCCAAAGTTAAATTGTGAGTTCAGTAAAACTCAGTTCTTAATGTTAAAACTCAGCTAACTTATGATTAATTTTTCAATCGTACTCCATACATCTATGTACCAATTTCCCCCTGCTCGGCGTGGTTAATTTCCCCGCTCGGTATGGAGATACAGAAGATGATAAGAAAATAGATAAATGAATCGGCACAAGATTTTATTGGACGCAGACGACGCTAAAAAAAGAACAAAATAAATCTACAAAAAATGTTTAGGCCACGTAATTTAAACGAACTTTAGAACCAAAAAGATGGAAAAACAATTAAGAGTATAATGAAATATATAACGCAGAGATAGTATAGATCCGAATGCAAGACACACTAGGTAAGATAGACCCTTAATATTTTTCGACATCTAATCACAAAAATATACATACTCTTAATGAGGTGTCCATGAAAAAGTAGTATCACTTCGTACTAGGGTACACTTCTATTTAAAACTTACTAAAAAAGTTAATTGTAGTAATCGGACATATTGTTCCTTCTATTCCTTCATTTAGGGTGTATTAGTTTTTTCAAAAACCTAAATTTAGAAAACAAAGTGTGAACATCTACATACTAGATAAATAAAATATGAAAATATATTTTAAATTATATATGTCGGACGTGCAAAGCAACACGTGCTACTTACTAGTTTAGAGAGAGAGAGAAGAGACTAGAAGCTACGTGGATGTGGCAACAGTGGCCGCATGTCTTTTCTCATCATTGTCACAATCATATTGCCACGACATCTTTTTGGGTATAGCTCCAGGGAGATCGGGCAATCAAAGAGTGTATCAATGGAGACGGCCAAGACAAAACCCAGCAGCCTAAAGGATCCATCATCTTCTAGAATTAACAGTTAATTAGCAACAATACATAAGACAATGATCATTCCTGAATTCAATGGCGCAAATGGATATTGCACTTATATTATCACTTCATATATTCTTTCTCATTATCAGTGAGTGTGTACCACTATAATAGAAACAAGAAGCGAGGTAATATACCTATCATGTTGCTTTTGAGTAGACAACGCATCAAAGCAGACATTCTGTCAACACCCGGATTTTTAAGTCTAGATGCCTATTATGCCATATATCGCAATCCCAGGAATATTGTTTTTGCGAGACATAACAGTTGATATCACAGAACATTATTTATTACAAACCATAATCGTCTTACAACAAGGGATCACATGATCCAGTCTTACAATAACAGTTGATCTAATGATCAATTACAAAACACACAGCGGAAGAAACGTAGTAGCGGTACATCTGTTCCACAAGCAACTTTTGATGTCAGGAGGTAGTCCTAGTTATCATAGACGTCCTGCTGTCCATATTCCTGGTACTGGTGCTCCTCTTCATAGTCTGGCCATTTGAATAGCCAGGGATAAAGCCATGAGTACTTTTAAAGTACTCACAAACTAATACGAGTGTAAGCACTATCAACTATAGTAGGTGTTCTAAGCTCTAGGTTTATTTGCATAAAGCCAATTTTATTTCGTAAATACTTACTAGTCAAGGACTCTTTAGTTGTCTAAATTTACTCAAGTGGAAACATTAGTGTCATTCCCACAACTCCTGTTGTGGTCAAGTCAAAGTCACAATTCAAGTTCAAGTCACAAGTCACCCATCACATGTCACATTTTGAAATGGTCTGATGACGGAACAGTATGGCCTTTCCAACCGTCCATAACCGTGGACACGGCTATTCGAATAGGTTTACACTCTGCAGAGGTTGTACACTTGTGCCACAACTTTTGATTACATCCGTCAGGGATAGCCCTGAATAATCATACTCAGTATGCGGATCATCAACCATAACCTTTCACTTACATACTCTAGTATAGGCACCTCTCCCCATGAGCTTGGCCTCCCAGTGACGCCGATCTAAACCGCCATCCTGGGAACTGCACAGGGCTTGGGTAGGACATTCACCTCATTTTCACGTCATTTCACATTTCACGGAGGCAGCCTCGGCATAACCCCTATAACGCTTGTTTAGAGGGAACCCATACTAAAGTGCATAAATTTCCAGTTAAGCCCTACCCATAATCAGGTATTGTGGGGGTACTCAAAAATTGGAATGGTATCGCATCCGAACCCAATCATCAGTTTTTGTCAAATTCACCATGTCATTCAAGTCATCTTCACCTCCAAGGTATTCAAAGTCATTTGATTCACATGTTCCCATCTAGAGTAGTCAATTTTAGTTTTAGCACTAGCAACTAGTCATGAGGGGCAGGGGCGGAGCCAGGATTTGACCATAGGGGGGCGAAGAGACAGTGCCAACTCAAGATATATAAACATAATTTTTTAGTCGTAGATATAGTTATAGGAAGAAATAAACATTTGTTTATCAAGTGTAGGTCTTCTACTTTTACTACCAGACACATCGAACATGTGAATTAATTGATGTTCTCTCTTGATTCTTAAGGATGATAAAACATACAAGTAAAAAAAATTGAGCAGGACAACTATATTTTGCTGATTAATAACTGAAAAATTGAACATTGATTAAATCAGAGAAATTAAAACAAGTACAAGGACATGGATCTCAATAATAAACAGATAATTTAGATCAGGGCATAGATTTAAATGGTAAATACTATAGATCAATTAATTTCTTGCCATTAACCAGCAAATTGTAATCGATCAAATGAAAACCTAGCTAGTTGTTACAGAATGCGATACCTCAGGCTTAGTCCTTGATTAGTCAATTAGATTGAGCTGTGTTGCCGGAAAGCGGCGCCGGCCGGGCGCAGCTAGTGGATGTCGCCGCCATGGTGATTAACGAGAACCACGAAAGACCAGATCGATAGCTAGAAATAGGGCATGAGCGGCGGCGCCGAAGCTAACTGCTGACCATGCTCGAAATAAACTGCTATCGAGTCAAAGATGTACGTGAAACTGAGTACGCGATTTGATCAGTATGTATGGGCTTGTGGATGTGGGCTTGTGGGTTGTAAAGCCACGTCTTGGCCATTATTTTCTGTTGGAATTAAGCCTCTAACTGAGCCCAGCCAACTAGAATACGTCCGCTCAAAAATAAACTTACCAGAATACGTAGATTAGATGCCAGTTCTAGTACAGGTACCTGGCGAAATCCATAGGGGGGGCCGATCGATGGGGGGGTCTAGCCCCTGCTCGCCCCCTGGCTCCGCCCCTGATGAGGGGTGCTAACTAACTTGTAGCTCTCTAGGCTAACTTTGATGCTCTTGTAATACTCCACATCTAGACCAAAGTAAACTATGAACAAAGTAAACTTTGATAACCAATAGTAAAAACTTGCAAGATAAAAACTTGGGATTGGAATCCTTAAGCACAAAATAACTTTGTAATGGTGCCTTGCTCTAGTAGAGCTTGCACTATGGTAGCTTGCAAGAGTATAGCTTGCATTGGTAATAGCTTGCCTTGAGTGGTGCAGTGATCAAAGTTCTCTTCTTCTTCTTCGTAGACGTTTTCTTCCTCGTAGCACTCTCGGTACTAGCGTCTATAAATGAATACGAGGTACACAATCACCAAACAAATACTTAGGTATTCTATTTGCCACACAAGATGATCTATTATCATCACAATCATCACCCAACATAATACTAGGGTTTTCCATTCATTTCTTTTGAAAAGTAATTTCCTCTCATTGAATATTACTAAGATTTAATCTCCTCAAATAATAAAGTATGAAGTCATGTTGACCAAAGTCACCATTTCATATTTATTCATTTGGAAAAATGATTTAAATGAGATACTACATCTCATACCATTTAACCACTACTATTTTGGAAAAGGATTTAATATTCTCAAGTAATAACATATGGGGTCATGAATACTAATGTCATCACCTCACATTGAATTACTTAGAAAAATGATTTAAATGAGATGCTACATCTCATAGAATTTAAATACTATTTTTGAATTAATTTAAATGGGTTAGAAATAGCCACATAGCCATTATTCGAATCTAGCCCATGATCATATGAAACAACCATGTCATATTTCTACGTATTCAGATAGACATTATGAAATGTGATTTTTGAGAGTTGGAATCAACTCAAAATTCATTATGGTTGATTTTTAATAATTGTTTGAATTTTTAAAAGGTACAGCTTTGTTATTTTTATTGCAAGTGATCTATAATTAATCAAGGGTTGAGACCAGTGGGGTTGGATAGAGAATTTCATAAGCTTTCCAGAAATATAAAATTCATCAATTTTGACTCAGTAGATTTTGTTTTATTGAAATTTGAATCAAGCACCAGTATTGAATTTCTATTTAAACGAAATAAACGAATTCAAATTTGTGGGCTCAGGCGGGAAAGGGAATTGGGCCAGAGAGAAAAAGAAATGGGCCGGCCCAGCTGCGTGTCTCGCACGAGCGGGCGGCCTGACAACGGGCCCCACTCGTCAGTGGCTATTAATTCCCGAAACGGTATGATTCAAAGTGGGCCGCAGGATTAGAAATGAGATCGACGGCCGAGGCGCGTCGTCTCCGTCGACGAGAGCTAACCCTGGGTGCGGCGGAGCTAGGGGGTCGGAGACTCACTGGCACTCCGGCGATCGTCGGCGATGAAGCAGGGCGATGTTGCGGACGATGAGGAAGCCAACGGTGGTCGCGACAGCTCCGGGGGTGGACGGAATCGTCGTCTCCGTCTTGCTACTGCCGCGGCGGCTCCGGTGAAATTCCAGCAAGGGAGAGGGCAATGTGGAGGGGCGAGGGGTCGAGGAGAACGAGAGGATGTAGGGGAGCAGGATGGTGTGAAGAATGGAGGCTGGGGCATCCTCCTTTTATAGCGGGCGAGAGAGGGCGGATGTCACCGGCGGGTGGGTGGTGGTGACGGAGCTACAGAGGGGGAGGAGCATGGGCGAGGGCAGGGGACGGTGCAGCGTGGCCTGGCGATCATCACACGTGTCATGGCGCAGCGGGAGGGGGACGGGAGCGTGCGGGCGACGTCGTCGTCCTTGCAGTACCGTGGCGGAGGTCGCTGATGATGGCGATGGCGACAGGGCCTGGGAGCGAGAGAGGAGGTGTCTGGCGGCTAGCTGGTGTCGTGGCGAGTGCGCGTGCGAGAGGAGAGAGCGAGGGGAGGGCTGACGCGACGGGGCGAGGCGGTGCTCTGGCGTGCCCGTGGCGTGTCCTGGCGCGTTCTGGCGTGTCTGGGCGTCACGGGGCACGTCCTTGCCTAGGCATTGCACGCGTCTCCTCGATCGATGGCGTGCACGAGCGTGCTCAGGAGGGTGAGGGGAAGCTGCAGGACATGATGAAGTCAACTAGAGAGGGATGGAGAGAGAGAGGTGACATGGAGAGTGGCATGGTACACGGTATGGAGATGGTTTGGTCAAAATCATGCATGATCATTGGTGCCAAAGCATGGCATTACTCAGAGGATGCAAGGAGGAGTTGAGGTTGACCAGAGAGGTGAGGGTTTAGGCAAAAATCCATTGGATTTTAGCATGTATGCTCAAAGTCAGTTTGTGCACACCAAGTGTTCGATGAAATGGCCGAAAGAGATTCAACTTTGAATTTTGGAAAAATATTTTATGGGTGTTACCCTAATAATGTTTGGCATACCTTGGTGGCATTGGTTTGCAAGATGGGGTAGATTTGGTGAAAATCAAATTTGAGTTGATCTTAAGTCTGATTCAAAGTTGCCACTTTGGATGCAATTTATAAGAATTTGAAAATACTTCAGCAAGGTTGGCAAGCTCCAAAGTGGTCACCTTGATGAGTTCTTGGATGAGGAGTAAAGAGTTGAGCAAGTTTAGTTTATAAATCTCTTAATACAGGGGCTCAAAGTATGCATCATGTTAAAATTGTCACATATGACCATTATCATATGTGACTTGGTTTTGATTTTTCTTTTGATTTGTTTTGCATTTCTTTGATTCAAATATTATTATTTTGTGTTTAGAAATGTTTTCAAACCATTTACACAAAGTCATCATGGCATAGGTCAAGATTTGCAAAAGTGTCCATAGGCTCTGATGCGTGTAATTGACACGTCCGTTGGGAACCCCAAGAGGAAGGTGTGATGCGCACAGCGGCAAGTTTCCCTCAGTTAGAAACCAAGGTTTAATCGAACCAGTAGGAGTCAAGAAGCACGTTGAAGGTTGATGGCGGCGGGATGTAGTGCGGCGCAACACCAGGGGCGCCAACGTGGAACCTGCACAACACAACCAAAGTACTTTGCCCCAACGAAGCAGTGAGGTTGTCAATCTCACCGGCTTGCTGTAACAAAGGGTTAACCGAATTGTGTGGAAGATGATTGTTTGCGAGAAAACAGTAAAACAAGTATTGCAGCAGATTTGTATTTCAGTATTAAAAGAATGGACCGGGGTCCACAGTTCACTAGAGGTGTCTCTCCCATAAGATAAAAGCATGTTGGGTGAACAAATTACAGTCGGGCAATTGACAAATAGAGAGGGCATAAAAATGCACATACATGACATGATAAGTATAGTGAGATTTAATTGGGCATTACGACAAAGTACATAGACCGCCATCCAAGCGCATCTATGCCTAAAAGTCCACCTTCAGTTATCGTCCGAACCCCTTCCAGTATTAAGTTGCAAAGCAAAGACAATTGCATTAAGTATGGTGCGTAATGTAATCAACAACTACATCCTCGTACATAGCGCCAATGTTTTATCCCTAGTGGCAACACATAACACAACCTTAGAACTTTTGTCACTGTCCCATGTGTCAATGCGGGCATGAACCCACTATCGAGCATAAATACTCCCTCTTGGAGTTAAAAGCAAAAACTTGGCCAGAGCCTCTACTAGTAACGGAGAGAATGCAAGATCATAAACAACACATATGTAATAACTTGATAATTAACATAACATGGTATTCTCTATCCATCGGATCCCGACAAACACAACATAGAGTATTACAGATAGATGATCTTGATCATGTTAGGCAGCTCACAAGATCCGACAATGAAGCACAATGAGGAGAAGACAACCATCTAGCTACTGCTATGGACCCATAGTCCAGGGTGAACTACTCACTCATCACTCGGAGCGACCATGGCGGTGTAGAGTCCTCCGGGAGATGAATCCCCTCTCGGCAGGTGCCGGAGGAGATCTCCGAATCCCCGAGATGGGATCGGCGGCGGCTCGGTAAGGTTTTCCGTATCGTGGTTTTCGCCTCGGGGTTTCGCGACGGAGGCTTTAAGTAGGCGGAAGGCGAGTCGGGGGGGCGAGGGGCCCACACCACGGCGGCGCGGGGCCCCTTGGCCGCGCCGCCATGTGGTGTCGCCACCTCGTGGCCCTTCGTATGCTCTTCGGTCTTGGAAGGTTCGTGGCAAAATAGGCCCCTGGGTCTTCGTTTCGTCAATTCCGAGAATATTTCGTTACTAGGATTTCTGAAACCAAAAACAGCAGGAACTGGCACTTCGGCATCTTGTTAATAGGTTAGTTCCGAAAATGCACGAATATGACATAAAGTGTGCATAAAACATGTAGGTATCATCAATAATATGGCATAGAACATAAGAAATTATCGATACGTCGGAGTATCAAGCATCCCCAAGCTTAGTTCTGCTCGTCCCGAGCAGTAAAACGATAACAAAGATAATTTCTGAAGTGATATGCCATCATAACCTTGATCATACTATTTGTAAACATATGTAGTGAATGCAGTGATCAAAACAATGGTAATGACATGAGTAAACAAGTGAATCATAAAGCAAAGACTTTTCATGAATAGTACTTCAAGACAAGTATTAATAAGTCTTGCATAAGAGTTAACTCATAAAGCAATAAATCAAAGTAAAGGCATTGAAACAACACAAAGTAAGATTAAGTTTCAGCGGTTGCTTTCAACTTGTAACATGTATATCTCATGGATAATAGTCAACATAGAGTAATATAACAAGTACAATATGCAAGTATGTAGGAATCAATGCACAGTTCACACAAGTGTTTGCTTCTTGAGGTGGAGAGAGATAGGTAAAGTGACTCAACATAAAAGTAAAAGAATGGTCCTTCAAAGAGGAAAGCATCGATTGCTATATTTGTGCTAGAGCTTTTATTTTGAAAACATGAAACAATTTTGTCAACGGTAGTAATAAAGCATATGAGTTATGTAAATTATATCTTACAAGTTGCAAGCCTCATGCATAGTATACTAATAGTGCCCGCACCTTGTCCTAATTAGCTTGGACTACCGGATCTTTGCAATGCACATGTTTTAACCAAGTGTCACAATGGGGTACCTCCATGCCCGTACAAAGGTCTAAGGAGAAAGCTCGCATTTTGGATTTCTCGCTTTTGATTATTCTCAACTTAGACATCCATACCGGGACAACATGGACAACAGATAATGGACTCCTCTTTAATGCATAAGCATGTGGCAACAATTACTATTCTCATATGAGATTGAGGATATGTGTCCAAAACTGAAACTTCCACCATGAATCATGGCTTTAGTTAGCGGCCCAAAGTTCTTCTCTAACAATATGCATGCTCCAACCATGAAGGTGGTAGATCTCTCTTACTTGGACAAGACGGACATGCATAGCAACTCACATGATATTCAACAAAGAATAGTTGATGGCGTCCCCAGAAGCATGGTTATCGCACAACAAGCAACTTAATAAGAGATAAAGTGCATAAGTACATATTCAATACCACAATAGTTTTTAAGCTATTTGTCCCATGAGCTATATATTGCAAAGGTGAATGATGGAATTTTAAAGGTAGCACTCAAGCAATTTACTTTGGAATGGCGGATAAATACCATGTAGTAGGTAGGTATGGTGGACACAAATGGCATAGTGATTGGCTCAAGGATTTTGGATGCATGAGAAGTATTCCCTCTCGATACAAGGTTTAGGCTAGCAAGGTTTATTTGAAACAAACACAAGGATGAACGGTGCAGCAAAACTCACATAAAAGACATATTGTAAACATTATAAGACTCTACACCGTCTTCCTTGTTGTTCAAAACTCAATACTAGATATTATCTAGACTCTAGAGAAACCAAATATGCAAACCAAATTAGCAAGTTCTAAGTGTTTATTCATTAATGGGTGCAAAGTATATGATGCAAGAGCTTAAACATGAGCACAACAATTGCCAAGTATCAAATTATCCAAGACATTTTAGAATTACTACATGTAGTATTTTCCAATTCCAACCATATAACAATTTAACGAAGAAGAAACTTCGCCATGAATACTATGAGTAGAGCCTAAGGACATACTTGTCCATATGCTACAGCGGAGCGTGTCTCTCTCCCACAATGTGAATGCTAGGATCCATTTTATTCAAACAAAACAAAAAACAAAAACAAACCGACGCTCCAAGCAAAGTACATAAGATGTGAAAAAAAAATATAGTTTCAGGGGAGGAACCTGATAATGTTGTCGATGAAGAAGGGGATGCCTTGGGCATCCCCAAGCTTAGACGCTTGAGTCTTCTTAGAATATGCAGGGGTGAACCACCGGGCGTCCCCAAGCTTTTTCACTCTTCTTGATCATAGTATATCATCCTCCTCTCTTGACCCTTGAAAACTTCCTCCACACCAAACTCGAAACAACTCATTAGAGGGTTAGTGCATAATAAAAATTCACATGTTCAGAGGTGACACAATCATTCTTAACACTTCTGGACATTGCATAAAGCTACTGGACATTAATGGATCAAAGAAATTCATCCAACATAGCAAAAGAGGCAATGCAAAATAAAAGGCAGAATCTGTCAAAACAGAACAGTCCGTAAAGACGAATTTTAAAAGGGCACCAGACTTGCTCAAATGAAAATGCCCAAATTGAATGAAAGTTGCGTACATATCTGAGGATCACTCACGTAAATTGGCTATTTTTTATGAGTTACCTACAGAGAATTAGACCCAGATTCGTGACAGCAAAGAAATCTGTTTCTGTGCAGTAATCCAAATCTAGTACTTACTTTACTATCAAAGACTTTACTTGGCACAACAAAACATAAAACTAAGATAAGGAGAGGTTGCTACAGTAGTAAACAACTTCCAAGACTCAAATATAAAACAAAAATACTGTAGTAAAAACATGGGTTGTCTCCCATAAGCGCTTTTCTTTAACGCCTTTCAGCTAGGCGCGAAAGTGTAACTCAAGTATTATCAAAGGGTGGTGCATCTACAGCGGGGTTTGGAGTTTTCTCAACCATGCATAGTATATTGGATACATAAGTTTCAGCGTCTCCTTCTCATTAGTCTTGGGCTTGCTACTCTCATCGAACAAATTTTCAGGAACAAGCCAAGCATAGTTATTTTCTAGTGCATCATTCATAGCTAGGAGTTTACATGGTATTGGCGCTTTGATATCCCCACCATCATTAGCATTATTAGTGTACCTTATTCTATCCATGTCCATTTTTTCAAGGAGACCAACAAAATTAGTATGAGAACCAAGCATATTAAATTTAGCAAAGACCTTTCTAGCCTCTCTTGCTAGACCACCAAATTCTCTAAGAAGGGTTTCTAAAACAAAATCTTTCTTTTCCCCCTCTTCCATATCACCGAGTGTAAGAAACATATGTTGGATTATAGGATTGAGATTAACAAATTTAGTTTCCAACATGTGAACTAAAGCAGCAGCAATTTCATAAGTAGGAGCAAGTTCTACCAAGTGTCTATCTTCAAAATCTTCAACGGTACTAACATGACTGAAAAATTCTTCTATATTGTTTCTCCCAATTATAGACCCCCGTCCTACCGGTATGTTTTTTGTGGTAAAATTAAAAGGAAACATGATGAAATAAGTAAAGTAAATGCAAGTAACTAATTTTTTTGTGTTTTTGATATAGCAAACAAGACAGTAAATAAAGTAAAACTAGCAACTAATTTTTTTGTGTTTTGATATAATGCAGCAAACAAAGTAGTAAATAAAATAAAGCAAGACAAAAACAAAGTAAAGAGATTAAGAAGTGGAGACTCCCCTTGCAGCGTGTCTTGATCTCCCCGGGCGCCAGAAATTTGCTTGATGCGTGTAATTGACACGTCCGTTGGGAACCCCAAGAGGAAGGTGTGATGCGCACAACGGCAAGTTTCCCTCAGTTAGAAACCAAGGTTTAATCGAACCAGTAGGAGTCAAGAAGCACGTTGAAGGTTGATGGCGGCGGGATGTAGTGCGGCGCAACACCAGAGATTCCGGCGCCAACGTGGAACTGCACAACACAACCAAAGTACTTTGCCCCAACGAAACAGTGGGTTGTCAATCTCACCGGCTTGCTGTAACAAAGGGTTAACGAATTGTGTGGAAGATGATTGTTTGCGAGAAAACATAAAACAAGTATTGCAGCAGATTTGTATTTCAGTATTAAAAGAATGGACCGGGTCCACAGTTCAGAGGTGTCTCTCCCATAAGATAAAAGCATGTTGGGTGAACAAATTACAGTCGGGCAATTGACAAATAGAGAGGGCATAACAATGCACATACATGACATGATAAGTATAGTGAGATTTAATTGGGCATTACGACAAAGTACATAGACCGCCATCCAACGCATCTATGCCTAAAAAGTCCACCTTCAGGTTATCGTCCGAACCCCTTCAGTATTAAGTTGCAAAGCAGACAATTGCATTAAGTATGGTGCGTAATGTAATCAACAACTACATCCTCGGACATAGCGCCAATGTTTTATCCCTAGTGGCAACAACACAACACAATCTTAGAACTTTCTGTCACTGTCCCAGGTGTTAATGCAGGCATGAACCCACTATCGAGCATAAATACTCCCTCTTGGAGTTAAAAGCAAAAACTTGGCCAGAGCCTCTACTAGTAACGGAGAGCATGCAAGATCATAAACAACACATATGTAATAACTTGATAATTAACATAACATGGTATTCTCTATCCATCGGATCCCGACAAACACAACATAGAGTATTACAGATAGATGATCTTGATCATGTTAGGCAGCTCACAAGATCCGACAATGAAGCACAATAAGGAGAAGACAACCATCTAGCTACTGCTATGGACCCATAGTCCAGGGGTGAACTACTCACTCATCACTCCAGAGGCGACCATGGCGGTGTAGAGTCCTCCGGAGATGAATCCCCTCTCCAGGGTGCGGAGGAGATCTCATCCCCCGAGATGGGATCGGCGGCGGCTCTCGTAAGGTTTTCCGTATCGTGGTTTTTCGCCTCGGGGTTTCGCGACGGAGGCTTTAAGTAGGCGGAAGGGCAGAGTCGGGGGCGACGAGGGGCCCACACCACGGGCGGTGCGGGCCCCCCCGGCCGCGCCGCCATGTGGTGTCGCCACCTCGTGGCCCCACTTCGTATGCTCTTCGGTCTTCGGAAGGTTCGTGGCAAAATAGGCCCTGGGTCTTCGTTTCGTCCAATTCCGAGAATATTTCGTTACTAGGATTTCGAAACCAAAAACAGGGAACTGGCACTTCGGCATCTTGTTAATAGGTTAGTTCCAGAAAATGCACGAATATGACATAAAGTGTGCATAAAACATGTAGGTATCATCAATAATATGGCATAGAACATAAGAAATTATCGATACGTCGGAGACGTATCAGGCTCATATGTGATTCCATTTTCATTTTCTTTTCTTTTGCTTTATTTCTCTTTGATCCAAATGATCATGGTTTAGGGTTTAGTTAGTGTTAGGTTGGTTTTAACAATGGTTCACAACCATTTTGGTAAAGTAGATAGGGCATAGACCAAGATTTGCAAATATGGCCAAAGCTCACATATGCTTCTCCTTTTTATTTTATTTTCTTTTCTTGGTTTCTTTTTGATTTACATAAGGGGTAGGGTTTAGGGTTTATAACATGTTCAACACTCCAAACAAACAATCATGGCAAAGATCACCACATACATGCATGATACTATGCACATAAGGGAATGTGATTCAAAAAATTGTTGGCTCCAAATTTTGGAAATAGGGAAATTGAGTTTTTCTTTGTTTTAAAAATTTGGGGTGTTACACATTCTAATGGTAACTGTTATAGGTTAAGGACAAGCAGAACATATCGTGGTACTCATACCAGTGAGCTCCCTCTTCCTCGGGTTTGAAGGAAGTGTAAGAAATTACCCAACATGGTGGCACATGGAATTTGTAAGCAAGACATGGACACAAATTAAGCAAACAAATTTGTAAAACTAGTGCATTCTATGCTTTGAACCTGTATGTGACTTGAAACTGCAAAGACAAAATGAGAAAAATACTTAAGAATTATAAAAAGGTTAAAACATGGGATCCAACACACAGTTCTATTAATCATAGCCTGATAAAAATATATGTAGAGAGCATTGAACTAATCAGCTATCTACTCAACCATACAGCTACAAATTAGTAGGGCAAAGTGCAAAGTACGACAGGAGAATTTGCACGTACCACTATGGTCGCTGACGAGGATATACTATACCAGGAAGGCTCTGTTTCTTTTAAACATGGTGTAGAAATCATTGGCACATTTGGCGATCAGAAGGTACCTAACAAGTATATCACCAGATTTGTCCCCTTTCCTATATGTGTAAATAATAAGTAGAGGCAGGTTTTAACTTGTACATTTATACCTCAAATCAAACTTGAATTGAATCCTACAAAAATGCACCCACCAAACTCAGAAACCTGGCACCCACCAAATCTGAACTTGCAAGTTTCCCAACAGAATGATTCCACACAACAATAAAATGCATGTAAGCCTTCTGTCTACCTCCTCAACTGTCGTACGGTCATCACCTTCCTTGACAAGCTCGAGGAATCGCGCCACATTTCCCCCCTTGAAGCCAGCCTTCGCTCCCTAGCCAAACACCACCTCAGCCAGAAAAATTTCGAGCGAGCCACCTATTGGAGACAGAGGGCAAAAATAAAAAAAACTGCACTCTGGGTGACGAGAACTCCCGCTATTTTCACCTCTATGCCTCGGGACGTCTCCAGAAAAATCAGATTAAAAGTCTGGAGGCTGAAGATGGCAATCTCACCCCCTCCCACCCTGCCAAAGCTTCTATCCTCCACTCTTTTTTCAAAAACCTCCTGGGCACCCCCCTTCAAGCCACCAGCGACCTCGACCTTACCCAGCTGGTGGCCTCCACCTCGATCAACCCCTCCCAAGCTACCGCTCTCACCCGCCCCTTCTCCCTCGAGGAAATCAAAGACGCTCTCTTCTCTATGAAGGATAACTCTAGCCCCGGCCCGGATGGCTTCGGTCCCGCTTTCTATAAGCGCCACTGGGACCTCATCAAACAAAATCTCCTAGATGCGCTGAGGGACACCTCCGACCTCCGCCCCATCAATAAATCTCATATTGTCTTACTCCCCAAAAAAGAGGGTGCAAACAAGCCTGAAAATTTCCGGCCCATTTCTCTCCAAAACTGCTGCCTCAAGGTCCACACCAAGTGCCTCACCCTCCTCCTTCGTGAGCTCATTCCCTACCTTGTCCACCCCGACTAGACGGGTTTCATCTCGGGGCGGTCCATCGCTGAAAACTTTGTATATGCCGCTGATATTGTCCAAACATGCCACAGGCGGGCTACACCAGCTGTAGTTTTCAAACTAGACTTTCGCAAAGCCTTCGACTCCATCAGCTGGGACGCTCTTGATCGCATTATGCGCGCTAAATGCCTCCCGGATCTTTGGTGCGCTTGGATTAACTTGATCAATCAGACCAGCCAAACCGCGGTCCTTCTTAATGGTATCCCGGGGAGATGGATTCAATGCCGTCGAGGTCTACGACAAGGGGATCCTCTCTCCCCCTTCTTGTTCAACATCGTGGTCGATATGCTGCAACAGATGCTCCTCAAGGCTTCTAGGGATGGCCTCCTTTTGCACCCCATTGTTAGCGACCTACCCTGCTGACATAGGCATCCCAAATGGGCCTGCCTAATATAGTACCCGGGGTTTATTGAAGGCCCACTACCCGAAGAGTAAAGAAGACTCGAGAGTCCAAGATGTATTTAAGGAAAAGATAGAGTTGTAATAGGAAGTGTTATTTGTAATCTGGCGGGATGAGTTAGAAACCATCCCGGACTCTGTAATCCTTGTATAGCACGAATCCCTCGGCTCCACCTATATAAAGGGGGGGGTCGAGGGACGAGAAGATCATCGAATCATTGTCTGCAAACCCTAGTTTTCATATTCGTCGAGTACTTTTCGGCTGAAACCTTCGAGATCTACTTGCCCTCTACTTCTAACTAAACCCTAGCCTATAATCCGTAGGCATTGACAAGTTAATCCCTTGTCAATTGGCGCCGTGAATGAATTAGGCGTAAGGATCTGATCTCGATGGCACGTTCAAGATCTTCGACATCGTCCAAAGCAACACTATGGATCGAGGTAAACAGATCTCTGGTCTTTTGTTCCTCCCCACCTCCCGTTTGGATGCATATGCGTAGAGCCCTTGGAGATGACGAAGGTTCCACTTTCGCGAGAAGGAAGATCGATCGTGTGTCGAAATTTTCGTCGGGATCGTCGGCGGTCGATTCTGAATTTTCAAGCTATGCATCATCAACTGAGTCAGAAGAAGAAACTTCGGCAACACGCTACGTCAGCATCAGAGCAAGAGAGAAACTCGCCAAGATCTTCAGCAACGCATCGTTTGGGTCATCTGCGGACTCATATATAAGCGATGGCTCAAGCGATGTCGACAGTGACCGTCGACAAATCTCTCACAGTGGGCAAGGTCTTCATCAATTTCAACAATGATGTCACCGAACCCAACATAGATCTGAGTACAAAATATCATCAGATTTATGCTATCGAAGATCAAGAGGAAACATCGGAGGCTTTCGACCAATTGGGAAATCCTTTTGTCGATCCCTCAGATCTAAGGAGAGGTATGGGCACTAAATATGTCGGGCCCACACCACGCGTCGAGTTCAACTTCAGGCAGCTGGGATAGAGCGGCAAAAGCCATAGATGGTTGAACCAATGACGGCACAGCTACGGCTCAAGAACGCAAGCTTATCAATATATGCTCGCACGAACTGCCAGAGAAATAGAAAAACAGACTGAGTTGAACAGGAGAAAGGAGGCAGCTTCGCATCCAGCAGGAGAAGGGCAGATCTAAGTGGACAATCTAGAGTTTCGGGTGATAGCCACAGGGAGGCTCGGAACAGAGGAAGATCAAGGTTACAACACATACCCGAAGCAGAAAGAGAGCACTTGATTCAAAACCTCGACATGTCTTTTATGACGATAGATACAAGAGGAAATATTATCCCTAAGACACCAGAAGCTGGGTATATGGCGACACAAGCTTACATCCTCGCATCCAAGCCGCCCCCAGGAGATCCAGGGAAACATTATACAACATGGCATTGGCAGGAGTTGGAGCTATGGGGACAGCGTTTGTAGCAACGCCTCCCGAAGGAGCGGCAAGGCAAAATAGTCCACGACTGCAGCAGTAACGGCGGCAGCTCCGGAAGGACCAAGTGGAGCAAGAGACACGGAGTGCAAGCAAGGGTCGACAGAGCAAGGCAAAGCGAAGAGATCATCGGCGGTCCGGAGCTTAATGACGAGGATATGTGCGGTCTACCGTGCTTCACGAGAAGAGTCCGAAAAACTCGAGTCCCGGGATTCAAGTTACCCGATCACTTCAAAAAGTTCGACGGCTGCAAGACCCGAGGACTGGTTAATTGATTACCTCGAGACGGTGAAGCTAACTGGAGGAACTAGAGCAACGAGCGATGCAAAGTATTCAGGTGCACTTAAGTGGAGCCGCACGATCTTGGATCAAAAACTTCCGCCAGGATCCATCGACACTGGGAAAGTTTCGAGGACGTTTCGTCCAGAACTTTAGATCCACATGCAAGAAGCCTGCATCGTTGGAAGAGTTGAGGGCGTGTCGACAAAGCCGATGAGTCAATGAGAAAATACATCCAAAGGTGGAACATCATAAAAAACTCGGCAGAAAATATCGATGAGAGAGCAATAGATGCGTTTGTCGCAGGAATCAGCGTGGAGATTTTGTCGAGGACTTGGGAAGGACCAATCCAAAAACGATATCCGCGTTGATGGAGATAGCAAATAGATGGGCAGACGGAGAAGACGCTGTCCACAATAAACGACACAGGTCGCGGAGGAGGACCGTGGTCGAAATTATCGAGCAGACGATTTCCTCGGCGATATCCGAATTACGACGCCCCAGGGCAAATTTCGGCAGGATTTCGGTCAAATACAGGAGGAAGCAACAGAGATGATTATCGAGAAGCGTGAGCAGCGAGGCGACAATAGGGACGACTCCCGTAACAGGCAAAATAGTGGGCCAAGGTTTCCACGACCTTTTTTGTCTCCCGAAGAAATGTTGAATGGACCGTGCAGATGCACTTCTTCCTCGACAGCAATGGGAAAAGACAGTCAGGGCATCTACAGAAAGATTGTCGAAATTTCCAAGCAATGTTCAGATGTGCAGAAAACGCTCACGCACGAGCAGCACAGAGAAACCCTCGGGAGCCTAGGAGCGAAGTTCATCTACCGCCACCTCCCGCAATTACGAGGCAATCAACACCAGCTCAGAATAGCGGCGCACCACCACCTATGTTGATCCTAACTCCAACGGAGCGTGTCGATGATTCAGAAGGGAAGGCCATCTAATAGAGCTCA
Source organism: Lolium multiflorum (assembly GCA_030979885.1). NCBI lineage: Eukaryota > Viridiplantae > Streptophyta > Magnoliopsida > Poales > Poaceae > Lolium > Lolium multiflorum. The sequence continues at coordinate 248,922,638 of CM061752.1, read as the reverse complement.
AAAAGTAATCTCACGACAGGTGTTTATGGCAGAGAAAATGCCTCCACCAACGATTGAGTACCTCAATTGGTCGGGCAAGACATCGGCTTCACCATAGCGGACCACCCGCAGCAAGTTCCTCGACCAGGGATCGGCACTCATTTTGCCAGCAGTTATCGCGGATTTGACGTTTCTCGAGTATTCATAGATGGTGGCAGCAGCTTAAACCTCATGTATGCGGATACATTGAGGAAGATGAACATATCCTTAGCAAACTTGAAGCCAACAGACACAAGGTTCCACGGATCACACCAGAGAAACCAAGTTACCCATTGGGGAAGATCAACCTCGACGTTCAGTTTGGAACCCGAGAAAATTATAGAATCGAGCGGGTTTGAAGTCGTGGATTTTCCATCGCAGTACCACGCTTTGTTGGGACGACCAGCATACGCTAGATTTATGGCAGTACCACACTATACATACCTGTTATGGAGATTACCTGGACCCAAGGGACCAATTACGGTCAAAGGGAGTTTCGCCTTAGCTGATAAATGCGACAAGGATTTCCATCGGTTATCGGAAACCTTCGGGATGCAGGCTGAATACTTGGCGTCGAAAAGCATGACTGATTACGTGCTGCCAGACGTTGGAAGACCAAACAAAGAATCAACTTTCAACACAGAGAAAAACTCTAAGGAGGTGCAGATTCACCGACAGATCCAAAAAGACGACATCCATTGCAAACAACATGGATATCGCATAGGAAAGCGCGCTCGTCGAGTTCCTCCGTGAGAACTGGAAAATCTTCGCATGGTGTCCAGCTGACATGCCAGGAGTACCTGGGAACTTGCCGAGCACCATCTAAATTTGGATCCAACAGCGAAACCATCGACAACCTTTGCGGCGTTTTTCGGAACCAAACCGCAAATCCATGCTATCAGAAATAAATCGACTAGAGGAAGCTGGTTTTATCAGAGAGATATCTACGAAGCCACATGGGTAGCTAACCCGTGATGGTGCCGAAGAAAAACACGACAGTCCTTCGCATGTGCGTCGACTTCACGTGTCTAAACAAACATTGCCCTAAGGATCACTTTCCCCTCCCAAGGATCGATCAAATCATCGACTCCACGGCAGGCTGTGAACGTCTTTCCTTTTTGGATGCATACTCTGGTTATAACCAGATCAGATTAAAAGAAGATGATGAAGCCAAGACAGCGTTTATTACACCTTACGGCGTGTTTTGCTACAAGACAATGCCCTTCGGTCTAAAAAACGCGGGAGCAACATATCGAGAGGATGATGCGAAGTGTTTAGCAACACAGATCGGAAAAACGTGCAAGTATACATCGATGATGTCGTCATAACATCAAAAAAGGGGACAACGCTGATCGAGGATCTCAAAGAAACTTTTGACAACCTCGACAAATTCTGCCTCAAGCTGAACCCGACGAAGTGTTCTTTTGGCGTCCCAGCAGGAGAACTTCTGGGGTTTCTAGTTTCAGCAAGAAGGATTGAAGCAAATCCCGACAAAATACAAGCCATAGTAACAATGAGGAAGCCAACAAAGTTGAAAGAAATACAGCAACTGGGCGAGTCGCACTTTGAGCAGATTCGTCACCAGTTAGGAGAAAAAGCGTTACCATTTTATGCGCTGATCAAACAAGGAGATAAATTCCAATGGAACGAAGAAGCCGATAGAGCTTTCGAGGATCTGAAGCGAAAAATATCGACACCACCAATCCTGGTGGCTCCAAAGGAAAAGGAACCTCTCCTGCTGTATATTGCAGCCACACCCCAAGTGGTTAGCACGGTGTTAGTTGTCGAAAGAGAAGAAGAAGGGAAAATCCATGGAGTACAGACGACCAGTATACTTCGTGAGCGAAGTCTTGTCTCCCTCAAAACAAAGGTACCCTCAGTAAAAGCTAGCATATGGAGTGTTCACGACAGCACGAAAATTGCGCCACTATTTTTCGGCACACCCGATCATAGTGGTCAATGAAGCTCCTTTGTCAAATATCTTGAACAACCCAGAAGCTACGGGTCGTGTCTCCCTTTGGGGAATAGAACTTTCCCCTCGGGACATCACGTATGAAAAAGAAAAGCAATAAAGTCGCAAATACTACCAGACTTCATCGCAGAGTGGATGGAGTTGCAAAATACAGGACCCCAGATTTATCGAGAACCTGGACTATGAACTTTGATGGGTCCAAAAGACTAGAAGGGGCTGGCGAGTAGTACTCATATCACTGAAGGCGATAAATTGAAGTACATCCTTCGGATGACGTTCCCTAACGCATCTAACAATGAAGCGGAATATGAGGCTCTCATACACGGGATGAAGATGGCGAAAGCCTGCGGAGCAACTCGATTAAAAATCTTTGGCGACTCACAGTTGGTAGCTCAGCAAGTTATGAACCAATGTGACGCAGTCAATGATAGCATGATGGCATACAAGGAGGTGTACAATGAGCTAGAGAAATTGTTCGATGGATGCGAAGTAAATCATATTAGCAGATTGAGCAACGACGAAGCCGACATTCTTGCAAACATCGGGTCGCAGTGCCTTGCAGTCCCACCAGGTGTATTTTGGGAGGAGATAACAGAGAGATCCACTGAGACGACAAAATCAAAAAAGAAGGAGAAGAAACCTTCGGGGGCTATTAAGGAGAAGCAAGAGGAAGAAGAAGAAGAGCAAGACCTGGTCCTAGTAATACAGATACCATGGATGCAGCCATACATATCATATATCCTCAGGAAAGAAATACCCGATGATCCAGTTGAGGCAAGGCGAGTAATTCGACGCTCCAAAGCTTTCACGGTGGTTAAGGGAGAATTATATAAGCGAAGTATTTCAGGCGTCTTGCAAAGGTGCGTTACACCCGAAGAAGGAAGAATAATCCTAAAGGACGTACATGAAGGAATATGTGGCCACCACGCAAGTAGTCGAGCTATCGCAGCCAAGGTTTTTCGGGCAGGATTCTACTGGTTAACAGCAATAGAGGACGCCAAGGACATAGTACGGACTTGCGACGCATGTCAAAGGTTTGCCGCAAAACCTCACTCTCCAGCAGCAGAGCTAGCACCAATACCTTTGTCATGGCCCTTTGCACAATGGGGACTCGACATGGTAGGCAAATTACACAAATCGTCGCCAGGAGGAAAGGAATACATGCTAGTAGCGTCGACAAATTCACAAAGTGGATAGAAGCGAAGCCGATAAATTCACCAGACGGAGCATCTAGTAAAATTCATAAAAGACCTCGTCTTCAGATTTGGAGTGCCCCACAGCATCGTCACGGACAACGGCAGCAACTTCACGTCCAATGAATTCAAAGACTATTGCGAAGAGGTGGGTATCAAGCTGAACTTTGCATCAGTTGCACATCCTCAAACCAATGGGCAAGTCGAGAAAGCCAATGGCATCATCTGCAATGGCATCAAGAAGCGCTTGTTAGGACCACTAGAAAAAGCTCGACATACCTAGCCTGAAGAATTACCAAGTGTGTTATGGAGCATCCGAACAACTCCAAATACAGCGACACAGAAACTCCATTTTTCTGGTACATGGAGCAAGCATTGCCAATCGAGATAGAGCACAACTCTCCACGTGTCGCGGAGTATGACGAAGAAACGTCGAGAAAAGCACTAGAAGATGATGTGGACGCACTTGATGAAGCTCGAGATGAAGTATTGTCTCGAGTAACCAAATATCAACAGGACTTGAAGAATTACCACAGTCGACGTTTGCGGCCAAGATCTTTTCAGGTGGGCGACCTTGTTCTTCGGCTCACAAAAAAGTCATGAAAAACTCGAGTCACCATGGCTCGGCCCTTACATCGTCACGGAGTAATCGGAGGAGGAGCATACGGGATAAAGGACAAGAAGGGGTGGAGGAGCCAAACCCTGGAACGTGGCGCAACTCGGGCGGTTCTACGCCTAGAGTCGAAATATAGTCCTTGTAAAAACTTCAATGTGCTGAAACGCCCGAGTTTTCAGACGCACTCTTTTCCTTTTCGGGCACCGAGTGGGGCCGGAGAAGGTTTTTAATGAGCGGGCTCGCGGTGCTGCAATATAATAAAGATAGTGGCTATATCACCTTCTTCTTTATCAACGTGACCAAAGTCATCGCTCCGACGAATTTCAATATAGTTCATCGATGAAAGAAAAAAAAAAAAAAAAACTTGCCTTGGTATTCAAATACCTCGTGAGTTAATAAAAATACAAAATAGTACTCAATAAAAGCTCGGGGGCTCATATCTGCCTTCAAAATATAAATGCCTTGGTCTACAACCTCGCAAATATACAAATATAGTAAAAAGTCACCGAAACACTCGGGGGCTAGACAAACATAGAAATATAATGGTTGCTTTACAATATAGTCATGGACTACAACGAAGAAATTTCTACAAGAAGCATATAATTAGTCTTGATTCAATATGTCATCAAGAGTAACTCTGTTTTCTTCAGGAGCAGCACCAAGAAAATCGGCATAATGGCCATCGGCAAAAAAGTCGGCATCCATCCGAAGAAGGTCCTCAATCATTTCTTCGGCTATAGGTGTAACCTTCGTGTTAATCCTATCAACACCAACTCTTCGACGCTTTACCTTTTGATGAACCCTCTCGACAACTTGGGCAAGGTCAAGCTTCGAGTGGCAGATCTGGAGCATGATAAGAGCAAATCTGGCACCAGCTACCAGTTGTGCTTTGACAAAATCGTGGATACTGCGAGCATCTTTGAACCTTTCCATCAGTTCAGGAAGAGTTTTTGGTGGGACATTCCGAGGAAACATGGAGTTGTAAACCATGGATAAGGTTTTGGTACAGAAGTGAAGGAAATCACGGGTTTGAGAGGTACGATCCTGAAATCTGGTAATTTGGCGGGTCCTCTCCGGAGTGGCCCAAAACAAAGAACCATGGTCCAAGGAAAGATTGACAAGGAGGTTTGTCCTAGCGTTTACCCTCTCTTCCTCGGCAGCAGCATCAATAAAGGCACCTATCAACACAACGAAGGGACAACCTTTAGGAGACAATAGCATGAAGATGAAAGATATCACAAGACGAGACAAACATACCCGACATATCTGCACTGGCTTCATTCATTAACTCGAGCATGAAATTTTCTCGAGTAACCGCTTTTTCAGCTTCAGACAGCAATCTCCTTAGCAGCCACAGCCTCGCGGGCTTGCTGAAGGGCAACTTTTTCGGCTTCAGATGATTTACGAGACTGCTCCATCATCACAAGTGTTTGTTTTTTCGCATACTGAAGTTGCTGTCGAAGCTCATCCAAGTCTTGCGACAAGGTATCATCGACAGGTGCAGTATCAGAAACAGTTCTCTTCGCGCGGAAAGAAGGCGAAGCATTGGAAGGAGTAGGAGTTGGAGTGTAGTTATCAAATATCAACTGAAATTTAAACAAAACAACATCAAAAAACAGGCAAAAGATAGAGTTCTTCATTAATCTCTTGGGAATAATTACAAGGGCACTACAGTGGAGCTAAGGAAATACGTGTCGCCAAAAGACTACTTTGGCGACAAGAGCAAAAGAAGCAAAAGAAAAACAGAGGCATGCAACTAGACCTCCGGTCTTGACGAACTAGGAGTCGACGTTGGCTTGATCCCGAGATACGCCAAGATTTTCTTCGTATTGGGCTTGGCCGCCTTCATCAGTGACTTCCACCTGCTCTATCTGATCGGTGTCGCCAACCTTCGTCCAGTCGAGAGTCTGCTGATCAGCAACCAGAGCAACAGTATTTTCAACGGCTACCTTCATGTTCTCATGGCGCATCTTCAGCCCAAGATCTTCTGATGTATTGAAAAGCTTGGCAAGGTCAAGGAAAGTCGAAGGTTCCTCTTTCTTCGGGAAGAAGTAGGGGAACAACGCCGACAAAGCCCCACTAGCATTGGCCACGCCTTCACGAATTTCGCGTCCATGGAGCTCCAAAAGAGAAAGTGCGTCAAGGAGAGGGTCATTGACGGGATTCTCCAGATCATAATCTTGTCCTGTTTGGGCTGACACACGAGACAACATATTAGTCGAAAATCAAGACACAGGAAATGCAACAAAATAGAAGAAATTGAGGATATTACTCAGCGTACGTCGACATTGCGACTTCAAACGCTTGATGACCCCTTGCTCACGTGCAGCCTGTGCAGTTTTCTGCTCGTGTAAGGCAGATTCAGCATCTTTGAGCCTTTGCTGCAATTCTTCGACACTAGCGGCCTTTGCTTTAGCATCATCAGCTTCAGCTCTAGCTTCGCTAGCGGCAAGCTCAGCCTTCTTACGAGCCGTCTCACTTTGCTCGAGTTTTCGAGCAAGTGTCTCGGCACGTTGGTTAGCTTCCGCAAGTTTTTCTGTTGAGAAAGGAAAAGGAAGAGAAGAAAGATCAAAAATAGCGACAAGCAGCAGGAGTAAAAAACCAAGGAAAAACAGCAAGTATAAAAGTCGTTACCTTCGGCTCTGCTGGCATACTCGCGGTACCCAATAAATTGGGACCCGATGCGGATAAGATCCTTGATCATAGGCTGTCAAAGAAGAAGGAAAGAAGGGGAAAAACATTACACAAAGTAAGGGTCCACAAAAGCAAAATAGAGGAAATATAGATCTCGATAAACTTACATCATCCAAGAGCTGCGAGGAAGAACTGCCCAATTGAGGAGGAGGCTCAACGATCATCTCAACCCTTGCCCTTTTTGGCGAAGGGACAAGGGGGCTTGACGGTGGAGTAGTGGTGACGACGTTTTGTTGAGGAGGCGATGTTTCATCTCCTTCAACTAGCGTGTAAACAAGTACGATACGTGACGTGCTTGTCCGAGGAGCCACGTCAGGTACTTCTTCTTCCTCATCGCTAGTGAACAAAAAGTCGACAGTATAAAAAGCAAGACAATATAAATATTTCGAGTACAAAAAAAAAAAGGAGGGAGAGATAAAAAATCGACTTACGAGCTGATGAGGGATTCGACATAAGGATCGTAAGCTGACCTCGGATGAGAAGGAACAACCTCTTCAGCCTTAGAAATGCCAGAATCCTCGGCATCAGTCCTTTTCCTTTTGTTCTTGGGAGAGACAGCAGGAGGAAGGGACTCAGTTGATTCACTGGCCTCAGATTCAATTTCTTGCCCATGGGAAGCCGCAGATTGTGAGAACCCGCGACTTCACTTTCAGAACAGAAGAGCCCTGAGTATCGTCGGCAACGATGGTCATTTCTTCGACCTCTCCACCCTCAGGAAGAGGAGGAAGGGAAGTTATACTAGGATGGTCCTGAAAAAATAGAAACCAAAGGAAACGTAAAGAGATGACAATACAATGAGATGCAGGGAAAAAAAAAAGAGGCGCAACAAGATAAAAATACGGAAAGACAAAATACCTTGGGGAGTGGATTGGTGGAGCTGTATGGTTCCACGCGACAAGAAGAAGGAACTGGATCTTTGCCCAGGCGAGAAAGTCTTCGAACCAACTTCTCCAAGTCCTTGGTGGAAAGGTCACCGGAGATTCTGTTGGCGTCATTTGCACCAGAGTACGTCCAAAGGGGATTTTTGCGAGCCTGAAGAGGCTGCACTCTAATCCTAAGGAAGTAGGCAGTGATTTGAACACCAGATAGTTCCTTGCCTCGAGTATTTTGAAGCGCGAATGCGAGACATGAGCGCCTCTCGCCTTTTTCTCTTCCTCGAAGCTTCGGCATCCCAGAAGCGACGGCGCTGAACTTTGGCATTCCCGTCGAAGGGAATATGTTGTGCTCAACGGAGTTGGCGCTTTCTTCGTGAATGTAAAGCCACCTCTTGCGCCATCCTTGGACAGAATCGGGAAACTTGACGTCGAAATAATCGACATCAGTCGAACACAGATAACAACGCCACCTATGTTATAAGTGACGTTGTGGGAGCCATTGCGGCGGATGCGAAGATGCGTTTCCAAAGAGCCCAATTAGGAGCGACTCCAAGAAAGCATTCGCAAAGGGTGATAAAAATAGAAATGTGAAGGATGGAATTGGGGGTCAGATGATGCAGTTGAATCCCATAGACAAAGAGAAGACCGCGGAGGAAATCATGGATTGGGGTAGAGAGGCCGCGGATAAGATGATCAACGAAACTAACCCGATACTCCATTGGAGGCTTGGGATAGCTTTCTTCACTGGGAAAGCGGATGGCGCCTTCCTTCTTCATCAGGCCAAGTCTTTTCATCAGGTTGGTGTCTTGGTTGGAGATTTTGGATCTCTCCCACTCAAGATCTTCAGCGGCCATCGCGGACTCTGGAGTGCTGTGGCGGGTCAAACGCGCACGCGGTGGCATCCACGGCAGCGGATTGAGCAATGTATGCGAGAGCGAGAAATCGGCGAAGATTGGGCGCAGAGGAAGATTTGCGAAGAGGAACAGGTGAGCGGCGCAAGCGAGGGGATGAACGGAGGTTGAAGACAGGTTTATATAAGAATTGGGTGAAGCAGTGTACCGTTGGATGAGGAAATCGTGTGGTGAGAATTGATCTTCTAGTTACAAAGGGCAAAAAAGTATTTTTACTGGGATAGGCGTTACCGTACGTGCACCAGAAAAAGCGGAGGACGTGTGTCCCCCACTTGCACGACGTGTCAATATGGTGGGAACGATGGACCCACAAAGCAGAAAAATATCGACCATTGATAGAGTTGAAGAAAATTTGACAAGGGAAAATATGTCGACAAGAGAAAGGAGAATGGCGACAGGATAAGTTATTTGAATGCATCGGGAGCCTTTGGTCAGAAACAAGTTTTTGCCCAAATGCTCGGGGGCTACTTTGAAAAAAGAAAAATTTCGACAATGGCAAATATAGAAAATGTTGAGCCTACAGTCAAGCACAAGTTCTTGGCTGTAGCCTCGGGCTACTCCCATCGGGAGCGCTGTTCGCGCACGAAAAAAAAAAAAAAAAGAAAGATAGAAGAAGAAGGAGGAAAGAATATCAGGAGATAATGGCAATATAGTGAAAAGGTGGACTAAAATGTTGAGCCTACAACCAAGCACAAGTTCTTGGCTGTAGCCTCGGGGGCTACTCCCATCGGGAACGCTGTTCGCGTGCCCGATGAAATTAACAAAGGAAAAATAGAACAAGCAAGAGAGTATATTTCGAGTTGTCATTAACTCTCCATATACTCCCATCGGGAAAGCAATATAAGTCATATTTGACTCAATAAAATGTGCCATTCCAACAGCCGGAAAAGCACTCGACAATATATTCTCGAACGCCGAAGTTGCGATCAATTTCTGAATGCCGCAAAATTGCGAAGGTAAGACCCCGACCTATTCTGTGGGCGTGGCATCGCCGAAGACTGCGCTCGCTACTTTTATCCGTATCAACGATACGAAGAAAATCCTAACGGACGCGTTAGGTACTCGATAAATTTAACTGGGACTCGACGAATGGTAAGACCTTAAGCGGCGCCTGTCGAAGTTTACAGTATCCCAAAATCATGTCCAGGGACGTGATTTTGAAGTAGGTTTTGCGGATTGCCACTAGAGCAGTTAACTAGTACCTGATCCGTCGGATGAACTAGCCCCAACTACCAATATCCTGTACAATATAGAATTTTATGAGAAAAAGTATAAAAGTTAAGAGCTTTCAAGTAAAAATAAACAGTGGAGATTTTCCCTGATTCTACGATTCAAGTAAAATCTCGGGGGCTACTGACATAGGCATCCCAAATGGGCCTGCCTAATATAGTACCCGGGGTTTATTGAAGGCCCACTACCCGAAGAGTAAAGAAGACTCGAGAGTCCAAGATGTATTTAAGGAAAAGATAGAGTTGTAATAGGAAGTGTTATTTGTAATCTGGCGGGATGAGTTAGAAACCATCCCGGACTCTGTAATCCTTGTATATCACGAATCCCTCGGCTCCACCTATATAAAGGGGGGGTCGAGGGACGAGAAGATCATCGAATCATTGTCTGCAAACCCTAGTTTTCATATTCGTCGAGTACTTTTCGGCTGAAACCTTCGAGATCTACTTGCCCTCTACTTCTAACTAAACCCTAGCCTATAATCCGTAGGCATTGACAAGTTAATCCCTTGTCACCTGCCCTGTGCTCCAGTACGCCGATGATACCCTCATCATCATCCGGACTATTCCCGGGCATGTGGAGAACCTTAAAAAAGTGCTCGACGATTTCTCCGCTGCCACGGGGCTGACCATCAACTTCCACAAGAGCACTTTCGTTCCTATCAAGGTCGACAATGCCTCTGCTCTCTCCATGGCCGCTGCTTTTGGGTGTACAGTCTCTACCTTCCCTCAGACCTACCTCGGCCTTCCGCTCTCCCCCTACAAGCTCCGTCTAAGTGACTTTGCGCCGATTATGTCGAAAAGTGACATGCGCCTTTCCGGCTGGCGTGGGAGATGCCTCCCCATTGGAGGTCACCTTCTCCTCGTCAACTCGGTCCTCACATCTATGTTGTCCCATGCCATGAGTGCTGGACTCCTCCCTGCCGGGGTTGTCGAGGCCATCGACAAGCGGCGCCGGGCTTTCCTCTGGACCAGAGAGGAAACCTGCAATGGAGGTCAGTGCAAGGTGGCTTGGGAGGACGTCTGTGTCCCGAAAAAAAATGGAGGGCTGGGGGTCGTTTCCCTCCCCGCCCAAAACTCCGCCCTTCTCTCGAAGTTTCTCACAAAAATCCACTCTGGCTCCTCGGCCCCCTGGGTCTCCTGGTTCCAACGTATGTATGGGTGGAACGGTGACCATGACTTAGGTGACCCCCACCGTCTAGACACACCTGTGTGTAAGGACATCATTGCTGGGATTGCCCCCTTCCGATCGATCTCCAAGGTCCTCCTAGGGGATGGCTCCTCTACTGCCTTCTGGTTTGATCTTTGGCTTGGAGACCAAACCCTCTGCGATCGCTTTCCTGCTCTTTTCTCCCACTCCATCAGGCCTAACATTAATGTTTCCTTGGCCCTTTCCCTTGGCCTTCGTGACTCCCTTGGGCCCCGCTTGACCATGGCCGCGGCGGCTGACCTTCGAGCCCTGTCCTCCGAGCTTAGCCTTGTGCGTGTTCGCATCGACGTCCCCGATCTGCGTAATGGCCGCCTCACTAACAAAAAACTGTCAAACAAAAGTTTCTATGCCAATTCTTTCAGGCATCTGCAGGTTGATGAAGTTGCGAACAGGGTCTGGAGGAGCGCTGCCCCCTTGAAGTGTAAGATTTTCTGCTGGCTGGCCAGGAAAAAACGTCTCCCCACCAATGAACGGCGCTTTCGCCACAATATGACCACCTCTGCGGCATGCCTCTCCTGCGGCCTCGAAGAAGACACAGATCACCTGTTGTTTCGCTGTCCCCGAGCTACAGAAGTCTGAGCTTTCTTCCATAGAGACTTTGACCCCGGCACGGTCTCTAGCTTCGCCGACTGGCTAGAGAAGTGCGACACGTTTGTGGAGACTACCATCAACACCGCCATCGCCTGGAACATCTGGAAACGAAGGAACACCCGCACTTTCAATGGCGTTCTGGAAAACTACTCCATCGTCTCCAACAGGTGCCTCGAAGACGTTAGGCTTTGGGCCTACAGATGCAACACCCCCTCCTCGACCTCCCTTCTTAATTCTTGGTGTAATGGTCATGAACCCCCTGAACTTTCTTTCTTTAGTCCTTCTTCCCCCCCCTCAATCTGAAATGTAATGAACCCCTGTATTCCCGGTTGGTTGTTATAAAGTCGTCCAGGCTGGCGTAAGCCCGCCGTAGTCCAGGTCAAAAAAAATGCATGTATTTCGCAGCTTAATTATGTTTTCACTGTGCTGCAGAGAGACATGCCTGAAGTCCGAAACTGTCATCGGGGTTTCACATTTCTGCAAAAGGGTGATGTAGGACAAATTAACTACAGACAGATAAAGTGTGTGTAGAGTGTAAAATTTGAAACAGTTCGATCAGGTCTTCCTTAAGGTCATTCACACATGTTTTGAAGAACCCATTGGTCCATCAGGACATGTCTTATCAGTTTCATGGAAATGAATAGTGGAAATGAAATCAGGGTATTGACCCCTTTTATCGAAAGAGAAAGGGACCGAAGGTTGGTGGAAAGTTGTAAGAAACACTCAAGTGTAGCAAAAATATCATGCATAAATCAAGAACAAACAAAAAAGAGCCACTGAACATGAAAGATGAACCAAACAGGACAACAATATTAACCACGCAGAGGCAAATTGAAGAAACGACAGATAGAACAGGCAGGTACCTCCATGTCTGATGGGATGATACTCAAATCAAATAACCTGGTACGTTACAAAAAAAAATCAAATCCAAGAATTTTGGAGGAAACCCAGAAACGATAATAGGAATGATCACGGATGCATAGAATATGCTTTATGATTATGCTTTTTTCTAAATTAAAACAAAAAAATATGGGAAGACCATATCATCTGTCATCTCCATATTTCCCCATCTTTCTTTTGTTCTTCTCCTCCTGGAAGGCAATATAGCATCATTTCATAATGTCAAGAATGACACTATACTGACATATTTAACAAATTGACATAATCACATAACTCGACTTGCACACGATGAAAATAATAAGGTAACGGCTCCAAATGGAAGACAAGATATGCATTACAGTCGAGGTTACAACAAATGAATCCTTACATACAAATGGAGCATAATGAAAATTAATAAGTTATAACTAACAGTGAAAGATGGCAAAAGGAATGCACTTCCAGAGTAACTTAACCGATGCTATTTATTATCGGCTCAACAAAATATCGTCACCCAACAAAAAGCAACCTCCAAGTTTTTATCAACATAATACTAAGTTCGGTATCATGAAAGGTGACACGTTATATATACACAGTTCCAATTCTCCAGTGTCCACACCATGTTTTGCTTAAAATACAGTGGCCGGCGGTAGCAGCTTTCGTTGGTAGGAGGAAAAATGCCACATATATTTGAGCTATGCAACATCAACTAGTTCTTGTAATGAAACCAGATAAACTGGTAATGAAACCAGATAAACCAGACTATCATACTGACCATGGTATCTTTTTTTCCGAATTGAGGGGCATAGAACCCGATTTCATTAATTGGTAATGAAACCAGATAAAACATCAGGTTTTAGATTCTTCTTATTACAGACATCCATATCAGACTTTTCCTAAACCTTACAAGCTACCAGCGTACAACCAAAACAAACTTAAAGCAAAGATCTACTACTATGCAACCGCTACTCTCTACCCAGCATCCAAAACTTCTACCTGGGGAAGAAAACCTTTTTTCTTTTCTTTTGACCTGCTCTTTCTTCCATCATCCCATCACCCTGCGATTCTGAACACCATCGGTGCCCACCCTTTCTCCAGTGAGCAGTTTGAGCTATTATACTAGTAGGATCATAAGGAAAAATGTTACTAAAACAAGCAGTATTGCTCGTTTTCCATGATGCCCAAATCATTGTTGCAACTCCTATACTGCCACTAAACTTCTCATACTAGTAGAAAATCCAACTAACATATCTGAAACTGAAACGAAATCTGTTTTATATTCAGAGCACATTGTACCACTCCCCAAGCATACTTAGCCATGGAACAATGAACAAAGAGGTGGTTTATACTCTCATTCTCACTACAAAACAGACATCTACCACTACCTTAACATCATCGATGCTTCAAAACATCTCTAGTCAAGATACTTTTCTTAAATAAAAGCCAAAGAAACACTTTAATCTTCAGCTGTACCTTAAACCAAAGCTTCTTATAAGGACATCTAACTTGACTAAGCTTCAAAGCAGCATACATAGATTTAACAGTAAAAATCCCTCACTTGTCTAATAACCACCTACACCTACTTTTTGTTCTGTTAATCTAACCCCATCGCAAAGACTTTGCAACTCTCTCCATAGAACCGCAGTCCCCCCCCCCCCCTGTAAAGTTCTTCTAAACCTCACACAACTCCAATCCTCTCCGAAAACTTTAGCTACCAAAATCCCAGCGCTAAAATTTAAATTATACAGTCTAGCAAACTTTATCTTAAAAGGAAGATCACCAACCGAAAGATCTTCCCAGAAACGAGTATTTAAACCATTACCGACCACTTTTCTGCAGAACTTATAAAACACCTCTCTAACATCTAAAATACCATGGAAAAAATGAGACTGGCCAGGTTTTACTTTTTCTTTTCGAAATGGGGGAAATATCGCCCCAGCTTCTGCATCCAAGGGATGCACACGGCTTTTTTAATTAGATTATTCACAACACCTTACAAGAGCAATACAAAAGATCAAACTCAAAGCCACCCCGCTAAACCTAGAAAGGGATGAAGGAGGGATGAAGGGGGTGACAATTCACCAACTCACATCAACCAAAAACCAAATGACTTTCCAGGCCGCTCAATAGCAGATGAGAAGCACATCTAGTTAAGCAGACTCTCAGCATACACCAATGCACACGTCATAGAAGTTGCTACCGCCGTCTTCCTCGACTCCATCTTCAATAGAGATCATCGCATTGACCATGCCAGGTCTGCCATCGATGCCGCCACGGCGCCAGACGACTCCACCATCCTGCGCAAATCCATCACACTGCATCCGTCCCGAGACACCACTGCACCATGCCGCGGTGACACGACGACGCCGACACAGCAAAAGCACACAGCTCCACATCAGCACCACCGCCATCCATTGTCTGCTCCAAAAACAATGCCCCAACAGGGAGAACGGCGTTGCGCGCCGCCATCATCCGATCTGGGGGACCCGGGTCTAGGGTTTCCCTGGAGCAGCCCAGGCGAAGAACGCAGACTGCAGAGACAATGCCTTCAACAAAGTAACGATGAACACGCCGCCACCATCCGCCATGATCGAAGTCCGGGCCGGCTTTCACCGGCAGCTGCGCCTCGCCATCAGGAGCTAGGCGACGGATCGCGAGATCCGCCACGGCTAGCCACACAACTAGCCGATCTCCTCCGGCGAGAGAGAAGACCACCACCACCACGGTCAGCGGCACGGCCGCCACCTGCCAGCCACCCCCATCCAGGGCACCGCGAGGGCCGTGGTCCCAGACCTTGAGGAGGAGCAGTACGAGATCCGTCCCCATCACCGCTTGCCCGGCGATACCGAGGCGAGGACGGAAGGAGAGGACCGTGCCGCGCCGCCAGGTTCCGGGGCCGCGCCGCTGCCCCCATCACCGCCCGCCCGACGAGGTCGGCGAGGAAGTGAGGAGAGGCCGTGCCACCAGAAACCAGGGCCACGCCATCGCCACCCGCCCGGCGAGAGGGCCGCGCCGCCATCATCCTTCAAGTGCTGGGGCCATCCCCCAGTGCGGAGGCGAGCCTCCATCCACCGCACCAGGGGTCCACGCGAGGATCCCCGCCGCCCCCATCACCGGTTGCGCCCAGCTTCGCCGGCGGCGGCCTCCGGGGACGACGAGGAGGGGGGGAGGAACATAAACTAACGGATTTCTTTTACAGTATTCATTTAAAATCGTTTTCTGCCATAAACCTTCTTCATTCCCTAACTTCCATAACCATTTACTTAAAAGACAAACGTTCACAACTCTTAGATCTACTCTTCCCAAACTACTTTGATCAATAGGCTGACACACATCTCTCCAATTAACTAAATGGTACTTATTATCACTTTCCTTATCATTCCACAACATCCTTTTCCTAGGCAGATTCATATTTTTCTATATGCCTTTCGGCAACGGAAACATAGACATCATATAGAAAGGCACATTACCAAGACTACCTTTAATCAAAACTAGCTTGTCACCATAAGACATAAACTTACCTTGCCAAGCACCTAATTTCTTATCCATCTTTTCTTCCGAGTTTTTCCAATCTATGTTTCTTAGTCTAGCACTATGAGCAGGTATTCCTAAATATTTCATCCGCAACACTCCTTCGACACAAGTAAAAATCTCTTTATACAGCTCACAATCATTTTTTGATTGACCAAAACACACTAACTCACTCTTATGGAAATTAATTATTAAACCTGACAAATGCTCAAAACAACATAGCAGAGGTATCCTCATTCCTCAATGACTATCATAGTTTTACTAGAGGAAAACTAAATCAAGAAGAAGACAAACATGAACCTGAACAGAACTTATCAGGCGCAGTACAAAATGTTCAGCTGGAGGTTGTGGTTTCTGGGTGAGGAGGCGGCGGTGCGTCTGATGGCAGAGGAGGGGGCGGTGATGGGGATTAGGGCAGCGTCTGACTCGGGACGGGTTCAAAGGCGATACAGATGAGGTTGTGGTGCGGCATTAGGAGGCGGAGGGCGACGAGGAAGTGGAGGTATCGCGGAGTGTGTAGTGGGCGGCGGCGTGCGGGGCAATATGTGACAGTGGCCGGCAGAAGGGCAGGGGAGAGGCGGCGCCTCCATTGCGAGCAAGGGGAGAAATGCTGCGTTCTTTTTTTAACAATCCATACCATATACTAGCAAAGAAATGCGCGGCGGCACGCCGCGCCTTGAAGGTAGTCAGGAGTTGAAGAATAAATGATAATTTCATGCTAAATTTCGAGTCAGGAATTGAAGAATAAAGGATGTTTCTATGTTAAGCTTCGTTATTTTAGGGATGTGGAGGCGTGGTAGAAACATGGATTAAGCAATGTGTTACATTCAGAAATCAATAGACTACTCTTCTGCATTCAGAACTAACCATTTTATTGTTGCAAATACGCTTTACTATACCATGAACCAAACGGACATTGATCATAGGAAATACAATAAGAAAAAGTTGCATAGATTACAGCGTGCAAGTTGAATAGTATCACACATAAGAACAAAAATGGATCGTAAGGAAAATTTTATATGAGAACACAAGCAGACCGTAGTATCGCACATAATTAGGCATAAGAACACAAACATGAATACTTGGAGTTTTTGGTGCCTGTAGAGTTTAGATAACTGACCTTGAAGTACAAGTGCCGCCAGTACTCTTTTACTAAGACGATGTGTATGCTTTTTTGTATATGGTCTGGTGAAGACTGTATAATCTTAGATTTTTTTTAGATGAGGGGTATTTTGCCTATGTACTGACGTGGTGAGTTTTTATGCATTATTTAGCATGTTGATATCCACCAGTTCAGACAAAACAAGAACTGATTGTCTAAGACTAATTTGCAGGACCAAGATGATGCTAGAGCAACTGCAGATATGTGCAAATGACAACTACAAATATTCAATGCTCAGGCTACATGCAAGAGTGTATGCGCTATCAGAGAACACTATCTAGATAATAATGCAGTTATATTACATGTACTTTCCAGTATTCATGTTTGTGTTCAAGTTTTCACACTTGTACAACAAAAGGTCATGTTTTCAAAAAAAATCAAGAGTTCATGTTCACCGAAATTTGAACAGAGTGTCAGGGCCTATATTAGGTAAAATGCTTTCCTGGTTCTGACATAAAGCAATGCTCCTAAAGAAGAATTTAAACCCTGATCTGAATGGCAGTATCATGCACATGAATGGTTTAGGATAAGGATCTTATGCAAGCTATAATAGCCAATTCAAGCATGAGAAATCAAGCAATGATGTCACAAAGTTGTGACTTATGAGATAAGGCAAAGTAGTATTGGAGAAAGTACTGGAAGTAATATGGCTATTTCTTGCTATGAGGGTAACCAGTTGCTCCTGTGTCAAGGGGAGTCTCAAACTAAAACGGCGGTTCCATTAGCACTGTACGTTTTGAAATTTTCATAAGAGAAGTAGCAGGCAATAGTGCGACCATATCTATTACATTTATCTTAAAAAAATGAACCCATGTGAATCTGTGAGACCTAAGTCATTAATTCAAAATCTTGCAGTACATAACCAAGAGGTACCCTCTGACTCAAAGTTACACTCGTTGTAGCAAAATTTTGATCAATCTGTGAGAACTAAGTAATTAATTCAAAATCTTGCAGTACATAACCAAAAGGTAGGCTCTGACACTTCAAATTTACACTCGTGGATGTTGTAGCAACATTTTGATCTCTCACGAATCCAGGGATGGAAACATGCATTACTCCCCATATACCCTAGTTGGCTGCTTGCAAAACCCTGAGACATGTAACCTCCCGATGGAGACCAGAGTAAAGAGCACCTAGGTTCATAATTTACCTGTAGAAAGAAACACATGCAAAAATGACAACTCAGAGATAAAATGTTATAATCCACGAACACAATAAAAATTGGGGAATGTTAGACATTCGCCAGCATACACTCGCTGTTTCTCTCCTCTGATTTGAAATGATTTGTTTTGCAGAATAATTAGATCTAAAGGGACAAATTCACACAAATGACACAATTTGCAAGAATAGTGTGCCAAAGGCAGAGCTATCCACTCTGTTACAAACCATGCCAATGGATCACTGGTTCTTCAAGCTCACGCAGCCAGACACCATGCAGGACATGATTAGTCGCCATCTCAGTATATTTTCCACGGCCCACCTTTACTGACAATGTGTTAACACATATGTAAGATCAGAAGGTAATTACACACCATGTGAAGAGCAAGAGACCAAGTTACTTGTCTATCAGTAAGTCTGAACCTAACAGTCCACATGAATCCATCTCATTCAAAATCATCCAAGCATATGCATCATGAAATCAATCATCATGCTTGTTCTACACACAAAAATCCAGTACACTAAATCACCACATTATAAATATAGGCAAGATTAATCTCAGTTGGTACTTGTTACCGAATACAGACCCACTTTTGCTCGACGGGAAGTGTTTTTAGTAATATATCAAAATATCTACATACTTCAGTTTAGCTAATTCTCTTTAATCCTAAAAGATCATCATGGTATAACCGTATTAGAGGCAAACACATAAAAAATTTCCCTGAACTGAAAGAAAAAGAAAAATATCAGGTTACTTACACAAATAAAAATGGCATAACTTACATAATGATTTTCTATCGAAATATGAAAAAATCTATGATGTTATTCATGATATAATCAGATGGGCGAGAATTCACTCTTAGAGATGATCATTTTGAGCGAATATAGTAGTGTGTTCATCAGGACAACTTGCAAACTAAGGCAAGGAAAATACCTTGGTAGCAGGGTGTTGTTACTTCGTTCTTGTTGTAAGGTAAAACTTGAAGAAAATTATGTTTATTGAGGCCTCATGGGTACTTCGAGGCAAACAAATTAGAAAGCAGATGCTCAGACTTTCGTACTGAAAGCACAACAGTTGTTACCCAAATAATATAACATAGATACACGGTTGTAAAAAAACTAAGCAATGATTTCAAGGTAGGTGGTGCTAGGAAATTAAATGCGCTTTAGTCACTGCATAACATGAATGTATATACCGAATCACTCGCAAATGAACCTAATATCGCCCACATATGCTAGCTTGATAGCTTGTCATTCCTCTATATGCCATGTTGCCCTCCAGGCACCATTCTGTGCCCAGTCGCCCCAAAGTTTATCATTTTGTTGTGAAGTCTCTAGTCCACATGGATCTGGACAGAAATGAGAGACCCAATACTGAATATCCAGGGTCTTCCCCGCAAGAATATGTATTTAGGAGCCAGTAGCTAAAATTGCTGCTAGGGGTAACTTCTAAGTTTTACAGGGCATTTTTAATGATTTGAAAATATGCGATGTGTTGTGACAAGAGGAAAACTGTCAATGCAACATGCTTAAAAGAATTGGAGAGAGAGAGTAATGCCAGTGTCCTGAAAGGCGTTCTTCAATAATGAGAAAGGACAATCAGGTGTTGATGCAAACACCTGAATTTGGTCTCATTACAAAATCTGTGAATATATTACCAGGATCATCTCACCATAGTTTACGTACCCATATGAGCTGAAAAACACAGAAACGTTGTGTCACAAGCTACTATGGCGACGTGAAGATGTGTTAGAGACCAGTTGTCAAAGTATAAACAAACGGTTACTTTAGCCGTATATGTGTGTGATCTGGTAATATGAAGATAACACACTACACGTGACATCATATCCATCTACCTTGACTGGACTGAAATATGCCTTTTTAGGTGAAAAAGAACTTTATATATCAAAAGACACATTATCTATGACCGTTGACAGGACAGACCCCACGATCACCATGTCCTCATGATTTCTAACTTGGCTGAGATATCTGCTGCCTCGCTGCTCTTCCTCTCTCACGATCTTGTTAATTTTGCACCTCAGAAAGATGTACATCAAGAGATAGTTGCTTCATGACCTGCAGCACACCAAGGGGCTTGGTTATTTGTGCCAGAACTGAGCCCATTAGCGACAACATCACAATTAGTTTCCAAGATGATCTGTTCATCGAAACTCGGGCAGACTTTTGATGCCCAACAATGTGGCAGTTGCTTCTATTTCTACAACATCAAACCAGTTATCTAGTTGTAACTGGCAGACAACACTACAGAGCCGTATTCAGTTATGCCAATGCCTCCTGGCCCAATCTTCTCAATGTAGGAGTCGTCCACATTCACCTTCACCCAGCCGTCGGGTTGCGAGGACCTTACCGATGAGCACACGGACAAAGAGTTAGAGATAATAAGGCACATAGGTCTTTAACCTTTGTTGTCCATGGTCGAGAGGGGCTGAGCTCCGAACTCCTCCAGATGGCTTTGGAGGACAATAACCGAGCTCTTAATGGTACAACATAGGACTAAAAAAATACTTTGATAGAATTTGAACATGCCATTGAGCTAACATGAAAACAAAGAAAAACAGGAGAACCAAAAGTGATGGAACAATAATCGGTAGCAATTGCAACCGGTGTCACAATAATTTCAACACTGATTCCACACGGTAACTTTTCGGCTGATTGTAAGGAGCCTAAAGTTGAAATAAACATGTATCCAGATTCTGTTTCTAATTCGTACCGAAACATATCCATGGTGAGATTTGGTTGTACCCAAGGACACCAATCGATGACTATGCATCAAGACTAAGCTATCATCAACCATTGTTTAAGGCTCTTTCTTTTGTATGCTTATCATAGACCAGTATATTGTTCTCCTTTATCTAAAAGCTACAGTTCAACTGCATATTTTTGTGATCGAGAAAATTGGGAAGCAGAGGTTAGAAGTACAGTGGATGCAAAGATATATAGAACAACTGGTTATGGCAAGAAGGGCTGCCAGATATCTTCAAGCGTAGAAACTTCAAACATTATGTATTTTTCATATGAAAGAAAATACTTGGGCAGAACCATCGATTTCTCTGATATGCATGTAGCGACATAAAGTTGTTGTAGAATTGATCTATCTTATATGTACTACTTCGTTCTTGTTATAGAAAACATCTGATGGCCAACTTCAGGACAAAAATGTGGATATGCAATTTAGTGGATGTCAACTATTTAACTGCCACCATAGTACTGCAATAAGACTTTTTACACAAAACATTACCAGTGATTTTAGCTCAAGCTAAGCTATGAATTGGCATACATAGATTTTGACAATAGTAATACTGCCCTATTCTTGTAGGCACCTAGAAGAGCTAACATTTGTAACATAGAACAAATACCTGAGTGATCTTGATCTAAATTCATCACCTAGAAAGAGAAACACACATTGTGTGATCATCTGAAGCATGTTTTAGAAATGTAAGTATTAACAACCGACTTATAATCCTAAAAAATTGCAGTGACTACCCATTTCAGGGGACTTGAAATTGAGAATTTGGTAAGCTTATGTCTGCATACTACTCTTTGACCGGTGTTCTTCTAGCTTGTCCTGCACACACTTCAATTGTTCATCTAGCTGAGTAAAATCTTTACTTTATGGTGAAACCAACAAAGTCAGCAGAACACACGGTTACATATGGGTGAGTTTTTGCACACCTATTTGAGATCAGAACTGGTAAAGTCAAACTGACAAATCAAACCCATTGGAAAAAAACCCGAGGGAAATAAGAGCTAGCATTATCAGCTGACACCGGGCCTCCAACAACATTCTTATATAATCAGACACATATGAATAATATAATCTGATTGCCCTTTCAAATGCTAATGTGAGCTAAAAGGCAGGTTTGAAATATCATTAATTTTTTTACTTCTAGCATGGTGAGTCTATGCTCATATGTGCTTGAGAAAAATGTATTAAGCCACTGTTTAATTTATTGCTTGTTAGATCAAAACATAAAATTCTTTTTAACTAGAGGCTCAGGATATATTGCAGAGTGTATTTCTAGTCAAAAATGGTCTAATCAGAGTGGCATGAAACACATCTCTCTCGTTGAGATCATTAACATAATCTGAACAAAATACATATGTATCCTTTTCTTGGAAGCTAGCATCAATACTTCCTAGCTGAATTATGTAACTTGCACACCAGTTCTCTGAGTGTATAAAGTTATATACAACACAGTGGTATATAGTGATACAATAACGAATAGCATAATAAGGGGTTTCTAAAATAGATAGAGGGTAATTCATTCTGAAGAACATGTATTTAATTTTCTAATAGCCAAACACTGACCATTTAGCACAGAATTCTGTCCAGGTCTTGGAGCTTCCGTAGAGCGGTATGTTGTGGCTGAATGTATTTTATACATTGAACAGTAAACAAAAACAAGCATATGTAATCTAGTAATTCAGTAAGGTCCTTGCAGATTACGTAAGGAAGATCTAAGAACACATGCTCTGAACACTTCTTCAGAAGATCGTGATGAAAAAAGGTATCTCAAGTAAATGTCCGCACATATAATTAATAAAATGACCATTTGAGCAGTTACTAAAAAGGTTGAATACTATAATTTGGTAAGTTCACTAAAATGTACCTTTTAACTTTGAGGCACACCAAATATATTCCGTTTGATTGCCTTGGTAGTGGTACTAAGAGGGAGTGCGAACTCAACAGGAGATGTCTTCCACCACTTGCAACTTTTCGCCAGTAAATGACTTGCTCTGAAGCTCCTGAACAAACTGTCCACATAACTGTTAAGTTAATGAGCATGTTGCAACAGAAGGGAGAAGATCAAACATAAAAGGAGACAGCATAATATGTACTTGAGAGTTCAGAGCTATCAAAAGGTTCAATGGAAGCCCCATATCTATCTGCGGATAAATGTATGAGTTCAAAGTTTCGGTGGGTCAGGATATCAGAAGCGAAGGGGGCATTCAGAGGCAGCAAACACCAGACATAACTCAATATGTTGCGTCCATCTTTTTTTTCTTGCAGAAATCAACCCTTCTGGTATGAAACACAAGGTACTATGCAACCAAAAGATCAGACAACCAAGCGCATTTTATTAGTTATGGCAAGAAAGTGAGTTAGGGAAAAAGTAAATCTCTGTATTTTTTTAATCTTTTATGGCTTTTCTTGAATTATTGCTCCCAGGTCAGCAGCAACTTCGGAGTACAAACACTCACAGCTGAAACCAACATGAAACAAAAAAGAAAATTATAGAACAAACCCTTAATCCTCACCTGCTCGTAGTTGATTTCTGACCGAACTCCCCTCATCCCCTACAAACATGGCCCCTCCCTGTGTTGTTCGATGGAGATCCAGAGATCCAGAGAGAGAGTACGTGGGAGGAAGAAGTACCAGCGGGCGGCCGAGCTCCCACCGTAAACTATGGAGGCGAATTCCCCTGTTTCTTTCAGCGGGGTGGATTAGAGTCGGTTTTGCAAGGGGGCGAGGAGGAGGAAAGGAGGTGAGCAGCAGCGGCCGTGGCGGCGCACCAGCCGTTGGTAGTAGAGGAGCAGCGTGAGCTAGGATAGGGCACCATAGGGACAACAATGCATCGGGGTGGTAGATGCATCCGGAAAGGAGCACCTGCCGGCGTTCACTCCTCCATATTCGCGCCGACGCGTCACCCTCCGTGTTGCCATCCTCCTTCCTTGGGAAGAAAAAGGCGCCAAGCTCCTTCTCCGCACCGCCGGAGACCTCGTGAGAAAGAGGAGGGCTTGTAGCGCCACAGTTGCTAGGGAGGGGAGGGGGAAGCCACCATGTTAATTCCTAAATCAACTCAAAATTCTAAGAAAAAAGAGGTTGGTTGCCCTTTAATATAGTAGTTATTCATAAATTCCGGTTAGACTAGTCACAGCGAAAAGTATCATACACTAGTATCATGCACATGATACTAGTTAATGACCTCACAACGCATAGTATCATAAGATAGTATCATCATATTTAATATTTTGCATAATCTCAATATAAATTTATGTACATCAGATGTGTTTGTCATTAAATTTTCTAGTTTTACGTGCTATGATACGGTATCATGATTGGTGCGCCACATCAGATATTTACCAACACGATGATACTACTTATGATATTTTCATTGTTGCTAGTCTTAGACATAGTACAGATGACTGTCCCCGCCTACTAAAAAATGAAGTTAAAAAACAAAATCTTAGAGGTTTTGGTGCTTTTCTTGTTTCATTAAGAAAAAAAATCAAACGATAGACACATGTCTGTCCTGTCTTAGTCTACATGCTAAAAAATTAGATAAATTAGTATTGCATTTATTACACCAAAAGTAATAACATCAAATAGAATGAGCAAAAGCTTTTCATTTTCCATGTTCTTGTTTACTAAAATCTAAAATTTAGATTAATACTATGAAACAAAAATTGAACCTAGAATGTAAAAAAATCAAAATGAACGAAATACCAACTACTTTCTCCTGTAATTTTAATTTGAGCAGCAATGCCAAGGATACATGCACGCGTAGCTATTAAACTAGTCAATCAACATCGGCAAGAATAGCAACAACAATATGGCAAGAAAAAGCAAACACACAACTTGCTTGACGTCGTTGGAGAGGTGAGGGCACAAATCACCATTCTCGAGAACGTAGCAGTCGGGACAAAAATATAGCAAACATAATGCTTCTCGTGGACAGCATGAGAAAAGATACATAATTCTAGCAAAGCAAGATCTAAATGCTCAGAGCATCTCCAGCTGCGTCCCTCAAAGCGTCCCCCAAACCGCGCCGGATTGAGCGTTTGGGGGACGTGTTTTGTTCGTGCCGCCTCGCCCCAAGCGTCCCCCAAACGCCGCCCCCAAACATTTAAAATACTTCTTTTTAACACAGAACCATTTATCAAATATAGCATATGAATAAAAATGTTTGCGAGGATTGTTTTCAAATTAAATTACAACAAACAAGTAAACAAATATAGCATATGAATAAAAATGTGTTGCCTCGTCGGCGAAGTAGTCGTTGTGCAGCATGGCATGCCCCTCCATCCTCTGCCGGGGCTTCGACTTCCTTCTTCCCGGCCTTGATCCTCCGCGGCGCGGCCTCTTCCTCTTCTCCGCCTCAGCGTGAAGCATGTCCTGGAGGGACGCGATGATCAGCAAATGCTCCCGCAGATCGTCGTCGAAGGCTTGCTCGTCCTCCAGCAGCAGGGCAACCATCTCATCGTCGCTGTCCATGGCTAAAGCAAAATCAATGGTTAAAATTGCGCCGAGGGACGACGCAACAAACAGCGGCCAATCGCACCTACGGCAAGTCATCGAGCACCTTCGTGCGGAGGTGGGCGGAATTTGACGGCGCGGAGGGCCGCGCGGCGGCGCAGCAGCGGCAGGACGGAGAGCCCGATCGCGACTACGGTGCCGACTCTCAGCGAGATCGAGACGCCCAAACGGCGGAAATCCAGCGGTGGTGGGGTGGGAGGCGGGGAAGGAAGGAGCGACGAGAAAAGAGGCGCTAACCAACGGTTTATGCAAATAGTCGCCGACATGTGGGAGCCCGCCTCGCTTTTCGTTGTGTCCGGCGTCCCCGGTGCGTCCCCTGTGGGACGGGGACGGGCTCGGGGCGCGCCGGACAAAAATGGGCTTTGGGGACACGGCTGGAACGCATTTTTTGTCCGGCGCGCCCCAAATCCCTTTGGGGGACGCTTTGGGGGACGCGGCTGGAGATGCTCTCATACCTAGAGAAATTAAATCTTCCAACACCACCATTGATGTCGGGAAGATGATCTCTTCTTTGAACTAAAGACCAAAGACCAGTTATTGTAAACGATGCCAACTCGATTGACTCGGATGTCACAAAGAAAACAGCTACTATAACCCTAACATAATATCTTGAAAGCACTACTTTTATTAAAACAAACTACACACATAGATCAGTTTCTTCACCCTACCGACACCAGCTGAGGCCGGCCGGAGGAGGGTGAACCGACCTATGGAAGAGTCGGAGGTGGAGGCGGCACTATGTTTCTTAGGAGGCGACACTATGTTTCACGGAAGAGAAAAACTTTTGCTTCCGCGTTTTTATTATCCATAATTGTTTCTTGAATTATCAAGTACCAATTCATTTTTAGAGGAGGATTATTCAGTTCTTATTCTGTGGAGGAGTTCTTGATTTGAGCATGCATGCCGTTTTTGCATTTCGGAACAGAGACGCATTTGTGAGTTCGAGCTAGACATGTCAGTACCTTTTGTTCCTGTCAGTTCACCATTGGAGTACGCATGGCATTCTTCTTAGTACATGTTTCTCATGTCTCCATCTTGGACCAAAGCATTTTTCTTAGATTATTTATTGCAGTTAAAAACAAAAGAAATTTAATCGATTCACAATCCTGGCATAGTTTGCTGTACTCTACTCAGCGGATGATGATAGAATACTGAAAACACAGGAAGATCATAACTTAAGCAATGCATGCGGCTAGCTAATTCGTTCTGAACCTTGTCAAATCACTAGAGCTAGAATAAATAAAACACTTAAGTAGGATAATGCAGCACATAAGTCTTCATGGTAGGGAACCTCAAATTCAGAAGTACAAAGTTATTTAGGAGCACATAATGTCAGCGATCTGAACTGAGATGATTACCAACCGAAAAGGCCCAGCCTCTTCTACTTGGGCTGGTCGCCGGACTCTCCCGTGATCTCCACTTCAACTTCAAGGATCTTGGCCAATGTGTTCTTGTCAGTCGTCTCGGCCTGGTCACCATCTTCCTTCTGTTGCATGGGCTTGGCGGTTGGCTCCTCCCACTCATCGCCGCCCTTTTTGGTCTTGGGCTTCTCCAGCTCTTCAAGAACGACCTTCACAGTATCGGTCTGCCAATTCTCCTTCACAAGAGGCATCATGAAGGTAATCACACCGAACATGAGCGAGGCCCCTGAATAGAGGATGCTGGTGGTAAGTCTGCTAAGCCTTTGATCAGCTTGGATATGGCACTGCCTGTTAAAGAGATCGACACCAGACCCATATAAGCAAATTGAGAATCAGAGTAAAAGAGTCATGTACAGCCAAGCAAACTGAGAAGAAGAGTAAAACAGTCATGTACAGCCAAGCAAAGTGCGAAGAAGAGTAGAACCGTAATGTACAGCCAAGCAAATTCAAATCATTAAGATCAATCTAATCTATCTATCATAGTTCATCAAACCTGATAATAATACAGATTATAAAGGATGCACAATATAAGGAGAGAATAAAGACATGGGATGGGCTTACGCTGTTTCAATTCGGAAGTCCGCTAGCTGACTCACGAGGGTTGCGTTCTGGTCCAGGAGCTTAGTGCAGAAGGACCACAGTTTTTGATCCTCGGCCGCCGTGTAGGCCCTGAGCCGGGCGAGCTCCTCCGCGCAGTTGCAGCCCGAGGCAGCGCTGCCGCCAAGCGCTCCTGCACCGGTGCCGCTGATGCCTCCTGCACCGCTGCCGCCGGAGCCTCCAGCGCCGCCTCCTGCAGCGCCGCCGCCTCCGCCTCCTGCAGCGCCGCCGCCGGAGCCTCCGCCTCCGCCTCCGCCTCCTGCAGCGCCCCCGCCGGAGCCTCCGCGGCCGCCTCCTGCAGCGGCGCCGCCGTTCCCGACAGATCCTCCGCCGGACAGCATCATTGGGACGCGGCGGTACTCCTTGCACGCGCCCTCTCCTGCGCGAGCACCCCCGCCCGACAGCGCCTGCTTGAGTCTGCACAAGGAGAAGACTTGTTACCATCGACTTGATGCATCGCATCAAACATGCAAAGGGCAATAAATGACTTTAGATGTGTAGCAAGAGCAGATCAACAAAATTAACAGATCACGCGCGCACAGGATGCTCTCATCGGCAGCACGTACCACCTCCCGCGCGCGCGCGCGCTAGCCTACTAGAGCCGCGCGTCGACCAAATCGCGCGCGCTCGCAGATTAAACGGAGCAAGCAGCTTCCTTTTAGATTCGAAAAGTTTAAGAAGAACTTACCCCATGGAGGTCGAAGCCGGGATGAGCGCGGACGCCGACGCCGGAGGCTGTCCGCCCAGCACGACGGTGCGGGCGAAGAGCCCGGCCGCCGCCGGCAGGTCCTTCCACGCGCCATCTCCTGCGCGAGCACCCCCGCCCGACAGCGCCTTGCTCTTGAGTCTGCACAAGGAGAAGATTACTGACCATCGATTTCATGCATGGGATCAACAGGTAAAGGGCAACAATAAATCTTACGACTTTTAGAGCAGATCAACAAAACAGATCAGGCGCGCGCGCACACGTACGGTGCTCTCTCATCGGCGGACAGCACCACCTCCCGCGCGCTAGCCCTAGCCTACCCCGCCCCGGCCCTAGCTAGCAAACGGAGCAAAAGCAGCTTCCTTTCCGTTCAGATTCGAAAAGTTGAAGAAGAACTTACCCCATGGAGGCCGAAGCAGGGATGAGTGCGGACGCCGACGACGGAGCCTCTCGGCCCAGCACGACGGTGCGGGCGAAGAGCCCTGCCGCCGCCGGCAGGTTCTTCTCATCTGGGCGGCGGAGGCTCCTTTGCACGACGACACGAACGGCGGCCATCGTCTTTCTTCTTCCCGTTTGGCAGATGGCGCGGGTGGGGTGGGGGAGAGGGTGATGAGCACGGAGAGGCGGGGCTGGTTTTATAGCGGGAGGCGGAGGTGGGCGTCTCGGGGGAAGCGACGCACGTTAGTTCACTCTAGGTACCAATACACGGCCAAGCCTCCCTCGCTTACAGCGGGCCCATTTCAAAAGCATTCGTCGGTCAAAAGTAAGGGAAGCGCAACGCAACAGAAAGCATCTGGCTCGTGCAGTGGCGAGGCGGAGGGCTCGATAAAAGAGACACGATGAACAGCGCCCGGCGGTTACGCGCGCTCTACAGAGATCGATCAAAGGAATATGCCTGTGTTGCGGCCGCGTGTATGAAATCATATTTTCGAAAGTAGTACTACATGTTTTTGTTAGGGCAGTGCAGTAGGCGCGCGTCTCCTCCCAAATATCTCCTGGGTTGGGTCAGTGTGACACACGCGTGTCCATCCAACCTCCCAAATTAATCCACAATACACAAACTCCTCGAAATAGGCTTTCGCCCCGCTATATTAATATAGCACACCACCGATACAACATAGGATCCATTGCTGGGGCAAACAGCACAAAGCAAGCCCAAAAGAAAACACAAAAGAAAGAAAAGAGAAACTAAATGAATGAATGCTTTATTTGTTTCTTTCATCCTTTGTCTTTTATTTTTATTTTACCGCGACACGAGCCATCAACTGGTTCGAGGGAGGTAGAGCTTAAGAGGTAACATGGACGGGTCTGGCCTACCGCATTGGGCGCCTACCGTGGGGCCTGCGATGTCTGGGGTTGAGATCCAGTGAGAGCGGCTCGGTAATCGCTGATGAGCACTACATCTTTTCTTTTCCAAGCTATCCCTCATGGATTGATTTCATTACCAAAAGATAACGAAAACAGAGTAACAGGTTCTGGAGCCAAAAGAAGAAACAACAGAGGGGAGCGCCGCCTACTGCTAGCGTTTAAGAGGGGAGGCTTAGAGGTTTTATATTTTTTACAGACCACTGCAACCACCACTAACTAAAGAAGTTACAGACCCTTTCCATGAGCTTTCAACAACGCATGACACAGCAACCAACCATCGGCCACCAGATATATCAGGCATTTGCAACCTCTTGCTCAACCGTTTCCATAGCTTTGGCTTCGTCTTCATTTCTTCCTGCATCCATCAGGCGGAGAGGACGGTGTAGATCAGTCGTCATTTGGTTTCCATCTTAGCTAGCAACAGTACTAGCAATCCATCAGCTCTAGCACGAATATCCTCTGCGTCCTTCTCGTCATGCTACCCTGCGCAATATTCCATAAACACATTAGAGTAGCTTATTAGTTCAAAAGGGGATTTTATCAACTTGTGTTCAAAGCATGCTTTGTTTCTAAGCTTCCAGATAGCCCAACACAGAACATCTATCCCTGCAATCTGGTATTTCTGCTGGCATGAATGAACAAAGGGATCCACCAAAAAAAACTGGCTGAATGATCTAGGTCTCGATGGGCACCAATTGCCTGACCAACAGTCCTCCAAACAAATTTGGCAGCAGGACATTTAAAGAACAGGTGGGAGATAGATTCATCCTCGTTGCAAAATTGACAAGTAGAATTCCCCTACCAGCTGCGCTTCAGCAAATTATCTTTGGTGGCAATAGCATCATGCCAAATAAGCCACAACCAAATTTTAATCTTGACAGGTATCTTACTCTTCCACGGGTGTTTGAAAGGTCAATCCAAACCACAACCACACAAGTGTTTGTACAAAGAACTGACAGTAAACTCGCCATGCGTTTTTTTGCTAACTTTCAGAAAGGTTTGTCTAGATCTTGTAGACAGTGTTGGGCCTCCAAGAGCAGAGGTTTGTAGAACAGCAGCAAGTTTCCCTTAAGTGGATCACCCAAGGTTTATCGATCTCAGGAGGACGAGGTCAAAGATATCCCTCTCATGCAACCCGCAACCACAAAGCAAGAAGTCTCTTGTGTCCCAACACACCTAATAGGTGCACTAGTTCGGAAGAGATAGTGAAATACGGTGGTATGAATTTATATGAGCAGTAGCAACGGCAGAAAAGTGCTTTGCCAGGACATAAACAAGCGAGTAATGGCAACGGTAATGCATAAACGATAAACAAGCGATAGCGATATTTAGGAACAAGGCCTAGGGATTAGACTTTCACTAGTGGACACTCTCAACATTGATCACATAATGAATAGATAAATGCATACTCTACACTCTTGTTGGATGATGAACACATTGCGTAGGATTACACGAACCCTCAATGCAGGAGTTAACAAGCTCCACAATTCAATGTTCATATTTAAATAACCTTAGAGTGCAAGAAAGATCAACACGACTAAACCAAGTACTAACATAGCATGCACACTGTCACCTTCACGCTACGTAGGAGGAATAGATCACATCAATACTATCATAGCAATAGTTAACTTCACAATCTACAAGAGATCGTGATCATAGCATACGCCAAGTACTAACACGGATGCACACACTGTCACCATTACACCGTGCAGGAGGAATAAAACTACTTTAATAACATTGCTAGAGTAGCACATAGATAAATTGTGATACAAAATACATTGCAATCATAAAGAGATATAAATAAGCACTTCACTACGCCATTCATAACGAGTAAGTATTCGTGAAATATAGTCTAAGAGACCCACACGGTGCACACACTGTCACCTTTACACACGTGGGACAAGGAGTCTCCGGAGATCACATAAGTAAAACTCACTTGACTCGCATAATGACATCTAGATTACAAGCATCATCATATGAATCTCAATCATGTAAGGCAGCTCATGAGATTATTGTATTGAAGCACATAGGAGAGATGAACCACATAGCTACCGGTACAGCCCGAGCCTCGATGGAGAACTACTCCTCCTCATGGGAGCAGCGCGGTGATGAAGATGGCGGTGGAGATGGCGAAGGTCGGGCTGCCAAGGGCACTTCCGCTCGGCGGGTGGGAACAAAGACTCCTGTCCCCAAATCTTGGCTTCGCGATGGCGCGGCTCGGGAAGGTTTTCCGTATCGTGGTTTTCGCCTCAGGGTTTTCGACGGAGGCTTTAAATAGGGCGGAAGGGCACGTGAGAGGGTCGAAGAGGCGGCGCCATGGGCTGGCGCGGCCAGGGCCCAGGCCGCGCCACCTATCATCTGGGGCCCACAGGGCCCCCTCTCGCTCTCGGGTGTTCTGAATGGTTCGGGAAAAATAGGAACTTGGGTCTTGATTTCGTCCGATTCGAGAATATTTCGTTACTAGGATTTCAAACCAAAAACAGCAGAACAGAACTGGCACTTGGCATCTTGTTAATAGGTTAGTTCCAGAAAATGCATAAAATATGACATAAAGTGTGCATAAAACATGTAGGTATCATCAATAATATGGCATGGAACATAAGAAATTATCGATACGTGGAGACGTATCAAGCATCCCCAAGCAGTTACGCTCGTCCCGGTGTAAACGATAACAGATAATTTCTGAAGTGACATGCCATCATAACCTTGATCATACTATTTGTAAACATATGTAGTGGATGCAGCGATCAAAACAATGGTAATGACATGAGTAAACAAGTGAACCATAAAGCAAAGACTTTTCATGAATAGTACTTCAAGACAAGCATCAATAAGTCTTGCATAAAGTTCGTAAAGCAATAAATCAAAGTAAAAGTATTGAAGCAACACAAAGGAAGATTAAGTTTCAGCGGTTGCTTTCAACTTGTAACATGTATATCTCATGGATAATTGTCAACATAGTAATATAACAAGTACAATATGCAAGTATGTAGGAATCAATGCAGTTCACACAAGTGTTTGCTTCTTGAGGTGGAGAGAGATAGGTGAACTGACTCAACATAAAAGTAAAGAGAATGGTCCTTCAAAGAGGAAAGCATCGATTGCTATATTTGTGCTAGAGCTTTTATTTTGAAAACATGAAACAATTTTGTCAACGGTAGTAATAAAGCATATGAGTTATGAAAGTTATATCTTACAAGTTGCAAGTCTCATGCATAGTATAATAGTGCCCGCACCTTGTCCTAATTAGCTTGACTACCGGATCTTTGCAATGCACATGTTTTAACCAAGTGTCACAATGGGGTACCTCCATGCCACCCTGTACAAAAGTCTAAGGAGAGAAAAGCTCGCATTTTGGATTTCTGCTTTGATTATTCTCAACTTAGACATCCATACCGAGACATAGATGACAGATAATGGAATCCTCTTTAATGCATAAGCATGTGGCAACAATGTATTCTCATATGAGATTGAGATATATGTCCAAAGCTGAAACTACCATGAATCATGGCTTTAGTTAGCGGCCCAATGTTCTTCTCTAACAATATGCATGCTCCAACCATAAAGGTGGTAGATCTCTCTTACTTCGAGACAAGACGGACATGCATAGCAACTCATGATATTCAACAAAGAATAGTTGATGGCGTCCCCGAAACATGGTTATCACAACAAGCAACTTAATAGAGATAAAGTGCACATAAGTACATATTCCAATACCACAATAGTTTTTAAGCTATTTGTCCCATGAGCTATATATTATGCAAAGGTGAATGATGGAATTTTAAAGGTAGCACTCAAGCAATTTACTTTGGAATGGCGGATAAATACCATGTAGTAGGTAGGTATGGTGGACACAAATGGCACAGTGGTTGGCTCAAGTATTTTGGATGCATGAGAAGTATTCCCTCTCGATATAAAGGTTTAGGCTAGCAAGGTTATTTGAAACAATCACAAGATGAAGCAGTGCAACAAAACTCACATAAAAGACATATTGTAAACGTTATAAGACTCCATACCGTTTTCCTTGTTGTTTAAAACTTTCAATACTAGATGTTATCTAGACTCTAGAAAACCAAATATGCAAACCAAATTAGCAAGCTCTAAGTATTTCTTCATTAATGGGTGCAAAGTATATGATGCAAGAGCTTAAACATGAGCACAACAATTGCCGAGTATCAAATTATCCAAGACATTTTAGAGTTACTACATGTAAAGTATTTTCCAATTCCAACCATATAACAATTTGAAGAAGAAACTTCGCCATGAATACTATGAGTAGAGCCTAAGGACATATGTTTCCATATGCTACAGCGGAGCGACTCTCTCTCCCATAAAGTGAATGCTAGGATCATTTTATTCAAACAAAACAAAAACAAAAACTCAAAAGCTCCAAGCAAAGTACATAAGATGTGATGGAATAAGAAATATAGTTTGGGGAGGAACCTGATAATGTTGTCGATGAAGAGAATGCCTTGGGCATCCCCAAGCTTAGGCAGCTTGAGTCTTCTTAGAATATGCGGGGCAACCAGGGCATCCCCAAGCTTAAACTTCACTCTCCTTGATCATAGTATATCATCCTCCTCTCTTGATCCTTGGCTTCCTCCACACCAAACTCGAAACAACTCATTGAAGGGTTAGTGCATAATAAAAATTAACATGTTCAGAGGTGACACAATCATTCTTAACATATCTGGACATTTTCACTTCTGGACATTAATGGATCAAAGAAATTCATCCAACATAGCAAAAAGAGGCATGCGAAATAAAAAGACAGAATCTGTCAAAGCAGAACAATCCGTAAAGATGGATTTTATTAGTACGAGACTTGCTCAAATGAAAATGCTAAAATTGAATGAAAGTTGCGTGCATATCTGAGGATCATGCACGTAAGTTGGCTTAATTTTCTGAAGCTACCTACACGGAGGTAGACCCAGATTCGTGTCAACAAAGAAATCTGGCAGGTAATCCAAATGTAGTACTTTACTATCAAAGATTTTTACTTGGCACAACAAAACACCAAAACTAAGATAAGGAGGTTGCTACAGTAGTAAACAACTTCCAAGACACAAATATAAAACAAAATCCTTATAGCAAAATAACACATGTGTTATCTCCAAGAAGTTCTTTCTTTATAGCCGTTAAGATGGGCTCGGCAGTTTTAATGATGCACAAAAATGTATTTGAAGCAAAAGAAGGCATCAGAGGCAAATTCAAAACACATTAAGTCTAACATGCTTCCTATGCACTCAATGAATGTAAATAAATAAGTTCATGAAGATCAAAGTGACAAGCATAGGAAGATAAAACAAGAATAATTTCAAAAAAATTTCAACACATAGAGAGGTGTTTTAGTAACATGAAAATTTCTACAACCATATTTTCCTCCTCTCATAATAACTTTCAGTAGCAACATGAGCAAACTCAACAATATAACTATCACATAAAGTATTCTTATCATGAGTCTCATGCATAAAATTATTACTCTCCACATAAGCATAATCAATTTTATTAGTTGTAGTGGGAGCAAATTCAACAAAGTAGCTATCATTATTATTCTCATCATCAAATATAAGAGGCATAGTATAATCACAACAAAATTTACTCTCCATAGTAGGTGGCACCAAAATACCACTATCATCATAATCATCATAAATAGGAGGCAAAGTATCATCAAAGAAAATTTTCTCCTCAATGCTTGGGGACTAAAAAGATCATGAAAACCAGCTTCCCCAAGCTTAGAACTTTCTATATTATTATCAACAATGGTGTTCAAAGTGTTCATACTAATATTACTACCAGCATGCAAATAAGATTCCACAGGTTTTTTATTTTTAGCATCAAACCATCCATGTCTTAAATCGAAATAGAATAAGCTCATTGTTGTCCATTATGCCAAACTGGTGTGCAAACAAGAAACAAAAAGATACAATTGCAGGATCTAAGGAAATAGTTCGAGCACACACACACAACGGCAACAGAAAGTACTTTACCTGGAACCAGGGTATGAGTGCCTTTTACCTTTCCTCCCTGACAACGGCGCCTCTCAAGGAGGTGCTTGATGTCTACGGGTACTTCTATTCTTGTAGAAAGTGTTGGGCCTCAAAGAGCAGAGTTTTGTAGAACAGCGACAAGTTTCCCTTAAGTGGATCACCCAAGGTTTATCCCGATCTCGGGGAGGAAGAGGTCAAGAATATCCCTCTCATGCAACCTGCAACCACAAAGCAGAAGTCTCTGTGTCCCCAACACACCTAATAGGTGCACCTGTTCGGCGCGAAGAGAAAGTGAAATACAGGTGGTATGAATTTATATGGCTTGAGTAACGGCACCGGAAAGTGCTTTGCGGGTGATAAACAAGCGATGGTAACGCGGTAAAAACGGTAAACAGCGGCGATAGCTGATATTTAGGAACAAAGGCCTAGGGATTAGACTTCACTGTGGAGCCTCTCAACATTGATCACATAGCAGAATAAATGCATACTCTACCTCTTGTTGGATGATGAACATTGCGTAAGTTACACGAACCCTCAATGCGGAGTTAACCAAGCTCCACAATTCAATGTTAAGTATTTAAATAACCTTAGAGTGCAAGAAGGATCGACATGACTAAAGCAAGTACTAACATAGCATGCACCTTGTCACCTTCACGCCCGGTAGGAGGAATAGATCACATCAATACTATCATAGCAATAGTTAACTTCACAATCTACAAGAGATCGTGATCATAGCATACGCCAAGTACTAACACGGATGCACACACGTCACCATTACACCGTGTAGGAGGAATAAAACTACTTTAATAGCATTGCTAGAGTAGCACATAGATAAATTGTGATACAAAATACATTGCAATCATAAAGAGATATAAATAAGCACTTCTCTATGCCATTCATAATGGATAAGTATTCTATGAAATATGGCCTAAGAGACCCACACGGTGCACACACTGTCACCTTTACACACGTGGGACAAGGAGTCTCAGGAGATCACATAAGTAAAACTCACTTGACTAGCACAATGACATCTAGATTACAAAGCATCATCATATGAATCTCTCAATCATGTAAGGCGGCTCATGAGATTATTGTATTGAAGCACATAGGAGAGATGAACCACATAGCTGCAGCGGCCCCGAGCCTCGATGGAAACTACTCCCTCCTCATGGGACGAGTGATGAAGATGGCGGTGGAGATGGCAGCGGTGTCGATGGGGAAGCCTTACGGGGGCACTTCCCGGCGGCGTGGCGGAGCAGAGACTCCTGTCCCCCGGATCTTGGCTTCGCGATGGCGGCGGCTCTGGAAGGTTTCGTATCGTGGTTTCGCCTCGGGTTTTTCGCAACGGAGGCTTTAAATAGGCGGAAGGGCAGCGTCGGAGGGTCGAAGGGGGCCACACCATGGGCCAGCGCGGCCAGCAAGGAGCCACGCCCCCCTATCATCTGGGGCCTGAATTCCCCTCACAACGACTCTCGGGTGTTAGGATGGTTAGGAAAATAGGAACTTGGGTCTTGATTTACGTCCCGATTCGATAATAACCTTGACTTTAAGTTTCTGAAACCAAAAACAGCAGAAAATAGCAGTAGCACTTCGGCATCTTGTTAATAGGTTAGTTCAGAAAAAATGCATAGATATGACATAAAGTGTGCATAAAACATGTAGGTATCATCAATAATATGGCATGGAACATAAGAAATTATCGATACGTCGGAGACGTATCAATCTGCAAAGCTACATCTGGTGTCATCTATCTACTGAAAGAGAAACTCCAATTCAAAGCAGCTGCCTCAGCCACTGTAATAGTTTGTTCAATACAGATATCATAAATCTCAGGAAATCTATCATTTGAAGGATATTGATCACACCAATCATCTCTCCAGAAGCTGGTGTTTCTGCCATTACCCACCTGCATTCTTCACCCCTTTAGATAAATGTGCTTAACCTGTAACATGTCTTTCCAGGCAGGAGAGTCACCAAGCCTGCTCTTTATATAAAGAAACACCTCCACCCCTCAAATATTTCTGTTTCATCAGACCTTGCCAAGGGCCAGAGCCACACTCAAGTTTCCCCCACTATTTGCACATCAGGCTGCTGTTAAACTTGTATAGATTCTTTAAACCCAACTCTTTTTTTTCTTTGGTTTACATATCCATTTCCATTTAACAAAATAATATTTCTTTTTATCAGCACTTCCAACCCAGAAAAGGACCTGATGGGTTTATCAATCTCTTCTATATTTGTCTTGTGTAATAATCTCATAGACATTTGATAAACAGCAATGCTAGATAGACATGCATCAATTTTAATTACTCTCCCACCAATAGACATAGAATTTCCAACCCAGCCACTTATTTTCTTTATTTTCTTCTTTGTTTTCTCACCAAGGAAGCCCATCTCTGTCACAGTTGGTTTCCTTGCACACACAGGGGTACCCAAGTATTTTATGGGCCAAACCCCTTGCTGAAAATTAAACAAAGCAGCAAACTCATGTGCCTTTGTCTCATCCTCTAGCACCATCATTACTTCACTTTTTTCAGAATTAATCTTCAACCCTGACATGGATTCAAAAATGCATAGCAAGAGCTTTAAGTTGACATCTTGTTCTTCACTATCTTGAATCAAGAGATAACATGGACCGGTTTGGCGTACTACATTGGGCGCCTACCGTGGGGCCTGCGACATCTGGAGTTGAGATCTAGTTAGAGCGGCTCGATAATGGTTGATGAGAACTACATCTAGTTAACCGATCTCGTAGGAGTCTACAACTTGGCGAGACGACCCTCCACCAATCGACCCCCCTCGCAACACCAATCTCGTTACCCAACGCGGTGGCTTGCTTTGTTGAACTAGAGAAATCCCCCATGGCCCTGGCCAAAGAGAGGGATCGACTCCTTGCTTAGCATCAATATACCTCCCTAAAGAAAAGCAACACCTTGCCAAACTCGAAGAAGTCATGAAGAGCCAACAAAGGAAGGTCTGAGACTTTCACCGAGTTCCAGAGGAAGTAGCATTCCAAGCATCCTTCCAAG